>FR990043.1:35406282-36032948 GCA_905404095.1 Glaucopsyche alexis | reverse complement strand
GAGGCGGGAGGGCTGAGCCCGGGGGCCAAAGTCTGAACGTCAATGGCCCTTGACGCCCTCCCGTATTGCAGTTCCTCGTGTTTCACTACTGTAATTATTTCGACATTTATAAAAGGAAATTGTTGAGATTTGCGCTTTAAGATTTTATTTTGGGTCGTGTTGTATAAAGTCTTATCTGAGGCTGGGACTACATATAATAACTCTGACCAAAATTCAGAACATTAAAAATAAAATTCTTCGCTAACAGCTGAAAATCTTCTAAATATATATAAGGTAAACCTGACTGACTCATCTATCAACGTACAGCCGAAATTACTGAACGGATTTTGCTCAAAATTGGGATATAGATAGTTGTAATGACGTAGGCATCCGCTAAGAAAGGATTTTTGAAAATTTGCCCCCTAAGGGGGTGAAAAAGGCGAAATTAATATGTTTAAAATGTAAATGTAACAGGCGCCGAGGGCACGCAGGTGGGCTGGTCTACTTGGGCTGTTATTAGCGTCTGAACATTGAAAGAACACCCCCGAGTTGAACGTTAATAATGCATAGGACTTGCAAATTTCTAAATGCATGCAAAGTAAAAATAAAACAAGTTACAAAACTTACAGAAGGTATTCTCAAATATTAAAAAAATGTTTATTTAAATCGAAACAATTACAAAATATAGAATATATATTAAATAATAAAAATAAATGTAAGCAGTGTGGAATATCATAAACCAAAATATTGGGGATACAAATTCACACAAAGACATAGATAAAATATTTTATAATAACAAATTCTACATGAAATCTTCTGACATTAGCCAAGTATATAATGAACATTATATAAATATGACAAACAATAGCAATTTTAAATTTGACATTTCCTATATAAACAAAACTATGACCACACATACAAATACAATGTTTCTGAATCCGACGGACCCCTCAGAAGTATATACAATAATAAATGGTCTCAACAATACCAACTCTGTAGGTGTTGATGAAATCAACACAAAAATTACAATTAAAATTAAACTCTGTGCAAAATGTATTTGTAAACCACTTAGCTTCATAATTAATCTTTCATTTCAAGAAGGCCGCTTTCCAGATGTCTTAAAGAAATCAATAGTTAAGCCATTGTTTAAAAAAGGAGATACAGCTAATGTTAATAATTATCGCCCTATCACACTTATCCCAATTTTATCAAAATTTTTTGAGAAAGCTATGCTAAAGAGGCTTCAGGATTTCATCACTAGGCAAAATATCTTAAGAGCATTGATCGGCGCGAGACTCAGATTTCACGAAAAACGCTACTTTTCAAATGCGTCTATATCTAACAAAAACTGGTTATTCTGATTTTTACATGTAAAAAAACACTAGAAAATATTGTATTCTAATTTTTCACTTATCATTTATTTTAAAATAATTTCAAACTTTTGAATAAAACTGACAAAACTAACCAGAAGTTTTTATAACTTTAGGTTCAGGGGCAATTTCAAAACATATAATAGCTAAAACCGCTTACATTTTTTGAAAACAAAAAATCTTTACAAACTTGTTGGATCCTCTTCTAGATTATCTATTTGTCAGATTATTTTTATATACGTTTCTATCTCATAAAAATAAAATTTAAAGAATGCGAAATTATCAGGAATTATAGTTATTTAAAATGATGATATTTATGTATTTTACTTGCTCCTTTTGTTTCTTACTTACATAATCTATGAGAAGAACCTTTTATCTTTAATATGCTATTTAAATTTTTAACTAAATTAGTTTGACGAATTTTATATGAATTTTTAAAACTACTTAATAAATCGAGGCGCACGAGCGTTTACAACAGTGGACTTCTACTTTATAAATTAGACAAATATGGAATAAGGGGCATTGCCAATGATTGGATCAGTAGCTATTTGTCAGGTCGCTTTCAATGTGTGGAAGTAACAAAAATTTACGAAAACACTAAAGTTTCTAGTAGATCCGAATATAAGCTGAATGAGTACGGAGTACCACAAGGTAGCTTACTAGGTCCTAATCTGTTTTTGCTGTAATAAACGATCTTCCTAATATAACTCATCACGAAACAATTTTGTTTGCCGACGATACGACTCTCGTCATTAAATGTGATGATAGAGAAACGTACGAAAACACATAAAAATATAATAAAGTGGCTAAATAATAATAATCTAAACGTTAACACTGAGAAAACACAAATCATACAATTTCAAAACTACAGAAGACAGCAAATTAATTTAGACATAAAATATAACAACAAGACAATTATTGAAGTAGATACTTAGTGCAAAGTTTTTACGTATTATGATAGATAAGTACTCTGTACTGTAATTGGAAGGTCCACGTAGAATATGTTTGTGACAAACTTGACCGTTTTGTTTATGCAATAAAAACATTAAGGCAAACCGTTAGTACTGAAGCAGCTGTAACTGCGTACCACGGTTACGTTTCTTCTATCCTCTCATATGGTCTATTGCTGTGGGGTAACTCAGTAGAGATTGAAAAGGTGTTTAAAGTCCAAAAAAATGTATTAGAGCTATTTCTGGTGCCTCGACTATGGATAATTGCAAACTGCTTTTTAAAAAATACAATATACTACCATTATCTACTAAACAGTGTCACCTTTCTTAAGCCCTAAGCTTAGCTTTGTATTGTGATGTTCGTTAATCATATGGCATATTATTTCTGTAAATGTGAAATTGTTAGCTAGATTGTAAGCTTTGGGTAAATAAAAAATATTATTATTATTATTATTATTATTAGTTTGCATGTACATTAAAGAACTATGTATTTTTGTTAAATTACATCCACAATATTTTGAACTCAAATCGAATGTAGAACGAAAAAATGATAGATTTAAATATAAGATTTATCATCCAATATGTAACTTAGACATATATAAAAACAATGTATTTATACAGGCCATAGACATATACAATAAGTTACCAGATCATTTTAAACACAGTTTATCTTTGGACACGTACAAAAAAAGTTAACCATATGGCTTCTAGAAAATTGCTTTTACAACATAAATGACTACATGTTACATAATCAAAAATATTATGTTAATAGTATCTGACCGCTGACGTATGCTGCTCATAATAATTTATTATAATTTTATTCTGGAATTACTTGACATTTATTATATTAAAATTGACTTATTATATTGTATTAGATACTTAGGATGCTAGTAATTAAATTTGACATAAAAATGTAATTTTGACAGTGTACTAAAACATAATTATAATAACTTCCATAAATGTTGACATAATAATAATTTAATGTTTAGTTTCAATTACATATGTGATGAAAAATAATGTTAACATGTACCTAATGTTAAAACTTTAAACTTGACATTCACACACCATTGTTATGGTAGGATGTGTAAGAACTATTTTTAATTATTGTAACCACCATCACTAACACATCTTGTGAATAAATGATTGATTGATTGATTAAATCATACTCCTACTAGCTTTTGCACATGGCTCCGCCCGCGTAAATACAGTATCCCAATGAACACTGTATATTTTCGGGATAAAAAGTAGCCTATGTGTTAATCCAGAGCTTAAACTACTACAATGCCAAACTCCTATAGGCTCTGCGTATGCAAAACTACTGGACTATTTTGATGATATAGATTTAACATAGATGTACAAAATGTAATGTAGGAATTGTGGAAGGGTATTTTTTTGTAATTTATCCGCCATCTAATCATTTTAGACTAGATCTAGCCATTTTAAACACGTAGGTAGCATGAATCTTGCACATCTGCTACGAAAGCTATAGAGTATAGATTATAACAGGGATTCCCAAAGTGGGTTCCGTGGAATAGTTATGGGGGTTCCGGGATTATTATTATGAATTTTGTGTAAGTAGCTAGGTAGCTAGCGAATTTCAGCCCGGACTAGGGCACAGTAATAGAGCAAATATATATTTGCTCTATGGGCACATAACAATGAGGGTTTTTGATATTTTTCTGCCGCTAGAGGGCAGTCTCAACTCACACAAAGCGTCATCTGGTGACAGTTGGGTCAAAAACGGTCAATAAGAATTTTCGATTCTCGTTCTGTCACCAGGCGGCGCTTGGTAGCACGACGGTCCTTGTCGTGTCAAAAAGCTGTTAGATGTCACGAATTTAAAAACCCTCATTCCAAGTGAGGTTCCATGAGATAAAAGGTATTTGTTTTGTGTTTCACTATCTCAAAAGTTTAGAAGCCCCTGGACTATAGAGTATAGAGCAAACAGTGTAGCTATGAGAACAGCTTGCTACGGAGAAAGCCAGCAATCCTTGCTTGTTGAAATTGAGGGGGAAGCAACGCAAAATCAATCCTCCTCCGCAATTTCGATCTTACGTGAATACCTAGAATATCTTCTTATTTAAGCGAGCCACACACGTAACCTTTTTTCGTATCGGTCAAACTGTGCAAATTCCTTGTCCATAGTGTGCATGTCAATGATTTGTCGTTCACATGATAGATAAAGTGAGTAGCGACTTATTAATGTTCTGTCTTAGTGCAATAACTTGGCAACTCTATACGACATTTCAAATTCAATTTGACAAACAAAAATTATGTTTGAATGAGTAAAAACATTTCACATTTAAATTATCATGTTAGTACCAGTGATAACTATATTATATATCTATGGTTAGTACTAATTAATTATCAATTAACATAACTTATCAGGTTATTTGAGTTTCTTCGTGGGAATTAGACTACCTATTTATTAGTTTTTTTGCCGCCATTTTTCAGGTTCAACTTTCGTTTTCTAGACTCTAGCGATTAAGCGGTGCAATCCGAGTTGGGCAGATTTATGTATCGTGTATATGACAAATGGTTGTAATTGTTGAAAATTATCGTCCATCGTTGAGACACACACGCTCCGCGAGTAATAGTGTTCTGTGCACACACGATAGATAAAGCACAACTCGCTTTGCACTGTTGCTATGATAAAACGTTACGTGTGTTGGACTTTAACGTGTGTTAAACTTTAATTTTTACTATCGAAAATCCTTTACACAAATATGCCTGTTTTTCGTCTTTGTTACCCTAGCAAAAGCGTTATGTGATAGATACATATTTCCAATTAAAAAATTAAGTTTTCTAAGGGGCTGTTTCACGATCTTTTAATAATTAGTGTCGGGTAGCTAATTCGAAAGTCTTGTCGCTGCTCACATTGTATCGAGCGAAAGGGACAAAACATGCAAATAAGCTACAACACAGGTGAGTACACTTATCAGTAGCTTGTGAAACAGATCCTAAAACTTCGTGCGACGATGGCAAGAGTCCAGAGGGGCAATTCTGCCAAATAAAACCAGCATTATTAATTACAAGTCAAGTCCCGATACGCTAAAACTTTCAAACGGTGTTTTTATGAACGTTAAACCGACGTAAAACGCGCTCTGATTGGTCGAAACGTTATAAAATCCGTTCACGGTAACATGACGCTACACTTTCAATCCAAACAAAGTAAAATTGACTGTTTAAATTGTACTTTAAATATGAGAATTGAGGTTCTGACGGTATGACCCTGGTCCCTCGGAGACTTGTTCCCTTGGGACGGGCTTTTGTATGTACGCTACTTACGTCGATACACTTGCTCCGTCCCATGTCCAGACTCCAGAGCACCTCGAGCATTGCAGGTGCGGCCGCCAATCAGGCGGGGAACCTCAAGCGGCGCACCTTAGTGGGGATCTCATATTCGAACCCATGGGGTCTGGGTGTGCACAGACTTTTCAGAAAAAAATCCAGAAATCTCACTGAGGCCACTAGAAACCCCAGAGCCGGCATCTATCTGGCCCAAAGAGTGATAAAACTCTCTGAGCCTTTTCTACTCTGCCTGGTGCGGACGATCTGGGAGATTTCTTTTTTGTAGCTTTTTAAGTTTTTCTAGTATTTATTTTCTTTTTATTAATTTTATATTTTGTAAATATTAACTATAACCCTAAATCTAAATATGTGTATAATATTTCATTTTCGATTTAAAACTATTGCACATTTTGCACTTTTTGACTTAAATACTGCTTGTAGTTAAACCCCCAGTCATCAAAATAACACGATTACTTAATCACTTAATAACCTGCACTTATAACTGTTTTGCTTTGAAAATCAACAACACTTTCATGTTGGAATTTCAAAATTTAATTTCAACGTCGAAAGTTCTAGTTTTCAATTATAGTGCTTTAAACTGAGTCTAAATAGTGTAAACGCTACTAAAGCTAGAAATGAACTCACAATAATCTACTTAGGTTAATGGAAGACGAATTTGCATATAATTGCAATGAGCGTAACGCGCGCAAGTGTTTTGGATTCCCTTGAAACAGTTGAGTGTTAGAGCGCTAACAGACGCTCGGATTTGGTTCGAACGGACCACAGATTTGGTTCGCTTCTGTAGAGTCCCGGTGAACATAAATAATTATGGTATTTCAGTCCGCCGCGGTTCGCTCCGAACGTGTGGACGACCACGATTGACGATCTCAAATGGTCAATTTTTTTTCGATTTCGAGAATCGTCGTTTTTTATACATTGCCTGTCATTTCCAGAGAACATACATACGGAACCAACCATGTCAAAATCATTTTTCTCTAAACTGTATGAACAGAGATACTCTATACGACCTTCAAAGTCAATTTGACAAACAAAAATTTTGCTTGAATGAGTAAAAATATTTAATTCACATTTAACTTATCAGATATTATAAGAATTTCTACGTTATAAAAAATATTTTTACATTATAAAAACGACGCTTGCCCAGGACCATTAGCAACATGGTTTTATGTAGACCGGATTCGATTTGCGGAGTTGGTCGACCTGCGACCATACCAAATCCGAGCATCTGTTAGCACTATAAGAATGCTCTACAGCCATAATCAGCTGTTAATACAACAGATCCGGGTAGCTAATAACATTTTACAGTTGTTTATCTATAATCCTATCCTATCACTCCTTAATAGGAGCGGGATCAGGCTTTGCTTCTGAGGGTTTTATCTGCCTTCGAATAATAACCTCAGACGTACCGAGGGCTTAGCCAACATGCCATTATTAATTATATCATTATAATATTAATACCTGTGATTACGTAATACGTGAAGCAAAAATTTCAACTACAATTTTACGAGAATCGTGCGAACGGATTAGGGTGTTGAGTGAGAGTGTGAGAACGCACAATTAAATGTTATGCTGAGGAGGCGTGAAAAAACTTACATTTCTTTATATATAATGCTTAGAAATTCATGAAATTAACGAAAATATCAGCAACACACACTACCTCACTCATTTTTGATAGGCATAACTACAAGGAGGTTTGACCAAGGAATTTGTAAGTATTATATACAACAGGAAAGAGTACTTCAAACTTTATTTTCTTTTAATTCAATCAAAAATGATCTTTACTACTCAGACTTAAAGCTTATCACGTTCGCAATAAAAAAACCGGTCCCGGTGAGATAGCTATAAGTTATCCCTGTGTCTCGTTCTAACAAGTAACCTAGTGTAGCCAGTTTATATCTTTCCTTAAATTTTAGGTTTGGTAGATTTTATGTGCGATATGGTGTATAAGCAAGAAATAATAATAAAATCGGTTAAATATTATGTTATTCATAATCTGAGAGAGAAATGTAAAATAAAAATCACTAGTTATTTAGAACCTACCTACTAACCGATAATTAGAAATTTGTTATTTATTTTTTGATTATTTGCATTTTGGTAGAGTAAAATGGAAGAAATGAAAATAGAATAGTTGCAACACAAAACGCCGTGTATTTCCCTTGGAACATTCTAGATGTTCGGGTGACAATATGATTTAATAGGGAATATAGGACATTTATATTATTTTACCTACCTTCATGATATTGTGAAGAAGAAACCATTGTATGTTTGTATGTTATTGATAATTTCTGAAACCTAACAGATTTGAAAAATTCTTTCACTGGTAGAAAAATTCTTAATCCCTGAGTGCTTATTATGTGCGCATAGTTACGTGAGAACCTCGCGGGCGGGCGGGCGACATCAGACAGACAGAGTTATAATATTAGTAGGTAGGTTTATCTGTATAGGATGACTTATAATATAATAATAATATTTATGGACACTTCACACCACATCAATCTTGTCCCGTGGTAAGTTCTCGAAGAACTTGTGTTTAATTTTTTAAGCTTTTATTTAGTTTTACCTGTCCCGTTGTCGGTCTGTAATGGATTCTTGCAAGTTAAATTTGATCCACTTTCCAGTTTCCGATTGAGTTGAAATTTTGCACGAATATGTAAACCGCATGACAATGCAATATTATGATGACGTGGAGCTGATCTGATGATGGAGCTGGAAGGTGGCCACAGGAATTCCGAAATAAAAGCACATAGTCCCATCGAATTTGGGTTCGTTTAGTTCGCCTTGACAAGTACTTTGATACTATATGGTAACCAGGATCTGATGATGGAGCTGGAAGGTGGCCATAGGAACTCCGTAATTAAACGACGCAACCCCATCGAGTTTCGGTTCGTTTAATTCGTCTTGACGAGTACTTTGATACTATATAGTAGCCAGGGAGCTAGAATATGGCCATAGGAACTCTGTAATTAAACGACGATGGGGTTCCATCGAGTTTGGGCTCGTATGATTCGTCTTGACGAGTATCTTGGTTGGCGTGAATATGCAATCAAATGAAAGGGCTTGCTGTGAATAACTCAAAAATCCAACATGGCGGAACATCCAAGATGGCCGCCAAGTCATTTTTAATGCACTCCTACAATATGGGTATCAAATGAAAGGGATTGCTGAGAAAAACCCAAAAATCCAACATGACGGAACATCCAAGATGGCCGACAGTCAATTTGAATGCAATCCTACAATATGGGTATCAAATGAAAGGGCTTGCTGAGAATAACTCGAAAATCCAACATGGCAGAACACCCAAGATGGCCGACCATTTATTTTTAATGCACTCGTACAATATGGGTATCAAATGAAAGTATGGTGTGTTGGGGTTTTTTTGAGGTCCTTACTGAGTAGAGTAAAATCTCTAGGAGGTCTCCTTATTGAAGAGCTTGACTGTACTAAATTAACCGGCAAACGACCTTGCAACAATGATGCGTTAAATGAGATGAACAGACTGAGAAACCTATCTAGCGATAACTAAAAAGTAGAAAATAAATTAAAAGTAAAAAAAACTTGATTTTATTTGAATGCGCTAAAAAGAATAAACGTAATTACACAATTTATATGATATAAAAGCTTGTCGAGAATCAAACAAATCAAAGAAGTAAATCAAGTAACTTGACCTGATAGATTTATGAGACACTTTATTTGATTCTCGACAAGTCTTTATAGCATATAAATTGTGTAATTACGTTATAAGTTGATAGTAAAAGTTTTAAAAGAAAAAATGGCGGGATTCAAACCAGCGACCGGCTTGATCACCAACATGCTCAACCACTAAGCCAAAGAGGTCGTCAAACTTTTAATTAGTACAAAATATACTTTACCACGTGGTAGTGCTCATGATTACAAACTTTCCCAAAGGTAACTTTTTTATTTAATCCACCTCAACTTAACATTAGGTAGCGAATTAAATAATAATAAAAAACAACGGGTTGCACTTGCACTCCGGGAGTGCCGGTAGAAGTGAAAATTTTCAAAAGTGGGGCCATTTAACTAGACACTTTTCTCCTTAGTGTTTTCACTATACGTCAAATTTCAAAATGGCCCCAAAATTTTCAAAAGTGGGGCCATTTAACTGGAGACACTTTTTTCTTCATAGTGTTTTCACCATACGTCAAATTTCAAAATGGCCCCAAAAATCTCAAAAGTGGGGCCATTTTACTGGAGACACTTCTTTTCTCTATACTGATTTCACCGTACGTCAACTTTTAAAATGGCCCCAAAAATCTCAAAAGTCGAGCCATTTAACTGAAGACAATTTTCGTGGAGGGACAATTGGTGGTAAAGGCCAATGTAAGGGTAAATGTGATGGGGATGATTGGCGGTCAAGGTCAAGGCCAAAGGTCAATAGTTGGGGTCAAAAGTAAATACGAACTAAACTAGTTTCATGCTCGCGTAAACCAAGACAGCAAACAATTGCAAGTTACATCTTATGACTTTTCGATGAGATTCACGTGTCCTGATCGAGTTTAACAGTTTTTACCCATCCCAAAAAAAGTGCACAGTGCCGCTAAAGGAATTTTCACTTATAATAAATGCTCTAAAAAGTTTATTTGGGTAAGATGTTTGTTATCATGAGCATTATCACGTGGTAAAGTGTTTTACACTAATTAAAAGTCACTATAATATACGTTTCAGCAACTTGTAATATCATTTATGACATATTATTATTTTTAAACAAAAAATTAAACCGACTTCCAAAGTAAAAATACACAAAAAAGTATGAAATAAAACTTATTTTCTAGATAATTCCCCTTTTAAATTTGGCTATTTCTCTACTTAATCTTCTTAATTTTGAAGTAGATACCAGCCCAAACGATATTCGACAGTATTTTATAGAACTCACGTTCATATTTGCCGGTACCGTGGTGGTGGCTTAAAGTTCATATTAAGAAAATTAAGTAGAGAAATAGCCAAATTTAAAAGGGAAATTATTTAGAAAATAAGTTTTATTTCATACTTTTTTGTGTATTTTTAATTTGGAAGTATATGTATGTATGTTAGTCGGTTTAATTTTTTGTTTAAAAATAATAATTTCACCCGTTTTAGTTATATATTTTGTTGTTATTAATACGTCTTAAGAACGTCTAAAATAAACGATCGAATGTGTAATTGAATACGCGCCAAGCTTCCATTAGGTATTGTTGTTAAGGTGATGATGATGATTACTGTAAGTTACAAAGTGGCATATGCTTGCAGTTCTTTAAACAATGCTGAAATTTCCAAACGTGTATCTTTAAAGACTGAGGAGTTCTGTTCAGTGCTTTTGGATCTAGGGTATACCCTAGATCCAAAAATAAGATGTTGAAACCAAGGTATACCATGGTTTCAACATCTTATTTTTAGGAGCATATGCTGCATTGTGTTATTTCAGTAAAAGTCAAAATCACTATATGTGTCGATATAAATGTCGAGGAGTTTCCTCGATTCCTCATGGATCGCATCATCCGGTTTCCACCTTAGTGACTAAAAGACCAATTTCGAATTAAACCCTTTACAACAATAAAATAATTTTTCAAATAGGTCCATAAACAGCAGAGTAATGTTCAAAGATCTCCATGTTAGTGTAAAATACTATGAGAAGTACCTTTTATATCATCATAATGTGATGATGTGTGGTGTGATAGTGGTGGTGATAATGATGTTTACTCTAATTGACAGGGTGGCATATGCTTGCAGCTTGCAGTTCTTTAAACAACGCCGAAATCCCCAAGCATGTATCTATAATGAGTCAGGAGTTCTGTTCTATACTTTTGGATCCAGGGTATACCTTGGAGCAAAATATTACTTTTTGGTAGCATATACTTGGACTTCTTTAGAAAAAGTTGAAATCACCATATGTTTCCAAACTTCAAGTAATTTGTCCCCAAATTAAAAATATTGTTGTCACCCTTGTTAAAAAGAGACGGAGCGGTTTGTATTGTATCTCCCTCTCGGCACAGATTTGATGCCGAGAGCTCTTTCCAGTTGTATATAATACTTACAAATTCCTTGGGTTTGACACAATTGTCGAGTGGCAATTATCTTTCACAATCCATAAACAACATTTACAATTTTATTGTAAATACACGTCATATATTATGTAAGAGACAAAAGAAACCTAAAAAAGATGAAACTTTAAAATTAAAACATGGAATTATGGTCGAATTTCGGCCACAGGGTGACCTCTAGTTTATTTCTTGTTTTAAATATATACTTATGGATTGACATGACTTAAAGCTAATTGACACAGCACGTGATACGTCAGTAACATACAATTTTGATAATTCGTCTTGGCATCATAAACTGAGTTTTGGAGTTTGTACCAATCAAAATGGGTTTGACATTGATTTGACGTTTATGAGAATACCATATTGCAGTTTTAACTTAGCGTACTGGATCGTAACTGTCTTATTGCCGGATTTAATTAGTAGAATCGCTCTTCAGGTTTCCTACGGATGTTTTCATTTATCGTTCGTATTGTGCTTAAGAAAATTTTCCGCCCGTAATCGATTGCATTGCACTATCATGCACATATTGCACGTAGAGATACACAGTGTTGCCAACTCTGTTTTTGTAAAACTACTAAACTTCCTACTAAAAAAATACTAGGTAAATAGATATCTGAAAGTACCAAAAAGCTACAGAAATCTCTAAAAAACTGAAAACCAGTACATTCTCGGTTTTATAATGTCGTGAATATAATAATTTTACAGTAAAACAAAAAAAAAAAACAAAAAAAAAATGTGCCAATAATAGCGTAGGTTATTATAATTGGCCCGGATTGGAGGAATTGGTTTTATTGGTCCATGGTAGGTATATAGAAATTGACAACCAGGGCCCCGATTCTCGTGCTTTGAATATCGGTTCGATTGTCAGTCTGTCCTGCTCGCGCACGCATGATTTGACGCCTGTGTGAATGAGTCAGCGCGAGAATCGAATCGAAATTCGAGTTACGAGAATTGGGGCCCTGTTTAACGGATCTTACGGGCGCGTACTATGATGCGTTTACAAGATAAGAGCCTCACGAAATAAGCCACTTTTTGTTTCTCCAACACTTTGTAAAACTTACACTCGTATATTTCCTTTTCTTTATTTTTTTTTCTTATACCGTTTCACATTTTCTATACCGTTCCACTAACAATTATAACAGAGACTTCACATATATAGATATATTCAATAACTCTATCAATAGCCTAAAATCAGAATTAAAACGTAGATTTAATATTGTTTGAGACCTTAATTCGACCTATGCGTAGAACAAAGTCCGATTTGAAAAATTGCTACTTTTCAGTAGAGGCAAAACAAGTTTTGCGAATTGAAAAATTTGAATAACTTATAAACGGTGAGACTTTTATTTTTGAAATTTTGGTATGTTATTATGACATCCTAGTCTAGTTAACCACTTTATACTGTTTATTAATAATTATTATATTTACTGAGATAACGAGTCCTATATCAACCTAGGACGTTTTACAGCGGAGAAGCGAGAGTTCGTAGTGATCATATTACGTTGTTTTACGGAGACATTTGAATGAAACGCCGTTCTATATTCATATGACTCATTTTTTGTTGGAGTTATCTGACATTTTTAAGTCCTATGTGAAGAATCATAATCTATTATTTTGATATAGCACTATCCACACTACGTATAAATGAATTATAATACATAATTATTTTTTAAAATCGTTTATTTACATAAAAAATCTCAAAATAGGTGGTGTTTTGAACTATAATAGTCGGTACTAGGGACTTACTTAAAATTAAAGACTAGTTACCATAGTCTAAAACCTACAAAAAAATTAAAATCTCTAAGATATGCCCATAAAAATAAATATTGTTTGAAAAAATACATCAAGCCCAAAACAAAATTTAAACTTATAAACAATTAAAACTTTTTTTACTAAACTAGGGGGCAAATTAGCAAACCGATCACCTGATGGAAAGCGATTACCGTAGTGCTTACGGTACCGTACCGTTACCGTAAGCGATAACATCAAAGAAGTTGCAAGTGCGTTGCCGGCCTTTTAGGAGGGAATACGCTCCCTTCTTAAAGGTTTGCAGGTCGTAATGGTCCGGATACTGCTGGCGACAGTTCTTTCCAGAGCTTTACAGTGCGCGGCAGAAAGCTTCGGGTAAAGCGCACGGTGGAGGACTGCCACTCATCAAGGTGATGAAGATGATAAATATTTTGTCGCTTGGAACGGTGGCGAAAAGTTGCAGCAGGTATAAATCCGAACAATTCCTCGGAGCACTCCCCGTAATATAACCGATAGAGGATGCAGAGCGATGCTACATAGTCAAGTCTGTTTGAAATACTATGGCAGTCGACAATTCGAGCGGCTCTACGTTGGATACGATCTAGAGGGAGAAGCTGGTACTTTGGCGCCCCTGCCCAAAGATGATAACAGTATTCCCTGTGAGGTCGAACCTGCTCCTTATAGAGTTGTAGGCGTTGGACCGGACTGAAATACTGCTTTGACCTGTTCAGAATACCAAGCTTCTTGGAGGCTAACTTGGCCTTGCCCTCCAGATGATATCGGAACTGACCTCGCTCGATATGTTTAACACCTAACCCTTTCTAAAACGTAGTTATAAATTAAACTGCTTTGGTACTGTATCTAAGCTTTCTAGCTATGTTGTATAATGTAATTAGATAGGTACAAGTTCAGTTTAACCTACATGGGAGGAGGTATCTGCACGTTTATCCAAAATAATGAAAAATAACCATAATATTGTTATGGCCATAATCCCATTATAATAAGCATGTCGCATTCAGGAGAAATAATACATAAAAAATCAATTTTGTCATAATAAGGTTCGAATTGATTTAAAGTATCAATCAAGTGTCTATAAAATCGATTATCCTGAATGTGATAGTGTATACACTATCATATTTTCTGTAACACCTTATAGCAATGACCATCAGGTACTTACACTATAATGATTTAACATATCTAAAAGGTATTTAGCAGTATGTGATTTATCACGATAACCATTTCTATAAGACGCGATGTATTCTTTGTACGGAGTCTCAAATTTACGTCCAGTTTGAGTCAAACTTTGTACTGATTCTCAAAGTTACGTCCAGTTTGAGTCAAACTTTGTACCCCGTTTCAGAGTTACATATTATGATCACATTTTGCAAAACACCTTTATATAGTGGTCAAAGGCTTTTGACCGAGCGTGCTGGAATAATTATTAGAAATAATTAAATAAAAGAGCAACAATAGACTTGCATTACCCATGGTTAAACGTACACTCACACATTTGCTTGCAGGTTTTGGGTATTTTTCTAGATTATACTTTCGAGATATTGCTAGACATAATATTAATTAAATTGTATACTACTATCTACATAATTGGACCTGAAAACACTGTCATAGGTGGAATGACTATCAGCAGGAGACTGCATAGGAGTTAGCACCGAAATTTATTGATCAACTGACGGTCAGATTTTTTTAAGTCTTTAAGTTGTATTAAAGGTGATTTTTCGAAACTAGGAGTCACTTTTAAAGAAAGTATTGATGGCCGAAGGCCATAAATTCTCTCATTAGTAGATGGATTAGGAGGTGCGGCATCAATTTTATTTCAAACATCATCTAGTGGCTGACTTATTTCTTCTGCACCTTGTTGTAAACAACTGAAATGTTAAAAATTGTATTACTACACTGCACCATAATATATTAAAAATAATATTATGTATGATATATATAACTTGAAAACATTAATAAAAATTAATAACATTTGTACAAAGCTATTAAAAAAGTTTGAATATACAAGGTTTAATGAACATCGCATTACAGAACTAAACTGTCGATCATAATGTTATATGATTCGCCGAAGACCCTACAAATGTGTATATATTGTAAGGTAACGCAGCTTTAAACTATTTTTATTTATTTAATATGAAATATATTTATATTTAACGATATTTTTAAAAGAACAACGTCCTAACTGATGTCATTATTCAGGCAATAACGTCCCATCTGCATATCGAACTGACAAAATGTATTATAACTATTCTGTGATTCCGTAAAAAAACGTCCCATAGTTACATGAAACTCTTAGAAATTCTAAAGTATTAGTCTTACATAGTTCTAATATTACTTATAATCTCAACTATTTGGTACGTCAACTTTTATTCATAACACGACAAATATTTACCTAATAAATAAACATGAAACTAATCATACTTTTCGAACTAAAATGTATTTTTCTAACTCTCCGTCAAAAAATGTCTTATATGAATATAGATTTCCCGTTTCTATTTATGAGCTTAAAAAGCGAAATAGTAAAAAACTATAATTTCAAAGCATGATAATATTAAATTTGAAGAATAATTTAAGTAAAAATATTAGCTTACACGGATCTACACCATTCTTCATAAAAATATATTGCTTATTTGAAAAATAGGGACTACGTTCAGGTTCTTTTTCTCCTCTTCTTAAAGCATATCCAGCATTATCCGTAAGCATGACGTCTCAGAAATACTTTTAGTACGCAATAATTAGTAAAATTATAATTTTCGTCAAACCGAAAAAAATATCACACACATGACGCAAAAAACCCTTCTTTCCGCTCGACAACGCCTGAAGTGAAGATCGCGCGAGGCGCCCGCGCCGTGCGCGCTCCAATTTCTCCGTCCTATGAACACTTGGTGCATTTTATCATGGAGCTTACATCAAATAAGACGTTGTACGATTCTGTATTTCCGAAAATAAGCCAGATACAAAAATTCTGAAAATGTCAGTCTGTAGAGCTTTGATTCCTTATTTCATTTATCCAAAAAACGCACTTTTGCTCTATGATCACATCAGACTTTGTTCTACGCATAGGTCGTTATAACACACTTATTACATGTTTTTTTTGTTGTTGTTTGTAACTCTTGTGTCTTTACTCATGACACCAATATTGATGTTAATTAATTGTACTTAAGTTACGCGTCTTCCAAAATAAGAGTTAAAATCTGTTATTGTTTCTGTACTTTCTTTTCGGCACTGTAGTATTGTAAAGAATTAATATTTATTGTACCTACTATAACTGCATATGACTGTTTGTTGCCAGAATAAAATAAAATAAAAATAAGAGGTCAGTACCTACAATACTTAATTTTTCTTTTTTTTAGGCCTAACATAGGCCATTTTGCATAAGATTAGTGATTACTGTCTGGTGTCTCGATGCCGTTTCCTATTAAAAATTTACTGACTAAAATATATATAAAACTACTAAGTTGGCAACACTGGAGATACGAAGACGACATTACCGGTACAAGGCGGGCGCGGGCGGATAATCCGCTTTTCACATTGACTGCATCCAAGATCGAGGAGGAGGAGAGATCCGCTCAATCTTGGCTCAATCCAATAGAACTGATAGCTACAGACGGAAATCATAATATTATGATGTCTAATGTATGGTCTATTCGCATTATGAAGTATCCATACTATAATATTATAAATGGGAAAGTGTGTGTGTTTGTTCGTCTTTCACGCCAAAACTACTAAACTGATTTGAATGAAATTTGGTACACAGATAGTCTATAGCCTGAGAAAGGACATAGGCTACTTTTTATCGCGGGGAAATGTACGGTTCCCGTGAAATACTTTATTTACAGTTTCACGTAAAAACTACTAAACCGATTATCATGAAATTTGGCACATATATAAAGTAAACCACGGGAAAGGACATATACTACTATTTTATCGCTGGGAAATAAATGTACGGTTCCCGTGGGATACTTTATTTATAGTTTCACGTAACACTACTAACTAGGGAATATTATTCGAATATTCGAATATTCGACGATTTCATTATTCGAATATGACTGGGTTCAATATTCGAATATTTCGAATAAAACGAATAATAAAAATATTTTATTTATTTTACAAAAATATATTAATAATAGTAATATACTTGTACATAAACCGGAACGTTTTGTTATTTAATACATTACTTTTATTATTTATGAATATTGTCGTCAATATTAATAAATAATAAAAATCCTAAAACAGTGTAGTAAAATCTGTTTTAGGATTTTTCTAAATCCTAAAACAGATTTTACTACACTGTTTGTGAAAGAATACAAAACTGTTTTTAAATAAAATAATATTAAGGTGAATATTTCCTACAGGCCTCATCGAAAGAAATCCATACTCACACGCTTGTCAAAATAACCTAACCAAGAGCGTGTTAAGACGTGTCTAAGGAGGGTTCTGTTACTATAAAGCGTAATACGATTTTTAGTTTCTTAATATTACTGTTCGATTTCGTTTAAAATAACTTTCTTAAAGAGAATTTACCATGATCCACCAGCATAGAAAATTGTAAGTTCCTAATCTTCATAGTTCAGAAATGACAGAGGGGGTTGAAACTAATTTGGGGGTGAAATTACTTGGAAATTGTTGACTTCGTAAATGTCATGTGTAAAACTTTTCCTTTATTTTAAAAGACATAATATTCAACACACACTTCACATGTATGGAAAGCCGGGATACCTTTCCATACATGTGAAGTGTTTATAACTACATAATAAAATTATATTTTTTTATCAAACCAAGACCGATATCTAGACGCAATATAGCTAGAAGAGCAGATAGAAAGAGAGACAGGTGGACGAACAGAGTGAAACGATAAAGGATACCTAGTTAAGTTGATTATTACAGTATTACACTGGCCTGCAAAACTAAGTACAAATCGTTTCAAATTTCATACTTTTCAAAATATTATACCAAGATTTATCAGCTTTCTTTAAAAGTAATAAATTATATATTATATCAGTATATTATTTTTATCTTTAAACAAAAATTAACCATTTTAATCTTAGCCTTAAAGACTACATTTACATGTTATATAAAATCGAAGTTTTAAATAATTCCTCCAGGCCTGACAAGAACTTGGAGGAGGTTTGTCACACTGAAAACGAGGTTTTAGAGCTGAATTATGCAATATTCTCTCCCATTCTTATATCAGGGCGTGTTTTAGTGCTGTGAGGGTTCTAACTGTAGGTGATAATTTGCGGCTTCTGACTAGCCTTCTAAGCTCTTCCCAGGGTATACTTAATCGGGTTGAGGTGAGGACATTAAAGAGAATCTTTAAGAATCTCTTGACCACATCTTTCTCCGGGTAGAGGTCCAATTGTCATTATGTGGCCACATACTCAGCGCGGATTCCTGAAAGTATGCCAGCCCATTGTATATATACTATACCCGAGCATACTGGACTCTATCCGAAAAGTAAGCTGGAAGATATCCCCTACCAGGTCACGTTTACTTAGCCTTCCTTCAGAAGTTCACTTTAACTTGTGAAGTTAGTGAGTAAATGAGAATAAAAAAAAATGGTCCAGAATTTTGGTCCCAGATGAGTATCTGGGACCAAAATTCTGGACCATTCTCGTTCATCCTTTAGTATGTGTTCACGGACGTATCACAGTGTTGCTACTCGATACAAGGGCTCTCGAGTTTGGTCTCGAGGTGAGACCACTCGCCCTTCGCCTCGGTCTTAAGGGATTCAAATTTACTTAAGCAAATCTTCTTCACTATGCCGTCAGTAACATAGTTCCCTCGGGTCTGAAGAAGATGTTTTTGAACTTAACTGCATTTAAGTGTTGATTTCAACAAGTAGAAACAATTGAACGGTCTTGTCGAGCGCTGAGTCTGCCATTCAATCCAAAGTCTTGTACGGCCTTGTCAATTATTTTTCAGTCTCTTTGTACCGTCGCTTCATCTTCTGAACGGTTCGTAACATGACACACTCTGTTCTTGACGTACAACGCCTGATACCTACTTCTGCACTGATGTCTACTTTCAGGAAAACCATCAACACATTCTTCAGGCTATGATACAATTTTTAAATCTACTATTATCTAACTTCCTTTTTGTATAAGGCTCATCGTTCAAGAAAAATTGAAACCATAAAGATACCAAAACACGGATAACTTGAAAATGGAAAAAGGTTATTTTTATTTTAAAGATTTTCCTCCCACTTTTTACCAACTATGAAGTCTTTTGTTATGATAACATAGCATTAAAATCTTTTTTGAGTGCTTTTTATTTTTACGGTTTATCTTGTTTTGTTATTGCGGTTTATATACACATGTACCGATTAGGTCTGGAGCAGACCATTATGACAGCACGATACTCGTCTGTTTAGAGTTTTCAGCTGCACTATATTAGAACAGATCACTATTTACAGTGCATTCCGATTTCTGTGCAGTGTTCCAACTCTGCAAATATATTTTAAATCCTCCAATCTTAAACAAACTGATATATAAATAATAAAGAAATATGTTCTGTAATATTCATGTTCTTTATAGGTATATATTAAATTATACTACCAAAAGCTTAATTTAAAAATCAGACTGTCTGACTCTTTCAATCAATTGACTATGTTGAATCGATCAACTCAATTAACTCAATTAAAAACCAGAAAATACGAACTTCTAACACAAACCCCAAAAATTCTCTCCCCTAGAGGATCTTTTCCTTAATTTTTGGAAGAAACCACTTAGTCGACAATCAAATCCATGGTCTGCTCCAGACCTGAACCGTTCATGTGTTAATAGTTTTAAAAAAGTAATTGCGATTTAGTATTTTAAGTTTGAAACTTAAAAGAAGATTTTTTTTTATCAAAAAGACGTTGATTTTTATAGAGTAATTTGTGAAACATGTCACATTTTGATATTATTAAATATGCAGGTATAATAAACGCATTATATTGCTTGTATTTAAAGTTTATTACTAATATTCGTATTATTCGAATTTATTCGAATAGTGTTTTGCCATTATTCGAATAGTAAAATTTGTCGAATAATAACATTCCCTACTACTAACCCATTATCTTGAAATTTGGCAAAGATGAGGACCATGGGGAAGGACATAGGCTACTTTTTATCGCGGTACATATACGGTTTTCGTGGGTTACTGTACTTACGCGGGTGGAGCCACGGGCATAGCTAAAGCGTATACATAATATGCCAAACTGTTCGACTTTTTGCCTCAAGTTGCCCCGTCTACCCTACTATTATTATATTGTAAAACAGCCTCCGTGGTCCAGTAGCTTAGAGCTTGGCTCTTGTCCCGGTCGTGGGTTCGATTCCCGCATTGGAACAACAAAAAATGTTGTTTCCAAGTTTGGTTAGACAATTCAGGCAGATCACCTGATTCTTTGACAAGAAAGATGATCCATGCGTCGGATGGGCATGAAATAAAAAGTCGGACCTGCGCCTGATCTCTCGTCAGTCGTGTCAGTTATCCGTCCCACTGGATTATGAGAGTAAAGGAAGAGAGAGTGCTCTTGTGTACTGCGCACACACTTGGACACTATAAATAACTCCTGCTTAGCTGGCCTGGTTTCAATGAAACCGGCCACCGTCACCGAAATCGGTGTGTGAGGTATTATTATTTATTATTAGGTATATTGCGACTTGCACTTGGCCGGTTTTTGTTTATTAATTACACCAGTAAACTTTGCACTGTAGTACAGAGAACGTAAGGCTTTGGGCGGTCCGACGCAGATGTCTCGCTGTTCCGGGACCACAGACAATACTTACGCGTGTTGTACCGAATATTACACTAGAATTGACCTAAAGCAAAGAATATATATTACTAAAGGCCATCCGTGCAACTTCCTGCTAAGCGCTCAAATTTTATCTGATGCGTCAATTTTGAGCTTATCGAGCTCAAAAATAAAAGTGCTTCTAAAAATTTTCACTGATAATTTTCTTTTTCAGACTTTTGAGCTCGGAGCCAGGGATGTCAGACCGCCACTTGGAAATCCTTGTACCGAGCTGGCTGAAAACTGGTATTTGGAGATGGCAAACTGGTACGCCTGCGCACCGCTCTGGCGCTGCAAACACTGATAGATAAACTGTGTCGGAAGTCGCATCCCAGTGAATAAAAATAATATTTTAATTTCGTATACTCTTTATAGAGGGCAGTAATTGTCGAACGCACGGAAGAAATATCATTTTAAACATATCTTTCTGATATTATATTGCATTTCAGGTATAAAATGTAAAATATATTGAAAAAATAGATATTTTTTTTTTAATTTAAAAAAATATTCGAGGGATTTGAACCCGGGACCTCTAGATTGAGAGCCTTACCATTACGCCATCAAGCATACTTATTTCAAATTAACTCATGGAAAATGGTAAGTGTTTATCGAGACTGCTTGCTATAAAATGTTTTATATTATGAGGGAAATCTGATTGGATTTTTTTTTTACATGCATCTTTGAAATTTGCCGGTTATTCTATATGGTCAGTGTATTTTTGTCGGTCAAGGGCCAATCTTGGTATTTTTGCGTACAAGGACTGAGTAGTCTTGGTACATGGTACGTGGAACCAAAACCTAGTATGTATACCAAGAAGTTGGTACGTCTGACATCCCTGCTCGGAGCTTCCTGTGACCTCAAAACGTCGAGATCTGAACCTCAATTCTCGTATTTAAAGTAGATAATTTAAACAGTCAATTTTACTTTGTTTGGATTAAAAGTGTAGCGTCATGTTACCGTGAACGGATTTTATGACGTTTCGACCAATCAGAGCGCGTTTCACGTTGATTTAACGTTCATAAAAACACCTATTGGGAGTATAAGCGTATCGGGGCTTGATTGTAATTGTATTAATGCAGGCTTTATTTAGCAGAATTACCCCTCAGATTCGATTCAAAGTTGAGAGAATTCGATTTTTGCAAAACGGGGTAAAACCAATAACATCCCGATTTTTTTAAATCTTAGATTTTCTTAGCGGGAAGTTAAAAACTAACCATATATGGGGCTGTCCATTAATCACGTGATGTTTTTAACAGCTTTTTAGACCCCTCCCCTCCCCCTGGTGATACATGGTGAGGTTTTATACTACCCCCCCTCCCCCATCTAAGATCACGTGTATTTATTTTTACATAGTGAGCAGGTCATATTTGAAGAAAAACTTTAACTTAAAAAACAATTTAATCGAAAAATTTAAGCAATTAAAAACTATACGAGTTATTTGTCTTGTAAGTAATTAAACAACACTACGAATCTACAACCGATAATAATTTCGTTATGCATAGACTAGATTCGAAAATTAATACACGTGATGTCACCTTATACCCCCTCCTCCCCTTGGTGATACTTGGTGATTTTTTTTCGGACCCCCCCTCCCCCTTTAGGCATCACGTGATTAATGTACGACCCCTATGGTGTTAGTGTTGCAAAACTTTTTTTACTAATGTTAATGTGTTTTACTAACATGCTGCTTCAGTTTTCTTTTAATTATTTAGGTATTTGTTTGATACATTATGGTTTTGTGGAAATGTCTTGTACTTTGAGTTTTGTGGAAATATCTTGTACTTTTAGACACAGACCAACTAAAAAACTGAAGACAGAGCTTTGTCAAACAAAAACTGAGGTCGGATTTTATGTATGTACAATGTAGTGCTCGTGTAGCTACTAGCTACGAATTACATGTGTACATAAAAATCACACATCGAGACAGCTTGGCTTCCAAGGTTACACAGTTTAATTGCATGTGTAATTACACGGCGAGGCGTAGTTTCGACCGGTTCGCCGAGCTCTGTCTTCACTTTTTTATTTAGTCTGAGCTTGTAGGTAGGTACTATTTATATTTGCTTTTAGTGAAAACTTGTAGTTGACTTGTAAATGCCTAGTAATTAAATTTATTTGTAAAAGTAGCTGCAAGTTTTCCGAACAAATTATTATATAAAACAAACAAACTCTTTTGAAAATCTAATACTTTCCCATTTTTTTAAACTATACATGCTATCCTAGACCAAAACCTACCTACCTTTTTAGGGTTCCTTACCTAAAGTAAAATGAAACCCTATAAGACTCCGCTGTTCGTCAGTCCGTCTAGGTCTGTTCGTTTTCGTGACAGTTGTTTAGATTTTCACAGATGTATTTGTGTCGCCGCTATAACAACAAATAACTACTAAAACAAAATAAAATAAATAGGTATTTGAGCTGGCGTGGTTTTTTGACGTTTTATAGACTACAAGCTTAGCCCGTGGCTCCGCCCGCATAAATACAGTATCCCTCGGGAACATTGAGCTTTTTCGGGATAAAAAGTACCCTACGATTTAATCCATAGCTTATACTACTTCCATACCAAATTTCATCGAAAACCGTTCAGTAGTTTTTGCATGTTTGTTACAAACATCCATTCATCCATCCATCCTCACAAACTTTCACATTTATAATATATGTAGGATAGGATTAGTAGGATGATACAGAACCCTACGTGCGCGAGTACGAGTCGCACTTGGCCGGTTTTTAAATAAAACATCAATTGCTCCCACCCCAAAACTAAGCGAAATCGAAAATTATGGACCAAGAATCGGTGTCGATTGTCATCACTCATCCTCTTCCATGAATATTGAAGTCGACATGTCAACGTAGGAACATCTATGTCCTAAGTCTGGGATCGAGGTCGTGAGACCTTTACTATGTAAATGTCGCCCTCCAAGAATTTCAAGCGACTCGCTTTAAAAACAACGCGTCGAACATTCCAGTAACTTGCGTGTTAGAATTTAGGAGATATGTAGCGTATTTTATTAATGACAAACGGACAGGTCCACACTCTTATAGTTACTATCTTTGGCAGTATCATATTATATTTTCAGCTCATTTTATTATAACAATACCATATTTTGACCGCGGCTCCGCCCACGTAAATATAGTATCCCAGGGGAACACGTACTTTTTGGGATAAAAAGTCGCTTATGTGTTAACCCAGAGTCGAATTGCGGGAAAGAGTAACAAACATCCATCCATCCATCATCACAAACTTTCTCATTTATAATATTAGTATAATATATGTCTATGTGTTTCGGATGTACGAGGACAGACGACACTCCTGCGAGAGCCTGTCATCTGCCTCCCACCACCTAACGAGGGTGTCTCAATAAAGTATGAAGTCGTAATAAGTTCATTAGAAGACCCAGCCAATGCATCTATAGAATATAGATACGTACAAGATAAATCGGAGTTTTGGTTGGAGTTGAATTTGAAGAAGTTCGTTTTAAGACAACAATTTAAACGTGCGAGCCATGCGGCTCGACCGGATAGATACTTGGAAGGAAACTTGCCTTATACTCTTGGTTGTTTTGTTCGCAGAACACTGTCTTCACATTTCTATTTGGTCTGAGATAAGCTTGCTACTCAATCAGCAAGTAAAGTTTCTAGCCAGCGTTAGAACCAGGGGCTGGCGCGTCATACGTGGCGAGTGCTGGCGCCAGTTACTAGCACGTTGAATGCATATGACACGTGTCGAGGCGGTAACTCTATTTAGTCTCGCGCCGGCAAACAGATTACCGTCTTAGCCGGTTGGATTTTCTTAATAATAAGAATTTTGGTAGGAAGCGCGTGTATTTTATATTGATTGTATTGGAGGTTAATTTAACTTCATATTACACTAGATGTTGCGCGCGACTTCGTGCGCGACAAAAGGAAATCCCGTGGTAAGCGTACATTTTGCCGCGATAAAATTAGCCTATGTCCTTCCCCTTGGTCTATTCTATATCTGTGCCAAATTTCATCAAAATTAGTCCAGTAGTTTCGGAGCATATTCGATGCAAATAAACAAACAAACAAACTTTTCCTCTTTATTATATTAGTATAGAAAAGGTAAGTATTTAATTCCAATGTTTGTAAAGATAGGGCGATTTAGACAAGACGCGCGCGCTTTATCGCATTGAAAAAAATTCGCGCTCCTATGAACACGTTCTAAAGTTGAAGGTCGATTCTGATAATTAAATCCTGCAGTAATACAGTTACGATCCAGGGGCCGTATTATGATCTTTTAAGAAACCAGGCAGTTTCTAGGCAATTCAATATACGGCCCAAAAGTGCCTGGTTCTTTTTTCGTATTACAACGACATTTAATTCTGACTGGATTCATCCTAGTTTGGTTGTCGCTGGCTGGTCATACGAGCATGAATGTGACGTACGGAAACGTCAAATTCGACTCAAATTTGACAGTCTTTTTTTTATGGCGTGCTCTCGTAGGCACAGAGTTAGTAACGAACGGAAAACTTGTACCTACTTATTTGAAATAATGTAACCCAACTGTAACTTGTAACCCAAAAAATAATGTTAAAACCTTTATTTTAAAAATAAACAAATATTGGCAATTATTTTAGCGATATTTTACGTTACTAGATTACCCAATATAATGTTAAAAAAGAACACTTTAGAATAAACCAGTCAGTATAAGTTAATAATTTGTGGCGTAAACTGAACGGCTTTGTTTGACGTAAAGACAAGCCAGCTAATGTCAGATATATTGTCGTAATACGAAAATACCATTCAAGTTTCAATGCAAAAGCAAGTCAAGTGTCACGTGATCGCTGACTGGCTGGCAATAGGTGGTCATAATACGAAAATGCAAGCCAGTTTGTTTTATGGCGTAAACTGGCTGGAATTAAGAGCTTGTAATACGCCCCCAGTACTGATATGTTAAGACTGCAAAATGGTATTCTCGTGAACGTCAAACTAACGTTAAACTTGTTCTGATTGGTCCAAACTTGGTCCAAACTCAAAAATTCAATTTATGGTATCAAGAAGATTAATTTATAATTCAATAAAAGTAAAATGAAAGTGTTAGTTCAATACGAGAATCGGGGTTCTGCAGAGTAGATAATATAAATACGTACACAGAAAAACAGCTTTCACAGAACGATCCAAATTTGAAAATTTCGACGTCCCCTGAACGGCGTACAATTTTCCACACAATCGTGGACACACCGTATGCCTGTAGTAGTGAAATCAAATCGCAAGCTAACTATGTAGCTGTTTATCTGCTTGTATTTCTTTAATCTGTGGTTCTGGGCTCAAGCTAGCTAGATGATAGATAACAATAATAATAATAATATTCCAGGTCTTCTCTACCCGAACTTTAAGTAATCGCTAAAAATAATGGTTAAATGTGCTCCTATAAAGATAGGTATAGAGCATCGTTTCTCAACCATTTTTATGTCACAACCCTAGGGAATGTTATTATTCGACAAATTTTACTATTCGAATTATTCGAATAATGGCTAAACACTATTCGAATAAATTCGAATAATTCGAATAATACGAATATTGGTAATAAACTTTAAATACAAATAATATAACGCGTTTATATATACCTGCATATTTAATAATATTAAAATGTGAAGTGTTTCACAAATTACTTTGAAAAAATTAACGTTTTTTTAATAAAAAAAAATCTTCTCTTAAGTTTCAAACTTAAAATACTAATTTGCAATAACTTTTTAAAACTATTAACACATGAACGGTTGAGGTCTGGAGCAGACTATGGATTTGGTTGCCAACTAAGTGGTTTCTGCCAAAAATTAAAGAAAATAGACGTTCGTATTTTCTGGTTTTTAACTGAATCAAGCTATTGATCGATTCGACAATCGATTTAAAAAGTCAGACCTACAGTCTGACTTTTTAAATTAAGCTTTTGGTAGTATAATTTAATGCGCCTTTATAGAACACTTATATTACAGAACATATTTTTTTATTATTTATATATCAGTTTCTTTAAGATTGGAGAGAAATATATTTGCAGTTTTGGAATACTGCAAAGAAATCGGAATGGACTGTAAATAGTGCTCTGTTCTAATATAATGCAGCTGAAAACTCTAAACACACGAGTATCGTGATGTCATAATGGTCTGCTCCAGACGTAATCGGTACATGTGTATATAAATCGTAGTAAGTTTACTTATGTAATTGTAAACAAGATAAACCGTCAAAATAAAAAGCACTCAAAAAAGATTTTAATGTTACGTTAACATAACAAAAAACTTCATAGTTGGTAAAAAGTGAGTGGAAAATCTTTAAAACAAAAATAACCTTTTTCATTTTCAAGTTAACCATGTTTTTGGTCTCTATGTTTTCATTTTTCTTCTTGAACTATGAGTTTTATTACAAAAAGGAAGTTAGGCAGAAAGCATCATTGCAGAAGTAGGCATCGGGCGTTGTACAGCAAGAACGGAGTGTGTCATGTTACGAACCGTTCAGAAGATGAAGCGATGGTACAAAGAGACTGAAAAACATTTGACAAGGCCGTGCAAGACTTTAATAGCAGACTCAGCGCTCGGCAAGACCGTTAAAATGTTTCCACTTGTTGAAAATCAACACTTAGATGCAGTTAAGTTCAGAAACAGCTTCTTCAGGCCCAAAGGGACTATGTTACTGACAGCACAGTGAAGAAAACTTGCTTAAGTAAATCTGAAACCCTAAAGACCGAGGCGAAGGGCGAGTGGTCTCACTTCGCGACCAAACTCGAGAGCCCTAGTATCGAGTATCAACACTGTGATACGTCCGTGAACACATACAAAAGGTAGAACGAGAATGGTCCAGAATTTTGGTCCACGATGAGTGGATTGACTCACTATAACTTCACAAATTAAAGTGAGCTTATAAAGGGAGGCTAAGTAAACGTGATCTGGTAGGGGATATACTCAAGCCTACTTTTCAGATAGAGTCCAGTATACTCAGACAGAGTACACATACAATGGGCTGGCATACCTTCAGGAATCCGCGCTGAGTATGGCCATGACAATTGGACCCCTACCTGGAGAAAGATGTGGTCAAGATCTTCTTAAAGATTATCTTTAATGTCCTCATCTCAACCCGATTAAGTATACCCTGAGAAGAGCTCAGAAGGATAGTCAGAAGCCGCAAATTGTCACCTACAGTTAGTACTCTCACAACACTAAAACGCCCTGATATAAGAATAGGAGAGAATATTGCATAATTCGGCTCCTAAACCTCGTTTTCAGTATGACAAACCTCCTCCAAGCTGTTGTCAGGTTTCGAGGACTTATTCAAAACAGCAATTTAACATGTAAATTAAGTATTTAAAACTAAGATTAAAATGGTTAATTTTTGTTTAAATATAAAAATAATAAACTGACATATTATATGATAACTTTTAAAGGAAATTGATAAATATCTTATAATATTTTGAAAAATATGAAATTTTAAATTTAAATAAGATTTGTACTTAGTTTTGCAGGGCAGTGTAATACTGTAATAATCAACTTATCTAGGTATCCTTTATCGTTTCACTCTGTTCGTCCGCTTGTCTCTCTTTCTATCTGCTCTTATAGCTATATTGCATCTAGATGTTGGTTGTGGTTTGATAAAAAAATATTTTATTATATAGTTAACACCTTACATGTATGGAAAGCCACCCCATACAATATGTTTCCATACATTTGAAGTGTGTGTTGAATACTATGTCTTTTAAAGTGAAGGAAAAGTTTTATACATGACTTTTACAAAGTCAACTTCCAAGTAATCGGCCTCCAAATTGGTTTCACACACCTCTGTCATTTCTGAACTATGAAAATTAGGAACTTACAATTTTCCATGCTAGATCATGGTAAATTCTCTTTAGGAAAGTTATTTTAAATGAAAACGAACAGTAAGATTAAGAAACTAAAAATCGTATTATGCTTTATAGTAAGAACCCTCCTTAGACACGTCCTAACACGCTCTTGGTTACGTTATTTTGAAAAGCGTGTGAGTATGGATTTCTTTCGCTGAGACCTGTTAGAAGTATTCACTTTAAATATTTTTTTATATAAAAATAGTTGTATTCTTTCACAAACAGTGTAGTAAAATCTGTTTTACGATATTATTGACGATTGTTTAAATAATAAAAATAATGTATTAAATAACGAAACTTTACCGATTTATATACAAGTTTATTACTACTATTAACATATTTTTGAAAAAAAATAAAATATTTTTATTATTCGTTTTATTCGAAATATTTGAATATTGAACCCAGTCATATTCGAATAATAAAATCGTCGAATATTCGAATAAAACGAATATTCGAATAATATTCCCTACACAACCCACAAAAAACCAAAAAGTTAAGTAAAAAGTCTTGCGACCACTATAAAATTATAATAATATGTAGGTATGTATGTAGACGTACATGGCGCGCTATTTTTATCAGCTTATATGTAGTTTGTATTTATTATTTTTCAACAGACTTTTCATCAGACAGCGACCCTCTTTATAACATACTCGACAAAAGGGTCGCGCGACCCACCGGTTCAGAAACGATGGTATAGAGTATAATAGACTAGACGCAAAAAAAGTTTAAAATAATTAATCTTCATTAGGCGATAAGAAACCAAATTATTAATAGGTAGGTACTAACTACTAGTATAAAAGGTTTTCATTCTTTAGACCCCTATTATGTTACATCCATTCTTTGATTGATTAGTATTTTTCTGTAATGACTACCAAATATCTATTATTATTATTGTTGATGTTTACTACGATAAGAAGAGTTTGATTCTTTAATAAATTGTTTCGAAACATAAACATAATTATGATTTAATGTCAGTTCATACCGAGACGCAAAGCGGCGCTTTATTTTAAGGATAGCGAATCAAAATTGAACTTTATTCACCACTTAAGAAGATACACGTTTCATTTCAATATCTCTAATTTCGAGTTGCACGGATCCAAGAAAACGTTCAAAATCTTACAATTAATTAAAAAAGGTGTTAAAGAAAGTTTGTGTGCTAAAGCTATTATAAGGTCAGTGATTTCATTAACGATTGCACACCTTGGGAATAAGATGGCCCCTGCAATGCTGCTTTTATGTACTTAAGTATGTTCTATGTACTTATGACTAATGTTATATAGATTAAGTTACAATATTGTAAAATATTTTTTTTGAAAAGAACAATTTTCTTATCTTTTTGCTAAAAGGTACGAGTTTATTACGCCGGTTCTTCTCGCCGGGCTAGTTTCCGAACCGGTGGTAGGCATTATGTAGGATAATTCTATAAGTGTTATATTATAACCGACATGGAAATAAAAATGTTGAGTTTGAGTTTAAGCTTATAGCGCCACCTCTCGTTGCGCTTTAGTGTGAGCCGACTCTTACACTGCACCCGTATCATTAGTTGTTTCCTCAGATCCGCCTCGACTCAACCTCATCTGAGGTATCCTTGAGAAGTTCCTCGAGTTTGGTATTCTTAAACATAATTTCTACCTCGGCTGTTTGCTCCTCCAGTAAGGTTGAGTGGAGATAAATAATCATGGAAAAATATATTTTTTTATGTTAACACCAACAGTAACCATTAAAACTCGATCCAAATTTTACAGAATGATGAATATCTATGCGCTGTATAATTATACGGAATTTCGTAAAGGCAGTGGCGGATTTTCGTAAAGTAAAGATCCAAAAAAATCCTCCATGCTTATCTTTTAATAAGTATCCCTCTGTAATTGCGTAATTACTTCAAATAATTCCACTCTGTTTGTAAAAAGAATTGATATAAATGTCGGAAATAGACACTCGAGGGAGCCTCAAGGTACGTCCTGAGGTACCTTAAATTTGACAGTTGATTCCTCGACTCGCGTAAGGAAATTCCTCAAGTCGAGGGAATTTTAATAATAATAATAATAGGGAGGGAATTTTGTTGAACTAATGATACAACTTTCGTGGATTGAGGTTGAGTCGAGTGGAGGAAATCTCGAGGTGACAACTAATAATATGGGTGTTAGACGTGACAAGATTCATCTGTTGTACAAAACATTTCTTAACCTCGCTGTAAACTCTATCAGGTGCGCCGATCTGCTATAAAAACAAACGGTAATACCCCGACCGGATTGATCCAGACTATTGACGACATCATCTTCAAAGGGGTTTGTTATCAGAATTCATCAGGTCTAAAATGGCCACATTAAGTGAATCGTACTATACATGAACTTTTGAAGAAATTGCTCTTACACTAACTTCGAAGAAGAAATTTTGACAGTTTTCCCTAGATATATGAGTAAAATGGAACACGTTAACAGAATTGTTTAGTGGTCAATTAGGTAACATAATTTTTAGAAGTTACTGTAAGAACAAGTTCTTCTTAAGTTGATATTACATAGTACGTTTCATTTTAGACCTGCAGAGCTGATTGCCGGCTTATCTAAGGATCTAAACTATGACTTTGTTTACATGTGAGATTGTAGGGCTAATCCACAGAATACAGTGTGCTTAGTGCGAGTTTTTATCACTACTCGACATGAAAAAGTAAACTATAATTTGTATGGTATCGAAACAACGCCCCTAGTGGCAAAAATAGGAAACATAATTAGCGAGTGTGAGTTTTGTGGATTTTAACTAATCGAGCGTCGCCTCACACTCACGTTCGAATGTGGGTGTTTCAACGCTTTGATTGGTTGTTTCAAAAGTCTTGCGAGTGCCAGTTGCACATTTTGACATTCGAATAGTAAATTTGTGTTAACGACGTCGAAAAGTTGTCACCCCGCGCTCACTTCCAATTTCTCAGTGACTAGGTAGTGAATTGCGGTAAAAGCATTTATAAAAGAACATTTTAGCAATTAATTTGCTATGGCAGGACGTTTTTTTTCGCGTGGAGGATGTTTGCGGCTGCTCAAGCTCAAGACGACCGCAATTTTAATGCAAAACGCGAGCTCGTGCATCTTTCGATCCTTTATTGGATATATGTTTACCGATTGTCACACTTACTGTTCCATGAATGTTATTATAGTATCAAACTGAGAAAAACTTGTTTTCATAATTTTTATGTTTAAATACAATTTATTATAAACGAAATGTAAAATTGTGTAAAATGCTTTGCAAATAAAATTCAAAATTTCGGCGACTTATGTCAGTGTCACAAACAATAACACTCGATATAACCCGTCACAATTATAGATGGTGGCGGGAAAAATTCCGAATCATTCCCGTCGAATACTTCGGAAGTATTCCGAAATATTCCGAAACTTTGGGAATATTTCAACTCAAAAAAAAAAAACGAGAAAAATTGCGCTTGGAAGTTGTAAACTAATACCCCCTTACTAATGTAACGGTAAAGGGGGTATTAGTTTACAACTTCCAACTTTACAACTTTATAACTTTATTAAAACGCTAGCTGTATAAGCTTTGAATAGACTATACAGTGTTTTGTTCACATCACACAAGTGACATTTTTAATTCGATAGAAGAAGACAAAACACTGTGTAACTATTCAAAGCTTATACAGCGTTTATTAGTAAGGGGGTTTATCTTCAGTTGTGTTGTGAGCGGTAGGTATATTTGAGTTTATGGTTGTGACTTGATTGCACGTCGCATCATTTAATAAAGTCGTCAGAGCACCTCTTCAATAAAGTCTTCGCTTGGTGGTGGATTGAGGTTAATTGAGGTGTGCCGGCTTCATTGAAGTCGGTTCTATTGGTATCTACAAAAGTCCAATTAATAAAACCTCTGTATTGTATAACAGTTTAAAAAGTGAATTAATACTTTGACTTATATTGTCAATAATTTATCTTGATACTAGCTTTTCCCCGCGACTTCGTCCGCGTGGAATAGTTACTTTGGGATATCGCTAAAATTTACCCGCGACTTCATTTATCGTACGTAGAAGGAGAAGCGCTTCCACCTCACGGTCACGACTACCCGCCCGCGCCGTGCGCCGTACTATAGCGCGCACGATTATTTTATTACTGCGATATCTTCTAAAATACTCATTGAAATCAAATGATGTAAACGGCAAATTTCTTCTAGATTAAATGCTTGTAATGAATAACGTATTTACTTGGATAAGGATTAATATAATCTTTATGAAAACACTTTCACAAATAATGCTTACTTTTAGAACAAATTTGGTTAGTATAAAAAGGTTATAGTGAGCCAACCTTAAAAGATAGACATATACTGTCGCGGACTTTTTTTAGAACTTTTACAGGGGAACAATTCTGCCATACATCATTTTAGCGAAACTTTAACCGTTTCCGCAGCGTACGTAGCGAAAGCTCTCAAAAGGAAAAAAAGACCCCCGATTTTGTAACATTCTTGATTGGTTCTCCGCTCGTATTGAGTTTAGCATGATGCTATATAGCCTAAAGCCTTCCTCGATAAGTGGACTATCCAACACAAAGAATTTTTCAATTCGTACCAGTAGTTCCTGAGATTACCGCGTTCAAACAAACAAACAAACAAACTCTTCAGCTTTATAATATTAGTATAGATATTGGAATTGGAATACATATTCTAATTCGAGCTAGGTACCTACACGTATTTTTATTTCTCGTCCTTACTACAGGTTTCATCTTTTTACTTATTTAAACATTATTTATTTCAACATTTTTTTATGTCACGTATACATATAGTAGGTACTAAATAATATTGTTCTGAAAACTGCACCAAAATCGATGCATACAGAGCTATTGTACATACAAAAAATATCAACATTATATACTTAATCAATCCCATTTATAATAAAATACACATTTATATTTTACTTACGTAACTGAACAAATAATTCATTCAACCACCATACACCATAAACTAACACCTAGGTATATTACCATTGAATTATTCCGGCGAAATATTCGACAGAAACATTCGGAAACATTCGATTGCAGCGGTACGAATCTTTCTCGCGCGGGTGAAAACTTCTCCGGGGAGCATCTCCCTCCCGCCGCCCGCCCCGCCGTCTCGCTCGTGTGGCAGCGGCCGGCGGGCGACGCATAGAGGGCGGCGCGGCGGCGATCGACGATTGATGCAAAATACAATTTTTCAGCAAAAATAAAAATCTTAATTAAATTCATTTTGAATAATTCTAATTTAAAGAAACTTTCCCAGAAGTATTCCGGAATTATTCGGAATTTTTCAGAAGTTTTGCAACTATAGTCACAATCTTGATGACAGCAGCTTCTTAACAAAATAATACAGTGAAAATGACATTCAATTTGGACGGTTAATCTCACAGTGAAGTCGTGCTACCAATATAATAAAAATAATAAAGCGTACTCTCGGTGAGGAAACGCGTTCGATTAGTTAGATTGGACAATGACTCGCACTCGTTAGCTTTTAATTTTCGATTCGATTTGCGCTAACTCGATTTACAAGGTAGGGCGCCTAGACAAATTACCTTCGTTAAAATTCGGAAAGATCTGTCGTATCGACTTCTCTTTTGAGATCACGACAAAATGTCCCTAGACAAACGCACACTGTTGTTCGAATCGCAACAACGAATTGCTCAAACGTTAGTTGTTTATGATTTCAAGAATTTAGCCGTCAGTTGTGAAGTTGTCAAATGTCATATATTTTTTTTTTTAAATTATTGATGGCGTTACGGCATAAAACTATTTGTCAGTGTCAAGTTAAAAAGGCAGACAACTAGATTTAATGTAGGTACCTATATGATTTCAACACCGTATTATTTTCAAGTCTAATGTCTAGTCAAAGTTCAAAATACAAATTTTGATACAAATAGTCAGTGCAAGTCAGTCGATTTATTTTTTTAGTATTAAATGACTATTTCTAACTTTTTTAATTAGAATATGATATAGTTATAAACATTTGTTAAAATAATAATAAAGTACACTCGTTTTATCTAAGATTTTTCAAGTTACTTTTTAAAAATACCAACATTTTTCTGGTTGGCAACATGCAAGAACGAGACACACGGCCTCCCTTATGGCTATCTCGCTCGGCTCGGATTTGCCTCTATGATACGTGCATTGTGAAATACACTCTATTACCAAGGCAATACAGTTCTTTTTAGCAATTACAAAATACGGAGTCTTCTATCCTTAGGACTATATCCATGTCCTGGTAAAAAAAAAAACTGGCCAGAAGAAGAAGAAGAAGAAGATGAAGTACAATTATTTTTGTTTGTTATCAAAATAACAATTTACCTAACTTAGGCCTTTACATCCGATGATGGATGATTTATACAGTATTCTCCGAGCGAAGTAACCACTCTTGAAATACTGTAGTGCCTGGGACAGTTGTTTTTTAAATATCGTATGATTGCCCAAGCGCATACGGCATTCTCACAACATAGCCACCCTAGTCCAGAGGAATGACTAGTCAATACGTCTGATGCCAACTATGTGCGGGTTTCCTCACGATGTTTTCCTTCACCGGTAGAGCGTCCGTATAATGTACTTGAGATCTGCTGGCCGATTCTGTATCGTTATACATAAAAGTTGGCTTCAAGGCTTCATACTGGTGGAGAGAAGAAAAAAAGAAGAAACATACATACTTTTAAATTTATAATATTAGTAGGATTTTTGACTACTTAAATATTATCATTACCTTATATATAAGTAAAATGCGTTTTAAATCTTTATAATTTGTAGGAAGTGTTTTTTGTAGTGAGCAGTGGCATAGGGTTCCTATAACTCCATTCCTATCGGCTTCCCTTGTCACATACCTTTTGCAAACCTTTATAGAAATCCCTACCTATGATACAGGTTCCGGCTTCCCTTTGAAGAAGCAGCCTTCGCCACTGATAGTGAGAAGTGATATAAATCATAATGTAATTATTAATGTATCAAAACCGCTACCAACCTAAGTTAATTTGTATTCATTCTGTGACAGGCTCTAACTAGTGCGTGTAAATAATAATAATTATTAGCTGTGTTGATTTTTAAATTGTATAATGTTATTATTGGTTATGTGACTTGAGATAAAACTAATTATTGAAAGAAATATCTGCATTATGTAATTCCTTTGCAAGAAATAAAAGTATTTTTACATTTTAAGTTTATTTTCTTACTAAAACCATGTAAAACTTACTTAAAAAAGTAAAATAAAATGTAGATACTCTTGTATTGTTATTATTTAATCAATCCTAATATGGACACTTGATACGGCACGAATTATTTAGTCACAAATATACTATAGAGATTAAATATTAAGTATTTAATTGGTTAACACTACTTGACTGTTTATAATAGGTGTATAATAGCATAGATATATAATATTAAATTTGTAATAATTAATCAAAGTATAATAGCAAATATTTCAAAACTTTTATGAGGTGTTTGTGTCCTTCTAACCCATTTATAAGGCGAAGGTGTTGAGCATCGATGACAATAAAATATCATTACATTGAAAAACTTATAAATTTTAATTACTAAATACAAATCTTTATTTCTAAGGAAGTTTCAGAGAAACTTGCTTAATTATGAACTCCATTTGGTACCTAAATTATAGTAGTAATTTAGGTATAGGTCGCGCAACGGTTTATGAGCGCTCAGTGAAAGTGGAGGGGATCGTTCGCGCATGTGACCAATAGCAAATAATATATATTACTAACGTACCAATAGCGTGTCGGCAGCCACGTTCGGCATGCGTTCGGAGCATCCACACCTCCCCGCCGAGCCCGCTACCGCCAAACACACCCAAAAACTGACTTCTGCGCATACCCCCTCTACTTTTGTCGAAAGATCTTAATTCGTTGCGCAACCTATACCTACTATACACCTAAAGATTGCTTTCAGCTGATATAGTAGCGTGTAAAGATTACAAACTGCAAGTAAGCTACAAATTAAGAAATTTATATTTTAACAAAGTGTTGAATTATACTTGAATACAATGAATTACATATTAGGTATTGACAATAATTGTGATTTATTGAATACTTTAGATTGAATTCTTTTGACTTTTTGCAATATAGACTACTAGCAGAAGGTGTTTTATAGACCGTTTAGGCAACTTTAGGCAAATCATTATTATTTACAAATAACAGCTGATCAATAAAAATCCGCCATATTGTTCGTTGAGGCGATAAAGGTAGCTATCTGGGTATCTTTATCGTTAGGTCGATAAAGATAAAGATCACGATCTGCTAAATGTCACTTACGGCCGCTTGTCTAGGCATTGTATGGAGAAACGCGTTAGAGCAATTCGTTATATGGGTGCATCGATAGCGTATTCGTTCAAAGTGGCTGCTTGGCTACCAATTTTTTTAACGATACGACTGAATATGTCATTTAACGCACGCTTATGTCAATCCCATACATTTTTTATTCACGAAGTTCGCCGTCGATATTATTTAATGCATCTTGTCTAGCCCTCAGTAAAGTAATCGAAAAAAATTGTGGGACTCACACTCAGCACACAGAACATCCAGAAACCGTCAACGCGCTTGAAAGTGAAGCCGTCACGACTACTCCAAATTGGAGTGGCTATCCACACATAATAATGTTGCCACAGAATCCGTTATTTTAATAAAATATTTTACCCAACTTTTTACAATTAATTTTTATTGAATACCTAATTGTCGTAACATAATAGCGCGATTTATTTTGTAAATGTAAAGAGTAAAGTAAAGTAAAGTAAAGAGCGGGCGAGCGGTGTTTCGCCATGGTTTTGGTTACAGTGCGCTACGTACAAATGTGTTCGAACACTCATTCTGGGTGTTCTATAATCTGTATCCTGTAGGCTAATCTTGTTTTGAAACAGAACTAAAAGGTAAACCGAATATCATCATATTAGGCGATGAGCAAGTTCGTGGTTTGTCCAAAAAATTAATAGATGAAAGGAAAAACAAATGGAATGACATATACAACATAACATCCTTAATCAAGCCAGGAGCTACCAGCGAACAAATTTTAAAGAGCAGTGACTCTCTCAGTAAATCTATTGGAAAAGAAGACATCATAATTTTAGGAATAGGGTCTAACGATAGGAATCCCTTTAAATTATATTCTTTGTTATGTAACACACTGTTTTCCATTAATAAAAATAAGAATTAATTCGACAAAGAAATTAAAATGGATTTCTAAAGGAATTAAAAAATGTTGTAATAGAAAGAGAAAAATGCTTTGGGAATATAGAAAACGGAAAACAGATGAGAATAAAAATAACTTCAAAACCTATTCCAAACGACTTAAGAAAATTATAAACCTTACCAAAAGGGCACAAAATCATCACTACATTGCAACAGCTTCTAATAAGTCTAAAGCTATATGGAGAGTGATCCGAAATAACTACACAAAAAAAATTGTCGGAAAACAACATTACACAGATAAACTCACATGGTGATACAATCTCAAACCCATTCCTTATAGCAACTGCTTTTAATGATTATTTTATCGGTCATACTAAACAGAATACGCCTAAAAATGTAAACAAAAAATTTATAATTCCATCTACGCCCCACTCAATATTTTTATATCCAACCTCAAGTAGAGATATTGTTCGTTACATCTTGTCTCTAAAAAATACTAATAGTACAGGCAACGATAATATTTCTACTAAGGTTATTAAATTTGTAGCATATACTATAGCCCCTATTCTTGCTCATTTAACAAATCTCTGCATGTCTCAAGGAAAGTTTCCGAACAATCTAAAAACAACTATAATTAAACCACTGTATAAAAAGAATGATAAATTGAACATTGAAAATTATAGACCTATTGCTCTGGTGTCAGTTTTCTCAAAAATAATAGAAAAAGCCATTTAAGAACGTCTTTACAATTACTTTCATAAATTTAATTTGTTTTCTCCTGAGCAGATGGGTTTTAGAAAAAATTTAACAATAAATGCTGCAATTTTTAATTTTCTAAGAAAATTGATGGAGAATGTTGACAAAGGTTGTGTGTCCTGCGCTCTATATATGGATTTAAAAAAAGCCTTTGATTATGTAGATCATGATATTCTGATTAGCAAAATGTATCAATATGGTATAAGAGGAAATGCTTTAGAGCTGATTAAATCATATTTAAAGAATATATCACAACTAACTTGTATACAAATGACTAATCTTAAGACAAAATCAGAGGAAATACATTACTCAAAAGCCAAAAAGAATTATCGCGGTGTTCCCCAAGGCAGTGTCCATGGTCCACTTTTATTTATAATTTACATAAATGACTTTCCTTTGCATATTAATGAACCAATGACAATATTTGCTGATGATTGTAACTTATTATTTTTTGACGACGGAACAACTAATTTTGAAGAGAAAATTTCTAATACCCTAACAAATATAATTTAATGGATAAATGAAAACCAACTAATTTTAAACTTTGACAAAACGAAAATAATGACATTTGTTAACAAAAATAAAAAACGACCAATGCTAAAAGTTAAATATAACGACCACGAGATAGCAGAAATTAAAGAAACCAAATTCCTAGGGCTTTTGGTCGATAATGATTTAAGTTGGAATGCACACATTGAGGTCCTATACATTACAAAAATTCTCTTAAATTACAAAAATTCTCTTATGCATTATATATGCTGTCTAAAGTGGTTGATATAGATACCTTGCTCATTTTATTTTACATACAATGCATACGTGGGATCTATTTTAAGGTATGGAATCGTTTTTTGGGGTAATGCTACTGGGCATGAGCGTGTATTTAGGGCCCAAAAAAGATGCATACGTTCTATGTGCGGTCTCAAACAAACAGAATCTTGTCAACCCTATTTTAAAAAACTTAAGATTTTAACTCTACCATGTCTATTTATTTGCGAATCTATGCTATTTTTAAGGAAAAATAATATTTAAATGTATGAAAACTTTAATAGTGCACGACATAAAAACAAATTGAAAATACCTTTATCAAAAAAAAAAATGAATTTAGTAAAAGTACATACATTATGATGCCGAAACTATATAACAAATTACCCACTCATATTAAACAAATTGAAAATTTTTATAGTTTTAAGAATAATTTAATAAAATTTCTAATTGACAAAAATTTTTACTCTATAACAGAATATCTATACGACATTTTATAAAAAATAAAATAAAAATAATACAAAATTTGCCATATAATAATGTTTCTTTATATTCATAATATTATGTGTATACCTAATGCCTAATAAATCTCTATAATATACCAATTAAAACTGAAATTGTAAAATAAATGCAATATTGTAACTCATTCTCAATGTTTTGTAAATGTTTAAAATTATTACCTATGTCATTTGTTTCATAAATTAATGTTATAAATGTTTAACTTTAATATTATACGTGTCAATTAATTATTATAATTATAGCTTGTAATGTTTGCATGCCAAAATTGGCAAAACATGTACTTCGACATTTAAAATGTAACACCTTAATTTATCATGTTTTATGCAAATAAAAGTATTGAGTATTGAGTATTGAAGATTTCTTTAAGGCTATTTAAAGTTCATCATATGGACTACTACCAATATTTTTTTCTGATTTTTTTGAGATAGCCGCTTAGCTTTTAGAAGCGGGGAATCAAAGAGTCGTATCGTCGTAAACATTTAACCAGTTTCATATTTCTGGTACTAACCGTTTGAACGGTAAGCCGAAGACGAACGTCCGTCGACGTGACGAAACCATATTATTGTGTCAAGCATCAAGAAGCAATATATCTCGTATTTCTATTGAAATACGATCAAACTATTGAAAACGTTTGCGGGCAGACAGCTTTAACGTTTTTTCACAATTTTTTTTGTACATACCTACATTAATGCAAAATTGTTAATAGTTATCTGGTAATTAAGTATGCGAACATTATTTAGGGTGCGCGATGGAGCTTACAATTTGCTGGGTAAAGGCTGATGATGATGATGTATCTTCTTTGTCTGTGAAGAGCACAAGTCGCCTTGTGCTCCGCAATGCGGCGCGGTACGGAACACCCAAGTTACACTACATAATAACGACTTCAATTTTATTCTATTTGTACATGTCACCGTAAAATTGTAAAAATCGTTAGATTGTAAAATAACTAACGAGATTGTTTATAATTTAACGCAAAATAATGTGTTAAATTATAGGCAGAATATTCGCATCGGAATTCTATACTTAAACATTTGACAATTTCACTAGTAATATTACAATCCAACGGTTTTTACAATTTTACGGTGACATAATATACAAACGGTGTGTTTTTAGCTAACGTAAAACGTTTCATAGACTATTTGGCCAAACAGACATTTTATCTTAAACATTTTTCATCTGTTCTATGTTAGACAACATGCTTGAAACAATCTGGAACCCATATACGTATATAAATCCACGAGGCATGTTGAGGCAACAAGTGTATCTAGTTAAATGGCCCCACTTTTTGATTTTTGGGACCATTTTGACATTTAAACTATAGTGAAAAAATTGGTTATGGATTAATAATGTATGTATTGCTTAAAATCGCTTCGTAAATAAACCAATATTTCTCGTAAAAAGTAAAGGACAGGAAAATGGTTATTGTGGGTTATCCCTAAGAGATGGACATATACCATTGCGGACTTTTTGTAGACCTTTTTAAGGTGTACAATATTGTAGTACATTATTTTGATCTATCTCTTAGGGTTCAGCCAGAATTTGCAATGTAAGCGCATAAAATGTGTTTATTTAAGACATTAGAAACCTCTAAAATTATCACTGTTTCGCTACTATATTATGCATATTAAATACATATAAATCTTCCTCTTGAATCACTCTATCTAATAAAATCCGTTGTCAAGTTTTAAAGATCTAAGCATACCTGTTAAGGACAGCGGCCTCGCCTGTGTTTTAAAGTGAATTTAAAGACAATGAACACTTATCAGTGCTTTAAAACGTTTCTAAAAACTGTGAGTAAATAGTACATAAACTCTTAAGAGTGAAAATAGTGAATATAAGTGTTGTACATAAGTGTTAAATTCATTAGAATAGTGGTAAATAATTGTTTTAAAGTCACGAGTTTATTTTCTTTATAATTTCTTAACCGTAGCTTATTTCGCTTGGAAAATTAGTGTTGTACATAGGAAAAATTAGTGGCTAAAGTAAATAACGTTTAGGTAAATTGAAATGTAAATGGTTTTAGAGAAAATTAGATTATAATGGTGAAAAATATATGGTTTTTCTTATACTTGTAACTTTAACTTATGTGTTATTAAGTATCTATGTAAACTGTGTGATTATGTATTGTTTTATGGTAAATAAAGAATTTCACGTTATGCGTTTCACTTATCCTGGCTCAGGGGAAATAAAGGGAAATTAGGGAAAATTATGGAAAAATAGCCGTATAGAGAAATAAGAGAGAGATAGCTTATATGAAAATTAGAAGAGTACATTTGTGCTCCCTATACGGCATTGCCCTGAGCCAGGTAAGCTAACGGCTTATCGTGCAAAATGTTCTCCTCAAATCAGTGTTATTTTTTATACGCCCCAGCTCTGCCCGAATCGGTGTAACCTTGCTATCTTCGAGTCTGATCAGAGCCGGCGGTGAAAACCTAGTGGAAAAATACAGTCCCATACAGTAGTGCGTGGTCCTTGCGATCCGGATTGCAAGTTAGTGAGTTAGTCGCGTGTGATCCGAGATACAAGATTGAAGAAATTTTCGAAGTCCAATACCAGTTGAAAACAATCAAGACGACACTTAGAAGAATTTATTGATGACGGAACATAGAAAAATTTACTGAACATCGGACATAGAAAAATTTTACTGAGCCAAGGAGATAGAAAAATTTATTGAAGACTGGACTTAGAAAAATTTACTGAACACTGGACATAGAATAATTTCATCGAGCCAAGGACATAGAAAATTTTTTGAAGAAAATTTATCAAGCCGAACATAGAATTTTGGAAGAAAGGAATTCAACACCGGGGATCGACGGACTCAGATTAGAAGATTGGACTCGAAGATACAAGACAACACCAAGGAAGAGGGAAGCAAGGATTCGCAGATTTTTCGCCTGAAAAACCTACCGAAGATTCTTGAAGAGTCGTGAAGACTCTGAAGATTTTTGGAGTTTGAAGACGAATATTTGAAGATTAATTTTTGATTTGAGGATTTAACTTAACGTAACATTTAACTTAAACTATGGTCATCACAAGGAGTCAGAGCGGGGCCGAGGAGAACCAACCACAACAACAACAACCGCGAAGATTTCCAGATCCGCCATGATCGCCGTCTGCTGCCGCCACGAGCCAGCCGCCGCCGACCGAGGGAAGGGCAGATCTGCTTCAAACAATTTTAAAACCGAGACCAGGTACTAGCAAGGCACCTGTAGCTCCGGAAGTGCAAACACTAGCCAGGAAGAAGGCTATTTCAATTAGGTCGCGTCGATCGACAGCGAGTGTCGTCGCACGCATACAATATGAGGCGGAAGAGAAGCTTGCCGCTCACCGTAAAAAGGAACTGCAAATAGAAGCAGAACTCATCAAGAAGAAACTCGTCGCCGACGTCGCCGCTGCAGAGGATGGAAGCAGCCCCGATGACGACGAGCCGTCTGAACAGGTGGAGCAACGTGTACGAGCCTGGCTAAGCGAACAAGGACCCGACCATGAAGAGGCTAGACAAGAGCCGGTCGTGTTAGAGGAGAGAGAGACGCCGAAGCCAGAAGACATGCCACCAACTGGAGGACGACGCGAAGGTCAGAGGACGAGATTTGAGTGGCCGGAACAGCGCCGCCCACGCTCACCCACACCACCCACGTCTAGGGCCAACGGAGTGGAACATCTCGCTGAAACGTTAGACAAGCTGCTGAATCAACGCCAGACGCGCCACACAACGGAGCTGCCTACATTCTCAGGGGCTCCCACCGAATGGTTGTCCTTCAAAGCAGCCATGGAAGACACCACTGCATTCTACAAGCTGAAACCGATCGAGAATTTAGCTCGGCTGAGGAACTGCTTACGGGGAGAAGCCAGGGAAGCCGTGGCACCACTGCTGAGCGTCGCTACGCCGCCCGAACAAATCATGAAGACTCTAGAACAATGCTTCGGCCGTCCAGAAGTTATGGTGGACCGCATGATGGAAGACCTGAAGAGGCTACCGAGGCTCGGAGGTTCGGCGGCGGAACTCAACCAATTCGCCGTAAAGATTCAGAACATGGTGGCTATCCTGAAGAGGCTGAGGCACGGGTACCTTTTCAACCCGTTGCTCACGAGAGACATTCTAGAGAAGCTCAGTCCCTACGAGAAAAGCAAGTGGTACGACTACGCAGAAGAGACGTCGCGCTTCAGGAACGAGCCCGATGTCGTCCTTCTCTCTGAATTCTTAATGAGAGAAGCGGACAGGGCACTGCGCTACGGATTCAGCACGACATCGAAGAGAGAAACACCGCGTCAACCTCCGAACAAGAGTGAAACCAGAGCAAGAAGGCCAGTCTTCGCGGTGACAGATGAGGGCAGGGGTTCGCCGAGCCACAGCCAACCCAAGAAGATACGTGAGGAAGCAATGAAGTGCCCGGTATGTGCCAATGATCACGCTCTGCCTCGCTGCGCCACCTTCAAGAAAATGAGCGTACCAAAGAGATGGGACACAGTCAGGAAAGAGGGGCTGTGTTTCCTGTGCATATCGAGTCGACACAGAAGATTCAACTGTAAGGCGAAACGGTGCGGCGCACAGGGTTGTAAGCGGCTGCACCACACGTTGCTGCACGAGGAGAGGTCCGGCGGCGCTCCACAGGCTGAGGACGCCGTTATTACCGCATCGGTCACGTCCGACCGTGCGGTAAAACTCAAGATGAGAAGGGTTCAAGTCGTAGGTCCACGGGGCGAAGCGGACATCTTCGCACTGTTCGACGAGGGCTCGACAGTGACTCTGCTGGATGAAGACGTCGCGAAGGCTATCGGCGCAGACGGTCCGTCGAAAGTGCTGCGGATGCACGGGATTAATGCCGAGAGGAATGAGGAAAAAAGCCGACTCGTACAACTGGGCGTACGGGGTCACGACGGTACCAGGCACGACATCACTGCGAGAACGGTGGGCGGATTGAACTTGCTCACTCAATCCGTTCCGGAATCATTGCTGCAACTCGCTCACCTGCACGATCTCAGGGATGAAGAGATGTGTTATGAGAACGAGAAACCCCAACTTCTCATCGGTACGGACAACTGGCAGCTCATCGTGTCAAGAGAACTGAGAATCGGGAAAAGGAACCAGCCTGCGGCCTCGAAGACCAAACTCGGCTGGGTGATCCACGGCAGCATCCCGAGGCGCATCATAAGGCAGGATGATGAGAGTATCCTGCACATATCCACAATCGAGACCAGAGGCGAACGGCTCGAAGAAATGGTGAAGAAACACTTCGATATAGACGCATTGGGAATAGCGGCTAAGGCGAGGCTGACAGACGGCGAGCAGCGGGCCATCGACCTCTTTGGCAGGACGGCCAAGAGAACGGAAGACGGTCGATTCGAAGTGGGACTTCTGTGGCGCAAGGACGGCGTCAAATTACCTCTCAGCTACAACAATGCGCTGAAGAGGCTTAAGAATTTAGAACACAAGCTCAGGAAAAACCCAGAAGACGAGGCGCAGTACCATAGGCAGATGAAAAATCTCATAAGCAAGGGATATGCGGAGAAATGCGACGGGACAGAGGCCGGAAGCGACCGTACATGGTACCTGCCGCACTTCCCGGTCAAAAACCCAAACAAACCGGGTAAGCTGCGACTGGTTTTCGACGCGGCGGCGAAGACAAGCGGCGTGAGCCTTAATGATCACTTGTTGGAGGGGCCTGACCTTCTGACGTCACTGCCAAGAATCCTGTTCCGGTTCAGGGAGGAAGCTGTGGCTGTGAAGGCCGATATACAGGAGATGTTCCTTCGTGTGAAAGTCAGACGAGAAGACCAGCCGGCCCAGATGTTCCTGTGGAGAGAGGACCCGAACGAGCCGCCGACCAGGTACAAGATGGTGGTGATGATTTTTGGAGCGTCGTGTTCGCCGTTCCTGGCACACTCAGCCCGGAATAGGAACGCGGAAGAATTCGCTGAGTCACACCCGGAAGCCCATCGCGCTATTTCCGAAGCCCATTACATGGATGACTACGTGGACAGCTATCCAGACCGGGAGAAGGCCAAGCAGGTTGTAGAGCAAGTGGACCAGGTGCACAGGAAAGGTGGCTTCCACTTAAGAGGCTGGACGAGCAACGACCGGAGGGTGCTAGAGGAGCTGCCTGAGGACCGCCTAGCTGAGAATACTACGCAGCACGTCACCAAGGACGAGCAGAAGACCCTGGGCATGCTGTGGGACTCCAAAGGTGACAAACTAAAATTCAACACGTCGCTATCTAGAGTTCCTGTGGAGGTCCGTGAGCTGCAGCACGCGCCGAAGAAAAGGGAGGCCCTTAGCACCGTAATGAGTATCTACGATCCGCTGGGGCTACTTAGCTGTTACACCATTACCGCCAAAGTCATCCTACAAGGCTTGTGGCGTCAGAAGCTGGACTGGGACGAGCCGCTGCCAGCTGAGTCAGCCGAGGACTTCACTCGCTGGCTGACAGACATGGAATACGTCAGCCATCTCGAGCTGCCCCGGAGCTACAACGGGGGGAGCCCGACGAGGAGCCGGCAGCTGCACGTATTTTGTGATGCGAGCAAAGACGCATACGCCGCAGCCGTCTATTGGAGGATGGAACAGGAAAATGGAGATGTTCGAGTCGTGTTGGCCGCAGCCAAGGCCAAAGTAGCGCCGTTGAAGGCCCAAACCATACCGAGGCTGGAACTACAGGCCGCCCTGGTCGGAGCGAGGCTGGGAAACGCCGTCGTAGCAGAGCACAGGTGGAAAACAGATACCGTTTTCTACTGGACTGACGCACAGGTGGTGCTGTGTTGGATAGAGAACGGCAGCCGGAAGTACACGCCGTATGTCGCGCACCGCCTGGGGGAAATCGCCGAACTGACATCTGTCCACCAGTGGAGGTGGGTGAGCACTAAGAACAACGTCGCGGACCTAGCCACGAGAACGGGCTATGTTTCGAGGAGCGACGAGGACCCATGGTTTAAAGGGCCAGACTTCCTGCGCAGGCCTATGAGCGAGTGGCCCGCGGAGAGTCCCGCCCAAGTCGAGGATAAAGAAGAACACGTCGCCTTTTACACCACAAGGGCGAGTGAGCTGGATTGTCTACCGGATGTGACGCGCTTTTCGAGTTACGAGCGCCTCATAAGATGCACAGCGATGGTTTTGTTATTCTTAGAAAAGTGCCGAGATCGTCGAGCCAACCTCGAGGTACGACACCTAGAACGGGCCGAGACGTTGTGGTATCGGAGGTCACAACGGGACAGCTTCACGCAAGAAATTGAAAAGATCACAAGTGGCAAGACGGCGCCTAGGTGGAGCTCCTTGTACCGGCTCAGCCCAGTGTACAAAGACGGGCTGCTCGTACTGGACGGGAGAATCAAAGCAGCGCAGGTTCCAGCGGAGATGAAGAATCCGATCATCCTGGACGGAAGACATCCGTTCACGAAGCTACTGGTGGCACGGGAGCACGCCCGGGCAGGACACGGGAGCCGTGAGAGGGTCGTGAACGACCTCAGGCAAAGGTTTTGGATCCTGAAGCTGCGGCCGACGGTGCGCAGCATAACAAGTAAGTGTGCGTTTTGTCGGCTACGACGGGCGCACCCGAGAACACCACAAACTGGAGACCTGCCGGCGGAGCGCCTGGGGGCGTTCCAGAGACCATTTTCGTACTGTGGTCTCGACTGTTTCGGCCCGATGACGATCACCATCGGCCGACGTCACGAGAAGAGATGGGGAGCGCTCTTCACCTGTCTGACGACGCGGGCCGTGCACCTGGAGCTGGTGGCCTCGCTGTCGACAGACTCAGCAATAATGGCCATGAGAAGGATGGCTGCGCGGCGAGGATGGCCGTCAGTCATGTACAGCGACAACGGGACGAACTTCAGAGGCGCGGACGTCGAGCTGCGGCAGGCGTACGCTGAGTGGGCACCGGCTATGGCTCAGCTGGGCCTCACGCACCGCATGCAATGGAAATTCACTCCGCCGGGGGCGCCGAGTCAAGGAGGTGCCTGGGAACGGATGGTGAGGTCGGTGAAAACCGCCTTACTCGCTACGCTGAACGAGAAGTCGCCGAAAGAAGAGGTACTCCAGACCCTGATGGCCGAGGCGGAGTATTCCGTGAACGCACGATCGCTAGTTCACGTTTCCGTGGACCCCAGCGACCCGGAGGCAATCACACCGAACCATTTCCTCCTGGGGTCGTCCACCGGACTGCCGTACGTCGGACCGTGTGTACCGGCGGACAAGAAGACTTGGAGAGTCGCGCAAGCCCTTGCCGACGAGTTCTGGAGGCGCTGGGTGAGGGAATACCTCCCCACGCTCACGCCACGCTACGGGGCGCCGCAGAGCAGCCGTGCCCTGGTTCCGGGCGACCTGGTCGTGGTCGTAGATCCGGCGCTGCCGCGTAATACGTGGCCGCGCGGGGTCGTGCACCGGGTCTACCCTGGCCCGGACGGACAGGTGCGTTGTGCGGACGTTCGCACGCGCAGTGGTGTGTTCCGCAGGCCCACATCAAAACTGGCAGTGCTGGAGGAGGCGCCGCAGTCGCAACCGCGACCGCTGGCGGAGCAGACGGAGCCGGGGGCGGTGCCGGGCGCGGAACGAGCGCCGGAGCGAGCTACAGACAGCTCGCAGTCGCCGGAGCGAGCTACAGACAGCTCGCAGTCGCCGGAGCGAGCTACAGACAGCTCGCAGTCGCCGGGGCGAGCTACAGACAGCTCGCAGTCGCCTGAGCGAGCTATAGACGGCTCGCAGTCGCCGGGGCGAGCTACAGACAGCTCGCAGTCGCCTGAGCGAGCTATAGACGGCTCGCAGTCGCCGGGGCGAGCTACAGACAGCTCGCAGTCGCCTGAGCGAGCTACAGACAGCTCGCAGTCACCACCACGAGCTGTAGCGAGCACAAACAGCTCGCGGTCGCAGCCAGTTGCAGCGGGCACGGTCAGCCCGCAGTCACCGGAGCAGTTTGCGGCGGACACAGACAGCTGGCAGTCAGCGGAGCAGTCCACGGCGGGTCCAGCGAGCCCGCGGTCACCAGAGGAGGCTGCGTAGAACCTGGCTACTGCGCCGGGGGGAGGATGTTAAGGACAGCGGCCTCGCCTGTGTTTTAAAGTGAATTTAAAGACAATGAACACTTATCAGTGCTTTAAAACGTTTCTAAAAACTGTGAGTAAATAGTACATAAACTCTTAAGAGTGAAAATAGTGAATATAAGTGTTGTACGTAAGTGTTAAATTCATTAGAATAGTGGTAAATAATTGTTTTAAAGTCACGAGTTTATTTTCTTTATAATTTCTTAACCGTAGCTTATTTCGCTTGGAAAATTAGTGTTGTACATAGGAAAAATTAGTGGCTAAAGTAAATAACGTTTAGGTAAATTGAAATGTAAATGGTTTTAGAGAAAATTAGATTATAATGGTGAAAAATATATGGTTTTTCTTATACTTGTAACTTTAACTTATGTGTTATTAAGTATCTATGTAAACTGTGTGATTATGTATTGTTTTATGGTAAATAAAGAATTTCACGTTATGCGTTTCACTTATCCTGGCTCAGGGGAAATAAAGGGAAATTAGGGAAAATTATGGAAAAATAGCCGTATAGAGAAATAAGAGAGAGATAGCTTATATGAAAATTAGAAGAGTACATTTGTGCTCCCTATACGGCATTGCCCTGAGCCAGGTAAGCTAACGGCTTATCGTGCAAAATGTTCTCCTCAAATCAGTGTTATTTTTTATACGCCCCAGCTCTGCCCGAATCGGTGTAACCTTGCTATCTTCGAGTCTGATCAGAGCCGGCGGTGAAAACCTAGTGGAAAAATACAGTCCCATACAATACCTACATAGGGACATACAGAAAAATTTACTATGTTTTATACTATGTAGTGACTATACATAGGTATTTGTATTTAATAAACATCCAACACCCAAGAACACAGAAAAACCTTTTGTCACTTCGGCGGGAACCCGCGACTTCCAGTTTAAGCGCCGACGCGCTTATCACTGAGCCACAGAGGTCGTCAGTTGGTAATAATTTAAGGTTTAAACTAAAGTGTCAGATTAAACTAAAGTACAATCCACTCGAAATATTCAGTTCGTGGTTGTGCCTTTTGACAGACACCACAGGCCGCAGACTGCCGCGCCGGCAATAGTTACAGGAGTTGAATAGCCCAGGTATTAATCAACTTGTTTATTAGGAAAATTCCAGAACAAGGCGTAATTCTTGTGAATTCGCGTCGTTTCAATGTACATTTAAAATAACTTCGCCAAGGAGAGCAACACAACGTGAAATAAAACATGGCGGATCTGATCAGAATTATCCGAAGAATGACATTTTGACAATGACGTGACTTTTGACAAATAAAGACGTATGACATTCAAGAAGACGTCTCTTCCTAAAACTGTCAACTACGTCAAAAGTCAAGTCAAAACATATGTCATGGCCGCCCTAAAAATAGTGTTCTCGCAATAACAAACTCTTCAAATAATTATTTTTGTACGCATGTACCCTTCTTCAAATTATTATTTTTTTGTATTTTTATGAAATTCCCATATATTGTTCATATTTACGTATATAGTGTACATATGTAGAGCTGGCCCATAATCAAACATCTCTTTTAATGCAATGTTTGCGTGGCAAAGTGTAAGACATTTAAATAATACCTCTAAAGTCCACTAAATTATTGCCATAAAAAATGTAGTTACATAAACTAAATTCAAACTATTCCAATTTCACTAGCACCTATTAAAGTTAATCGTTGCTTATCATATTGTTATCTCTCTCGTTCTTCGTATTAATGAAAGAGAAGGCATGATATTTAGACAAATGATTAACACTAATAGGCGTTGGTAAAATTAGAACTTAACCTCTCCATTATTTAATCAAATACCTATCTAGTGAAAAAATGTTAGTTTTAAAAATTCCTTTGAATACATTTTACTTTTGAGGTTTAAAAATTCGCAGCAAAATCTGTGTAGATTTTAATAGGAGCCGATCATTCGATAAAACTGTATTTTTTCCTGCGGCGGTGGCAAATGGCTGTGAAAATTTATCGCCACTGGTGACGGGGACATTATAGAGATTGATAGCTCAATCTGCTGTAACAACTGAACTTAGCCGCTTATATAATAGCGGTCACCCATTGGTCCCCTAAAATTCATTTCTCGGTCGAAGCAAGTTGTAGATGCCCTGTAGATTTAGTTGTCTCAAGTTGAATTCTGTAATTAGTAAGTAGGGATTGAAAATATTTAAATCATCTTACGTTATTTTACCAGTTTAGAACCAGTCTGCGGAATATCTCCCAGCACTACCAAAGGAGTACTCAAGGAATGGGGCTGCAGCTTAAGCATAAAACAATGGGCTGCAATCCCGGGCCTTGTGCACTCCAAGGCCCTAATCCCGGCCTTTGACAGAAAGCATGCGGAACTAGCGCTGTCAATGAGTAGGAATCAACTAAGAATCCTTACCAGAACCCTAACTGGGCAATGCAAGCTCCACAAACACCTCAACAAAATAGGAGTTGGTGACACAACGACTTGCAGATTCTGCAAGGAGAAGGATGAAACTCCCATTCACCTTCTCCTTGACTGTCCGGCACTCCACCAGAACAGAAACAGGTACCTTGGGCATCACGAATACTCCACCACAGACGAAATTCGTGGCACCAACCCCAACCACATCGTTCAGTTTATGAGCAGCATAGGCCTGGGGCAAGTACTATAACGCGAAGGAGTGACGTCAGGCTCGATCTTGACCTGCCTTCGAAAGGGAAAAAAAAAGTTATTTTACTCAAGAAGTAACTAATATAATATTAAATTCTATTGATATTTTGGCTTAGAGCACAAGTATATTGCTTTTTTTTAGAATTTAGATAACAGAATATTAAATATTTCGTACAAAACATTTGCGCACTATAATTAATACTCAAACTATATTTTAGGTGTGTTTTTTTAACTTATACATACATACATATAATCACGCCTCTTTCCCATAGGGGTAGGCAGAGACCGCTTTTTTCCCGTAGGGGTAGGCAGAGACCACTTCTTTCCACTTGCTACGATCCTTATATACTTGTTTCGCTTCGTCCACTTTTATTCTTACCATCCATTTCTCCTCTTACATTCAACGTAGCGAAGCTCTCCATGGGCCACTTTTTGCACACAGTATGTGTGCATGTGTGTGAGTGTGTGTGTGGCATCGTAGATCCCAAACGGATGAACCGACTGTGATTTGTAGTTTTTAGTGTAATCGAGTGTCCTTAATGATTAACAATTACGGAGCTACTTAATTTATTTATATTTGTGCTACTGACCATCATTACCAAATACCAATAGACAATGACCATATTTAACAATACATCTATTTTAAATACTTAACACGTCTAATACCCACCTACAACTTAAATCAAGGAGTGCAACGATATCAGCCATTCAGAAATACGGTCGCAACTCGCACGTCGCGTCGGTGAATTCGCGAAATCGGCATTAGAGTGAAATGCATTTTGAGAAAAGTACCGATTTCCGTAGACGTATGCTTGTAGCTCGTAGCTCGAGTTATCATAACACCGTCTTGGCACATACTAACATATTATGCGGGATTCACAAGCCGCAGTATTCCCGCTGCACATCGTCCTTTATAAAGGAGATTGACTAAAGCCGCTTGCGTTTTTAGACACCTGTGCATTAAATGGGCTGTATATCCGCCGCATATCGTCATCTTAAAACGAGGATTATTGGGCTTGCGTTTTTAGGCATCTGTGCAAATGGGCTTGCGATGCGGTGTGGTAAGGCGATTCGTCAAGTGACTTGCCGCACGGCGACTTGACTTCGGCGAAAATCGACCGAAAGCCAGCTTGATAAGAAAAACATGTATGAGGCTGGGAGTGGCGGGGACAATATGCTCCGAAATCTGGAACGCCGGTGAAAATTCAGAGCACTTAACATAGAGCGTTGCGCTAGTACAATAGAGTTGAAAATGGAAGTTACGAATGTCGAGCTGTCATATGTGACATTGACATTTGGCTCGACACTCAAGGGTTCGATTTTTAACTCTATTGTATTAGCGCAGAGTTCTATTTTCAGTGCTCTTAATTTTCATCGGAATTCCGGATTCCGAGGATATCTTCACGGCCTTAAATTATATATATCCCCCACATTTGGCGTGCGCGTGAGAGACGCTTACGCAGCGCGCGAACGTCGCCTAAACGCCCGAGAAACGCGCATGCCCAATGTGGGGTCAGCCTATAGCAGCAAGCATGCGGCCGAAACCTGCACGCGTGTGGCGACCCAGGCCCCGTGACAAGGAGAAAACCCTTAATCGATTGAAATAGCATTTTTATAGCCCAATACATTAAAAGCTTTACTGAAATGACAACTCATACCACAAGTACAATGATCTCATCCGGATAACAAATAGTTTAATCTGCTAAAAGCCGGTGACGGCCGGGCAGAGATTGACGCACGCAAATGTACCGGAACACTTGTGTGCGACATTGTACAGGTATACCTTCAATAGATGCGGCAAAGCCTTTGGCAGGTAACGTTAGGATTATTGATGCATTCGCCCTCTGAGTTGTAAATTCATTAACCTAAATCGTACTATTGGTGTAGTACCTATAGCAATTTATGAAATCTGAATTGTGTTAAACATTTATTACGAAATAGGAAAACGAAATATAATGTGTGTTAAATACCTAATATTTAAATAATAGGTTGGGGAAAAAGTCTTTTCGCATTATAGTATGTATGAACTTGTCATAAAATATCTTGGGCTATACCAATTGTATCTGGCTGATTTTGGTATCATTAAAAAGTTTTAATTTTACAGAAGACAATTCCAAATTCAAATTAGGTAAATTAGAGATTTTCATTTGTTTTTCTTATTGTTAAAATGAGTGATTCTTATGAAGAATTTCGATACATTTTAAAATTTTATTACAAAAAAGGTAAAAATGCAACACAAGCCGCGAAAAAAATTTGTGATGTTTATGGACCTAATGCAGTATCTGTGAGAGTAGCGCAAATTTGGTTTAAGCGTTTTCAATCCGGAAATTTTGATATCAAAGATGCACGTCGCTCTGGTCGCCCTGTTACGGACAAAACTGTTGCCATTTTTGAAAAAGTGGAGCAAGATCGGCATATTAATAGTTACGATGTAGCTGAAGAACTGGGGATTGACCACAAAACGGTTATGGCGCATTTGAAAAAAGCTGGGTACACAAAAAAGCTCGATATTTGGGTGCCTCATGAGCTCACTGAAAGAAACCTAATGAACCGTGTACTCATTTGTGATTCTTTATTACGACGTAATGAAACCGAACCATTTTTGAAGAAGCTGATAACTGGTGATGAAAAGTGGATCACGTACGACAAGAACGTGCGAAAAAGATCGTGGTCAAAGGCCGGTCAGGCTTCACAGACTGTGGCGAAACCCGGGTTAACTCGCAACAAGGTGATGCTGTGTGTGTGGTGGGATTGGAAGGGCATTATTCATTATGAGCTGTTACCGCCAGGCAGGACCATCAATTCTGAACTGTACTGCGAACAACTGATGAGATTAAAGCAAGAAGTTGAGAGAAAGCGGCCGGAATTAATCAACAGAAGGGGTGTGGTTTTTCACCATGATAACGCTAGACCTCACACATCTTTAGCCACTCAGAAAAAATTACGGGAGTTTGGCTGGGAGGTGTTAATGCATCCGCCGTATAGTCCTGACCTTGCACCTTCAGATTTCCACCTGTTTCGGTCGCTGCAGAATTCCTTAGGCAGTGTCAGGTTGACATCACAAGAGGACTGCCAAAACCACTTGTCGCAGTTTTTTCATCAGAAGCCCCAAAAATTTTATAGCAATGGGATCATGTACCTACCAACAAGATGGCAAAAAGTTATCGAACAAAATGGCACCTATATACTTTAGTCACTTGTAAATAAACTTTATAAAAAAACCTTTTGAATTTTTATATAAAATGCGAAGAAACTTTTTCCCCAACCTAATACATTTAGCGATTTTTGCGTGTTAGAATAAAATACATCCTCATAAAAGAACTTACACTAAGTTATGTTGCCGGAAGTAGGAATATAACATTAGTGTTTCTTACTTGAAACCTAATTAAAATGATTATTTTACACTTACACAATTCGACTTAGGTACTGTACCTACCTACATAAGCCATGTTTGCATATTTTGGAAGATCGGTTATTTGGGCATACGTCGCCTAAGTAGATATAAGAACTGTACATAACATTTTACACTAGGTATGTGACATATTTAACAGACAAAATACAGTTTATACAGTTAAAAAAATCGGCATATAAGTTTTTTTTTAATAAAACAAGGGGGCAAACGAGCAAACGGATCACCTGATGGAAAGCGATTACCGTCGCCCATGGACACCCGCAACATCAGAGAAGTTGCAAGTGCGTTGCCGGCCTTTTAGGAGGGAATACGCTCCCTTCAATGTTTGCAGGTCGTAGTGGTCCGGAAATACTGCCGGCGACAGTTCATTCCAGAGTTTTACAGTGCGCGGCAGAAAGCTTCGGGTAAAGCGCACGGTGGAGGACTGCCACTCATTAAGTTATAGTTTTCCTGTGCATATACACAAACAGCAAACTTTGATACGGTCTGCAAATTATATAGAACACATTAAAAATAGAACATCCAGTAATATTGGAGATTAGAAATGTAAAATACTTCCTTTTGATTTCATGTATACATTCTCCTAATTGCCAAGCTACAACACTATGTAGCTTGGCAAATCTTGAATGAAACAGTGAATTTTTTAAAATATTTAAAATAAATTTATCAGGCAAGTTTAATATATATTTAATACTTGATAAATAGTAGAAACGTACGTATTTGAAATGAATGTGTGACTATTATAACACGTTGGAAACTATCAGACTTCTAAAAATTAAACATTTGTCTCCCAAACATTCAAACGTCGATAAAATCAAAGACTGCAGGCTCAATAGCAATTCAAACATCGATAAAACCAAAGACTGCTGGCTCAATACCGGTAAACTCTCTATAAGATGGTCGGTAGAGAGATAGCGAACACCCTACGAAGTAGAATTCAAAAGCTCAGGAACATCTAGAAAAAGTAAAGTCACTGGCTTAGGTAAAACGGGCTCCGATGTTCAACATATGCCCCTACATAATAATATCTACTTACATAATACTATTACCCCCTTACTAATAAACGCTGTATAAGCTTTGAATAGTTATACAGTGCTTTGTTCCCGTCACACAAGTGACATTTTTAATTCGATAGAAGGAGACAAAACACTGTATAACTATTCAAAGCTTATACAGTGATTATTAGTAAGGGGGTTAATGTATACATCTGTGGCAGTTCGGGAGTCCCATAACGACCGCTGATTGACATTTGGCACCGCCATAATGGCACCATTGAGCGCCCACCTCGACCCGCCTTAAGTCCGACGACTCATAAATGATAATACCCTGTTGATACCATGGATAGAGCCTAAACTGCCGACAGGGTATTAAAGTATCAAGACTAATTGGGTGCTAAGGTATTAAAGGTAAAAACACTGCAGTGTCTTACAAAGTTTATGTAAAACGGATTTTACACTGTATATATTTGTCGGAGCGTGTTAAAGCTAAGATTGTCTCTGATTGGAAACGTCAAGTAGTTTTACTATTTGGACTTGGTCGATGCCAGTATTGACAGATGTCATAGAAAAATAATGGTTGTCATGGAGACTGGGGTATTATTTGCCTGAATTTGGGAATGACTGGATTATAAAAGCTCAGGAATCAGGATAAAATACGGAAGTCGTGAAATACGTGGCATCGAACTTGTCACGTTTCTGATCGTTCAGCATTTGGGCTATTCGATAATATTGTAATAAATATCTAAACTTGGAATATTTCAACCGTTCGCCATCTTATCCTAATGGAGTCTTTGACATATTTATTGTCCATCTTTTTTTTTGCAAAAAAAATTGGCTATGTACCTATGAAGATTCAGTCCACAGGCGGCGGACTATAGCAATGACGTCACACCGACCATATTTCGCTCTCTTTCATACCTATTACAAGTTTAATTTTTTTGTGTATTCGTTATTTGTTAATATATATGTCGTCTGAGGCTCAGGATTTTTGGATCTATACCATTGAGATATAGCATTTTGTGGGCTTGCAATGCTTGCATGGGTAAATCGTGCAAAGAGAATTATTATAGACTTACAATATCACTTGTTTATTCGGAATTACAATTCTTTATTAATGTACTATACCTTACATAATTACTGCACTTTAACACTGGCACTAAAACGAAACTATGGACAGTTCCTAGGCTGGTTGCCCGAACAACGACTACCCGAGATGTGATAGCTCATCCTCTTAACCAGGTAGGCTCCAACACATCCCCACCACGTCGATTGTACGAACTTCAGACTAGACTCCGTCAGCGCGCTAAACACGTTTCTGATAGATAGCAACACTTGTAGTCTCGTTTCCGCTTTATGACCGGATGCGACATATAGATAAAGAAAAGGCTTTTAGGTAGATTTTTTACCACAATATCTAGCATCGTTTAAACGGTTTTTTTACTAAAATAGCCTATTGTTATATCTAATCATAGCGTTTCTACATAACAGCTGTTGTTTACCGCATCCGTTTTTCGCACATGGATGCGTTTGACAAATAGAAGCATAATATTATTGGAGGTTTTTGGGTTACTTTAAATATTAACCAAACGTGATGCTGTAGAGGAGACATATTTGTCAAACGCTCCCACTCCATATAGGTACGAGTACATAATATACGAAGTAGAAACACATCATGCTTTAGTTTTTATGTTTTCCCATATATAATATAACATCCAGGAAGAGATTTTCACGTGTATTTGGCAGAAAAAATCTTCGTTCAAGAAAAAGTTACCGCCATCTTGATTTCAGAAGATTTTGTCAAATAAATGTAGACTGATTATAGCGGCAACAGACGTATCATCTGTAAAAAAATTTAACTGTTTAGTTATCACGGTTAATGTGATACAGCCTGGTGACGGACGGACCGACAGTGAAGTTTCAGTAATAGGGTCCGGTTTTAGAGTTTCGTCTGTTCGTCACACAAAGTTTCGTCATAATGGGACGAAAAGACGAATTTATTTTTTTGCGATTTTTTCATTCGTCAGTTCGTCCCATTCTTATTTTCTATTGTTTTCTAACAAAAACATATACGGTACTATCAGCAATAAAATATAATCAGTTGTAACATGTAGTTCAATAATTGATTATATTTTTTATACTTGTCATTTCTTTAAACTTTGTGCATAGGTACGTTTATCTTAACCCTTTGGGTCTGTGCCTAAAAAAGGAAAGATCTACCATGGAGTGCTAAACTTTCAAGCAGAACTAAGTTTCTTTTTCAATCCGTTACCTTTACCTTTTAACTATAACTCCTCTTGATAAACGATCCCAACGCATGCAATTTTGCACAAATCCGAGAAAAGGTAAGATTAAAATGCAGTTTTGGGATTCAGTTGAAAAATGGACGCGCTCCGCTGCGAAATGAAATATCGTTCAGATTGTACCGAAAATTCACTGTTCTATTGTTTATCTTCCCTAAAGTACAGACTCGAGTGAGGATGGTAATCAATAGGGGAGTAGACTCCATCTAAAATATTTAGTTTTATTAATTTACGCAGAAATATCGAGACATTACTCCTTGGTAAATGTAAAAAAGTATAAATTTATGTGTAGTTTATTAATCAGATACATATAAAAAGTACAAAAAAGTTTTTTTGTTAAACTAGTAAACAAAATCTACATCATTAGTTTACTAATTAGAACATAATATACAAAAACATTCATTATTATAAATATGAACTTAAACGCACAAATATCGGAGATATTTACAAATATGTTCCTGCGGCCGTACACTTCATACACTTTACCCACGCCTGGTTATGACTTTAGTATAGAGCAGCGGCTCTCAACATTTTTTGGTGATGGAACCCTTTTGGAAAGCGAAATACTTAACGGAACCCTTAAGCATAATAAAAGTACAAGGTAACCCCCCCACCCCTAAATACCACACGTAATTTATAGACGCCTCCTAATCAAGATGCGGTATAGTCGCTGTGCTTCTTATCAATAATAATATTAGCTTTTGCCTACGGCTCCACCCTCTTTTATACAGTATCCCACAGGAACGCTGTACTTTTTCGGGATAAACAGTGGCCTACGTGTTAATCCAGAGCTTAAACTATGCACAACCGCACCAAATTTCATCAACATCCGTTCAATAGTTTTTGTGTGAAAGGGTAACAAACATCCATCCATCCATCCATCCATCTATCTTTCAGTCTGTTACGCACGCCTAAGCTACTGTTTGGATTTTGGTGAAATTTAAAAGAAAGATAGATTACGGTTTTATCTATTTTAGGTAGGACATAGGGTAATAATAAATAATAATAATAATAAATAAATCTTTATTTCCTTAAAAGCAGTTACAAAAGTAAGAAAGAGAAATCGAAGTCACCTAGCAGGCCAATAGCCTGTATCAGGTAACAACGCTCTTCCTTAACTAAACAGGCATTTAGTAAATAATTAAGTAATAGGAATAACTTAAAACTAATGATTACATCTAAGTACATTCTTTTAAGGTTTTATCTTAGGTTTTTACTTGTAGGTATATAAAATATAAAATAGTCAAAATAACTTTTTTAAACTTATGATAATAATAATAATAATAATATAATATCTATGGACGCTTCACACCACGTCAGTCTGGCCCCGTGGTAAGTATCCGAAGAACTTGTGTTACGGGTACCAGACAACGGAAATATATATAATACTTTTTATACTATACTTATATTTAAGATTTTTATTATATTATACACATATTTAATACACATCCATGACCCAGGAACACAGAAAACTTTTTGTTCCCTGGCGGGATTCGAACCCGCGACCTCCGGCTTTAAGCGCCACTGCGCTCACCACTGAGCCACGGAGGTCGTCAAAACCCTTTAATAATATTAAGAAGGATAAGGGTATTACATTATGCTAAGCTGTACGATTCTCGCGCGACCATACGAATTTCTGCACGAATAAAATTGCAGATAGCATCTAGTAATATAAGCTGACGAGTATAATTATATATTATACTCTCATAGTACCTAAACGACCTAATAAGCTATTCGTGAGTTTGCAGCATCGATTGAACCGGGCTGCGATACATTATTCATATTATGCTCGATACGCGCACTTTTGTGCCGTGTCTTTGAATTAACTAACTCTATAACCAATAGGGTACCTAACGTTAGAATGGCCATACGTGTAAAAACAATAATAAACAAAACAAACGGTCGACGGAACGAAGGTGATCAGAGAGTAGCGACAATGATTTTAAATGTTATAAACTGGTCGAGCACGAACTTTGTCGATATTGCGCACGGAAGGAACACTAAAGTCAATAGGTTTTGTACCTTGGTTGTGATTTAAGTAGGTATGTAAATTAACTGACCTTATTTGATAGAATACAAATGTCATTTGTGTACGGAAAGCTTCAAGAAAAGTAGGATGTGGATGGATGGATTAATAATTACGCACCTCTATCTTCCCCATTAGCATATTATGTCGTAACTCGTAAGGCATTCGTAATATCTATGTTATTTATGCATAATGTAGTCGGTATGCGCCGAATCTAAGTAATTTCATCAGCTAGATCGATGTATATGTCATCGTAGAATTGTAAAAACCGTTAGATTAAAATAACTAACGAGATAGTAAAAATATGTCGAAAGATTCAAAACTATATATTTATAATCTAACGAGAAATAATGTGTTAAATTATAGGCGACATATTCGCGTCCGAACTCTATCAATATTTTACAATTTCACTAGTTATCTAACGGTTTTACACGTTACGGTCAACGTAACGATCAATCTAACGGTTTTTACAATTTTACGGTGACATATACAAGAAAATACAAGTAATATTTTTTTTTTCAAATCTATCGAAAAAAAATTACACCACAAATTTACACAAATAGATTTACACCGGTACGTGTGAAAGCTACCGTACATGGCCATACACTTCGCGACCGGCTACCCGGCACCGGCTACCCGGCAACAGGGACGTGTGCAACGGTACTAAGTCAGTTCCATCGTAACCTAATCGACAAAAAATCGTACTTAATGACAAAAAATATAAAGAAAAGCTTACCTTAAGCATCATTTAGTTGCGATAAAATTCTATCAAATAGGATCGAGTCGGCGCCATATTGTTCCGAATTTAGGCTGTTATGATAGTTAAATTTATGTTTTGATTTTATTTAAATTCTATTTAAGGTTTTTATTTAAATTCGATGCAAGAATATTAATATTCATATGCACATAAGTTTTTCTGAAAATCGCACGTTTCAAGTGACATTTGACAGAATAAGGTCATTGACGTTCCTATTCTCATTTGAAACGCGTTATACCTGTATGTAGTGTTTGCGTAACAGGGAATCTGTAGTCGACAGTTGACAGCTGTCATAGTATTGTCTCGCGATCACGGGCGGAGGACCTCGGAGTTCAGACTAGGGCGGACAGTCACTGGATCAGGGGTGGTCGACTTTGTATGAAAAACCTTGGACCAAAAAGGGGGCAGTTCGGTGCGACGAGAATGGTTATATTTCAATATATCGCTCTGTGTCTTACATGGTTATGGATAGAAGTGCTAGCAGGTGGACGTGTCTGAAAAGACCGCTGGTGTGTAACGAGTCAATTCATTACTCTAGTAAGTGGTGTCGGTATCTACACTACCTATATCGCTTCTGTTCAATTTTTTTAAATTTATTTTATTTATACCACATAAAATACCAATAACAAGGCGCTGAGTATAATAAAACGCAATTAAGCTATGTTATTAAAGTTTAACTCTGCTTATATAATAGCTCAGTTCCTAGCTTATAATAATATATTATGAATAAGTTAATGAGGTCATATTTCTCCTCACTTTGTTTGGGCGCGCGCCAGCGAAGACGTTTAGTGCATTAGGATTTAAGATAAACCGAAGCACATTGAACTAGACTAGATGTTGCTCGCGACTTCAAGAACTGTACATTTTGCTGCTATAAAAAGTAGTATGTGTGTAACCCAGACTCTAAACTACTACCATACCAAATTTCATCAAAATTCGTTCAGTAGTTATTGCGTTAAAGAGATCATCAATAAACAGACGCACGCACAGCCGTAACCGCTAATGGGAGAAGAAGGGATTATGGAAAATTGCAACCCCAAAGAGGTATAATAGAGGCTGAAAGTTATCAAAAATCCTAAAATTTGAACCGATTTTGTAGAATATTGAAATTCGTGCTCTTTAATACTGCCAGCGATTATTAAAAAGACGCATCTTACATAAAGTTAAAACCGAGGAAAACGCATTTAAATAAACGGGATGGGTTATCAGATATAAAAAGTATACAGAATCGACCTATTTCGTTCAGCTAAAATCGTATTGAGTCAAGATAGAAAGTAAAAATACAGAAAGATGCGCCTTTTCTTTATGATTCCTGCAATATAAATAACTCAATTTCGAATTTCGAAAAAAAAAAAAAAACTGTTAGATGCGCCTTTTTAACTATCGGGGGCAGAATATATTCGTCAAATACGTATTTAAGGGTTTATAAGTCGGATAGCATTGAGTTAGGTTTAAGAAAAAATAATCGATAGTAATAACCTATATGAAGCTATAATAATTCCAGTGAGTTTGATGAGCAAACTCTAGCACATATGACATGAACACGACGCGATAGTTAACGGAGCTGTCAATTTAACTGTGCCACTAACTCCGCCAGTCAACGGGCTAAGGAGATTATAGACCGATGAAACGGATAGACACGGATTTTTCTAGTTTTAGGAATATCATTACATGTTTTGCTCTATTGTTTTATCCGACTACGACGAAGCCAAAAGCAAGGGTAAATATTTAGGCAGAATATGTATGTATCTATGTTTGTTTCACCGTAGGGCCTGAACTACGGTCCGATTTTAATAAATCAGGTGTTAATAGATTCAAAATAATAGCCCGGGTATTATTTTGAATTATTATTTAATTATTATTTTGAGCCTATGTTTAGGCACTATAATTTATGTATTCGGGTTAAAATGTAGTAATTGTTAATTGAAAATGTACAGGGCACCTAGCCATAATATTTACATGTTGATTTTTTAATTGACACTTCAAAAAAATACTAAGTCCGAATGCGAAGGTGAACGTTCTAATTTTAAACGTATTCATCATCTTTACATGCATTTTGTACGATATTATGGGAATTGTGAGCCGAGTATTAGGTGTTCTGTGGCCTTACTACAGGTCGCGCAACGGTTTATGAGCGCTCAGTAAAAGTGGAGGCGGTCGTTCGCGCATGTGACCAATAGCAAAGAATATATATTACTAACGTACCAATAGCGTGTCGGCAGCCACGTTCGGCATGCGTTCGGCGCATCCACACCTCCCCGCCCGAGCCCGCTACCGCTAAACACACCCAAAAACTGACTTCTGCGTATACCCCCTCTACTTTTGTCGAAAGATCTTAATTCGTTGCGCGACCTATAGTAACATAAGATATTTTATGATGTGCTTATTAGGCCATATCTACAATTCCATAGTCTATGGCGCGCAGATATAAACTTTACAATAAAGTTCAGTGTTACGCGCGCCACAGACCACAGTCAGCGCGTAAAACGGAATGTATAATACCACCCACCACACACGCCCACCACCACCAGTTACTGACACACGTGACACGGTTTAGGTACTGGGCATATTCAAAACAATAGTCGAAACATGCTTAAAAAATGTGTTTTGTTACTAGCCTTAATTGCCCGCGGCTTCGCGCGCGTGAAATTGAATTTTTAAACTTTCATCCCCTATTTTACCCCCTTAGTGGATGCTTACGTCAAATGAGAAATACGTGTGCAAAATTTCAAATTTCTAGCCTTTAATGGGTTTGGCCTTTGCGTTGATATATCACTCATCAGTCAATCAGCTTTGCCTTTTATATATGACTAGATGTTATCCGCGACTAAGTTGCGCAAAAGTTAACTTCGCAGAAACCGTATATTTTTCCGCGTAAAAAGTAGCCTATGTCCTTGCCCGTGGTCTACTCTACATCTGTGCCAAATTTCATGAAAATCGGTCCAGTAGTTTCGGAGCCTATTCGTTGTACACAAACATACAATCTTTTCCTCTTTATTATATTAGTATAGATTATAGAATATAATATAGACGAGGCATAGCCCCACTTTTGGGTTTTTTGGGGCCATTTTGACATTTGAAGTATGGTGAAACCAAGATGGCGTATCTTTTTCTTGTATGTTTTGATATTGTATCCTTAGTTTTGAAATCATTGGTTTTCAGGGTTTCATTTCAACGTCGCACAAGATTTTAACAATTTGGCTTCAGACCACAGTAGATATGCTTAAAATTTTATTGTAACTAGAGGTCGACCTTCTTTATTTTCTATTCTTATTATTAGGTATCGAGAATTTATTAAATTTTATCTTATTAATATTCAATAAGGATTCTTAGCCTCTTAGATAGAAAAAAAATGTAAATGTTGGAACATATTGAAAAAAAATATATAACACACAAACTGCAAGAAGCTAGGTATAGACTATAGACCTAGCTACTTGCAGGTTGTGTGTTGTGGGTATTTTTCGCGGGATATTGCTAGGTATAATATCAGTAATTATATTGTTTACTATGTACTTCCGCTTCGTCACGCTTGATTGTATTACCTTTTTTTAAATATATAAATTAGTAATTAATGATGATTTTAAATTAGTAGCGCGATGTAGCAAAGAAAATTTTTGCCAAATTAGGAAAAAGAAAAGGTTAATCCAAGGTAAAATGTATTGTACAAGTAGCTTCACTTATAATTTATTAGTAGCCCCGTGGCCTAGTGGGTAGACCGTTTGATTCACACTCGAGAGAGTGCAGGTTCGATTCCCAGGTTGTGGCGTGTACCAATGAGACTTTTTTAGATTGATTATACGTACGCTTTAACGGGGAAAGGAAACATCGTGGGGAAACCAGCACATGGGTGGCCCCAGATGACTGGTCAATACCAGTTCATTCCTCTGGACTAGGCTGACTATGTTGTGAGAATGCCGTATGTGCTTGGGCAACCATACAACATTTAAAAACCAACTGTCCCAGGCACTTTACTTACCGGTTACTTCGCTCGAAGAATACTGTATAAATCATCCAATAACAGATGAAAAGGCCTAAGTTAAGCTTTTTAGTTTCAATTATAATAAAATCAAAGTAAAATAAAATGAGGTTCTGTTTCAACTCAAAAGGAACAAAAAATCACCCAGTATATCTTTTTATTTGTGCAGTAATTCACAGAATTCAACACATTAGGGGTGAAAGTTCGTATTTTTTCAAAATTAAACAGAGAACGTGTAAAGCGTCCCTCGAGAAATACAAGCTCGTGAATAATTTCTACATCTGTACTGCTGGAATACTTGGAACACAGAATTCAGATAACAAAGTAAGAATATAGTCTTCAATGAACATATAAAATGTAAGCGACACGAATAACTACATAGTATAAAACAAAGTCGCTTTTTCTGTCTGTCCCTATGTATGCTTTGGTCTTTAAAACTACGCAACGGATTTTGATGCGGGTTTTTTAATAGATAAATTTATTCAAGAGGAAGGTTTATATGTATATAACATGCATAATAATATAGTAAAGAAATACTGATAATTTTAGAGGTTTTTTAATCTTGTAAATAAATTGAGATTACATTGCAAACGTTGGCTGAACCCTACGAGATAGATCAAAATAATGTACCACAGTATTGTTACATCTTAAAAAGGTCTACAAAAAGTCCATGATATCTATCTCTTAGAGATAGATATCATGGATATTTCTTATCCTAAACTTTTAACGAGAAATAATGGCATATTTACGAAGCGATTTTAAGCTATACAACATAAATCCTTATCCAATTTAGGTCATTAAATACATTATGCATGTAATATAGATTAATATGGCCCTTTTGAACATGTAATTTAAATGAATATTTTGAAAGATATTATATTACAGATTTAAAATACACGGACGTAGTACATGCGGCGCTACCGGGCTCCCAAGTTATTTGCTGAAGTAGTTTTTTCTCCTAGAACACTATTCCACGCGGAGGTAACCGCGGGCAAAAACTAGTCTAGTATAAAAAGTAAACGAGAAATATAAAAGTATATGGAGTATAAATGCTACTTTATCTCTGTCATGATGTCTTCACTAAAAGAAATATAGCTAAAGGAAATATAAGAAAGTATTTGAATGCAGATCTGCGAGAACTGATTTTGGGTGAATCTCCGAGAAAGTTTATTTCGTTCAGGATTTTTTGTGCACTACACGGAATTATGTCGTCCGGCAGTCAATTTTTACATACAATGCCCTATTAAATAATATGTAATAAATTAGTTGTCGGACGATAAAATTCCGTAGTGCCTAAAAAACTTACCGACATAATCCTGAACAAAATATCTGGGATATTAACCCTTTAACTTTTTATGTGAGTAAATAGCTTTTGCCTCTGACTTTCTTTGCGTGGACTTCATTTGTATAAAATAACTACGTTTTTCGTCGTCGTCATGATAAATTATAATAATAATACATAAGGACGCTTCACACCACGTCAATCTGGCCCCGTGCTAAGTACCCGAAGAATAAGGGGGACCAAACATATTAACGAAATTACGGGAAGTATATTGAATTCTTTTACGAGTGGAAATTTGTAAAATTCGTAAAACTTCCTACGAACAAGTCTCCGAAGATCGTTAGTCATTTCAGACACGCAGGCTTCAATTGATTTTCCTTTTCCTTTACTGCTATAACATTTACATTACTTAGTATATTCCAGTTAACATAATGCGTTTAAAATGTGTTTCAGAGACACAATACATTGCCTTGTCCCCTCTAAAACAATAATTACAGGCAATTAGGTGAATAAATAATTGGGCGCTGGCAGTGATCCAGATACCCGTTTTGTTGCTTTTCCTGGGCCCGTACTGAAGAAACTCGAAGTGGACCCGACTGGAAAACCGTTTATGAGAAGCGAAAATTAATAGAGAATTCACTATTAGAGCGTCCGTATAATGTACTTACGATCTGAAAGAGTCTCATTGGTTCACGCCACAACCTGGGATTCGAACCTGCACTCTCTCTAGTGCAAACCAAACGGTCTACCCACTAGGCCACGGAGCTCTAAAAATCTAACTAAAAATGCGTTCTGTTATCTGCATTGTAAAATTAAACGACTTTCGACTTTCAGGATACGTCAATAAAGCTATTATGAGGTGAAACAGATTTTTGGCGTCACAACTTATAAGGCAAAATAACGCGTCGCGATGCTAAAGTAATAATTTCGATGTTTACATCTCACTTACGTAGATCGTTATACTCGTAGTTACTAGTTTAAACAATTGCATTATTTTAGATAGTTTTAGTGAATTGTTCATATTTTGATGGATTAACAGGGTTAGTTAAAAAAACGACCGTGTCGAATAATTTAGATGTACCCAGTGTCACACTCACGACTAAAGGTACCGCACTAGGCGTAACTACGCGGCAGCGGAACTAGGCGACGCGAAACGGCAAAATATTATTTGTATGAAATTGTATCAGATATAGGGCACTTCGCAGTAGCGTGTCCCGTCGCCTCGCCGCCTAGTTGCGTACCTTTAGACGAATCTAATAATACCTCTCAAGTCTCAAACTCAAATGCAACAAGCCGTTTAGGCTCTAGAGCGTGCTTAAGAATTATACAGTGCCTGGGTAACCGGGATTCGCTCGGAGCTCTAGTAGATTTAAAAAAAAAGGATCACAAATATATTTTACTGGGGTTCGAACACACCACATTTCGAATTTAAAAACGCAGAAAATTAACCAAACTGTCAATCGGACTAACATTAAAGTCGAAATTATTGATTTATTATTGCACGACGAAAGATAAATATATATACTTAGATCAAAAATGCGCAGTTTCCAGGGATAAGACCGAGCTAGAGTCATGTAAGTACTCGCAGCCGTCCTGTCTCGTTTAAAGTATAAGATATTATATGTAACATGTTAATATAATATGTACATACATTCGAAATATATAACCCACCTTCGGGCGCAGTCGGGTAAAAATGAAGTTTAATCTTCAGCTCGTGGTAGGGGTTATTCTAATTAAAACCGGTGCAAGTACCCGTGCAGATCAGCTGGGTTATTTGGTACGGAGCAGTGGGAGGGGAGGGGATGTAGATGTAATTTGTAGGCCCATATTTTACACGCCTGCATATGACTCTGATACGGTCATACAAAGAAATTCTCGAATCCCCTACCCCTTCTTTCCCCTTCTACTTCTGCCGACATTTTTTGTCATTACAATTTGGCTGTCTTCCGCTTTGCTCGGGAAGGGAAACTGAAATACTTCCTACTCCTGAGATCATATCAAAGGGGTTTTGTGGTTGGTTACCGCTGTCGATCCTGGCTCACAGAAGTTGCAGCGGTGCGAATGTGTGGTAGGCTATTTGCCGTTAAAAAAAGATCTCGAATCAAAGTGTATTCATAGTACAATCAGCTGGTGCTTTGAAAAAAACTAACGGAAACGATACCCTATTTAAAACGGAACCGTAAGATAAAGGTAACCTACGTTACTCATCAGCTATCTGCTAGTGAAAGTCCCGTTAAAATCAGTCCAGCCGTTTCAGAGATTATCCGTAACAAACAGACAGACAGACAGACATTTTAAACAGATAAGTCAGATAATACTTACACCCAGCCAAGAGTGCACTCACTCTTAGCGGTACATGTTCTCGGAACTCGAGAGGGTGCAGGTTCGATATCGAGTGTTGGTCTCCAATGAAATTTTTCTCAAGAACATTATGAAACAGTGAAACAGCAAAGGAGAGCTTGTTGAAAAAACATCAATATAATGTAATAATAGTACATGAAGCAAAAACATCCAGTAGGTACAGTTTAATGAGAATTGTGCGAACGGAGGAGCATGATATTTGTCACAGTTAACGTTTGGTACAGGAAAGTGTGCAGGAAGCTAATATTATATTGTTTTAGAAATACATAAAATAAAAATTAAGCTACACATATTAATAACTCACACATATTAATACATGTATGGTACAGACCAGACCTACACACACACATACATCAGTTTAATAACGCACACTACCATGTGATGTATGGTACCAGTATGTGTTTCTCCGACTAAGTATTTAATTCGTGGGATAAGTCATTTACATGCATTATTGGCTAGCCGCACACGTGCAATATTATTGACATAATAAAATTGTCAATACTAGTCAACACATACAAAAAAAACGGCAATATGCCCCGCACACATGGAATATTATTGTCAATATGAGCTTTATTGACAATAATATTGCACGTGTGCGGCCAGCCTTTGAATTCTGACTTTATCATCGTAATTATCGATGACATCTTGGCTTAAGGGCGAGGCCCTCAGTATATTCTGTTCGGATCCGATTTAATCAAAACCTAAATAAAAAGATTATAATATCTCTACTGCGCGGTAAACAAGCGTTATTTAAATTGGTAGCATTATAGGACGCTATTGTCTCTTTGTTTACGTTAAGATTAAATTGGATATGAATGGAGTCTAGTCGAAACGTTAATGATGATGATATTCAGCCACAGGCAACATGGTATAACATCTTTGAAAACTAACATGAAACCTTCAAAGTTAACGTAAACGATGTTTATCCAATGTTTTCGAATTAGAACACTCTAACTTATCAGACTTTGATAATTCTAATTTTTAGGCCAAATTAAAAAAATAAGTACGCTTGTATTGAAAACAGTTTGTAGACCGCCAGAATGGAGATTGCAAGCCGATTTTTGGCTTAAATCATGAGATAGAATGTTGCCCGCTCAAATTCCTTATTCAACGCACTTTTTATCGAACATTCATAATTTTTTTTTGTCATAAATTAATAAATGATTTTTAGATAAAAAACTCAACATTTTTTTTAACAGTTCAAATTTACTACTAAAATATAAAAAGAGCTTAAATTTTAAATTAAAAATGTATTAAGAAATTAATAATTTCTTTTAAGATACGCAAAATGAAAGAACAACAGATTTTCGCTAGCTTCCCCCGGACAGTAATCCTCTTAGGAAACAACTAGCTGAAGAAGCTATTTTTAAAGATATTATTCATATTCACAACGAGTTTTCATTCACTAATGCAGCTTTTCAGTATTGTATAGATGAGCATCACCTACATTCTCTTTTTACGAGTATGCTCTAGGTTAGGTCCCCGTGGTCTAGTGGTTTAGAGCTTGGGTCTCGACTCGGAGGTCGTGGGTTCAAAAAAAAAATTGTTTCCAAGTTTGGTTAGGGCAATGCAGGCTAATCACCTCATTGTCTGTCCATGCGTCGGGTAGGCATGTAAAAAGTCGGACCTGCGCGTGCGCCTGATCTTTCGCCAGTCGTGTCGGTCCGTCCTACTGGATTTCGAGAGTAAAGGAAGAGAGTGCTTTTGTGTACTACGCACCCACTTGGGCACCATAAAAATAACTCCTGCGTAGCTGGCTGTGGTTAAGTACTTCGAAAATTACTAGTATATAGATCAAAGTAGTATTTTTACTCATTTATGCATACGGTTATCATTAGGCGAAACGCATCATTGCTTAATTGAAAAGTATTTTTGGTTACCAAACGCCCAAGCAGAAGTTAGGGGGTTGGGGATTTTGAGGACCAGGTACGCAAGTACGCGACACCAGTTTTAGTAGTACTTTAAAAATTCTGAAGGGCTCTTCGCCCTCTATTATACGGAGCTATCATGGAATAGGAGGCAAACGATCAGATCGCCCGAGGCAAGCGATGACTCTCGACCATCGACACCTATAATATCATAAGAGTTACATAATACAATAACATGCATTTAAAATAATATTGATCACAAACATTAATTAACAAACACCACACACGAGCAGAGTCTCTCTTATACATCAAGTCAATCCTCCCTATCCCTTCAGCAAAGTTTTCCCGAAATGATGGGAGATTAATTTCCGCTGGCCACCCCGGCCGATATTGGCTGCATCTTCCTTTTTGCTCGGCTTTGGGCTTTCGTTAAATTGGCTATTAGGTTTGAAAAGCTGGCGTTTTGGCCATTTGATTAAACCGCTCTGGACAGTATTGGACGTTCATCATCATTGTGGGGCCGAATTTGGAGTTTGGACTTTGGACAGATAATTATTTATTTTTATTTATATAGAGTATGGCAAGCAGAAGTTGATACTGAAAAATATCGGCAAACAAAAAATCTAAGGGCAACTTTGTAATTCCTATGAATAAATCAGTACTAACATGATAATATATAAAATGTGAGCATAATGATTTCTTTCAAGCAAAAACTACAGAATTTTTGTCTATATTGATAGACATTTTTTTTTTGCAATTTTTGGAGGGTTTATTTTTTGGAATAAACCCTCCAAAAGTTGCAAAAAATTTTATTTTATCAAGTTGACTTTGAAGGTCGTATACACTTACCAAGTTAAAAGTTTGTTAATAAACAGTTCAACTTCCAACTCGATAGGTCTATGAGCTAGACTCGTTTGACGCATACAGCAAGTTCAGCTAACGTAAGAATCGTCTATCTATTTTATTTTTCAGAAGACGATAGTATTTATATTACACAAAACTATTGGGTAACAATCCAATCATAATAATCGCACATATTTCGCATGTAAACTTCCAAATTCGTGTAAAATACTATATAAATGTTTATTTTCAAGATAATAAATAAATAAAAATAAAAATCTTCCAAACATTCTCGAGCAGGACCCCGAAACCATAACACATAAAGAAAACTTCAAATTAAATAAACGCAACGAAATATACTTACCCCAACCTTAATAGAGTTGGAGAAGTTATGTTATTAGGTTATTGGTATTTACGATTTCCTGTTAGATGGCCCATATAACTGGTCCATATATTGTCCCATGTAACTGTCCCATATTACGTCCCATATATCAGTTCTTAGGACGTAAAATCCGCTTAGCTAGACAGTAACTGCAAGGCTTTTTAAAACTCAATAGCGCCGTCCACTTAATACTTATCAATTGTTCATGCTTATTAGACAGCGAGTACGGTTTGGACTGCTGATAAAACTGTCGTGAAAATAACGTTTAAAAATGGTTTGGACGGACGAATCTGACATATTTAGGCTAATGTTTCACTCTGTGCATGTGAATGTGATTCAAGAGTGATTGAAACATGATTTAAAGTTCTAGAAGATGAGTTTCTGACCTATTTTGAAATAAAACACTTTTTTCTTTTCGTTTCATTTTCTTTTATTTCATTTCATCAAGTACAGAATAAACTTATTATTTTTTCAAAAGAAACTATATTTTAACAAACAAATAATTAAGTCGCTATTAACTTAAATCAATAATTAATTAAATTGCTTCAAAACAGTTTCACATATTAAGTTACCAATCTAAACAATTTTACTTAGGTGGCATAATTTTTCGTATATAAATCAAATGTACCTGTCATATTATGATAAGAGATTTATAACATCGTTACTTTAATTAATTAATAATTTATTGGGCGAAACGTCTCAAGTTGCAGGCTGTCTGTGATGGCGGTTCGGTTTCATTCTCTTAACGTTCTAATAAACTTTCAAATTAAATTGAAAAATATATGTCAGAGAACTGGTGAAGATATTGGCTGTGTTACGCGAAGAATACGCTTGTAAGCGCTTGCTAGCGTTAAAGAAAAAAAACAGATAAGCTCTCAGTTTTATTTTGTTTGGTCACTGCCTGGATTTATTGAGCAAAACATTTATTAAGATATGCAGCTTCATACTCGGGAACTTGTTAAACGACTTTTCGTAAACGAGTTCTTAAAGTAACACTATATGTAATAATAATAAGAAAAGAAAAAAAACGCACGCTAATAGAAAGTTACGTAAAACAAATTGATTATCGCCATTACGGAGTTAGTTCTACTAGCAAACACACTATAACCGAAATTTTCAGCCGAAAACGAAAGCTTCGGCTTGAGTCTCATTATGAGCCGAAATTGAAAATGATTTAGACATTAAAAATAAAAGAAAATAAATGGATCATTATTAACTAGCTGTTGCCCGCGGCTTTGCCCGCGTGTTCCACTAAAAATTGATTTTCAGCCGAAAACGAAAACTTTGGCTTGAGTCTCATTTTTAGCCGAAATTGAAAATGATTTAGACATTAAAAATAAGAGAAAATAAATGGATTATTACTAACTAGATGTTGCCCGCGGCTCCACCCGCGTAAATACAGTATCCCTCGGGAACACTGTATATTTTGGGGATAAAAAGTAGCCTATGTTTTAATCTAGAGCATAAACTACTACCATACCAAATTTAATCGAAATCTGCTCTATAGTTTTTTCGTGAAAGAGTAACAACCATCGACCCATCCATCCATACACCTATCCATCCATTCATTTTCACAAATTTTCACATTTATAATATTAGTAGGATAGAATATATTTCCGCTGTATACTGAAACATAGTTTTTTTCTTTTTAAAGCAAATAGTTCTCTATAGAGAAGAGAAGAAGATGAAGAGAAGAAGAAGAAGATAAGATATATTCCCTAGAAAGAACTCTATTTTCTATATGGCCGGCGGTGATCACGACAAGTCACTCCCGTAGCTCTGCTACGAATATATGCACTGTCGTAGATAAGATGTGCTCGAGTAACGCTACGAGTCGTAGCGTCTATGTCTTAGCGCATTGGTCCCCAACCTTTTTTTTACGCGGGCCACAAACCCGTTGTACTCCTGGTGTCGCGGGCCGCAACCACAATTTTTAAATTAAATTTAACGATTTAATAATAGAAAAACACAAGGTAGTTAAAAGAGTAAAACTAAACATTTAAGATGAGATAACGACACAAACTAAAATAAAATAACAAATATGTATTATAATAATTATGTTCACTTAGTGAGATTTTTGGAATTGTGAACGCTTTTTCACAACTTTATCTAGAGCTGGCTTGTCGCTGCATGCTATACTTATTACATCGTAGGCTGTATTTCAAGAACCAGTTTAGCTAGAAAGCTGATATTTTCATAAGTCTTAATTCTAATGCTGCTATAACAACATAATATCATATCTAAAAAACAAGATAAAACAAATAATATAAGGAGAAGCCCTTTTTATGACAACGAAACGCGATTTTTTGTCCTTTCTTTAGTCGATGGCAATACTTTAAATATTCACAAGATACTAAATTGATTTCTACTCCAATATATAATTCAAAATAAAAATTACTATAAAAGGGGTTTTCATAAAAAATACAATTTTTGTCTATTTTTTTTCCTAAAATGGCTTTTCCTTGGCTGATTTTTAAGTTACAGATTTCACGCGGGCCGCAGATAAAAGCCCGGCGGGCCGCATGCGACCCGCGGGCCGCGGGTTGGGGATAGCGGTCTTAGCGTCTACGTCGTAGCGTCTGTCTTAACTTCTACGTCGTAGCGTCTACGACCTAACTTCTACGTCGTAGTGTCTACGTGCTTATTTCTACGGGTAACACTACTTTAGACCCAAGTAATACTATGTCTACGAGCAGCCATCGGCTCTGTTTTCCTGGGATAGTTGCCGTCATATAACGACCGTAATGTAGCGCGCAGTGGTGATCGAACATTTTTATGTAATGGCACGGTTTCCTAAAGAGCGGTTGTTGTCATCGTTTTTCATAGAAAACACCTCATTCACTGCTTTATTACGACCGCTATGTAATGACAACGCTATCTTATCCTAGTAAACTAAAGATAAACTATAATAATAATAGCTACTCACACCGATTCGGTGACGGTGGCCGGTTTCACTGACACCAGGCCAACTTGGAAACTTTATTGTTTCAACGCGAGAATCGACCCCACGACCTCCGAGTCTATAGCTAAACTCTAAACCACTGGACTACGGAGGCTGTAATACGAATGTTACATCAACAAGCAACCACACTAATTTAACCCTGCTATGAACTTAACTCTTCATATAAATAATGGAAATTTAAAAAAAAATCTAATAATTTAGATACCCAAAACTTTCTGTCCTCCAAAGTTCTTTCAAAAGCCCATGTAGGGATAATAAAAGATTTTGGCGAAGTGTGATTTGTCGAGCGATCGTTCACTTGTAAGACTCACGGCTCACGGCCATAGAAAAAAGTAATAATATACTAAGACTCACGGCGCTCGTGAGCGCGTTGTGACTTGTTTCACTTGATCACAGTTATTTTATTACTAGACTAGCTGATGCCCGCAACTTCGTTCGCGCAGATCTAATGAAAGCGGAACCCTATTTTTTTAAACGGAACCCCAAAATAAAAGTAGCCTATGTTAGACCTTATAATATCAACTATCTGCTAGTGAAAGTCCCGTGAAAATCGGTCCAGCCGTTTCAGAGATTAGCCGGAACAAACAGACAGACAGACCGACAGACAGACAGACGGACAGACAAAAATTTTAAAAATTGGTATTTTATTGTAAGTACCGAATATACTTTCAGATGCATTAAGTGAAAAGCTGTTAGTTTGAAGTTACAAACAGACACTTCAATTTTATTTATCTGTATGTATAGATGTATAGATGTATAGATGTTGCCCGTGACTTCGTGCGCGCAAAAGTTAATATCGCAGAAACCGTAAACTTTTTCGCGATAAAAAGTAGCCTATGGACCTTCCCCGTGGTCTACTCTACATCTGTGCCAATTTTCATCAAAATCGGTCCAGTAGTTTCGGAGCCTATTCAATGCAAACAAACAAACTTTTCCTCTTTATTATATAAGTAGAGATAATATTATGATGGCTGTTCTTTTATTTATTTTTAACACGCTTATATTAACTTCACCTGTATGTAAGCTTGTTTGCTTGTTTCTTTGCTTGTATGTAACTCTTTCTTAAGCGCCTGCTGCCTTCCTCGGCTCTGGTAGCTTTAAAACACGCTTTTAAAGAATATCGAACTAAATAGTTGAAAATAAATATAGTTTAAAAAAAACTAAAAAAACACGCTTTTAAAGAATATCGAACTAAAAAGTTGAAAATAATTTTAAAATTTAAAAAATAAACTTAAAATAGTAGTATATAAAAAATACTAGTATAATTGAGGGAAAAGCGTGGGACGCTTTGTGCCATAATTTTCGTATATCGAGCGCCCCACGCTTTTCCCTCAATTATACTAGTATTTTTTATATATACTGTTTTAAGTTTATTTTTAAAAAAATTAAAATTATTTTCAACTTTTTAATTCGATATTCTTTAAAAGCGTGTTTTTTAGTTTTTTTACAGTGTTTTATATTGCAGAGGCTGTAAAGAGGGCTCGACACAATATAAACTATCACGGAACATTGTATTATTATTTAAAATCACTCACTTTTTAACCGACTTCCCAAAAAAGGAGGCGGTTATACGTTCGGCTGTATATATTTTTTATTATTTTTTATTTTTTTTGTATGTTCAACGATTACTCCGCCGCCTGTGGACCGATTTTCAAAATTTTTTCTGTGATGTATAGGGTGTAATCCCAAATTGGTCCTTTTGATATCAAAGTGGTGACCTGATGATGGGATCCATGAGGAATCGAGGGAACTCCTCGAAATTTATATGGACACATATGGTGATTTTGACTTTTTCTGAAGTAGTTCAAGTATATGCTACCAAAAAGTAAGATTTTGCTCCAAGGTTTACCCTGGATCCAAAAGTACAGAACAGAACTCCTGGCTCCTTATAGATACATGTTTGGGGATTTCGGCGTTGTTTAAATGCATATGCCACCCTGTCAGTTAGAGTAATCATCATCATCATCACTACTATCACACCATACATCATCAGATTATGATGATATAAAAGGTATTTCTCATAGTATTTTACACTAACACGGATATCTTTGAACATTACTCTGCCGTTTATGGACCTATTTGCAAAATTCTTTTGTTGTTGTAAAGGGTTTAGTTCGAAATTGGTCCTTTAGGAACTAAAGTGGGAACCTGATGATGCGATCCATGAGGAATTGAGGGAACTCCTCGAAATTTATATCCGCACATATAGTTATTTTGACTTTTACTGAAGTAACACAAGCATATGCTACCAAAAAATAAGATGTTGTACCAAGGTATACCCTGAATCCAAAAGCACTGTATAGAACTCCTCAGTATTTAAAGATATGCGTATGGAAATTTCGGCATTGTTTAATGAACTGCAAGCATATGCCACTTTATAACTTACAGTAATCATCATCATCATCTTAATAGCAATACCTTATGGAAGCTTGGCGCGTATTCAATTATACATTCGATCGTTTAGTTTAGACGTTCTTAAGACGTATTAATAATAACTTAAGAATATATATCTCTAAAAAGGGTGAAATTATTATTTTTAAACAAAAAATTAAACCGACTTCCAAAGTAAAAATACACAAAAAAGTATGAAATAAAACTTAATCTCTAAATAATTCCCCTTTCAAATTCGGTTAAAATTTTTACTATTTCTCTACTCAATCTTATTAATTTTGAAGTCGGTACCAGCAAATATGAACGTAAGTTCTATAAAATATTGTAGAATATTGTTTGGGATGGTACCGATTTCAAAATTAAGAAGATTGAGTAGAGAAACAGTAAAAATTTTAGCCGAATTTGAAAGGGGAATTATTTAGAGATTAAGTTTTATTTCATACTTTTTTGTGTATTTTTACTTTGGAAGTCGGTTTAATTTTTTGTTTAAAAATAATTATGAAAATCGCATTATAATCTGTTAATTAAAATATTTAGAAGCGGTGGTCACATATTATTGTATATCTTACCACCGCTTCTAAATATTTTTAAATAAATTTAAGACTATCTGATGTTGTCAACTTCAAATAAAATTTTTACCTACCTAGTATTTTTAAATTGGCATAATATGAGATACCGAAAAATATGAAATAAGCAATTCTTAAAACAATGTGGTACTGAACAACTGTATTTTTTTATTTGTAACATATTGAATGTTAAATGGAAGTATCCGCACTATTGGTAAAAAACGCGATAATTAAAATCACTGATACAAATTGTACGCTATGGTAATAATAACGGTAATAGCACAATCGCGGAACATAATACAAACCGCGGGTATAAAAACCGCGCGGTAAAATATCGCGGGGCGGGCAGACTCGAGAATTTTAAATAAAGTATTTATATTAACAATATTAACGTTTCCATCAAATTTAGTTTTCAAATATTTTCCGCTTGGCCGCTGCGGATATTTCGTTAACAAAAACCATTAATTTTAAATCGTTCCAAACTTTAGCCGCGGGGTAATTTGAGTGTTCGTCAAGTTTCTTCGAGTTGTAGTAAATTCTTTAATCCCTGAAGACCGTTTAACTCGCAGTATCCACTGTCGCTACACGATCCGCAAAACAAAGAAAATTCATTCAAACTTTGCGATGTTTGTTCTTTGTAAAAACTGAAAGGGTTATAAATTATCAAGTTTTATCAAAATTTTGCCGGCTATTCAACGCGTTTTCTTTGTGTTCTAATATTTTCTTTACAAAATGTTTCTTTCCCAAATAATGTATTAAACAAAAATATTAAAAGGCTACTCTCCAAATTTCACATTCCTACCGTTAGCGGTTTCGGCTGTGACATCTTTTATGTACTACAATACAATATGTTTTATATAACGCGGGCAGATGCAAGCAATGGCTACTTTTCACAAAACTATTCGATCCTCAACTACAGCTATTACAACAGACACAATAGAACGACGGCTATAACGACCGACGTAAAACACAAACAAAACAATACGCGATAAAATCACTTTAATGTTGAGGCCAAGGAGCGTATGCACTGGACGTTACGTCGCACCTCGACCGTCGAATCAGCCTACTATTATTACGTCCAATACCATTTGGCAATAAGATTTTTGGATTGTTTTCGACGAATCTTGTGGCGGATAGTTCCTATGTTTGTATGGATTAGGGATTTTAGTTTTTAGTTTAGGGACTTTGCAAATATTATCTTTAGGTTCGTGACTACATTTGACCGAGGGGGGTAAGCACGAACAATTGACATTAACGTATTCGTAACTTTATCGAATGAGAATTGTATGATAATCATAACAGCTCCTATACAATGCTAGCTAGAGCTAGCAGGAACATTAAAAAATATAGAGTGTGCTTAAGACCGCACGGAAAACTTCATTGGCAACCGTAACCACTTTACGTGTATTTAATCTGTATAATATAATTATATTTCTCGCTCGGATATACTCGGCGGTCCCGAGCTCACCCGATCGAGCTTTTCACCTTAGAGTATGACAGATCAGCCTCATTCACAACCCACAAAGAAATGTGTGCGGTGCTTTCCCGTTTGGGTACACTCGGCCGTCCCTTAATTCACCCGATTGTGCCTTTCACATCAGAGCGTGATGGATCACGGAGCAACTTTATTTACAACCTACAAAAAAATGTGTGTGCGATGCGCCAAAAGAAGTTTTCACTTTTAAAAGTATTCAAAATCACGAACATAACCTACTCTCGTATAATTTCTTAAAGAATTAGTAGCTTCGCGTACCTCTGCGCTCGCGTCGCCAGTGCACAAGCACCTTTAGTAGCGGTTGTGAGTACAAAACAAAACGATGAACCACACTACGGTATTGTTGCCTTATGCTATTTATTTAGCTTTTAATGAATGAAAGCTTTATCCGGACTTACAGAACGTCAATATTTATAGTTCAATGTAAAATATTGGCTTATATTTCCGTTTATAGTAAGCCGAAGCTTAAAGGCAGAAATACTTGTATCTATTTAAAACTCGCTAAAACTTGAAAGCTGAACCGGATTTGGATAATTTTGGTCTTGAATTAATTGTGGAAGAAGGTTTAAACGCTGAGAAATATTGTAAAAGTGGTGAGGAAAATATTAATAACGACATACGAATTTTCCGATACTAACTGTTCATTGTGTTTGTAACTTGACTGTCAAATATTTATAGGCGCGTTCAGTTTACTTGTTTGGCTTATTTCAAAAAAATCGTCCGCCCCAGTAGGTCTATAGATGTAGATATATGTAGGTGCAAGTTGATGTAATTGTACGTGAGGCTGTAGGTGTAGGTGTAGATTGCTTTGGCGAATGGCTTTTCCTTGGCTGATTTTTAAGTTACAGATTTCACGCGGGCCGCAGATAAAAGCCCGGCGGGCCGCATGCGACCCGCGGGCCGCGGGTTGGGGATAGCGGTCTTAGCGTCTACGTCGTAGCGTCTGTCTTAACTTCTACGTCGTAGCGTCTACGACCTAACTTCTACGTCGTAGTGTCTACGTGCTTATTTCTACGGGTAACACTACTTTAGACCCAAGTAATACTATGTCTACGAGCAGCCATCGGCTCTGTTTTCCTGGGATAGTTGCCGTCATATAACGACCGTAATGTAGCGCGCAGTGGTGATCGAACATTTTTATGTAATGGCACGGTTTCCTAAAGAGCGGTTGTTGTCATCGTTTTTCATAGAAAACACCTCATTCACTGCTTTATTACGACCGCTATGTAATGACAACGCTATCTTATCCTAGTAAACTAAAGATAAACTATAATAATAATAGCTACTCACACCGATTCGGTGACGGTGGCCGGTTTCACTGACACCAGGCCAACTTGGAAACTTTATTGTTTCAACGCGAGAATCGACCCCACGACCTCCGAGTCTATAGCTAAACTCTAAACCACTGGACTACGGAGGCTGTAATACGAATGTTACATCAACAAGCAACCACACTAATTTAACCCTGCTATGAACTTAACTCTTCATATAAATAATGGAAATTTAAAAAAAAATCTAATAATTTAGATACCCAAAACTTTCTGTCCTCCAAAGTTCTTTCAAAAGCCCATGTAGGGATAATAAAAGATTTTGGCGAAGTGTGATTTGTCGAGCGATCGTTCACTTGTAAGACTCACGGCTCACGGCCATAGAAAAAAGTAATAATATACTAAGACTCACGGCGCTCGTGAGCGCGTTGTGACTTGTTTCACTTGATCACAGTTATTTTATTACTAGACTAGCTGATGCCCGCAACTTCGTTCGCGCAGATCTAATGAAAGCGGAACCCTATTTTTTTAAACGGAACCCCAAAATAAAAGTAGCCTATGTTAGACCTTATAATATCAACTATCTGCTAGTGAAAGTCCCGTGAAAATCGGTCCAGCCGTTTCAGAGATTAGCCGGAACAAACAGACAGACAGACCGACAGACAGACAGACGGACAGACAAAAATTTTAAAAATTGGTATTTTATTGTAAGTACCGAATATACTTTCAGATGCATTAAGTGAAAAGCTGTTAGTTTGAAGTTACAAACAGACACTTCAATTTTATTTATCTGTATGTATAGATGTATAGATGTATAGATGTTGCCCGTGACTTCGTGCGCGCAAAAGTTAATATCGCAGAAACCGTAAACTTTTTCGCGATAAAAAGTAGCCTATGGACCTTCCCCGTGGTCTACTCTACATCTGTGCCAATTTTCATCAAAATCGGTCCAGTAGTTTCGGAGCCTATTCAATGCAAACAAACAAACTTTTCCTCTTTATTATATAAGTAGAGATAATATTATGATGGCTGTTCTTTTATTTATTTTTAACACGCTTATATTAACTTCACCTGTATGTAAGCTTGTTTGCTTGTTTCTTTGCTTGTATGTAACTCTTTCTTAAGCGCCTGCTGCCTTCCTCGGCTCTGGTAGCTTTAAAACACGCTTTTAAAGAATATCGAACTAAAAAGTTGAAAATAATTTTAAAATTTAAAAAATAAACTTAAAATAGTAGTATATAAAAAATACTAGTATAATTGAGGGAAAAGCGTGGGACGCTTTGTGCCATAATTTTCGTATATCGAGCGCCCCACGCTTTTCCCTCAATTATACTAGTATTTTTTATATATACTGTTTTAAGTTTATTTTTAAAAAAATTAAAATTATTTTCAACTTTTTAATTCGATATTCTTTAAAAGCGTGTTTTTTAGTTTTTTTACAGTGTTTTATATTGCAGAGGCTGTAAAGAGGGCTCGACACAATATAAACTATCACGGAACATTGTATTATTATTTAAAATCACTTACTTTTTAACCGACTTCCCAAAAAAGGAGGCGGTTATACGTTCGGCTGTATATATTTTTTATTTTTTTTATTTTTTTTGTATGTTCAACGATTACTCCGCCGCCTGTGGACCGATTTTCAAAATTTTTTCTGTGATGTATAGGGTGTAATCCCAAATTGGTCCTTTTGATATCAAAGTGGTGACCTGATGATGGGATCCATGAGGAATCGAGGGAACTCCTCGAAATTTATATGGACACATATGGTGATTTTGACTTTTTCTGAAGTAGTTCAAGTATATGCTACCAAAAAGTAAGATTTTGCTCCAAGGTTTACCCTGGATCCAAAAGTACAGAACAGAACTCCTGGCTCCTTATAGATACATGTTTGGGGATTTCGGCGTTGTTTAAATGCATATGCCACCCTGTCAGTTAGAGTAATCATCATCATCATCACTACTATCACACCGTACATCATCAGATTATGATGATATAAAAGGTATTTCTCATAGTATTTTACACTAACACGGATATCTTTGAACATTACTCTGCCGTTTATGGACCTATTTGCAAAATTCTTTTGTTGTTGTAAAGGGTTTAGTTCGAAATTGGTCCTTTAGGAACTAAAGTGGGAACCTGATGATGCGATCCATGAGGAATTGAGGGAACTCCTCGAAATTTATATCCGCACATATAGTTATTTTGACTTTTACTGAAGTAACACAAGCATATGCTACCAAAAAATAAGATGTTGTACCAAGGTATACCCTGAATCCAAAAGCACTGTATAGAACTCCTCAGTATTTAAAGATATGCGTATGGAAATTTCGGCATTGTTTAATGAACTGCAAGCATATGCCACTTTATAACTTACAGTAATCATCATCATCATCTTAATAGCAATACCTTATGGAAGCTTGGCGCGTATTCAATTATACATTCGATCGTTTAGTTTAGACGTTCTTAAGACGTATTAATAATAACTTAAGAATATATATCTCTAAAAAGGGTGAAATTATTATTTTTAAACAAAAAATTAAACCGACTTCCAAAGTAAAAATACACAAAAAAGTATGAAATAAAACTTAATCTCTAAATAATTCCCCTTTCAAATTCGGTTAAAATTTTTACTATTTCTCTACTCAATCTTATTAATTTTGAAGTCGGTACCAGCAAATATGAACGTAAGTTCTATAAAATATTGTAGAATATTGTTTGGGATGGTACCGATTTCAAAATTAAGAAGATTGAGTAGAGAAACAGTAAAAATTTTAGCCGAATTTGAAAGGGGAATTATTTAGAGATTAAGTTTTATTTCATACTTTTTTGTGTATTTTTACTTTGGAAGTCGGTTTAATTTTTTGTTTAAAAATAATTATGAAAATCGCATTATAATCTGTTAATTAAAATATTTAGAAGCGGTGGTCACATATTATTGTATATCTTACCACCGCTTCTAAATATTTTTAAATAAATTTAAGACTATCTGATGTTGTCAACTTCAAATAAAATTTTTACCTACCTAGTATTTTTAAATTGGCATAATATGAGATACCGAAAAATATGAAATAAGCAATTCTTAAAACAATGTGGTACTGAACAACTGTATTTTTTTATTTGTAACATATTGAATGTTAAATGGAAGTATCCGCACTATTGGTAAAAAACGCGATAATTAAAATCACTGATACAAATTGTACGCTATGGTAATAATAACGGTAATAGCACAATCGCGGAACATAATACAAACCGCGGGTATAAAAACCGCGCGGTAAAATATCGCGGGGCGGGCAGACTCGAGAATTTTAAATAAAGTATTTATATTAACAATATTAACGTTTCCATCAAATTTAGTTTTCAAATATTTTCCGCTTGGCCGCTGCGGATATTTCGTTAACAAAAACCATTAATTTTAAATCGTTCCAAACTTTAGCCGCGGGGTAATTTGAGTGTTCGTCAAGTTTCTTCGAGTTGTAGTAAATTCTTTAATCCCTGAAGACCGTTTAACTCGCAGTATCCACTGTCGCTACACGATCCGCAAAACAAAGAAAATTCATTCAAACTTTGCGATGTTTGTTCTTTGTAAAAACTGAAAGGGTTATAAATTATCAAGTTTTATCAAAATTTTGCCGGCTATTCAACGCGTTTTCTTTGTGTTCTAATATTTTCTTTACAAAATGTTTCTTTCCCAAATAATGTATTAAACAAAAATATTAAAAGGCTACTCTCCAAATTTCACATTCCTACCGTTAGCGGTTTCGGCTGTGACATCTTTTATGTACTACAATACAATATGTTTTATATAACGCGGGCAGATGCAAGCAATGGCTACTTTTCACAAAACTATTCGATCCTCAACTACAGCTATTACAACAGACACAATAGAACGACGGCTATAACGACCGACGTAAAACACAAACAAAACAATACGCGATAAAATCACTTTAATGTTGAGGCCAAGGAGCGTATGCACTGGACGTTACGTCGCACCTCGACCGTCGAATCAGCCTACTATTATTACGTCCAATACCATTTGGCAATAAGATTTTTGGATTGTTTTCGACGAATCTTGTGGCGGATAGTTCCTATGTTTGTATGGATTAGGGATTTTAGTTTTTAGTTTAGGGACTTTGCAAATATTATCTTTAGGTTCGTGACTACATTTGACCGAGGGGGGTAAGCACGAACAATTGACATTAACGTATTCGTAACTTTATCGAATGAGAATTGTATGATAATCATAACAGCTCCTATACAATGCTAGCTAGAGCTAGCAGGAACATTAAAAAATATAGAGTGTGCTTAAGACCGCACGGAAAACTTCATTGGCAACCGTAACCACTTTACGTGTATTTAATCTGTATAATATAATTATATTTCTCGCTCGGATATACTCGGCGGTCCCGAGCTCACCCGATCGAGCTTTTCACCTTAGAGTATGACAGATCAGCCTCATTCACAACCCACAAAGAAATGTGTGCGGTGCTTTCCCGTTTGGGTACACTCGGCCGTCCCTTAATTCACCCGATTGTGCCTTTCACATCAGAGCGTGATGGATCACGGAGCAACTTTACTTACAACCTACAAAAAAAAGTGTGCGATGCGCCAAAAGAAGTTTTCACTTTTAAAAGTATTCAAAATCACGAACATAACCTACTCTCGTATAATTTCTTAAAGAATTAGTAGCTTCGCGTACCTCTGCGCTCGCGTCGCCAGTGCACAAGCACCTTTAGTAGCGGTTGTGAGTACAAAACAAAACGATGAACCACACTACGGTATTGTTGCCTTATGCTATTTATTTAGCTTTTAATGAATGAAAGCTTTATCCGGACTTACAGAACGTCAATATTTATAGTTCAATGTAAAATGTTGGCTTATATTTCCGTTTATAGTAAGCCGAAGCTTAAAGGCAGAAATACTTGTATCTATTTAAAACTCGCTAAAACTTGAAAGCTGAACCGGATTTGGATAATTTTGGTCTTGAATTAATTGTGGAAGTTCAGGAAAGGTTTGAACGCTGAGAAATACTGTAAAAGTGGCGAGGAAAATATTAATAACGACATACGAATTTTCCGATACTAACTGTTCATTGTGTTTGTAACTTGACTGTCAAATATTTATAGGCGCGTTCAGTTTACTTGTTTGGCTTATTTCAAAAAAATCGTCCGCCCCAGTAGGTTTATAGATGTAGATATATGTAGGTGCAAGTTGATGTAATTGTACGTGTGGCTGTAGGTGTAGGTGTAGATTGTAGGCGCAGGTTGCAGTTGTAGATGTTGGTGTGGGTTGTACGTAGGTATAGTTATTAATTTATTACAGTTCATACTAGCCATTAGCTAGTAAGTAGTAACCATACACGTATATATTATAGACGAGTCATGTTGAGAATTTTTGGGGTCATTTTGACATTTGAAGTATGGTGAAAACAAGATGGCTGACATTTGAAGTATGGTGAAAACCAAGTTGGCGTAACTTTTTACTGTATGAAGATTTGTTCTGTCAAATGTACGTCATACCGTACGTCATCTTTAGTTTTGAAATCTTTGCTAGTAACATACTAGCCATTCTAATTTTGATAGATGTGGTTTGACAAGGTAATAGGGAATATGCATAAAAATTTAATTTGCCTGAAATATTTTTTTCCCTGTTCTTTATTGTCGTCACATTATAACCAAAAGGAATTTTTTAAATTTAGTTCCTATTTAAGCCGAAAAAAAATATATAAAAAATGCAAAATCAGCCCGGGATATTTAAAATGCGAGTCGCGACCAATGGTGACGCGCGTGTGACGTCACGCTACACGACGCTGTCTTTCGTGACAATGACATGACTGACGTTAAATTGAATTTTATGCAATGACTCGTCTATGATTTTATCTGTCAACTGTCTTTTTCGTGTACCATGACGTCACAACCCAAGCCCGCGAAAATGGCGTGTTTAAACCGCGCAAAAATTATAGTGATTTTTACACATTTTTTCCAGCTTAATGGATAATGTTTTTGATGTGTTATATATATTTTTGGTAATGTTATAACCAGTAGAAACGTTTAAAAAAATAAAAAAAATACATGCATATTCCCTATTGCAGTTTTCAACGTGGTGCGTTGGGCAGCCAATAACAAGCATTCACGATTGCAACCACTAGTGTGGTACGGATTTAATATTGATTAAAAAATATTCAATTTTTTTATATAATACGTCGGGAAATTCATTTTTAAAACGAAGTTGGATCGCGTCGAGGAATATAATTTGGAGCTTAATATTTAAATCTTCCTGTGACGTCAGGATCAGTCAGGACTCAGGACGGAATTGCCCCGAATTCTCATTTCATTTTAAACTCAAATTATAATTAACCAAGCATTATGCCGGTTCTTCTCGCCGGGCTAGTTCCCGAACCGATAGGCATCACGTAGACCGACGTTCAGAAAGTGTATAAAAATTAAAAATACCAATTTTGAATAACAATTTTTGACTTTGACTTTAACATTATGCCACTTACTGCAGTATTCTCTGCATCTAATATTTCATACAATGACAAGGTATTTAGTACTTTGTGACTAATCACATATTGCATTAATGCATACAACGAAAACAAATACAATTATAAGGGCTTGTCTACATGTCCACGTCACGACGTCATTTTAAATTTAATTTTGCAAGCGTATAGTATAACTACTATAGTACATTTTACGTGGTAGAGCCATGCTTCGGCACGAATGGGCCGGCTCGACCGGAAAAATACCACGGGCTCACAGAAAACCGGCGTGAAACAGCGTTTGCGCTGTGTTTCGCCGAGTGAGTGAGTTTACCGGAGGCCCAATCCCCTACCGTATTCCCTTCCCTACCCTCCCCTATTACCCTATTCCCTCTTAAAAGGCCGGCAACGCACTTGCAGCTCTTCTGATGCTGCGAGTGTCCATGGGCGACGGAAGTTGCTTTCCATCAGGTGAACCGTTTGCTCGTTTGCCCCTTTATTTCATTAAAAAAAAAAAAAAGTACAAACTATATATGTATGTAGTAGTAGTACTATTGTATAAATATAAAAGTTGTGAGGATAAATGGATGAATGGATGTTTATAACTATGGATATTGATGCGATGGTAGTAGATTAAGCTCTGGTTTTATAATTATCTGAAATGAATTATTTATTTATTTAAAACATAGGCTACATTTTATCCCGACATATACAATTTCCCGTGGGATACTGTATTCATACGAGAGAAGTAGCGGGTTAAATGTAGTATAGATTATAATTAGAACAGAGTATTAATAAGACTAAGGACTATGGAGTGGTGGTATGGACACATAATAATTGTGAATTCGCGCGAATTCAAGTCGCATCCGTGAGATTGTATACGGCTAGGCCATAGATGCGAGCGAGAGATATTTGCGATGCGATGCGAATTCGCTATTATGTGTCGGAGCCCTTAGCGTACGTGAACGAATTTGCTGGCAAAAGTTCATTTTTATGGAATAGTGGGCAAACGAGCAAACATATGTAATCGCCTGCTAAGAGATTACCATGAAATGCACAGCAATTTCAAGCCAGCCTTTAAAATATTTAATGCACAATAAATTACTTTACTCGTTTAAACCGAATACAATTAATAAAGGAAATAATTACGAGTGAAGTTGTCAAGCTTAAACCCATTTGTGAAGATTAAAATTAACTTAAATGCGACGAATAATATTACGGTTAAACTGCACCACGTATTCGGATGGCATCACGTATACTTTTCGACATTACCCAATGTTGTAATACTTTATGGAGTTCCTAAAGGAATTAATGTAGTAAAATATTTAAAAGCTTCTGATAATGTGCTTGTATAGATATAGTCACATTTGTTTTACTACGTATAGACTATATGTAGACATGTTAAATTTGTTTTAATACGTATTGACTACGTGTAGACATAGTCATATTCGTTTTACTACGTATAGACTTTGTGTAGACATAGTCACATTTGTTTTATTACGTATAGACTATACCCCTTACTAATAAACGCTGTATAAGCTTTGAATAGTTATACCGTGTTTTGTTCACATCACACAAGTAACACTTTTAATTCGATTGAAGAAGACAAAACACTGTATAAGTATTCAAAGCTTATACAGCGATTATTAGTAAGGGGGTATGTGTAGACATAGACACATTTGTTTTACTACGAATTAACTATGCATAGGCAGTAGACATAGTCACATTAATTATTGTTTTAACGAATACGTATAGACTAATCCCCTTATTAATAAAAATATTTAAACATTGTATTGCTTAAACGTTGTGTAAATAGTTTTATTACTAAGAGGCCATGTGTAGAATTAGTCACATTTATTTTGCTACTTATAGACAAAGTGTCATATTTATTTTAAAAAATGTGTAAGGTGTAGGAGTCTGGTTACACAAAATATATAACAGAAACAGTGTATTTTAGGTGTAGATTTTAAGCAGTTCTATATTTGAATGATGCTATAATGCTCAGCGAAGCAGAAGGATAGAATCTAGTAGTCGGTCTGTATTTCAATACAAGAAATAAGATCTATTGTATTCTATTGTTAGATGATTTAATCCTTTAAACTAAGATGTGTAACGTGTAGTTAATAATGACAATATATATGGACGCTTCACGTCACGTCAATCTGGTCCCGTGCTAAGTACTCGAAGAACAATTGTGTTACGGGGACCAGACAAAGGGAAGTATATTTAATGATTAATACTTTCATATTATACATATTATTTATATTCAAGATTGTTATAAATTAAATACACATAATTAATACACGTTTAAGACCCAGGAACACAGAAAAACTTTTTGTTCGTTCGGCGGAATTCGAACCCGCGACTTCCAGCTTGAGCACCAACACGCTCAACCACTGAGCCACAGGGGTCGTCACTTGTTTTAATACTTTTGTAATAGCACTAGCCAGTAAGAAATAGTTAAAAGAGGTCATAACAATATTGAATTTACTTTTCAACTTTTATTTTCTTTATTCCATCAATTCAACGAAATACAATTTACGAACAATCCACGAAGTGGTCAAACACTGGTATTATCTTTGTTCAATTGGATTGGCAAATATTCCAAGCCAAGGTTCTCAGGACAAGGTAAGGGCGTCGCTCCCTCGGGAAGGAAAACTTTAGTCAACAGTTTCAGACAATAAATCTTTGTCTACAATACTGCAACCGCCAGCTAATTATATATGAATCAATCAGGATTCAAGACCCTTTTTATATAATTAGGCTAATGGAGGTTTTATTGCGGAAATAAGTGCTTAGGGAGGTTTATAAAAGCTACAGTTGTAAAGGCAACATTGGCATGTACCTACTGTTTTTCTGTCTTTTTGAGGCGCGTTGACAGTGACAATTTAAGGTTGATAACACCAGCGTCACGACATGAGCGTCACGACACGAGCATCACAACACCAGCATCACGACACGAGCGTTACGACACGAGCGTCACAACACCAGCATCACGACACGAGCATCACAACACCAGCATCACGACACGAGCGTTACGACACGAGCGTCACAACACCAGCATCACGACACGAGCGTCACAATTTTATAAATGCAAAGCCGCATCGCGTATCGTCTCACATGGGACGATACGCGACCATACGGGGTGAAATCCAGCTTCTAGTTTCTAGCAGCTAGGGCTTGTGGCTTCTGTAATTATGAATCTAAATATATGAAATTTGGTATAGTTATAGATTGTGTATAATATCTCGGTTTTGACTTTTTTTGAAGTAATTAAGAAAGAAACTTATTACGCGATGATAGTTACGGAACTCTCCTTAGACATGTCCTGACCACAGAATTCAAAATATGCAGAATGAGTGTTCGATCACATTTGTATGCAGCGCACTGTGTCCAAAACCATGCTGAAATACCGCCCCGCCCGCACTTTTTAATTTTTACTCTTTACACTTACAAAACAAATTGTTTTGTTATATTACGACAATTAGGTATTCAATAAAAATTAACTGAAAAAAAGTTGGGTAAAATATTCCGTTATTCTGTGGCAATATATTATGTGTGGATAACCATTCCAATTTGGAGTGGTTGTGATGGCCTCACTTTCAAGCGTGTTGACGGCTTCTGGATGATTTCTGTATTCTGTGGACTGACATGCTTCTGGTTAGGCTATTATAATACAGTAACTTCAAGCACCGTCGACTGATCTTAAATATTGTAAACAAGCTTTACTCCGCAGATCCGCTCACGTGAATATAGTATCGGGTATCTAACGGGAATTCAGTACGTTTTCAGACAAAAGTAGCCTATGTTTTAATCCAGAGCCTAAACTACTGCCATACCAAATTTTATAGAAATCCGTTCAGTTGTTTTTGTGTGAAAGAGTAACCAACATCTATCCACCCTCTGTGGCTCAATTGGTTGAGCGTGTTGGTGCTCAAGCCGGGGGTCGCGGGTTCGAATCCCGCCGAAGGAACAAAAAGTTCTTCTGTGTTCCTGGGTCATGGATGTATATTAAATATGTGTATTATATAATAAAAATCTTAAATATGTGTATAGTATAAAAAGTATTAAATATATTTCCGTTGTCTGGTACCCGTAACACAAGTTCTTCGAGAATTTACCACGGGATCAGATTGACGTGGTGTGAAGCGTCCATAGATATTATATTATTATATTATTATTATTACCCTCACAAACCTTCACATTTATAATAGTTTACTACTATTAAATAACACATAGAATAAAAGATAACTGCAGGGTACGAGTATAATTAAACTCAAGTGCACTTTACGTAATATATAACTTGACGTTATTAAGGAGACTTGAACCACAGTAAAGTCACACGCGTTTAATATTCGGTAGTTAGCTGGGAAATTGTGTATTACATTCTACAGACGATGCAGAGAGTGTGTAGCAAAAGGGACATTTCAGTTTGTGTAAATAAGGCAGAATGGGGACAGGCTATTTTGACATTTGTATCAATATTTAAAAAATATAGCGCCGTGTCTGTGTCGTGACACTATCGTCTCATTTCAGTGTGAGCCGACCCTAAGTGTTATTGTCGCCTAATACCTAATCGTCATAGCTATTATAATAGAAAAAAAAAACAAGGGTACGATGTACTGAAAGAAGTCTGTTCAATAATAATCGAGAACAAACACTACACCAAGGCATTTGTAAGTAAAACAACACTATTCCTTGCACTACACACATTATTGTTGCCTGCGTTTTCTTCGCCGTGCGGGAACCGTACACCTTGCTTCAATAAAAATAAGCCTTACCCCAATCTATCTTTGTCATTTGTACCGAGGGTGCGAGCATTTATGACCATTTGAGCGTAAGTTAACTTAGCATGGTTCAAAAAGCCAAGTGCTCATGACCCTTGGCATCAGGTTATATCGTATTCAAGGGGATGACAGCTGGCAGCGAGCCAGCACAAACGAACAACTGCATTTTACATTAGCGAAGACAATCTTCTTAAATATTTCAAGTGAATAACCCTTGAGAGGAGTGGGGGAATATACCAATATTTGTTAGCATATTCGGTATAGAACGGACAACTAATAGGTAACTCCCTACACTGGTGGCCGGTTTCATTGAAACCAGGCCAGTTACGCAGGAGTAATTTTATAGTGCCCAAGGGAGTGCGCAGTACACAAGAGCACGCTCTGTTTCTTTACTCTCGTAACCCAGTGGGACAGATAACCGATACGACTGACGAGAGATCAGGCGCAGGTCCGACTTTTTACATGTCCATCAGACGCATGGATCATCTTTCTTGTCAGACAATCAGGTCAGCCTGCATTGTCCTAACTAAACATGGAAACAATATTTTTTTGTTGATCCAATGCGGAAATCGTACCCACGACCTCCGAGTCGAGAGCCAAGCTCTAACACGTTTCATAGGAAGAGTTCGAATTGCGATTTGCACCGTAGCGCCGCTCTTCCAATAAACGTATATCTTCTTGTGTAGTAAATAAAGTTCAATTTTGAATAGCTATATTAATAAAAACTAGCTTTTATCCGCGGCTCCGCCCACGTAAATACAATATCCCTGGAAACATTGTACTTTTTCGGGATAGAAAGTGAAGCCAATATGTTACTCCTGAGCTTAAACTACTAATATTATCTTATATTCTTTTTTCAGTCTCATGAACTTCACTGTGCCGTATGAGCTACATAGCAATATTAATGCTAATCAGTGCCGCTTTGGTCCTCTACATGAGTCCCTTAAATACCTGCTGATGACATGGGGTAAGTTATTTTTTTAAGTCAGTTTATAACCTACTTAATAGAACTTCATGCTCCGTGGCCGGTTATATTGGGCATAGGTAATATTAAACGTGTGCGTGCGCCAATTCGGGCGTTCTAGTATGAAGATGTATTACTATACCCATCTCAATCCATTCAGTCGTTTTTTAAGTAAAAACGTAACATTCATCCTCACAAACTTACACGTTTATAAAATAGTAGTGGGTGTCAACTAAGCCTAGTGATGATTATGAACTATTAACCCCATAATCACCATAACTAAATATAAGGCTTTATAGAATCTGCAGAGAATTAATGGGGTAATATTAACCCCACAACCTTACAGGGACTTTAGGCGATAGTGTATTAATATAGGGGAGAGTGGGGTAAATGTTTACACAATACAGATTATGTTTGTACAGCATGGATTAACCAATAAATAAAGTACACTGCATTTTGGGGTTATGTGGTGTTTAAGTTTGGTTAGGTTTGGTTCCTATTTCACCAATGCCTGTTAAAGTTAATCGTTGATTAAATATCACGTTGTCTCTCTCGTTCTTCGTTGAATGAAAGAGAATTCATGATATTTAGACAATCGATTAACACTAGCAGGCGTTGGTGGAATTGGGACGCGGTCTATCAGATATAGTTTCAATTTATTTGTTATGATTAATAACTGAAGAAATACTTTAGCTAAATTTCCATTTAGAATAGTTCAGGACCTTATAAAAAGGCTAAATATATCGTAATCGGTATCGAATTAAATACAACAATAATATAATATTTTATAGACGCTTCACACCACGTCAATCTGGCCCCGTGCTAAGTATCCGGAGAACTTGTGTTACAGGTACCAGACAACGGAAATATATTTAATACTTTTATATTATACACATATTTAAGATTTTTATTATATTATACACATACTTAATATACATCCATGACCCAGGAACACAGAAAAACTTTTTTGTTCCTTCGGCAGGATTCGAACCTGCGACCTCCGGCTTGAGCACCAAAGCGCTGAACCACTGAGCGACAGAGGTCGTCAAAAAGTGGGGCCAGTTTATACCGTGACGATACGTGACGCTTCGCGGCGCTGGATTTTTAAAATTGAACTTTATTCACTACACAATAAGGTACACATTGCATATGAAATGAGTACACTGCATATGCGCTGTGCAGCGTAGTGCAACATGACATTCGAACTCTTTAAAGTTCAATTTTTTTTGACGACCTCTGTGGCTCAGTTGGTTGAGCGTGTTGGTGCTCAAGCCGGGGGTCGCGGGTTCAAATCCCGCCGAAGGAACAAAAAGTTTTTCGGTGTTCCTGGGTCATGGATGTATATTAAATATGTGTATAATAATATAATAAAAATCTTAAATATGTGTATAGTATAAAAGTATTAAATATATTTCCGTTGTCTGGTACCCGTAACACAAGTTCTTCGAGAACTTACCACGGGATCAGATTGACGTGGTGTGAAGCGTCCATAGATATTATTATATTATTATTATTATTAATTTTGAATAGTTATTTTAAAAATGTAGCGCCATATCCCGTTTCGGTAGGAATTAACCCTAATATGTACTTAATATTCTTATTTAATGTGCTCCATTTTATGCATTTGTATTTAATATTACTAATAATTTATAATATTCCATTTATGATTCATAGTGACATGTTGACAATTATTACGGAGGCCAGTTAAAGGTACGCAGGTGGAGTACGAGTATGCAAAGATGGCGAAATTACATACATACATACATATAATCACGCCTTTTTCCCGTAAAGGGGTAGGCAGAGACCACTTTTTGCCACTTGCTACGATCCTTACATACTCGTTTCGCTTCGTTCACTTTCATTCTTACCATCCATTCCTCCTCTTACATTCAACGTAGCGAAGCGGCTCTAAATGGTCCGTTTTTCACCTCCGCGAGAAACGAGACGTGATGGGTGGTGAGCCACATCGCCGCCATTTTGGATAATTAAATTATTTTTCTGATTATCCATTGCGTTTCCACGGATTGGTGGAGAGGGTAGGAATAGGGAAAAGGAAGGATAGGTGGTGTGGAAAGGAAGATTGGTAAGTTAGAGTGGGAAATAGGAAATGTAGGATATTACCGCCCAGGAGGGCATGGGATAGGACAGTAATAGCTAGGGAAGCCGGGGTCGCATACCCGTATACTATACCACAACTACCGGACAGGTAAGTTGGGATGAGTATCCCATGACATAATGACATAATGGCGAAATTTATCTCAAATAATCCGGCTCTGTGTTGTAAATAAAACGTATTGTAGCACAGTAACGCGTCGCCAGTCAGTACAAAGTCGCTTACATGTTTTACAGCACGCGTCCCTTGAGGGCTCATTATTTTAATTGTATGGTTAAACAAAATAAAATGAACAATGTAGTATTACTATAAAGCTGCCCGGACGTAATTAATGATGTGTTGATCTCGGAATCAATCGGCCGTAGTGTCCCCTCCCGGAGGACAAGCGTGGGGGTTCGTCGACCATCCAGGGTAGGTTGGGCACTCGACAGATATCCAGGGGAGGAATGGCACCCGTAGTCCAGGGTAGGTGGGGCATCCGTTAGCCGAGGTCCAGGGGAGAAGGGGAAGTCCCGTAATCCCACGGGACCGGATAATTAGCGACTCTCGCCAATTATCCTCGTGTTCTCTTTCGTAGCACCATATATTATATCATGTATTTAAGATGTCCATATTATAACAACAATTCTTGTTACAATTTATCTTAAAACTAGATGTTGCCCGCGACTTCGTGCGCGCATTTCGCAGGAACCGTACATTCTCCCGTAATAAAAGTAGCCTATGTCCCTGTGGTCTACTCTACATCTGTGCAAAATTTCATCAAAATCGGTCCAGTAGTTACGGAGCCTATTCAATGCAAAGAAACTAACAAACTTTTCCTCTTTATTATATTAGTGTAGATAAATAAAAGTGGGAGGGAAATTATTTTGCCGTTATATTTTAATATACAATTTGAATTAAAACATTTTGTTTGTAACCCCCGACGCAAGAGGGGTGTTCTAAGTTTGCCGTGTTGTGTGTCTGTTTCGTGGCACGTAGTTCTTAAACAAATGAACGGATTTTGATCTAGTAGTTTTTGTTAGAAAGCTGATATGATCGAGTGTTCTTAGTTATAATTCATCGTCATCAGCTCGTCTACTGATTGTCAATCCGGGAGTTACTTAAAATGTTAATTTTGTTTATACTTAAATAATTTATTTCAAGTATTAAAATAATACAAAAAACATAAAATTGCAGCCGCGCCCGCACAGTTTGAGGTGCCCTGGACATGGGACGGAGCAAGAGTATCGATACAAGAGCCCGTCCCACACTCCAAGGAACCAGGGTCATTCCATCAGGTCTCTCAGTATAGGCTCTCAGTATAGGCTCAGGCTCCAGTATAGCTGGTACACCGGCGGTGACAAGAGCCCGACGAATGAGAATTTTGTTTATTGACTATTATCGTATAAGCCAGTGGCGGAGGCTGCTTCTCCTTCATAGGGAAGCCGGAGCCTGTATAATAGGTGTATAATAGGTAGGGATTTCTATGACGGTTTGCAAAAGGTAAGTGACAAGGGAAGCCGATAAATACATAAAAATGGAGGAATGGAGTTATAGGAACCCTTCGCCACTGGTATAAGCAAATAATAGGTATAATTGACCAAGAAACATCTAACAAAACGTACGTTCTCGTGGAACAGATAAATCGGTTTTATGGTAAACCGAGTAGACACTTAAGTCCATTAATATTATCCAGAGGAGGAGTATTACAGGTACCAGACAACGGTCTGGTACCTGTAATACAAGTTCTTCGGATACTTAACACGGGACCAGATTGACGTGGTGTGTAGCGTCCATAGATATTATTATTATTATTATACTAAATTTCATTAAAATCCGTTAAGTAGTTTTTGCGTGAAAGAGTAACAAAAATCCATCCATCCTCACAAACTTTCACACTTAGGTATAATAATAGGAGGATACTATCATAATATTGCAGTTCGTGAGTATACACTAATGGCTAGCCGCACACGTGCAATATTATTGACAGAATAAAATTGTCAATACTAGTCAATACATACAAAAAAAAAAACGGCAATATGGCCCGCACACAAGGAATATTATTGTCAATATGAGCATTATTGACAATAATATTGCACGTGTGCGGCCAGCCAATAACTAATAACTCCCCACCGATATCGGTGACGGTGGCCTGTTTTATTGAAACCAGGCCAGTTACGCAGGAGTAATTTTATAGTGCAAAAGTGTGTGCGCAGTACACGAGAGCACTCTCTCTTCCTTTACTCTCGTAATCCAGTGGGACGGATAACCGACACGACTGACGAGAGATCAGACCGCAGGTCCTACTTTTTACATGCCCATCCGACAGGACATCAGGTGATCAGCCTGCATTGTGCTAACCAAACTTGGAAATAACATTTTTTGTTGTTCCAATGCGGAAATCGAACCCACGACCTCCGAGTCGAGAGCCAATGCTCTAACCACTAGACCACGGAGGCTGTTTAATATACACTATACAATAAACAGAGCAGACATTACGGCGTATTTCACTCGACGCGGCGGTGGAAGAGCGCCGGACTGCAGCTGAGATTTATTCACAGCTCAGGAACTGCTTAAAACTCCTCAGCGACTATTGTCTGAAGGCATAAACTACTCGTGTACTTAAATAAACATTTTAATACTAACAAAAGTGCAATGTATTTGCGAATTGGTTCGTCAGCTGTTCTTGTATTCCTATTCGAGTTGAGTTAAGAAAAAAGTTATTGTCTATAATCCTACTAATATTTTAAATAAATGTGAAAGTTTGTGAGGATGTATGGATGGATGGATGTTTGTTCCTCTTTCACGTAAAAACTACTAAATGGATTTTGATGAAATTTGGTATGGTAGTAGTTTAGGCTCTGGATTAAAACATAGGCTACTTTTTATCCCGAAAAACTACAGTATTTCCGGGCGATATCCGATAGCATATTTACGTGAGCGGAACCGTGGGAAACAGCTAGACATATTTAAATTCTAAAGAGGAAAAGTTTGATCCAGAGTAGACCATGGGAAAAGACAAAGGCTACTTTGCTTCTATAAATGACGATATCTGTGACTCAGTGGTTCAGCGCGTTGGTTCTCAAGCCGGGGGTCGCGGGTTCGAATCCCGCCGAACGAACAAAAATTTGTTCGTGTTCCTGGGTCATGGATGTGTATTAAATATGTGTATAATATAATAAAAAACTATAATATATTAAATACACAAGACACAGCAACCTCTCCTTTACCGAACTGAAGACCCTATTTACAGTGTGTGTCGTGATGTCCTCAAGCTTTTCTACAGCTAGTGTAAATGAAAATAAACAAGCTCAAGATTAAACGCAACAATCACTAACCTATAACGTCTACCCACCCAATAATATTCCGTCACACCCAAATCCAAGTGACAATAGAACAAAACGTTCATTGCTAAAGTATATTTTATGAAGAGGAAATTAAGCAACCACCAGGAATTCGGAAACATCGAAGCCCAAAGCCAAGTATCGCTTGTTCAATAATAGGACATACATAATATATTATATAAATCTAGATGTATTGTATAAAATTAATCCCCTGTAAATTATTGTAAATAAAATAGTTTTTTAAGTCTTTAGTCTAAGTCTTTGTTTAAGCATGGATACCAGCAGCATAAACTCAGGAGTGGCGTGTCCACACTGCCCCGGCTCGACGCGCCGCTTCATCGGCACTCATGGTCTTAATATACATGTCAGCCGCAAGCATAAAGATCTGCTGGATCGCGACTCTTCCCACCCAGTTGGCAGTAACCAGCCCAGCCAGGTCATCAGGGAATCTTTAAATTTAGATCTCAACACCCTACCCGACTTAAAACGCAATATTCGCGTCCTTAAGCATGTCCCCAAGGGAGCCAGAAGTCTAGCAGCTGGAAAACTGGCTGATTTGATCGACGATTGCGTCACAACTAATACCACAATATCATGGTTCAAATTACTAACTTTCTCTTTCACAGTATTAAGAGTCCCCGAAAACTCAGGTGCCTCATCCCTGACAAGCAAGGTAAAGCGCAATATAGATAGCCCTTGCCCCGAGCCAACTGAGAGATCATACAGGCGGCCCCTTGATCTGATCAAGAGAGTAGAGTCCAAAGTACATGAAGGTGATTTAGCAGGCGCGGCGCGTCTCCTCGTCTCCGATTGCAAAATTGCGCCGACCAATGAAAGTACACTCGCCTCTCTCATCGAAAAACATCCGGCACCCTCTCGGCCAACAGGTATAGCCCCCCTGTCCGCGGAGGACAGTGAATTTTCCCTAGTGTCGTCCTCCGAAGATATAGCTAGTGCCATACAGTCTTTTCGCAGCTCATCAGCTTCTGGTCCTGATGGTCTACGTCCCCTTCATCTTAAAGAACTGATGTCTCTTTCTGCTGGCAGCAACGGTCCGCGTCTCTTAAAATCCCTAACGCGATTATGTAACTTTTTACTAAAAGGCTCGCTGAACTCCGAAGTAATACCTCTTTTGTACGGTGCGACCTTATGTGCTCTCGTAAAAAAGGACGGAGGAATAAGACCCATAGCCATAGGTTCGACATTCCGGCGCCACGTTGCGAAGTGTGCCTGCCGAGCTGTCCGGGAACACATGGCGGCCCACCTCCTACCCACCCAGCTCGGCTTCGGCACTACCTTAGGTTGCGAGGCATTGATACATGCGACGCGGACTTTTGCATCTAACCCGAAAAACGCCGATTGTGTCATTGTCAAGGTAGACTTAAAAAACGCCTTTAACGCTGTAGAGAGGGATACTATCTTAACGGAGGTCAAGGAATATATTCCTTCATTGTATCCCTTTCTCTATCAATGTTACGCAACGCCTAGCCACTTGACCTACGACCACCATAAAATCCCGTCCCAAGTTGGAGCCCAACAAGGCGACCCCTTAGGTCCCCTGATTTTCAGCCTAGCCATACACAAGTCTCCCCTAAATGTTTGGTACCTTGACGATGGTACAATCGGTGGTTGCCCAGAGACAGTAGCGGAAGACATACAAACCCTTTGCAGAAACCTATCATCAATAGGACTTCAGTTGAACCCCCACAAATGTGAGATTTTTCCTTGCGGTGTTTCAGCCATACAGAAAATCAGAATGTTTGATACTCTGCTCCCAGGAATGAAAACCGTCAATGAATCGACGTTTTCACTACTCGGCGCCCCCATCTTTCCCAGTGCCGTCCCCGCATCCCTGGAACCAAAAGGTAGGATACTTACGCAAGCCCGGGAGCTTCTTGGGCAACTATCGTCCCACGTGGCCCTAACCCTATTCCGTAGTTGTTTTTCGCTGCCAAAACTCACCTACCTGATACGGACGGCTCCAACTTGGCTGTTCCCTAATGAGGTTTCGGACCTTGACACCACCATCCGATCAACTCTGGAAGATATCCTTAACGTCACTCTACATGATCACCAGTGGCAACAAGCGGTGTTACCGGTTAGACACGGTGGTCTTGGTATCAGGAGCATTCACTCTGTCGGTTTGCCGGCTTTCCTGGCGTCGTTGAACGGGGTTGCTGATCTTGTCTCTAACATCCTCAAAATCCAAGGTGCACGATGCAGCGTCCCCTTTCAGCACGATGCTGAGACTGCCTGGTGTGCGATGTTTCCCAGTACCAACCCTCCAGAGAATGTCAACTCCCAGCGGGCCTGGGATAACCTTAGTTCCAGATGCGCCCTGTTAAAATTGACCGCTTCGCTTTCGGGGACATCCCTAGCGAGAATAAAGGCTTCTTCTTGCTCGGAATCGGGTGCTTGGCTTCAGGCATTGCCTTCGCCTCAGCTTGGCACTCTCCTTGATAATGATACCCTACGGGTAGCGGCGGCACTGAGACTGGGATGTAAAGTGTGCGAGCCCCACCGCTGCCCCTGCGGTGCCGAGACTGACCCCTACGGCTACCACGGGCTCAGCTGCATTAAGGCTGCCGGACGTTTCGCCAGACACCATGCCCTAAACGATATTCTTCGTCGAGCATTGGTGTCGGCGAACGTACCATGTGCGCTTGAGCCCCCTGGTTTGAGCCGAACTGACGGCAAGCGCCCAGATGGTCTCACTTTGGTTCCGTGGAGGAAAGGCCGCTGCCTCCTTTGGGATGCCACGTGTGTGAGCACCTTCGCCGCCTCACACACTCCCAGCACCATACGCACAGCTGGCTCTGCTGCAGAGTCTGCGGCCAGGCATAAGCGTTCTAAGTACGCGGAACTGGAGCGGCAGTACCTGTTCGTGCCTTTCGCAGTCGAAACAGGTGGTCCCTGGTGCGACGAAGCGAAGGGTCTGATCCGTGAGCTGGGCCGACGGCTGCGGGACTGTGGCAACGACCCCCGCTCCGGGGCGTACCTGGTTCAGCATGTTTCCCTGGCCATTCAGCGCGGCAATGCGGCTAGCGTCATGGGAACATTTGAGCCCGGTATGCTGCGGGGTGCGCTTTTCTCCTGAGGTTAGCTTCGCAGGTACTAGTAGGTAGGTATAGACTATAGTGTATTATTCCATTGTTTTATTTTATTAAAACCACACCGTATTGTATTTAGATAGTAAGTTTTTATATAAATTGTATTTACCTTTGTAAATTGTAATACGGAATTATAAGAAAGAGTTATTGCAAAGTAATAAAGATAAGGAATTAAATACTTATTATACTATATAGTATAAAAAGTATTAAATATACTTCCCGTTGTCTGGTACCTGTAACATAAGTTCTTCGGATACTTAGCACGGGGCCAGATTGACGTGGTGTGAAGCGTCCATAGATATTTAAAAAAAAACTTTATAGCGGAAAAATTTACGGTTCCACGGTTGGTTTGGTTTCCTTTTGCGCGTACGATAATTTTATACAATTTCAAATAGCTTATTTCATAGAGAGATAGTAGAAAGGTTTTAAAAACGATATTTTATTTTATATTGGAAATTTTTACAGTGCATATAATAATTTTTTTTTCGCGATTTAAAATACAAAGCGCTATACAAAACCGTCGATAACTGAACTATCAATTTATTGAAATACAGAAGTGGCTAAACAGTTGAGAAGCACGTGCAGCACGGAACGGCCCACTCCCCCACTCCGGCCGCTCTCCTCTGGGAAATTCCGCGACTGTCGCCCCAGTGTTTACCGCTGTCGAGCAACGAAGAAAATACACTAGTATTACCGCTCCAAGATGGGGATTGTTTCAGTATTTAGAATAAGACTAGCTGTCCCGACAAACGTCGTTCTGCTTTAACTATGAACTGAAATTTCTCACCGTTTAAACCTTCTCTGAACTGATATTCTTTAAAGATCAAAATAAGACAAATCAGTTCAGCCGTTCTCGAGCAGCGAGACTAAGGAACAGCAATTCATTTTTATATATAAAGAAGATAAGAAGATTGTGATAGTATCGTAGACCTATTTATGTAGTACTAGATGATGGAAATTCGCGGCGAATGAGCTACTTAAGAGAAACTTAAAAACCTAAGTTTCTATAAAAGGTCTAACGACTAGTGGTATAGCGCGCTATAACTATTTTATAACCCTGGGTTGGGCCCACAATTTTAGAGCTTAAAGTGACATAATAGTTGTAGAAAAGTGATAAAAAGGTGGGAATAAAGAGTTACAATAGTGCTATTGAAGTAGTATTCACCATTTTAGGTGTATTATAGGCTATATACAGGTTACAACTGCACCCTTTAGTAATAAATAATTTATAAAATTCACTTGATTAACTTTTTTAACAACATATGAGTGCTCCTACGATACTATTTATAGCTCGATTGTATATTGTGCATAATAATTCGTAATAAACATCACCCAAAGTTTTTTTTCTTAACTTTACGGTTCTATTACCGTCAAAAATGATAAAATATAATAGCAGTGCGCACATTCATGGCCGACAATCATGGCCGACATCAATTAATAATTTTATACATTATCGGTTTCATAATTATGAATTCTCACTGCGGTGATAAGTATTCTGTGATAATAAAATATACTAGTTTTCATCTCAATTTTGAAGCGCCTCTAAAATAAACAACATTTCATATTATTTGGTAAAATAAATCACTGCCACGACATTTATTTTTTTTCAGTTGTGGTTGTAAATAACAGTTCTCAGTACGTCTATATATATTTTAATTGAAAACAGTAAATAATGTAAATCAATAAGTCGGAAAATAATATATTGACCTTATATTTATGTACTTTTATATTTTATAGGTTATGTTTATTTAATATTGGCGTTAATTCTACATTACCTAAGATTCCTGATAACTCTTTTATTCCTAACGCAGTGTTAAAAAAACTATAGCTAGCTTTTTAATGCCACTTGGAGTTTTACAATGTGGGAGTAAATCCTATTATACAACCTGTAATGATTTAAAGGTGGTTTCTGACGCTTGCGGCACCTAGCTCTATAATACCTATAGTTATCACTTCTTTAATTTCTATAGCTCTATAATATCTATAGTTATCACTACTATAACTTTCTTTTAGCTCTTAGGGCTCCATAGAACTCGTTAGGTGGTACAAGGTATATGACTAACTCCATTTAAGAACTTTAACCGTTTGTAAGTATTAGCAGACACCTTACAATTGGTTCTAGTGTTTTACGTTTCCTAAAGATTTAAGAGTAAGTTATACAAAAGTTCTGACAAAGTCCAAGCTAGCACCTTAAGTTATATATTTTTCCTTTATTTCTATTATGCCTCTTGAAACTTTAATTATTTATTCCTAACGCCACAGTAGAGTCTAAAGCTATTGTCGGAACTCTTATATGTCGTTTATAATACTTTAAGTATCAAAATAGGTTTCCCTTAGCGCCAAAATGTTAGTTGGGTAGTTTTAATAGTAGCAGTTTGCATGCTTAAATGAAACAAGATCTAAATACTTTTTAGTGTTTAATAATAACAATAACTCCCTCCTACAGCGATATCGGTGGCCGGTTTCATTGAAACTAGGCCAGTTAAGCAGGAGTAATTTTATAGTGCCCAAGTGTGTGCGCAGTAGACAAGAGCACTCTTTCTTCTTTACCCTCATTATCCAGTGGGACGGATAACCGACACGACTGACGAGAGATCAGGCGCAGGACCGACTTTTTACATACCCATCCGACGCATGGATCTTTCTTGTCAGACAATCAGTTGATCAGCCTTTATTATCCTGACCAAACTTGGAAACAACATTTTTTGTTGTTCCAATGCGGAAATCGAACCTACGATCTCCGAGTCGAGAGCCAATGCTTTAATCACTAGACCACGGAGACTGTTTTTAGTGTTTGAAGTACAGATTAAAGAAAAATGAACAGATTAACAGCTACATAGTTAGCTTTCACTACTACACACATACGATGTGTCCATGGTTGTGTGGAAAAATCGTTGGCCGTTGAAGGTGTTCAAATTTGGAACTAGTTCCATATGCGATCCAAATATTATACTTACAGAGAAAAAGCTTTCATAGAAAGCTTTCTATGAAAGCTTTTTCTCTGTAAGTATATATATTTTTTACTCTGTAGTTTAAGGTTTGAGAAGTTTATAACCAAGCTGTGTAGTATTTAAAATGAATATTCCGCACGCGTCAGCAAACAAATTACAAAACAGCGGAGCTCTCGCGCTAGTGAAATGATATGCATACCTAATAACTCATTAAAACATTATATCTGCGTTCAAATTGTATTTTGTTGAAATATTTAATCACGTTTAATATTCAATTTCAATTGATATGTTTAACGTGTAAGTACCAGTATTTACCGTCAAAAATGTTAAAATCATAGTTCCATATTAACAAACAAGTAAGGGTCAGTTCATACTGAGATGAGACAATAGGCTACGCTGCACTGCATTAATATAGCGATTCAAAATTGAATTTTATTCACTACAAAGAAGATACACATTTAATCACAGTTCGAATGTCAATCTAGACCGCTCTGCGTTAGGTGGGTCCACATTTGTATCAAGTTGTCGTATCCGTATCAGGCGTATCGTATCTAGTATGCGTATCCTAAGTGTAGACGCCCATTTTGACCAAAGCGTATCTTTTATCTCGTGAGCCACAGTTCGGCCAAAAACCACGTCCACACTTATAGATACTGTATCTTGATCGCGTATCGTCTCGCCGATCCTCGTATCGATCTCGTGATTCATTCAGTCAAGAACTCCCAGAGTGCAGACATGGACCTAGAACTCATTTCCGTTATGGCTCAGAGTGTAGCTATGACATGTGCTTGTTGTGATAAATAAACACAGGATACAAAAAGGCAGAGCCAATCAATTGTATCACACTATCGTTATCCCAACATGGGTTTACAAAAGCATCCACGCAGGAAGGATTAGCGTGCCATGCGTTCAACTGCACATACGGGAATGCAAACTTGTCTAATCGTGTATTGGCATTGCGTGTCGCTTTTGATGATCGGGGAAAAACCGCCTCGAGATGGATCGCGATCACGATCACGTATCAAATGACATAGCCGTATCATGACACCGTATCAAAATGCGTCCAAACTAGATCATTCTGGCGACCATGATACGCGTATCCGATACGACTATCAGATACGCGGTTTAATAGCGATCGGGGTGTATCATGATACGAAGTGTATCATGATCGCGATCATTTTGCGTCCACACTAGCAAACATGATACGCTTCGATGCTACGCGACGGAGATCTGATATGTACGCGAAAATGATCAAGTGTGGTACCTACGCGGTACAGCTCGCACTTGATATAAAACGTGTATAATATTATTGTGTAATGAATAAGTTCAATTTTCATTCGCTATTTTAAAAATACAGTGCCGCATCAGTCATCGTCTCGTTTCAATGTGAACTGATCCTTACAGTATAAAATTTATTAAAATAATATACATATACATACAAATGTATATGGTCGGTCGGTATTGTAGATTGCTAGAGCTATAATTATGATTATTAATACGTGAAGCAAAAACTTTGAGTACAGAAGTAGGTACGAGCATCGGGCGAACGGAGAAGTATGAAATTTGGCACCGTTAAAGTGTCAACTATTAATATACCTCTAGTTTAAATAATATGTTGAGTATTAAGTAATGTATGTAATATGTAATGTTAGCGTTGAATAAATGTTTTATTGTTATTATTTTTATATTTGTTTATAAATATTTTTGGGTGTTAGTAGTCAATAACAGTTTTAAGACAACTGTACCAAGAAATTTGACTCCATCTAAAGAATATATTTGGACTAGCTTTTGCCCGCGACTTCGTCCGCGTAGATTTCGGTTCCCATACAAAATTAACCCCTTTAACCCCTTTTTCGCCCCCTTAGGGGTCGAATTTTCAAAAATGCTTTCTTAGCCGGATGCCTACGTCATTACAACTATCTGTATGCCAAATTTCAGCAAAATCCGTTTAGTAGTTTCGGCTGTGAGTTTGCCTTTTATATAATTAGATATGACCAAAAGTATTCATAGTTATAATAGCTCCCAGCACCGATTTCGGTGACGGTGTGCGCAGTACACAAGAGCACTCTCGCCCTTTCCTTACTCTCATATCCAGTGGGAAGGATAACCGACACGACTGGCGAGAGATCAGGCGCAGGACCGACTTCTTACATGCCCATCCGACGCATGGATCATCTCTCTTGTCAGACAATCAGGTGATCAGCCAACATTATCCTAACCACTGGACCACGAATGTTGTCAAGGTATTCATAGTAGGGATGTTATAGATATGTAATTTCGGATTTGGATACTCCGTTGGAGAAATTCAAACTTTTTTATTTCTATTTAAAGGTTATTAAATAATACAAGTATAGAATTGTCCAACATGATGCCTACCGGTTCGGAAACTATCCCGGTGAGAGGAACTGGCGGCGCGCACAGTGGGTCGAAAATCGGCTTTCATAGACATAGAAATGAAATCTCGAAAGTGATAGATTTTTTGATGGATATTGCTTCAGTTTAGTATTTCTATGTAGAAAATTAAGTTTGAGATAATTTGGACCAAAAATGAGGGAGTAATAATTTTTTTACGAAAAACTTGTATGGAGCCAACATGAAAAATTCAATTATTTCAAAAACGGCAAGTTTAACCGTAATATCCTGACAGATGGTTATAGTACCAATTATTCATGATTTTTTTGGCATACATCATATAACGGTTTTAGCTGCTCTTTTTTTTTAAAAATCGTCAAAATTTTTGAAAAAAAGTCACCCTGTATTATTGCACGATTCGATAGTGTTACTATTAAGGAACAATTTCTGGAAAGTAATGGTATACGGCAAACTTGAGGAAAGTGTTGAATTTTAATAAACTCCTTCATATTTTGAACAAATGTATGAACAATTATATAAAATGCTAAAATTAAGCACTTTCCTTAACTTTCTCACATATAGTTACTTCCCAGCAATTGTTATTTATTAGCAATACTATCGAATGCTGCAATAATACAGGGTGACTTTTTTTCAAAATTAACGGATTCGAATCCTAACCAAGGATGTTGACTTGGCTATAATCTGATAATGCAGTTATATTCGTCGTACACTGTGAAGTAAAGGAAAATTATGTCAGAGTAATTGCTTCCCAAAAATACTGGATTTATAACTTTTTTATAGAAAATTTCTATGAAGCCAATGAGAAAAATCCAATTATCTTCAAAACGGCAAGATAAATCCTTATATCCTTAAATGCTGTTATAGTACTATTAATTCGTGATTTTTTTACATAGTTCATGAAACGGTTCTATTTGCCATTTTTTTTAAATAATCGAAATATTAATTTAAAAATAAAAAGTCACTGTATTAATGCAATATTCGATAGTCTTGCTAGTAAAGAATCATCGAATGCTGCAATAATACAGGGTGACTTTTTTTCAAAATTAACGGATTCGAATCCTAACTTCCTAACCAAGGATGTTGACTTGGCTATAATCTGATAATGCAGTTATATTCGTCGTACACTGTGAAGTAAAGGAAAATTATGTCAGAGTAATTGCTTCCCAAAAATACTGGATTTATAACTTTTTTATAGAAAATTTCTATGAAGCCAATGAGAAAAATCCAATTATCTTCAAAACGGCAAGATAAATCCTTATATCCTTAAATGCTGTTATAGTACTATTAATTCGTGATTTTTTTACATAGTTCATGAAACGGTTCTATTTGCCATTTTTTTAAAATAATCGAAATATTAATTTAAAAATAAAAAGTCACTGTATTAATGCAATATTCGATAGTCTTGCTAGTAAAGAACAATTTCTGGAAAGTAATGGTATACGGCAAACTTGAGGAAAGTGTTAAATTTCAATAAACTTCTTCATATTTTGAACAAATGTATGAAAAATAATATAAAATGCTAAAATTTAGTCCTTTCCTCAACTTTCTTATATGTAATTACTTCACAGCAATTGTTCTTTACTAGCAAGACTATCGAATGGTGCAATAATACAGGGTGACTTTTTTTTCAAAATAAATATTTCGATTATTTAAAAAAAAATGGCAAATAGAACCGTTTCATGAACTATGTAAAAAAATCACGAATTAATAGTACTATAACAGCATTTAAGGATATAAGGATTTATCTTGCCGTTTTGAAGAGAATTGGATTTTTCTCATTGGCTTCATAGAAATTTTCTATAAAAAAGTTATAAATCCAGTATTTTTGGGAAGCAATTACTCTGACATAATTTTCCTTTACTTCACAGTGTACGACGAATATAACTGCATTATCAGATTATAGCCAAGTCAACATCCTTGGTTAGGATTCGAATCCGTTAATTTTGAAAAAAAGTCACCCTGTATTATTGCAGCATTCGATAGTATTGCTAGTAAATAACAATTGCTGGGAAGTAACTATATGTGAGAAAGTTAAGGAAAGTGCTTAATTTTAGCATTTTATATAATTGTTCATACATTTGTTCAAAATATGAAGGAGTTTATTAAAATTCAACACTTTCCTCAAGTTTGCCGTATACCATTACTTTCCAGAAATTGTTCCTTAATAGTAACACTATCGAATCGTGCAATAATACAGGATGACTTTTTTTCAAAAATTTTGACGATTTTTAAAAAAAAAAGAGCAGCTAAAACCGTTATATGATGTATGCCAAAAAATCATGAATAATTGGTACTATAACCATCTGTCAGGATATTACGGTTAAACTTGCCGTTTTTGAAATAATTGAATTTTTCATGTTGGCTCCATACAAGTTTTTCGTAAAAAAATTATTACTCCCTCATTTTTGGGCCAAATTATCTCAAACTTAATTTTCTACATAGTAATACTAAACTGAAGCAATATCCATCAAAAAATCTATCACTTTCGAGATTTCATTTCTATGTCTATGAAAGCCGATTTTCGACCCACCGTGCGGCGTAAGAAACTTTTTTTTTCTTACGCCGCCGCGCGAGTATCTTATGCCCCCCTTTTAGTAAAAAGATGGGAAAATTTATTTGGTGGGAGAATAATGTTTTACCGGTTACGAACATATTATAATTATTTCGGATTGTTCGCTGATTTCGGATAAGAAAATATGATTTTTAAAGAACTTCAAAAGTAAAATACTACATTTAGACTCCAACCCTTTTTCGAAATTACCTGAAACTTTTATAATATTGGATTCGAAATAACCTGAAACTTTTATAATGGATTCGGTTACGGATAGTTTATTATTTCGGATATCCAAATGTTTCGGTTACGGGTACAGAGCTCCATTCCAACCCTAATTCTTTGACTTTAGGGGAGAAGATATCACCTTAAACCATACAATGTTGAAAAGACAACATATAAAATGTCGCAGAATAAAGTCTGCAGATAATTGTGTTGGTCTCGGTACGCTTGCGGAGCCCTGGGGCTTCGACAAACACACAGACAAAGGCGTTCGTTAGACAAACATATGTTCTTTCAGCTCGGTCTGCGCTGAGAACAATATGGGGCCCTTGAGACGTGCACCAGCGTAACTTGACCTCGCTGGAGGATTACGTGGAAATATTGCGGCTATACCTCAGCCATTGAAATGGAGGGTTAAACAAAACAAATGCTTGTGGAGATAGTGAAAATTCTGGGGTTTGTTTCTAGTGGCTGACACGTGGTCAGGAGCGTCACCACATTATGACATTGTTTTTTGTTATAGAGAACAATACGATTACCTACATAACAATTCGCTGGAAAGTAGCCGAAACGTCGGGAAAAAGAAAAGTGCACCGCGACAAAATCCGTAAGTATTTAAAATAATGGCTATCAAGTAAAAAAAAACTAAAAGCATACCTACTGTCAGGTATGCATAGGTAGTACCATACCTGTCAAAGGAGGATTCCGTAACTGTCCGGTTTCGTTAACAATAATTTTCCTAAAAAAGTTTTTAGCATGACCTTTATGCATGGAAAGTTACAAGTTATTACTTTTTTAATTTAAAAGTGATAGGGGCCTTATTGACTTTGGAGACGCCGATTACTCAAAAATTATTTATATTATAAAAAAGTCTATGCAATCTATAACTATACAAAATTTTGTCTATTTAATTTGTAATAGGTAACTGAAGTTCGGACGGACGGACGGACGGACAGAGCGAACTGTAAGGGTTCCTTGTAGTTTTTGCAATCTTTTCTTAAACTTAAATATTATTCGAGTATTTCTATACTAATATTATAAAGAGGAAAAGTTTGTTTGTTAGCATTTAATACGTTCCTAAACTAATGGAAAGATTTTTTATGTAATTTGGCTCAAGCATACTACGGGGGAAGGATACAGGTTACTTTTTATCGGGGAAAAATGTACGGTTTCCGCGGACGAAGTCGCGGGCAATATCTTGTATCTGACAAAGTTTAATAATCATAATGAAATAATGAGTTAAATGATAATTAACTTTTTTTGAGTACCTTAATTCTTATGCAACATTTCAAGAAATAGGCTTTACGCTATTCAAATAAGTATAATTTAAACATTAGTCACTTTAATAAACTGGGATCCACCCTCACACGCGAAGTACCTACAAAGACACCCGCTTGCCTATGAATTATTAATAGCGCGATTAGAGTCTGTGTGAGACGTACCCGGTCTCCCCTATCGTGTTTCATTATGTGTTACTTATACGGATTACACGGTTCATTTTAAGTTCCACGTGACTGAAAATGGAAAATGTAGAGTGACATACGTGGTAGAGCCATGCTTCGGCATGAATGGGCCGGCTCGACCGGAGAAATACCACGGGCTCACAGAAAACCGGCGTGAAACAGCGTTTGCACTGTGTTTCGCCGAGTGAGTGAGTTTACCGGAGGCCCAATCCCCTACCCTATTCCCTTCCCTACCCTCCCCTATTACCCTACTCCCTCTTAAAAGGCCGGCAACGCACTTGCAGCTCTTCTGATGCTGCGAGTGTCCATGGGCGACGGAAGTTGCTTTCCATCAGGTGACCCGTTTGCTCGTTTGCCCCCATATTTCATAAAAAAAAAAACATAATATCTAAACCCGTACGTATAATATTGTTGGAACATAATGTAAATACATTGTATAATTTCAAAAATTACTTCATTAGACTTAAAAACTTGAGTTTGGACCAAATCAATCAAATCAAATCAAAAAAGTTTTATTTCCATATGGGTTACAAAGTAATGCTTAAAGAATTGTCTCTACTTGATGCCTACCACCGGTTCGGGAACTAACCCGGCGAGAAGAACCGGCATAAGAAACTCGCACTGGGCCACTTATAAAATACTAGCTTTTGCCCGCGACTTCGACAACATCCGCGTGGAGTTCGTTTTCCATACAAAATTTTAACTCCTTTTTCACCACCTTAGGGGGCGAATTTTTAAAAATGCTTTTATAGCGGATGCCTACGTCATTACAACTATACGTATGCTAAATTTCGACAAAATCCATTCAGTAGTTTCGGCTGTGCGTTGATAGATGTGTCAGTCAGGTTTGCCTTTTATAAATAAGGTTCGGTAAAATCAATTACGGATATTTTGGGAATTTGATCTACTGCTTATGTATAGATGTTTAGAAAAAAAAAATTATTGTCATACTCGAAAAAAAAATTACTTTAAATGGGAGAGTTTGCGTTTTGCAGAGAGTCACCCATACATGAGATTATTTTTTACTTTGAGTATGACAGATATTTTTCTGCCTAAATGTCTCTACACAAGCAGTGGATCATGTGCCCGAAGTATCCGTAATTGATTTTCGAAGACATTATATTTAGAAGACTAGAGGTCGATCATCAACTAGTCGAAAGAAAGATCCAATTATATTTATAAAATCATCATCATCGAGTGCCATCTTCATACTGAAGTTTGGCGGTATGCTGAATGTTTTGCGATCCAGGGCTTCTTTAACTGTGGGTATATTCAGTCTACTTCATCACATCATCCATCCATTTTCTACTTTGTCTACCAGGTGCTCTTTTTCCAAGTTACCCTCTACGATCAACCCTACAAATTCGTATTGAGATTGGGATTTATAGAATACTAGCTTTTGCGCGCGGCTCCGCCCGTAAATACCCGCAGTATCAAGGTAAAGGTTATTGTCGCTTGAATCAGTGGCGAAAAGTTGCAGCGGGTTCGAATGATTCCTCGGAGAAATTAACATTAATAACCGGTAAAAGATGCAGAGCGAGGTAACAGATTAAAGAAAAAGGAACACATAAACAGTTACATAGTTAGCTTTATATATATATGTATATTATCTTTGTATATTATGCTATTCTATTGTATGTGTGCTTAGTAAATAATGTTGATGTTTTTCTGTCGATTTGATTGCACTACTACGGTATGTCCAATATTGTGTGGAAAAATTGGAGCCGTAGAAGGGGAAATTGTTAAATTTTTATCGTTTTGGATCTTTCTATGAAAGCTGTTTTTCTGTACGAAAGTTTATAATATATTCTCTACTCAGTGGCGAAGCTACATCTCTACGTAGTGCCAAGAAGTATTATTATTGGCAACAATCTATATATTTTAAAAAATCGAGTTAGTAACACCTTTTATAACTCAAGAACGGCTGAACCAAATTGGCTGAAAATCCTAAAACCAGGAGAAGGACATAGGATACTTTTTATCCCGTTCCCAAGGAACTCAAAATTCGAGAACGGCTGTACCGATTTGGCGCATTTTGGTCATGAAATAATTACCGATATTCAGGTAAGGATTAATCGGTGAGAAATATTGGAAAACGTGTAGGTTGTAGGTGTAGGTATATGTGTAGGACTCGAACGTAGGTTGCATTGTAGGTGTAGTTATTTATTCATTCCAGTTCATATTACTACCCCTTTTTGTTACTACCCCTTTGGAACAAAAAAACAAAATTATCAATCCCCGAACTTATCCGCTAAACTATTACAAAATGTGGATGCATTACGCATCGATGCTTTGTTGATAACTCGTGCGCTGCCGCCGCGCCCGGCCGATCGCTTACCCCACCCCGCCGCCCCCTACCTCATACCGCACCCGTTAACGCCTTGTAGTTAGTGCACCCATGCGGTATTAGATTGGTTATAGGATAAAATAATTGAAATGAAAAAAAAAAAAAAATTGTGAAATGTACTCTATTATCGACACCAATGACGTGGTAAAATTTATTGTACCGATGAAAAAGTATTCCTGTATAATGTATTTTTCGCCCTAATAAGTCTTGTTGCCTGTTAATTTTCACGACGCAAAGATCACGGAAAACTTTTTCGTTTTGTGCGTGACAAAGATTTGTATAGTGGTAGATATGGCATATGTCTTGTACCTACTATAATTTATAAAACATCATTCGCGCTTAAGCAAGCTAAATCGCAGCTGAACTGTATAATTTCGTGTATTAGTAGCAAAAGATAACATTATTATCCTTGTTGTCTCTCGACCTTAAGATATTTTAACAGTACATACTCGTAGTAATAGGTTTAATTTTATCGACAAAACTCCTCTTTTTGGGTGTCCCAATTTAATTAAGCCCCCGATCTACAAGCAATTGCATATTTGAATAAAACTAATTAATTAATTTTATTTATAACCTCCACACATCAAAAATGTCTTATTTTATTCCTTAGTATAATGTTTACGTTATTAAATAATTTACTTTATTACTTAGAAAAAAAAAACATTTAAATCTCATAAAGGTTAATTGAAAAGTAATAAGTAATAACAGTGATTATAAAGGACATGCCTTAAGAAAAAAGAGAGTAAGTAATACTCTGGCATATCTATGATTTTCTGTATACGTGTTGGAGTGTAAATATGACAGTTAATTTAAAAGTCGTTATAATTATTATTGAAATGGCACCGAAAGCCTGCTCATAACATTTGATATTTCTACTCATTTTGTTACATACAATTGTATAAATAATTATATTTAGACCGTTTCCTCTTTTGGTTTTTGTTTAATCGTAAGTTATATAATGTGTTACTTATTATACAGACGAATTTTATCCCTCGGTATCACTTTGATTTAATTACAGTAATCACTTTATTTGTATAATGTTTTATTATACCAAAAACTTAGCCTTTCTTATTCTTCTTCATTCTTTATCTCAGAAATTTCTGTTTCACGGATCTCGATCCTTTGTGCCCAGATTCATTACTAAGGTAAGTTAAGATTGTAACAGATAGTAGTTTTCGTATTACACTTTTCCTTTATTCTACTTACTCATGTTCTACATAAAACAATAGAGGATTTTACTGTCTTTTTTTGCATAAAAGAATAGTGATCTGAAAAATAAGACAGTTTACAACAGGAATAGTATACTAAATATCAATATTTTCAAAGAAACTGCGGATTGTTTGAAGCACTTTTATGAGTCTTGTGAAAAACGTATGAGTTTTATGAGTCTTATAAACAGGTGACGTCACACGTGGGGCTATATACACAAAATTTCTGAAGATTGTGTGTTAATGTTCACATTTACATCAGAAAATCTTTTTGTATTCGATATATTATAAGTAAACTACAAACTTATTAGGTTTTTTATAACTTTAAAATGCATCTATAAAATCTTAATTATAATTTTACAGAAATAAGTATTAGAACCTGTTAAAAGTTGTAATATTTAATTGTTTCTGAATGTTTAAAAGTAAGCTCTGTACATTTTTACATGTAGGAAAATAGCCAATCGTGAAAAGATCATTACTTTGTAATATTTTGCTTGTCGTGTGGACACTACCCCTAGGGAGAACATTTTTGTCGTATACTTGACATTATTTTTAATTTTTATAAATATTTGGCGTATCTAAATTCTGTATTATCACTGAATGGTAATTAAAAATCCTTAATTTGAAAACTGCAATAGACGTTTGACTTCAAAGCTTATGTTTACTCTGTGAAACTCAGTTTTGTCGCTGAACGAAACCTCTAATGAGGCCTAACGGGCCGTGAGAGTCTGTGAGAGCTAAAACATAAAAGAGCCCCTAACGACTGTGCTTTACTAAAGAACTGTAATATCATAAAATATAACTATAAATGTTAATATTATAATTATAATATAATATAGGTACTTTACATGAGAAATTCTTGCATACATATTATCTATACTATATAAATATGATATAATACTTACTTACTAATATAATAAAGAGGAAAAGTTTATTTATTTGTTCGCAAAAAATTGAATAGGCTCCGAAACTACTGGACCGATTTTGACGAAATTTGGCACAGATATAGAGACCACAGGGACGGACATATTCTACTTTTTATCGCGGAAAAATGTACGGTTTCTGCGAAATTAACTTTTGCGCGCACAAAGTCGCTGACATTATCTGCTCGTAGTATTTTATAATTTGAATCTCGGAAAGGCTTTGACAATTCCCATAATATTTCCCATGATTACGCAGGGGGTTTTCATGGAGAATAGTATAAAAAACAAACAAAATAAAAGCAATATTTAACTTTTTTCTTTTTAACAAAAACCCCTATTCAAAAAAACTAACCCAATGTTTTCATTGGGTTTTTGTTTACTCAAGTTAGGGGTCGTCCATTAATCACGTGATGCCTAAAGGGGGAGGGGGGGTCCGAAAAAATATCACCAAGTATCACCAAGGGGAGGGGGGGGTATAAGGAGACATCACGTGTATTAATTTTCGAATCTAGTCTATGCATACCTAAATTCTTATCGGTTGTAGATTCGTAGTGTTGTTTAAATACTTACAAGACAAATGACTCGTAGAGTTTTTAATTGCTTAAATTATTCGATTAAATTGTTTTTTAAGTTAAAGTTTTTCTTCAAACATGACCTGTTTGCTATGTAAAAAAAATACACGTGATCTTAGGTGGGGGAGGGGGGGGTAGTATAAAACCTCACCACGCATCACCAGGGGGGGGGAGGGGTCTAAAAAGTTGTTAAAAAACATCACGTGATTAATGGACGGTCCCTTAGGTATTAATTGGAAATATTATACGAAACAATTTTTATTTATTTATATCTACTCTTTGAGTACTTTGTCAGTGCTTTAGCGTATGGAGCCTCCATTGGGAGGTTGTTAGAAGTGGGTTCAAAAATAAATAAAAAATTTAGGAAAATTGTTTTAAATTGAATTATTTTTGAGTTTTTTTCTGGGTTGGTTTTTTTTTTGTTAAAAAGAAAGACATTCATTGTTTTGTTAGTTATATTTTTATTTATACTGCCAGGTATTTCATTTATTTCGGACATGAGGAGTAATTACTAGTTTAATTTAGTAGTTTTTGAGAAAATCCCAAATATACAGGTCGAATTGAGAAGACGTATTTATCCGGTCGAGCAGCCCATTCGTGCCAAAGCATGGTTTTCTCCACTTAAACCTACTCGTTCTCAGTACTCATATACTTACTAAAACTTACCTCTGCACCGGATTTCCGTAATGAAAGCAGTTTGTCTACGAAATAAGGTAATTACTTTAACGTCTGCAGGAATAATTACAACATCATAATAAACTAACATTAACTTGTGGTTAAATTAACATAAACTCTTGTCTTTTTACCCTTAATATTAGTGATGGTCGCCTTGGCGGTCGAGCGTTTGGAATCTCACCATAGAGTGAATTTTAATTCCTTTGTGGCGAGAGTTCCAACCCATCATTTACGTCGACCTTCGAGAAGGAGTTCTGGCCGATTGGAGTCGTCTACAGAAGATTTAGAGGACGACTCCCGAACACTTTGCGCCCCACGTCGCAGACAATACGTGTTTAATGTTAGTTTTTAGTAGTTAAGGCTCTAAATTAAAACATGCTACTTTTTTTCCCGAAAAAGTACAGTGTTCCTATGGGACACTGTATTTACGCGGGCGGAGCCCCGGGCAACAACTGGTCCTATATAAATTGGCAGTTACTTACAATAAAACATTTTAGTGACAATAACTTTACTCACGGGTGTCGTGAAAATTCAACACGTGTAAATTGTTTACTTTCCCAAGTACCCCGGAGGCGATCTCGGGACTCGGTAGATTTAATTATCCATGTGTCAAATGCTTCTTGTGGTAGGAAGTTTTTGACAGGCTTAGCCAAGGTTTACCTTTGAGATTTTCCAAATGAACTTTCCAAGAAACTCTTATTACTGATTCCAATTGTATTTGACAAATTCTGCGTTCATTTATTATGAGAACTCCCGCGAGGATCGAGGATCCCGCGGGAATACTGTACTTTTCCGGGTTAAAAGTAGCCTGTTTTAATCCAGAGCCTAAACTACTATCATACCAAATTTCATCAAAATCCTTTCAGTAGTTTTTGCGTGAAACAAACATCCATCCATACATCCTCACAAACTTTCACATTTATAATATTAGTAGGATTTGCCCGCGACTTTGTGCGCGCAAAAAGTAAACCGCGTTAATCGTACATTTTTAAGCGACAAAAAGTAGCCTATGCCCTTCCCCGTGGTCTTATCTTTATCTGCACCAAATTTCATCAAAATCGGTCCAGTAGTTTCGAAACCTATTTAATGCAAACAAACTTTTCCTCTTTATAAAGTAGGTACTCTAACTTTTCCGCGTAAATACAGTAGGTATTGCAAGGAAACCATACATTTTCCCGTGATAAAAAGTATCCTAGGTCCTTCTCGGTGGTCTACTTTATATCAGCAGAGCTATTCTGAAGAGCATTTTCATATATCTCGACAGCTGAATCCGCGGTGAGTGTCAAATATCATATACCAATTTGACACTCACCCGGATTCAGCTTTCGAGATTTGAAAATGTTCTTAGAGAATAGACAGGCTGTTCAGTATTTTTTACGTGAAAGCGTAACAAACTAACTCCTACTCAAATTATAACATTAATAAGGATTTGATATGGAATGGCATTTTCCCAAAATGGCCAATTTATACACCAAATGAAAACGTATTATAAACTGCCGTCACGTCTGTGACGCCGTGACGCTGTGACGCTGCCGTCACGGCCGTGACGTGAGCTCTATTAGGCCGGTGACAAATGAGCTGCCTCCGTCAATAACATTCGTTCATTCATCATTCGCCCCTCCCTACCAATTTGTCTGAGACCCCTTTTTATCTAACAGTTTACAGAGTAGGTACAAAATATTAATTAGGGTAATGTCTTAATAACCTACTACTTATTATATGTGTAAAAGTTTGCGGGGATAGATGGATGTTTGTTACTCTTTCACGAAATAACTACTCAACAAATTTTGAAATATTTAAAATTCTGAAATATCTTATGGTAAGACTTTTAGCACTAATTTAACTAATTTTTATCCCAGCAAACTGTACGCTTCCCGCGGGATTTCCTTTTGCGTACCTACGTTACCTATCAATAGCGATGGCTGATTTTCCATCAAAGGGAAACCATAAGCTGAAGATGTAGTAGGTACCTACCTCAGAAAAAAAAGTTGTCGTATCCGTAAATAAGTACAAGTTAATATTCTAGATCTACAAGACAATATTTTTACGAAGTGTCAAAGTTGTTGTATCTTAATTAACAGCCCTGGTGGTCCAGTGGTTTAGAGCTTGGCTCTCGACTCGGAGGCTTTGATTCCCAACTTTAAATAACATAAAATGTTGTTTCCAAGTTTGGTTACGACAATGCAGGCTGATCACCTGATTGTCTAAAAAGAAAGATGATCCATGCATCGGATGGGCATGTAGAAAGTCGGACCTACGCCTGATCTCTCGCCAGTCATGTCGGTCATCCGTCCCATGACTGGGTTACGAGAGTAAAAGGAAGAGAGAGTGCTCCTGTGTACTGCGCACACACTTGGGCACTATAAAATAACTCCTGCGTCGCTGATCGGTGAGGGAAGCTATTTTTTTAATTAAACGTGAAGCCGGTGTGAATCGTGTTGTATGAACAAGTCAACTCGGCCAATTGAAGTCGTTAAGTTGGTCACAATTATCATACTTCCCGAGTTCTTCCGTTAAACTCGTTAAACTCTCACAACTTTTGCTAATAATTCACTTATTTCGTAATCGTCGTGAAAAATTGCCAAGAAAGTTGTAAATATCTTTGACATATTTGTAAACTATTGTGTGCAAAGTTTTATGATGAGGAAGTTAGTTTTTTGATTTATTTTGGAGGTTGTACTGCAGTAATAGTGATAGAACTAGTTTTATATTCATCATCATCACCATCAAGTCAGCCTATCTCCGTCCACTGCTGAACGTAGGCCTCCCCCAATGAGCGCCAACTATCCCGATCTTGGGCAGCCCTCATCCATCCCCTAGCCACCTTCTTAGAATCATCGGTCCATCGTGCCGCAGGACGTCCTACACTACGTTTGCCTAAGCGTGGTCTCCACTCTTATCTCTGTCTGTTCGTCTAAAGACATTGCCGGCCCACTTACACTTCAGCGTGCTAATTCGTTGAGTAATGTCGGTGACTTTAGTTCTCTGGCGAATGACATCGTTACGAATTTTATGTACCAGAGATACCCTCAACATTGCTCTTTCCATAGTACGCTGAGCAACCTTGAATTTGTGAACCAGCCCTACGGTGAGTGTCCACGTTTCGGCTCCGTATGTCATTACTACATACATATAATCACGCCTCTTTCCCGTAGGGGTAGGCAGAGACCACTTCTTTTCACTTGCTACGATCCTTACATACTTGTTTCGCTTCATCCACATTCATTCTTACCATCCATTCCTCCTCTTACATTCAACGTAGCGAAGCGGCTCTCCATGGGCCTGTCATTACTGGTAGAATTTAAAGGGATTGTGGGGTCGAGGAGCTTCCCGTATGCAGCCCATGGCTGGGTTTTATATTCATGTAATATTAAACCTTCCTGAGCAGAGGTCCCATAGTTTTTATTAAAAAGAAATTAATTTTATACTTTAAACGAGACAATCTCGTATATAGGTACACTAGCCGATGCCCGCGGCTCCGCCCACATAAATACAGTATCCTTCGGGAACACTGTATTTTTTTCGGGATAAAAAGTAGCCGATGTTTTAATCCAGAGCCTAAACTGCTACCATACCAAATTTCATCGAAATCCGTTTAGTACTTTTTGCGTGAAGGAGTAACAAACATCCATCCATTCATCCTCACAAACTTTCACATTTAGAATAGGAGGATAATCGATTTCTCGAAAACGGCTGCCAGCATTATCAAAAAATAATAGTACCTATGTAGTGTGCAAGAAGTTTTGGGGGAGAAAATTTGATCTAGCTAGGTCTCATCCCTGGGTAACTGTGTATTTTAATGTTATGTCTATAAAATAGGTATGTCTTTTCTTCTTCTCGTCATAGAACAATATTATATATCTATGATTATATCAATAATTTCGACTACAAAAATGTCAGTCCGAGTAGCAGAATGGCATAATTTTTGCTTTGTTCGAAAATTGGATATGTAGTGGGTTCGAACTACAGTCAGATGAATATTTTTGTTACTTTGTTATTATTTTAAAATCTACTAGAACTCCAAAGCAAAGCTCGGTTACCCAGGTAGGTACTAGTTATTTATGAGTTCACACATACATGTATGACACGTCATGTTCTTTTAGATGCGGGCGATGGAAAAATTAAGTCTGGACTTAGGGATTTTAAAGTGTATAGGAGTAAAAGGGTTTAGAAAAATAACAAGTAAAATTTGCAATGTTTTATTAATAAAATATCTACATAATATTATAACACATTAAAGTTTTTCAAAAAAGAAAATCAACACGAACTGGGGTTCGTTCAAAAACATTAAATTTCTTTTTAATCTGTTTTAAAATAGCCCGCCCTATATGCTTTGATATTTGTATGATATTTGAATGTTATGACAGAAATGCACAAAACTGGAGCAAACTCCATACACCAATAATCTGTCCTTATTAAAACATAAAATAACATTATTAAAACATCTATAAGTTAGGCCCTAAGTAACACAAAATATAATTTAACAATCATAATATTGTAACAAATCAATTTGATGAAATTATTTTTTTAAACAATTTTATTATTACATCCTCACACGACACTGCGTTACCGCGCTGTCCTGTTCTGTGGGGTTAGCAGGAACTATTGATAACTAAGTGTTCGTAATTTTATCAAAGAGAATAGCATGAAAATTATAACAGTGCATACAATATGCATAAAACATAAAAATAACTTAAAACATAATAATATGATACTAAACTGAAAAATAAAGGAAATGGCGAGAACATTTTCAATATCTGTTGATAAATGAGCAAGATATGAACGGTCAAAGTTTTTAATCTATCTCTTTCTAGCAAAACGAAATTACTTATGAACGTTCTATGAAAGTCGTGTTATGTGACGTCACGGTACACGTCCGATCTCTCTGTCTAATAGACTACTTTAAACGTTCATATCTTTGTTATTTTTAATGATATCCAAAAACTGATTTTACCATACGGTTTAACAAACAAGATAGATTTATAAAAAAAAAACGTGCATATACAATTTTACGAATACATGGTTATCAATTGTTACTGCTTGAGCTACAGATCCAAATTAAAATAAGCGTTAGCAAAAATATTAAATTCTACCAAATAAATGTGTTTGTAATTCATTATTGCACTGTAAATTTTATCATAAATATTATTAAATTGTATTGTCAATTATGTCAAAGCACGACACGACTAGCGGTCTTCTCCGTGAACGAAAGTCCTGGCTGGAAAAAACTCACGCCTCGTTCGCTGCGCGCACCCCCGGCTTACGTCTAGCCACGTAGCGAGCTGTCATCGTGTATCTCTATCGAATGACGGTTCTTTATGTCAGTAATATATATTATTTCTGACATAAAGAACCGAGACAGAGTATCTCTACCTATCGTATAGCGTTGCCATTCATTTTAATATATAAAATTAGTGAGTTTTCGTCGAAATAAGTAAAGTTTCTCACCGCCGCCGACCTCGTTAGTTTTAATGAATTTTTCCTCTCAGGTACTTCACAACTTCCCATCAATGTGAAAGAAAGTCGCTCCATTAAAATTATAAACATCTTACACAAATCATTTTTATGTGCATACAGAAGATTCGTTTTAATGTACGCCGAAAAGCAAAGATTTCAAACTCAAGATAGGCAATCAACGTACATTTGACAGAACAAATCATCATACAATAATGTTTGTTTTCACCATACTTCAAATGTCAGCCATTTTGTTTTCATCAACTTCAAATGTCAAAATGGCCCCGAAAATCTCAAAAATGGGGACACTTTTGCATGCCTTGTTATACATCTATACCGAAAAGTGTATTTCAAATTAATTTAAGAGGTCTAAGCAAAGTATGCTGCAGCCTGCAAACACTTTTATAATTCAAGCTGTTTTAATTTGAACGATTTGCAGCATTATGTGAACTGCATCAAAACACATTAGTAACTAACATTATTTACAAAATCAGGATAGGTGTCAAACTACACAACAATTAAATATTTACAGAATATCTTACAAATTACAAAATTCGCGCGATCACGCAACATCGTGTGGACTTAGCCTAAGGGAACGTATCCATAATACGTGACCTATTTGGGGGGGAGCGGGTCTCCAAAGTACAAGCAGGTGAGTGGAGAGGTTTTAGGTTTTCATAATGTAGCATCTTCCAGGAAAATCTTACGCGACTGCCATTTGTAGACTATACTACGCGAAAACGGTCATCTTGGGGGTGCCGGGGGGTAAAAAATGGGTTAAAAAGTAGTCACGCAATATAGGTACGTTCCCTAAACAGTATTCAAAAGTATTAAAAAGCTTATCACAAGTAGCGTTACCTCGGCTCCACGTCTGCTTTCACCACAATAGTGTTCCTGTCCGCACAGTCGTCGTAAAAACACACACTACGTCTTGGATACACCTTCTTTACATCTGCCGACGAGCCCACGTTCCTCGGCAGTGTCCGGGCCTTGTAAAAGTCACTCTTTAAGCAGTAGTCGTATATTAGTTTTGGTCCTTCGTCGAAGTACGTGCTGTAGTACCCTTCGCACGTGTCCAGCATCACGCTGCGCGAGAAGTTGTCCAGGGGGCAGTGGGGCTGGTGGGCCCCCTCGGGGCACGTGCGTGGCTCGGGGGGCCACGGCGGCCCCCCCGGGGGTCACCCTCAGCGAACCGGCTTGGACACGATGATGACGTCGGGGGCCGAGCGCGTCGTCTCCGTACTCATCGGCCGCCGCTCCGGGATCTTCTTCTCTGTAAATATAAAGAAGGGTTAAACCATGATACTGAAGGGTTAAACCACAATACTGAAGGGTTCAACCACAATACAGAACGGTTAAACTACAATACATATACGGATATATCTACTCAAGACAAGGCCTGTCAAAAATTTGCCAAAAAAATCCTCATAATATTATAAGAAAACACTACCGCCATCTGTTGAAAACACGCGGTGTACCCGTATTATATATACATAGCGTTGCGATAGCTTCAATTTTAAATTAATTTTAAAATACCTTTTGTACTTTAATTACAACAAATAACATTGTGCTTCTTTTATAGATAATATAGGTATATTTTTTACTCGTTTGTAGTAAATTTTTAAACCTTTTACAGCGCAGAACAGTATAGCTCTATAGCAAATAAATAAAAGAGTAAAGATAATGTATAACTCTATAGTAAAGTTATACATTATCTCAACCTGCCTCGTCCTTAGTACGTACGTCTATGCTACAATTCCAATATTGGACGCCTTCGATAAATGTTTTACAAGCCTTTAAATAATGAGCCAATTTGTCTGAAGCTTGATTTATTTATGTTTGGTTAATGATCCAGAAGGAATTTTAATTAATGAATTGATGCGATATAAAATGTAGATATAGCGTTTAACACGCTTCTATAGTGAGAGGGATGTTTATTTCTCCTTTACGCAAAAACTACCAAACGGATTTAGATGAAATTTGGTATGGTAGTAGTTTAGGCTCTGGATTAAACATAGACTACTTTTTATCCCGGCAAAGTACAGTATTCCCGGCACAGCACACTGTGGATACAAGGTGACCCTATGAGGCAATTTCAGTGAACTAACATTACACTGTCAAGAGATGTTCATTTTGGGCCAGCTCTATGTACCTACACTACATAGGAAAATAAGAAAAAAATATGGGAATTTCATAAAAATACAAAAATATTAATTTGAAGGGTACATGTGTACAAAAATATTATATGAAGAGTTTTTTATTGCGCGAACATTATTTTAGGGCGGCCATGACATATGTTTTGACTTTACTTTTGACGTAGTTGGCAGTTTTAGGAAGAGACGTCTTTTTGAATGTCAGACGTCTTTCTTTGTCAAAAGTTATGTCATTGTCAAAATAATATTCTTTGGATAATTTTGATCTGATCCGCCATGTTTTATTTTACGTTTTGTTGCTCTCTTTGACGAAGTTATTTTAAATGTACATTGAAACGAAATGAAATTAAGTAAACTAAAGAATAGGAAACAGTTACTATATTATGTAGCTATATTTACATATAGTGTACATAGTGCTGGCCCACGCCTCATACATTTCTAGAACATCCCTTTTAGATTGTTGTAAATTGCTAATATTTTATTGTATACTACATTTTGCCCGCGACTTCGTGCGTGCAAAAGTTAATTTCGCAGAAGCCGTACATTTTCCGCAATAAAAAGTAGCCTATGTCCTTCCCCGTGGTCTACTCTATATCTTTGCCAAATTTTATCAAAATTGGTTCAGTAGTTTCAGAGCCTATTCAATGCAAACAAATAAACAAGCTTTTACTATATTAGTATAGATATAGATTTCTTAAAGAAATTTTGGCTATAACTTTTGCTAAAATGTGGCTCCTTTTCATTCTCTCAAAAAAATTTCTTTGGTTGGATTATACTCTGGGGTTCTGAGCCGGTGCGGTGGTTTGCCTTAAAAAATATATAATTTTTATTTTTGAATAAAAACAAGTTTCTTCCTCGTACCTTTCTTCAGATTTATTTCTTTTTGGGTCTCAAGACAGCTTTAGCACGCCTGAGGCTCCCCTGAGATCTAACGTGAGATACCGCTGTCGAGTCGCGTGTGCGTGTGCGTGTGCGTGTGCGTGTGCGTGCGCGTGCGCGTGCGTGTACGTGTGTGTATGTGTGTGTGAAGGGGGAGAGGATTTTAGTCGCCTCTTTACTTACGCTTGGTCTCTGGCGCCACCTGGCTCAGCAGTTCTATGGTGATCTGCGACGTGGTTGTGGGCGGTGGTTGCACGATGGTGGCCCCGGAGTATCCGAACGTGGAGAAACCGCGGCTGTTGGTTGTGTTGGAACCTGGGGGCAGTAGGTTCGATTACAGTACAATAATTGCAAATGATGTAGGATAAATGAAGCTAGCCGAGAGTTAATGTGAACGTAATTGTACTGTGCCTATATATCTGCTGCTATTGGACGATAGACTGTAGATTTAATGACTAGAGGCTGTCATTGCAGATATATACTATTTACGTTACTTTTAGCTTATACTTGAAACGAGACAATCTTGTATATTCGGTTTCTCGAAAACGGCTGCAAGTACCTATTACCATTAGAGTTTAGTATACCGAGAGTTTTGGGGGTAAAATCGATCTAGCTAGGTCTAATCCCTGGGAAACTGCATTTTAAGCTACAAATGTTTTTCCTTTCGTCGTGCAACAATCTATACCTATAGCTATGCATTTAATCAAAGAAAGTGGTGTTAGTTACACTATTTATAACTCAAGAACGGCTGAATCGATTTGGCTGAAAATTTTGAGTGGGGTATGGCAAAAGTAAAAACGCTGGATACGGGGATTATAGTCTGTACAAAATAAATAAATAAAAACCAAAGACTATCGACCGTATAGCTTTAAATTATACGGCACAGATTAGTCGACGTTCTCAAAGGCGGGTCCCGTATTATATTCTTTTGGTTTTGTTTGGTTATACTCGTATCAGTCCGATTGGCAGTTTGGAATGCGTATGTGTAGATTATATTTTGTTCCAAAATTTGGGACATGGTGGGTTGTCAGATAAATATTTTTGTGTTCAGCTACCCAGGTACTTATATTTATCAAAGTAAAGTGATTATTGTTGTAGTACTCGAAAATGCCCAGACTGGATTAGGCAGCGGATTAATCCTCTAGGTACAGGCCTAATGATTATATGAATATTACATTCGAAAAACATTTGAACTCCTTTCACAGTATTCCCTCAGCTAATGAAAATGTAATCGAAAACCTTCTCAAATTCTTTTCGCTTTGTTCTATTTTATCATTTTATTGCAAACAAAATGTGTTAAAGTTTACTTAAACTTTTGATTTCTATTAAAACAATTATTCAGTAAATAATTGTTTTAATAGATACCAGTGGTCGCCTAGTGTTTGAAATTAAATTTAATTGTCAATTAATTTAATTTTCAATTCGATTTAATTTTTAAGTTTCAACTTCAATATGGTTATTTTCTTAATTATTATAAACATAATATTGGTGCAGATCACGAATTTTCACCGTGTTACGTACTCCTTCGCTCGGATTTTTTAATTCGCCCTCTGGTCCACAAAATTGTGCAGTCAATCAAATTGCTAAAGGAATCATTGTCATCGACTGTACTTACTTAAAAGAGGTAAAACTAAAAACATGACGTATAGCAGTCACTTCCAAAGATCAACTTTTAAATAACTAGCTGTTGCCCGCGGCTCCGAACGCGTAAATACAGTATCCCTCGGGAACACTGTACGTTTTCGGGATAAAAGTAGCCTATGTTTTAATCAGTAGCCTAAACTACTGCCATACCTAATTTCATCGAAATCCGTTCAGTAGTTTTTGCGTGAAAGAGTAACAAACATCCAGCCATCCATCCATCCATACAAACTTTCATTTTTATAATATTAGTAGAATTTCCTTTTCACAAGTGTCCATTTTATTTATCTCTTTAATAATTGGCAACCAAAGGTTTTTTTTTTATAAAAGTCCCGACCACAAACCAAAATGCTATTTGATTGTACAATTTTCATTCATGTTTCATTTTCTGTGATTATTTTCAGATCCATGGAATTGTGGAGATAATCAATGAAATATTAATATTATTAATAATATTTTTATATGATACCTTTCCCACGGAAACCGTATCTTTCCTCGCGATAAAAAGTAGCCTATATCCTTTCCCAGGCCCTAGACTATCTGTGTACCAAATTTCATTTCAATCGGTTCAGTAGTTTGGCCGTGAAAGACGGACAAACAGACACATACACTTTCCCATTTATAATATTAGTGTGGATTTTATACTATGGATTACAATCAAATCTCGATACGCGAAAACTGTCAAAAAACTGTCAAACCGGTATTCTCATAAACGTTAAACCAACGTGAAACGCTTTCTGATTGGTCTAAACTTCGCTTCGCGGTTAACAAGTCGCTTTACTTACAACACAATCTAAGTACAATGAAAGTCTACTTTTAATACGAGTTCTAATGCAATCATTTAAGAAACTCCTAATGACCTTTGTATCCCTAGAATTTATTTTAAGCTAAACTACATTTAAGGATATTTCAGCCAATATTCGAAACACCGCATTTTAAAAGCGACGTCTCCATTAGTTTAAGATACCTTAAAATTAAACTACGACAATTCCTTTTAAAAGAACAAAAAGCACAAGAAGGGTTGTCTCACGATATCTCTGTATTATGATGTAAATGTAATAGATGCCTAACGGGTTTATCTTATATTCTAAAGCCGTAGATGTTTATATTATGTATATTGTAGGTGATTTGGAGATTCGGTTGGCATCCTAGGTCACTTAATTTCTTGATTACACATGATACGCTATTTTGAGTTGTTAAATAATGATATATTCATTATAATATGTCTCAATGGTGTTGGGTGCATATTAATTAGTTACTTTTAGTTTGTTTTTCGATATTTTTGTTGTTGTTTATTTTTATTCTAGACTTTGATAGTTGGGTGTGCAAATTGTCACAGATTATGCAACCTCTTGGGTGCGACAATGGGCGACAGTCGTTTGTCGTTCGTGCGACCAGCGACTGTCGCATACTGTCGCATCGTAGATTTAATATTATTAACATTGTTTTTTGCTTTGATTGCTTGCTTTCTTCTTGTAATTTAGATTATTTGCTTGGTTTTTAAAATTGTTTTTGTATTTGCGTGCTATGTGTTTTACTTATAATGTTGGGTCGTTTAGGCCAGCTATGACGTCACTAGTGGCTCTAGCGGAAGACCGGCGCTGAGTATGCCTTAGGTGTGCCAGCACATGCCGAGCTCGAGCCAATTTGCGGCTGCTGTTTAGACTTAAGTTTTAATTCTAAATTTATTTTGTAATAATCACGTAATTATGTAGCTGCAAATAAACGTTTTATTATTATTATTATTATTATTATTATTATACCACAGAAAACCCCTGACACCGAGATTGATTAGGATAAATTATCTCCGCAAACGTTTTTGTGCTCATCCTCATCCAACTTTTTTATAGAACGAGGAGAACGAGCAGACAGATCTCCTATTGGTAAAAGTTTAAAACACAGATTGATCTGCAGGTCTTTAAACCCCCTACCCCCATTGGGCCTCAAGTAACATAGCTCGCTGCAACTCAAGTGTTATTTCACGCCAGTTTTCTGTGAGCCTTCTCTTCTACAATAATAAAGTTACTGTTTTGTCAGCGAAATTCATAATATTTCAAGCAATCAATCAAAATTTTTTTATTCAAAATTGGTATTATTATACTACTTTTTGAACGTCGATATACATGATGCCTACCACCGGTTCGGGAACTAACTCGGCGAGAAGAACCGGCGTAAGAAACTCGCGCGGGGCCATCTTTTACCAAAAAGATGGAAAATTTTCCTTTTAGAATAAGAAAGGTATATAATAATAATAACTCCCACACCGATCTCGGTGACGGTGGCCGGTTTCATTGAAACCAGGCCAGTTACGCAGGAGTGATTTTATAGTGTCCAAGTGTGTGCGCAGTACACAAGAGCACTCTCTCTTCCTTTTACTCTCGTAACCCAGTGGGACGGATGACCGACACGACTGGCGAGAGATCAGGCGCAGGTCCGACTTTTTACATGCCCATCCGACGCATGGATCATCTTTCTTGTCAGACAACCAGGTGATCAGCCTGCATTGTCCTAACCAAACTGGGAAACACCATTTTTTATTGTTGTTCCCATGTGGGAATCGAACCCACGACCTCCGAGTCGAGAGCCAATGCTCGAACCACTTGACCACGGAGGCTGTAAGAAAGGTATATAACAATGTTATGACTAAAACTACTATTTACTCGAGTTAGATATACTTGAATAATATTCTCTTGATATAATAATATAATGATGTTATGATACAGTTGGAAAATAAAATTATTTCAATACATTAGGACATTTTCTAGAAATTGCTCTGTAGGTATACTATATGAGAGGAATGTTGTTATATAATAAAATAACAATTATAATGTTAATTTATCTATAGCTAACTACTTAAAATATTTCAACTTATATAATATACTAAATATAACTACATATAGGTACTTAGGCCTGTTCATCTGTTAATGAATAATTTATACAGTATTCTCCGAGCGAAGTAACCACTCTTGAAATACTGTAGCGCCTGGGACAATCTGTTTTTAAATGTCGTATGGTTGCCCAAGCACATACGGCATTCTCACAACACAGTCAGCGTGGTCCAGAGGAATGAGACTGGTCAATACGTCTGAGGCCAACTATGTGCGGGTTTCCTCACGATGTTTTCCTTCACCGTTAGAGCGTCCGTATAATGTACTTGAGATCTGAAAAAGTCTCATCGGTACACGCCATAACCTGGGATTCGAACCTGCACTCCGTCGAGTGCGAACCAAACGGTCTACCCACTAGGCCACGGAGCTCTCTTAACTACATATAATATACTATATTAAATGGCAAATATTGATGACAATAGGATTGAATAAGTTCCATAGGAGTGATTCTCCGTAAATCCAGAAACCAGCAATCAGGTAGGTAATGCTGTTTATAAAATTGAACGCAAACTACATGTTGCCCACGACTAACAAAATGTACGGTTCCAGCGAGATTTCTCTTTGAGTGTAAGTACCTACGCTCAAAAAACCCAGTTTCACGCAGGCGATTAATGCTAATAAACATAATTATATGATTCACATAATAGGTACGACACAGGTATATTGTATACTTCTTGTTAGCTCTGCAAGATTCGAACCCGCGATCTCCGGCTTGAGCACAGAACACTTATTACTCGCGAAGAAGAATGTCGACTTCATATAAAAAAATGTGGACCAAATTAGCGCCTCTAGTGAGCTGCCCCCTCAAACTTTTAACCGCCTTCCAACAAAGGAGGACTATATATTTGACTATATGAATATGGCGGGAAATTTAAGATACGTAATTAAAGTTTATGTTTATGTTAAAATTCTCTTTCGAATTATATTGTACACTCCAACAAAACCGATCAACCATCTCCATGAACAAATCATTACTACTGCTTAACAAAATGTTCGTGAGCCTCTTATACATACGTCTTGTGTTTTCGATGGCATAGTATAATAGATGACCTATTGTGGTTTTTAAGTAACTTTTATGTAACATTAACCCTGTAAGACAGAAAGATATATTGAAATATCGCCATTCCTGTCGCACCGTACTGCCCCCTTTTTGGACCAAGGTCATTCTTACAAAGTCGACTACCCCTGGGCTTGAGCCCCAACGAGCTAACTACTGAGCCACAGAGGTCGTCAGCCCGCACTTTTGCAGAAACCGTAGATTTTTCCCCGACATTTTAGTAGCCTATGTCCCCATGGGCTATTCTACATCTGTGCCAAATTTTATCAAAATCGGTACTGTAATTTCAGAGTCTATTCAATGTAAATAAACAAACAAACTTTTCCCCTTTATTATATTAGTATAGATATAATATTATATTAGTAAGCATAACACGCAAACTAATTTACTTTATTAACTAAACGAAATGAAAAATCATCCAGTATTTCAATTATTATATTGTCCGCCAATGCAATGCAATTAAATGAAATATTGGCAATAACCGGAATATATTTCAATTAATTCAATCGGTCAAAATAAATTGATCATAACCCACTATCTAAAACAATAATCCAGGCCGATTGATATCTGGGTCGCAGATTATATGTTACCAAAAACCAAACACGATGAAAATATAACGATAGTTGAACAGTTAAAATATACGGTTGTTAATTTTACGATTTTGTTAAACAAAATTTATTGTACCATCAAAAGATATATGGTGTCAATGGTTTGTGTGTAAACTGTAAAATGAATCCCACCAAAAACATTCTGTAAAAAAATAGCCAAGTCTCGATGGAGCTGCTTGTTTATCTCTAAAAAGTAATGAAATCTAGACAAAGTCGTGCCAAGTCTAAGGATCCTTACTGCGATTTATTTATTATTATAGTTAATGTTGTGTCACTTGGCCCTTGAAAATTCTTTATACGTTAGAAGTCAATTTTGTTTACACGTAATGTTATATCAGATTCTGTTGTAACTACCTATGTTTGTTAAGCGAGATAATAGCCCATACTGGTATTGGTAATTGGACGCTAGTGTCTTATTTTAGGCTGTTGTTGATTGTATAACACATGTATTGGAGCAATGGTGTTATGGAGCCCCTTTTGTACCCTTGTGTACTCTTCAACGGCCAAGTCACACAATATTAACTATAATAATAAATAAATCGCAGTAAGGATCCTTAGACTTGGCACGACTTTGTCTAGATTTCATTACTTTTTAGAGATAAACAAGCAGCTCCATCGAGACTTGGCTATTTTTTTACAGAATGTTTTTGGTGGGATTTCACTTCTTTTTGTAGAAACGTAGGAATATTGATTTATTTTACTAGATTTTAGTGTAATTTGTTTATTTAATTTGTGTAATGTTCGAGTAGAATAAAGTTAATTGTTCGACTATTTCTTGTTGTAAACTTGTAAGTATAAGCATAAAAGCCAGTCTAGTCTTATCCAGAGTTTTCCTTTATTTTTATTTTTATGCGTATTAAAAGCAGAAGGGGAGGCATTCGCCCAGCAGTGGGACGCTACCGGCTAGATTAAATTAGAAGATGTGTCCCACTTCACTGGATTTTTGCAATGACAGTCGATTTTTTTATGTACCAATAGTAGAAGGGGACATTGCCATATCTCTAATCAGCTGAGACCAGCTGAGGGTTCTTCATCAGATAATTCAGACCTTCGATTTTTGACATCAAATGAAGTGGCCCACCAAGTTGAATATTTTTTGTAAAGGCAGTATGTCGATCTCTAATAGTTTGGTTGGGCTTTTGTGTTTTCTAATAAGGGTCACCAGGTACTCCAGATCTTCGATTATCCTAGTTTTTATAGTTTTTCCTTTATGTGGCCATTAAACCCTACATTTTTACCAAATTTCAGCTCTCTGAGTTTATGGGAAGTACTAGTTCCATTCTGATGATCATGAGTGTGTAACTGGGTGAGTGTCATAAATGCGAAACTTTGCTTTCGTTTAACTTCGGAACAAAATGACCTACAGACTTAAAATTTTGGATTTTAAGTATGTGATTATACTTTACTGGATGACGAAAATTTCTGCGTTCTGGTCTTATCCAGAGGTTCTCAAATAGGGGCCTGAAAATGCGGCGAAATGGTTCCAGTAAATAATGGTACGGCAGTGTTTGCTTCGCGCTCGACTTGGCGGGGGCACTGCCGTGCCTCCAGATCAACGTTCTGATCTTATCCAGAGGTTCTCAAATAGAGGCCTGAAAATGCGGCGAAATGGTTCCCGTAAATAATGGTACGGCAGTGTTTGCTTCGCGCTTGACTTGGCGGGGGCACTGCCGTGCCCCCAGATCGATTATCCTAATTTTTATAGTTTTCCCTTTATGTGGCCATTAAACCCTAACTCTGTACCAAATTTCAGCTCTCTGAGTTTATGGGAAGTACTAGTTCTATTTTGATGATCATGAGTGAGTGTATAAGTGAGTGAGTGAGTGTCATAAATGCGAAACTTTGCTTTCGCTTAACTTCGGAACTAAATGACCTACAGACTTGAAATTTTGGATTTTAAGTATGTTGTTATAGCTTACTGGATGACGAAAAGTTCTGCGTTCTGGTCTTATCCAGAGGTTCTCAAATAGGGGCCTGAAAATGCGGCGAAATGGTTCCAGTAAAGGATGGTACGGCAGTGTTTGCTTCGCGCTCGACTTGGCGGGTGCACTACCGTGCCCCCAGATACATTTTTATATTTATGTAGTACTGAATAAAGAGCTCCGTGGCCTAGTGGGTAAACCGTTTGGTTCGCATTCGAGAGAGTGCAGGTTCAAATCCCAGGTTGTGGCGTGTACCAATGAGACTTTTTCAGATCTCAAGTACATTATACGGACGCTCTAACGGTGAAGGAAAACATCGTGAGGAAACCCGCACATGGTTGGCCCCAGACGTATTGACCAGTTCATTCCTCTGGACTAGGCTGATTATGTTGTGAGAATGCCGTATGTGCTTGGGCAACCATACGACATTTAAAAACCGACTGTCCCAGGCACTACAGTATTTCAAGAGTGGTTATTTCGCTCGGAGTATACTGTATAAATCATCAATTAACGGATGCAAAGGCCTAAGTAGTACTGAATATCACTGATGTACAGTCATGGAAAATAATACTTAGCAAAATTGCTAAAGAAACTGTCCTCATAATTTGGTCGTATAATAATGTAGTGTCGCTTTAATCGCTAAGAAATAGATCAAAATCGATTCATCCGTTTGGGAGTTACAATGCCACGGACAGACACACAGGCATACACGTCACACTTATAACACTGTTTTCATGTTTTCATCGGGGGCTTAAAATACGGTTGTACCGTATCTATACATACACATATTATATTATATTATTATACATAAAATTGAAGTGTCTGTTTGTAACTTCAAATTAACAGCTTTCACATAGTGAATCTGAATGTATATTCGGTACTTACAATAAAATACCAATTTTTAGAATTTTTGTCTGTCCGTCTGTCTGTCTGTTTGTTCCGGCTAGTCTCTGAAACGGCTGGACCAATTTTCACGGGACTTTCACTGGCAGATAGCTGATGTTATAAGGTCTAACATAGGCTACTTTTATTTTAGGGTTCCGTTTAAAAAAAATAGGGTTCCGCTTCCGTTAGTTCTGCGCAAACGAAGTTGCGGGCAGCAGCTAGTATCTTAATAAAAAGAATTAAAAAAGACACTGGCTAAGTCCCGTACCAAGAGGCAAAAAAATCACGTTTGTTGTATGAGAGCCCAATTAAATATTTATTTATTCTGCTTTTTAGTATTTGTTGTTACAACGGCAACATAGTACATACATACATGGTCTGCGAAAATTTCAACTGTCTCTTGAGATACAGCCTGGTGACAAACGGACAGACAGACAGACAGCAGAGTCTTAGTAATACCGTTTTACCCGTTGGGTACGTAACCCTAAGAAATATTTGTATGAAGATAAAGAAAAGTGGAATAAAGTTGCACATTTTTTTCAGTACTAACTTTTATTCAACAATACTTTTTGACGACTTCTGTGGCTCAATGGTTGAGCGTGTTGGTGCTCATGCCGGGGGTCGCGGGTTCGAATCCCGCCGAAAGAACAAAACATTTTTCTGTCTTCCTGGGTCATGGATGTGTATTAAATATAAAAATCTTAATTATATTACATATGTTTTATAAAAGTATTAAATATATTTCCGTTGTCTGGTACCCGTAACACAAATTTCTTCGAGAACTTACCACGGGACCAGATTGACCTGGTGTGAAGCGTCCATACATAATATAATAATAATTATTATTAATACTTTCAACAGTTAATATTATATATCTATGACTTTCAAGTTTTAAATTAAGTAAGTATTTAATACAAACTATTGCAATTTCACTATCGTCTGTAAAATGTCCAAACTGACTTAGTGTCAAGTGGCAGCAAACGACACGTCAGCTGGAAACTGCTGGAAACTTCCAGGTGTTGTGTTACTGAATGGCTTACTTGGTACATCAAACATGCCTTAGGTAGAATTAGAATACGTTTATTTTATCATCAAACAACGCACATCAAAATGAAATACAAAGGAGTAAACTAAAATTAGGCTCATTATCTAGCTAAAGGTATCTATACTAATACCGATTTTGATGAAAATTGGCACATATGTAGAGTAGACCACGGGAAGAACATATGCTATTTTTTATCGCGGAAAAATGTACGGTTTCTGCGAAATTAACTTTTGAGCGCACGAAATCGCGGCCAACATCTAGTATTATAAAAAAAGCAAAGCTGATTGACTGATGTATCAACGAACAGGCCAAACCATTAAGGTAACAAGTTAGAAATTTTGCACACGTATTTCTCACATGACGTAGGCATCCACTAAGGAAGAGTTTTTCAAAATTCAACGCCCAAGGGGGTAAACAAGGAGATGAAAGTTCAAAACCTAATTTCACGCGTGCGAAGCCGCGGGCAATTAATTCCAGTTATATATACTTTGTATGTTGTGTGATGCCAAAAATTGACCCTAGAACAGCTAGACGCAGCAAGCAAGCCTGCTGAACTGGTATTTTATAAAATAAACCACAATTCTGTGTGAACATGCAAATTGCAAAATAAAACTATCTGTCTGTCTACATTTCCACGCCACCACAGTCCGCAAGCCACCGAGCGAATTTTAATTAATCATGAAGACGAGTAACCTTGAGAGAGGCCAGACTGTTCTGTAAGATAATTGGACGTTGAAAATACAAAAGTTTCATTAACTATCGAGATCCTAGCCATTCCAACTACACATTTTCTCTGAAGACTATTGGTAACTCATGTTTAGTAAAACTAATGATGGTTTTTAAATTCGTGACATTTGACAGCTTTTTGACATGAGAACGACCGTTGTGTTACTAAGCGCCACCTGGTGTCAGAAAAATAATCGAAAATTCTTATTTACCGTTTTGGATACCAGATGATGCGCAGAGTTAATAGTTGTTAATAGTAGTCCTTGGGAGAGGCCTTGGAAGTTGTTTGAGTACAATTTAGAGGATTTACGAGTAGCAATAAAAAAGCTAAAGCAAGGGATAGATCTTTTTTTTTGTAGAAATTTCACTATTGACTATTTATTGACATGATTAAAAATCCGGTCTCGAATGAAATCCGGGCGGAGCCCGGTCGCTATCCTTAAAATTCAGTCTATACTGGATTTATCCGGTCAGGTGGTAACCCTAATCGTGACCACTAAAAACTCTCGTGGGACCGGAGCCTTTGAAATATGGTGTCACTGTATGAACGATGCGTAGATGCTTGGTGGACTAATGCCGGTATTTTCATGCTTTTTCTCGGTAGTTTAACTTTTCGTAATCGTAAATGTCTGTTTTATGCAGGATATACTCGTTTTCATTTCAACTGAATTTAAGGGTAGGTAACCTTACTCATAATGACTCCGATGGCATCCTACATTAGATCACCCTGTCTACCAGTTGCGGTCACCAATTAATTAGATAACAATAGCGCCTAAATATCAGCTAGGTATTGATGTACATAAAGCGCCCTCGACATGTACAGGACGGAACGCGGAAAATAGCCCGCGTTATTTCAACCATCACTTCGAAGTCCGAAACGAACGTGTAGATGAATTCCTTGTGACTTGACTTTAGTCAAGATGCATTCGTTAATTTCGACGGCGAAGTTTGAAATCAAAATGTATGGGATTTGATATAAGTCTTCGTTATATGGCACGTCGCTTGCGATGCCTTATGTCAGATTTCATACATTTTGTTTTCGACATTCGCCGTCGAAATTATCAAACGCACCTTGACTAAAGTCCCAGGTTCCACAGATTCGCGCGCACATCACGCGTGAACTCAAAATAAGTTTGTCGGTTTGGAGCGTCGACTTACTATTGACAGCAAAAAAAGATTATACCGTTCCACTACCAGTTCAAACTGCAGTTTAAAGTCTTGAAATCACACCGCGGGCGCATTTTTAATCGTTATTAGCACAACATTTTATCCGCAGTCCAAGCCGCACAGATCTGTGCGCAGTCTCAGTTGCCCAGTCCGAACTGTACCGTGTGGACGGCGCTAAAGAGTTAAGGCCTTAAGTAAGCACCAGTGGCGAAGGCTGGTCCTGATTCATATCGAAGCCCTATCCTGTATAATAGGTAGGGATTTGGATGAGGGTCTTCAAATGGTAAGCGGTAAGTGGAGCCGATAGGACTGGAGTTATAGGAAACCCACGCCACCAGTAAGCACCACCGCCTGGGCTTAGCGTGGTATAAGTGTGCGTGGTACAAGTACGCATCTGACTCTACCATCACCATCATCTCACTTACCATCGGAACTGATCGTGGTGTCAGTCTGGAACAAGCTCTCGCGTGTTTGACAGCCCGACTCCTTGGTGTCCGGCGCGCCCACCGACACGTCTCTAATCTCTCTTCTTTCTTCCCTCTTTTCCTCCTCTTTAGACTTCCGGAGTGAGTCCTCCTTCCTACTCGTGTCTCGTCTCGTACGTCTCTTCTCCTCGTGGATCCCGTTTCTCTCTGGCCTGGCATCCTCGGGTTCCCGTGGGATGCTGTCCACGTCTCGCCTCCAAGGGTCGTCCATGTCTAGTCGCGTCTCTTGTATCAGGTCGGAGTCGATGCTCGTTGGCTGTAACGATATTTGATCATTTGTAGGTCAAGACATAATGCTCTTTTATAAACGCAACTTTGGACATTGATTTTTTAAGGACGCGTTTACAAAATGTGTTGTTTAATAAATCCAGATAGTGACCAAATAAAATAATTGGCCCTAATTAAATAAGACCATGCATCAAGATTCATTTAGGTATACCTTACAGCAAAACACGTCAAAATTTTGAGGAAATGTTTGCTTTTGCGATGCTTTTTCCAAATAAATTTTCAATATTGTTGGATTATTTTTAACCGAATTAATGGTGGTTATATCACCTATCTTAGGGTATTTAAAAAAAAAGCTACATAAGAGCAGAAAACGTATACTAAACACTACCTCTTTTTGTAAATTTTGGGTGAAAAGGTTCTGGAATATTGTTTTTTATTCTACTAAAAAGTATAATTATTATTTTTTATAATATTTTTAGATAAAGTAGTAGTCCATTTGTGACACTTGTTCGTTTTGTAGGACTTGGTTTCATTTGGTCGCAAAATCAACCGAAAAATAGTCAATTATGTCCAATTTGTAAACCTGCCCTTAACAAAGATCACTGAAAATGTTGGTATAAATAGCTACCACGCTATTAAAGGAGATACAATGTTTTAAACTCTGGGCTTCGACGTGAAATTTAGAATAGCCCGGGCATAAATATTGCGCAATTTTAACTGAAACTAAACTAAAAATAAATCATAAATGGACGCTACGTCACAGCGCAGCTGGTGCTCCGTCAATTACGTCACACCCTTTTACAAAAGAAGTTAATTAACTGGACCACTCTCCTCTTTATTACATCCTTTGAATGTTACTTGGAGTCATGACAAAAGATTTAAATAACTCCATAAAATGTTGAACAGCTTTTTTATGAGATTTAATATTAAAACTAGATAAAATATGTTGTAAAAGTATAGTAGATTAAGGACGCTGCCGCGAAGTGCCGGCCTTAAAGTGATTCAGTATTTTATATTTATACTAGATGTTGCCTGCAACTTTGTGCACGCAAAAGGAAGTCGCGCGGGAACCATACATTTTTCCGCAATGTAAAGTATCCTATATCCTTCCCCGTGGTCTAATCTATATCTGTGCCAAATATCAACAAAATCGGTCCAGTAGTTTCGGAGCCTATTCAATGTAAAAAAAAATCTTTCCTCTTTATTATATTAGTATATTATATAGATAAATCCGCCGCTGTGTAGCATGTATCAAGTAACCCTGTATTTTTCACATTTATATTCACTTAGAAATGAAACTGAATATACACCAAAATTGCTATTAATACCTACTATTGATTCAGAATATAGATGATAATACGATGGGGCAAATACTATTTTATTTCAAGTTGTTTCTACGTTATTCAAAGTACTTCTTTTAGGTTTTTAGGGTTTCGTACACAGAGGGTAAACACGGCTTCAACACTAAAAAGCAGAATAAATATTTTGGTACCCAAACAACAAACGTGATTTTTTGCCGTTTGTGCGCGAGTCCAACTCGTCGCAAAGCTGGTCGTCCAACTTGTCCATGGATTATACCGAGCTGATAGCGAACATTATTTGCCGTGTACTCACAAATTAATATCTCCGAAACTATGGACACAGTTCGATTGTTAGTTCGTGATTAGAGAGTTAGAGACAATTATAGGACAATGACAGCGATCTGGCCAACAGGTGCTCTGTGGTCTCATTTGCGGTGCTTTGTTGACTGAACTGTCAATTATCACGAGATATTGTATGTTGACTGTAAAGTAGAGCTGTAGCAAACCGGATGTATTCGGTACTGTACTACTAACGGGTGCGCCATCTAGTACCGAGTATCGAAACGTTATACACCAATACATCTCGTTACTCGTATTTTTCGTAGTATAAGTAGGTACCTACACTGTTTTAGTTCACACAAGTAGCGTTGATGCGAGTATTTGAAACATGTGCTGATCGTATTCTATAGGAGGTATCTAGAGTATTCTACACATTACCAATTAAATCAATCTAATTTTAAAATAACCACAAGTCTGGAGAAAAAATACGGAAAAGTGAAAAAATTCACTTTGCACAGCTTGGATTGTAATGTATTACGAATGTTGCGACACCGCGAAATCATATACGCGTACGCAATACGACTTGATTCGTTGCTCTAACATAACATAGCAGGTAAGGTATCAGAAGTAACGAGTAATGTAACGATATTACAGTAAAGAGTACTAATTTTTATAGTAACAAATACATACGGGTACGGTATTTTTCGTTACTTTTACACCTCTACTGTAGAGCGTACAATGTAAATGTCGTCCTCAAGACGGCATAACAGTAATTTTGTTTTTATTCTCTGTTATTATATTAAGTTTCTACTAATCTAACATTGAACCTGTAGACAAACTGGAGAATAGTTTTGTAGGACTTATATATTGTATGATTTACGTAAAGTTTTTTAAGAAACGCACTACAAAGCAAATGAAACATATGTACAATACTTATGAATTTTACATACTCGTATTTTGCTGCCTAATTAAATGCTGCGTATAAGGTAATGTTGTAGTAAATACTATAATTTACAATTATAACATTGTGTATAAATACTTTGATCCTGTTTCAGAATTATTTGCGTTGGACATATGATTTACTGCTCATGTAAAGACGTTCGGGTAGAATAAAAAGTGGCAAAAATATATCTATCCACTAATGTAACGATTCTTCGCCGCTGAGGTCATTGGTCTCACACTATCAACTGATTCACCACACGGCTGATTTCTAACCTCTTTTTCTATTAAAACTTATTTTTTCATCAATCAGCTGATTGTAGAATGTCAATGGCTTCGGCTACGAAGTTTTGTTTCATCATTAGATATATTTTTGACTTTCAAATTTTTCTCTGCCCAAACATTTTCATATAAGCATAGTATATGGATCATGTGCATAATGATTAGATAAATCGATATATTATAAGACATAAGTACTTGTTGATTTACGAACCGCCTAATGATGTTTGTCTAATGCGAATACATTTATGATCCGACAGCCCGACATCAAAATGTCGGATTGGCGATTATGCAGACAAATCTGATACAGATTTAGACAGGCACTGACTATATTATAATAGCCTGCTGTTTATTTATTAATGAACAGTTTCATTTATCTATTTATTTAACGTTAAATAAAATAAAATACTATATGTAAAACAATAAAATTATATAGGTAATAATATTCGTTATTTTATCCCAAAAATGATTAAAAGGTTGTAGTTGAATTTTTAATATACTCAAATTGAAAAATGAATTTGCGTTCAATTTTTGTAGATTTATTTTTTTGATGAAATATATAAAAGGTACATGGGATTATACTATTATAGGTCCCGTATGTAACTACAAGGAAGCTTAATATTTAGTATAAATAATAGTTTCGCTCTGACCGTCCCTCTGTCCGTCTGTTCGTCCGTCCTCCCTTGCTTACATCAGGAAATATGAATATAAAATATAAATAGAAGAAATTTTGTGCAGATATACTTAGATTGTATTATTTATTATTATTTTTAACATAATGAAATCAATTATGAATTTTTATTTTAGGATTGGCTCTCCAGTTTCCATACATGTGAAGAGAGGATGATATTTTTTCATCCTACCTCATCGTGTGGGGTATTGTCGAATAGACTTTTTAACTATAAACGTGAGGTTTCGTACACGAATTTTGTATAATGTGAACCATTTTCGAGTAATCACCTCCAAAGTGCTTTACCGTATCGTTCCCCTGGCATTTCTAAACAATAAGATTTAGAACTGAGAAACATGTAACGTTCCATTACCTACTGATAGCTAAATACTCTATTTTGAGCCAAATCAAAGGACAATAACTATTGAAGAGATTTTTAAAACTTATTACGCGTTGATAATTATTACTCAATCCCCCTGTTGAATCTATAGTGCACAATATCGACGCGTGTAATATTAAACCTTTGTACAATACCACCAAAATATGAGTTTAAAATTCAAATCCAGTTCGACTACAAAGCGTTAACAATATACGAACTATTTTTTCAACCTACAATATAAATTTTCTGTTCTGTTCTATTCTAAAATATACGCGAAAACGTTAACTTATTCAGTTAATGGTGTCTACAGACACACGAATTTGGTACGGAGCGAACAGCGGATCTGGTACGCTCTGGTACCAGATCCGAGCGTGTGTAGGGCAGTCCGGCGAACATAAGAAGAAGGCGAAGAGTTCGCCGTTGTCCGCATCGGATCTGGTCCGCTCCGTACCAAATTCGTGCGTGTGTAGAGCAGTCCGGCGGTTAGGCCGTACAACGGTATCAGTGTTGCCAACTTAGGGATGTACCTCCCAAAATTAGGGAAAATATCTACGGGGGTTTACTAGGGGACAGGATGTTTAGAGTTTACTCCTTAAGAATCAATTTGTATGTAATAATAAAAATATTTTAATGTGTGTATATAGCCAGAGATATGAAAATGTATTGGGAGTGAAATCAGATTAAGACAAGTCAGTTTTTAAATGTTATTCACGCGTAAGTTTTTATGTTAAATACATAACCTTTCTTTCTAGCTTATTATCTCTTAGACCTGTCAATGGTAATCAGGGGTAAAATTTGGGAAGAAATATTTTTTAAAGTGTTGGTATCACTACTCGTTATCAATGAATTGCGGGAATCATCGTCGTCGTTTAAAAACAGCACTTTAAATAGAACTCTGTGCTAATGTAATAGAGCATAAAATCGAACACACGAGTGTCGAGCTTTACGGATCACTGCACCGTACCATATCCGTGCGTGTGTAGCGACACCGGATTTGGTCTCCGGATATGGTTTGCTGTACGCTCCGTACCAAATTCGTGTGTCTGTAGATAGCATAAAGTGAAGAGACAGATTTTATTATTATTACAAACTAGCTTTTGTCTTTGTGAACCCCAACCCAAATTTAACGCAATACTTCCAGTGGTTGATATATTTCACTATACACTTTGGGCCCCCATTTTTAATTGACAGGAAATTGCAATAAAAAAGAATTGTAAAAAAAATAGAGGATCAGAGAAATATTATGTAGGTATAGTCAATTCGCGTGTGTAGTGAGTCATCGCGTTGTCAGATTTGACATTGATATTTGACTTGGCACTCATGTGTTCGATTTTCAGATCTATTGTATTTTCGTAGAGTTCTATTTTCAGTGCTCTGAATTTGTCCCGGCCCTGCGAATTCCGGACAATATAGACCCAGCCTCTGATCCGATTGCACCAAACTTCTTAAAACGCGCTTAACACTAAACCTCGATTCTTTCTACCTCTCTCATTCGATGTTAGAACGGGATAAATAATAGATCTGTGGGAATAGTGGTATGCCCAGTGGGAGATCTTCGACCGAGCGAGATGGTATGCTCGGTCAGACCGAAGCCCACTTGTATGCATTTCAGCTGTCGTATAAATGTGCCGAGCTGTGAAAACTTCGATAGCACGATTCAGGACTGTGCGCTGATTGGTCCGCCTCAGATCTTAAACCGTAGCTCAGCCCTAAACGTAGGTTTACCACGTTGGTGAAATTAGGGTTTACAGTGAAGCTTTGTATTGAACGAGGCTCAGTGAGATGAACCACCATGATTGGCAACACTCCTGAACTAAAATGACCTACTCCACATTGAGTGTTCTAATACTGCCTATCGCCAGAACTGTACCAATGTAGTAAAAAAGATGTAGATTTGTTCTGTACCAATGTTACTACTTTTAAGAAAGAGTTCACCAATTTCTATTTTAATAACAATATGTCCTAATTTTTCTCACAACTAATTTCATGTTTGTTGTCTGTGTCTGCCTTGCCTTAAATTTGTAATTCGTTGTTCTCATTGGTTATCGCTGTCTATTTTTCTGTACTGTTATTCCTACTATCAGTGAAAACTTTTAATTGGCCTTCTTGTATTATTCTTATGTTTCTATATTTATACTTTAGCTGTAAGTTTTCCAGTAAAAAAAATGATTAGTTGAAGCTATGTCCACACTCACCCGCCTCTGCTGCGACATCTTCCGTTGCTGCTTGAACATCTCATTGGTGTGGTTGTCGCGCTCGAGGCTGGCCCGCGGCTCGCTGTCCCTCTGCAGTCTCTTGGCGTCCAGCGTGAGGCGACTGGCCACCAGAGTGTCGATGCGGTCCTCGCAGGATTGCTTGATGTGCTCCTATAGAATATAATAATAGATATTTCAATAAATGTACCTCATATTTTACTAGAGGTTGTAATACCCTGTGTTTGTGTTGTAATTCACAGGCTTGATCACGCACTTAGCAGCAATAACTATTACACGTCCACTCTCGTCTACGACTCTCGTGTGACTGACGTGGTGCGATCAAGACAGTGTTATGTCTGTTTATGTGTCTGTTTGTATGTATGTATGTACGTGTGTAGTAATTGTTGTATTATGTATATATTATTTATTTATTAGTAAATCACATACACTACATCCCTTCCTTATTAAGTTTTTTGTTTAACAATTAAATCTATCCCGTTGCAATCTTATTTATTGTTCTTCTGTTTTCATTTCCTCATTGTTACTTTTATTGTTTGTTACAGCAACTACCCTCTACTCTCCTTGGACGTTCTTTAGGTGTACAATTATACTCCTTCTTAAAGTTTGTCCCGTTTCTTCATTTCGGACTGTGCCATCTCCGTTTCTTGCTGTCTCTACAGTATAAGGAGTGGGATCTAAATTCGGTGTTAGTTAATTTGCTATTTCTAATGTTTTAAATAAACTTTATCTCCTTCCAACATTTTTGGTTCTTCAGCTCTGCGTGCAGCGTCCCCATACTCTTTTCCTTTTTTTTTGTATCTTATCCCTATCCCTTACTTCAGAATAATTTTAGCTTGCTACTACTACTAGCTTGACTAGTTTCTAGAGATATAATTTTATCTCGGTTAAGTCTATTGAAAAATAATTTAGATAGAGTTTTACCAGTTACACTGTGTAGTGTACTATTGTACATCTTTAAGGTCTCTTTTTCCAATCTGACTAAACGCAAATGCTTTAAAATGTCTTAATTCTGTCTTTTAACCTCTCCATTCATATGTGGCCAATATCAAATTGTATAAAAAAGACGAATGTTACATTCTTTGCAAAATATTCGAAACTCCTCACTCATAAACTGTCTACCATAGAAATTGCGTAACCCAATTTGCTTAAAATTTCCTTCAAAAATTTTATTATTTGTTAACTTATGAATGTCTTGGTAAATTTTTACTTCTTTATAACGGCTGTAGTAGTCAATAAGAACAAGTAAATAGTCATTGTTCGGCGGTGGGACCTAAAAGATCCATCGCAATGTCTAGTCATGGGGCCAAAGGTAAGTCACGTCCTTTCATAGGCGCTGGTGCTATTGGCAACCCTACTAATGTGTAACCTTTACAAGATCTGATTAAGTTTTCTACATCCTTGTCAATCACGGCCACAAGACAGGTATAACAATTCCGTTTCCTCTCAGCAAAATACTCTCATAGAACCACAATTTTATTTAAAATTGGTATTTTTATACTCTTTTTTGAACGTTATTTTACATGGTGCTTACCACCGGTTCGGGAACTAACCCGGTAAGAAGAACCGGCGTTAGAAACTCGCACGGGGTCATCTTTTACAAAAATATGGAAAGTTTTATTTTAAAATAAAATATCATATTACAATGACATGACCAAAACTACATAACAAGATTACAATAGTAAATAGAAGTAAGTTTTAAGGCGGCCATCTTATTTCCACGGTGTGCGATCCTCAATAAAATCATTTACCCTATAATAAGCTTTAGTACACAAACGCTCTTTAACTACTATTTTAAATTTATTAATAGACAGATTTTGAACATTTTCTGGGATTCTATTCTATAGGCGTATAAAAGATTTACTAACTTTACTCAGACTGATCACCGGTAGCTCTAGTTTGTGCTTATTTCTAGTGTTTCTACAGTGATTATTGCTCTTCGTATTGAACATACTTAAATTTTCCTAACATACAACACTTTGTCCAAAATGTATTAAGAAGCAACATTTAATATTTTGTTTGGCCCCTTAATTATATTCCTAATCTGAACTTTCTTATCCTTCAATTCCTTCCATGTTTTGTCCAATTAGATTTGGTTTACATTCAGAGTCAATTAGCATATTTATTTTAATTCCACCTAATTTGCAAGTAATAGGCAAGCGGACTGACTTCCCCCCATTGCATAAATGAATAGTACTCTCAAGTATAAGCAAATTCTCAGAAAAAACAGTATATCAAAAGTCAACGCCTTCAAAGGCACAGCGACTTGTATACAAAACTTAGCAAGTCTCGTAAAAACGCTCCATACTAAAGTCGACCTATAAATAACGTCACTCTTGGGTTAAAGTGCATGAAGCAGGTATGTAGCATACGGCCGCAGGATCATATTTGTAAATATCTCCGATCCCTGTGCGTTCAAGTTCATACTTACCGTAATGAATGTTTTTGTATATGATTTCTTTTGTACTTTTTAAATGTATTTAATTAGTAAACTACAAACAAAACAGTATAATTTTTTTACATTTACCAAGCAGCACTGCCTCAACATTTCCGAACATATCAACGAAACCAAACATTCCAGATGTAGTCCGATCCCCTGTTGTAGCATCATTGTCAACTTACAAAACGTAATCAACTTCATCATCTTCTACTAAATCGACTTTGTTTGTATTTCCCATTCTAGCTTTTTTCAAACCTGTGTATTATTTCCTTTATTAGAAAAACTTTCACGTTTCCTTTTATTGTTTGAAACTTTTAATCTCGACTTACAATAAGACTTAAGTGTCCTATTTTACCACACTGGTGGCATTCTTTACCCTTAGCGGGACAATAATTCCAAAAACTATCAATTTAATGATGGTATCAATTTGTACCCTTTATACTACCAGTCATTTTTATACTATCAGTGAAGATATTGTTTCATATCCAATAACCAATTTAATGGAGGTATTATTTCATACACAATAGAGAATTTAATGGAGGTATTATTTCATACCCAATAGCCAATTTAATGGAGGTATTATTTCATATCCAAAAGCCAATTTAATGGAGGTATTATTTCATACCCAATAGCCAATTTAATGGGGGTAATATTTCATACCCAAAAGCCAATTTAATGGAGGTAATATTTCATACCCAAAAGCCAATTTAATGGAGGTATTATTTCATACCCAATAGCCAATTTAATGGAGGTATTATTACATACCCAAAAGCCAATTTAATGGAGGTATTATTTCATACCCAATAGCCAATTTAATGGAGGTAATATTTCATACCCAAAAGCCAATTTAATGGAGGTAATATTTCATACCCAATAGCCAATTTAATGGAGGTAATATTTCATACCCAAAAGCCAATTAAATGGAGGTAATATTTCATACCCAAAAGCCAATTTAATGGAGGTATTATTTCATACCCAAAAGCCAATTTAATGGAGGTAATATTTCATACCCAATAGCCAATTTAATGGAGGTAATATTTCATACCCAAAAGCCAATTTAATGGAGGTAATATTTCATACCCAAAAGCCAATTTAATGGAGGTATTATTTCATACCCAATAGCCAATTTAATGGAGGTAATATTTCATACCCAAAAGCCAATTTAATGGAGGTAATATTTCATACCCAATAGCCAATTTAATGGAGGTAATATTTCATACCCAAAAGCCAGTTTAATGGAGGTAATATTTCATACCCAAAAGCCAATTTAATGAAGGTATTATTTCATACCCAATAGCCAATTTAATGGAGGTATTATTTCATACCCAATAGCCAATTTAATTGTAGTAGGTACCTATTTTCAGGTTCCCTGTGAAAGATTCAGTATAGTTAAAAAGCATTGTTTATTATTACCTATATTATTTATTAATTTAACGAAATTAATTTTATATTATAATGCATATGAAGCAAATATATTCTTTATTTTACTGCTTTTGATCTTATAATAATTACAAGCTCAACATACAACAAGAATCAGAATTTATTTTGTTTAAATAAACATAATACCGACATATTTTGTAAAAGTTATGCGCCAAAGAACATCAATTGTTTAAAAAATAGAATTAAACAAAGACCAAATTTAAGAACCTACTTAATATCTCAAATAACTTGCTACAAATCTTCAAAAGAAAATTTACATCTTACTGTAGTTTCAGAATAAGACTGGTTTGTTTTTTATCATTCATATCTCTCAAACTCAATAAGCTTGAACTATTCATACGTACCTATACCTATGGCGAGATAACGCGCGTATTAGATATGGTTATATTATATACCATATTGAACATTTGGCAACATCAATACTAATGCCGTTGCATACTACTATCTAATATGTCAAATATTAAACCTACATAGTTGTCTATGTGTCATTGATGTAATGAATAACAATATTACCCACTAAAGGACTGTGGAAACGAAATGTATAAAAGTATTTGTCAACCATCTACAAACTATTCACAAGCATAAAAGTATTTGTCCACGGCCACTTTAGCAACCCGAAGACTAACCTATAGAAGAGCAAACCACACACAGTCGGTCTCACACACGGGAAGCCGAAACATTCAGGCGAAGCTACTTACCCATTTTTTGTCACCGCTCCAATCTCAAAATATTGTGTCTAATACCATTCGATATTCCGTGGCTGCAGCCCCTGGTATCGCATTGCTTTCTATAATTAACTACTACAATACAATTGTGAAAAGTTAGTATTGTTCACAGCATCACCTCCCTTAGTTGATATATGCTTTATTTCTAGCTGCTACCACATACTTTTAAATCTGAATAGTTATAAAGTACAGTTCGTAAATATGACCTTAGAATAATAGTGCTTTGCTAACAGAAAGCGAGTATTTTATTAAATAACATAGCTACCCACATGTTTTGTTATTTCCGAATTAATAAACAATGATGGCTTATCTCTGTTTTATATTAATTTAAACTGTGATGAAGATCCTCATAGAAAACGGTATATTTATATCTACCTACCTTTAATTTCTGGGGTAGGTTGAGATAAATGTATTTGCTATAACAATTACATATTCAAATTGAAATATCAGTAAATAGATTACTTATAATAGATATATTATATCAGTTATTATCTAAATTTTACTTTACTTTAAATTATTAAAATTATGTGGGTATCTTGACTTGACAATAATTTACCTACTTGTTCATTGTTTTATAAGGTTGACCTTTGGAATAGGACCATTCGAGAATCAATCCCTTAAATTCCATATTATACACTTTTATTATTTTAATCTATACCCTAATCTGACACGCGCGCACAAGTCATGTTTGGTATAGCAATAAATAATGTACTACTTACTGAGAAACAATTAATAGATTATAATAGTTTTTAACCAAATAAAATTTAAATGTATCAAACAATAACCACAACAGGGTTATGATTTATTTTCATAATGACGTATTAAATCTTTTTCCTTCTTTTTTTTTTTTTTAACAGTCTTATTTTGAAAGTAATTTGATTATTGTACCTTTTTGCTCGTCGCCACTTGTAATACCCTGTGTTTGTGTTGTAATTCACAGGCTTGATCACGCACTTAGCAGCAATAACTATTACACGTCCACTCTCGTCTACGACTCTCGTGTGACTGACGTGGTGCGATCAAGACAGTGTTATGTCTGTTTATGTGTCTGTTTGTATGTATGTATGTACGTGTGTAGTAATTGTTGTATTATGTATATATTATTTATTTATTAGTAAATCACATACACTACAGAGGTGATTACTCATTTTATTGTTCCACTGCTAATTCATCCTCTTAGTACAAACCAAGATTGGCCCCAGCCTAAGCGTCAAAGCGTTCGCCGACTTACTCTTGTACCTACCAGGAGAATTTTAATTAAATGTACATTAAGAGGTACACGAGCTGAAATAAGTTTTACTAGAGGTGACTACACATTTTATTGTTTCTCTTTAAAAAATTGACGATCTTTTTTAAAATTGTGATTTTAATATATAATATTAAATATGTTTTAATTTATTTATTTTTATAATTTTTATAAAAACGAATAAAATTAGCAGCCCGTGAGCTCTTTTATTATGATTATGTTTATACCATTAATGCCGATAACTCTGCAAAGTAAGTCGTAGTAGAAAAAAAGAATAAAAAATAGATTTTATTCATTTTTGTAGTTTTTCCTTTGAAGCATACTTAAAAAAATAATATATGGCAGCTACTCTGCAGACATATAACTGATACTAGCTTTGAATCTAAAAGCAGATAACCGTGATAAAATATTTAAGTTCTCAAATGTAGGTACTCTGTATTTCAAATATTACTGCTATGGAATACGAAATTACGAATAATATGTTAAATACGTACCTATATTATGTTTAATTTACGTTCAAACGACCGTAATTACCTACTTTGTATTTACTTTGAGATGTTTGCATTTCGTTAGTGTATAAAAATTATACTAGTCAATAGTATTTATGTTGCTGTAGTGTACTACTGAACAAGTTCCCGCTCGACCAGGCATAAGATGAAAATCACTCAACATCGCCGTTGAATAGTGGGCTCGCAAATACGCAAAAACGTGTAAATACGTAGTTCAACCTTGTCTGCAGACGTTGCGGTTACTTCCCTTGCGTTTATGTATTAAATATGAGGCGTCCTAGTGCAAAGGTGAATGTTTAGTGACTGGTCGAGCGGGAACTTTTTCGGTGGTACCTACACTATGCGCTTCGAGCAAAATTTTGTCATACCGGCTTTTACGATTTCTCTTTGTTGAAATGCCTTTTTCTTTTTTTAACCGTTGTTGCGTCGATAACTTGTTATTTGTTCAAATTTTTAGTTCAATATGTTTCTTCTTTGAAATGAACTCATTCGGTTATTGAGGTTCATTATTAGAATAACGTCCTATAAATTACGTCATACTTATTTTAGGATTTTTATTCCCTTCCCCCCGTCGTTATCACATTATAAGAACCCTTCATATTATAACGTCACATATTTTTCAATATTATGCATGTGATTGAATAATAATGTAGGTATATTTATTTAGTTATTTAATTTTAACATTGTTCAGGACGATATGAAAACCTATTTTAGTACTGGCACATTGAATATTTACTTTTTATTGGATTTAAATTTGGAACACATACGTCACATTTTTTCACTGGATTATAAATTTTTATGAAACGAACATGTATTAATTTTGTAAAGTAGGTATTAATTATTATATTATTTTATACCGCTAGTCTGGCTGTATTATTTTATTATTAGAAGACCTCTTCTGTATTAAGGCCGATAGATCTCCGATCTATACAAACATATTGTAGGGCAAGAACGCGAAAAGTTGTACATTGGACTTTTCTACATGTCCCCAGGTTATATCGTACTGCTGCATGACTTTGATAGGTTTTACAAGAATTGTTACCATATTATTTGATTTTAAATGAAATAGGCATGTCATATTTGTTAAAATATTACACATAAACCTTTATTATATTGTTAAAATTCAAGTTCAAAAAATCGCAAATTCGTTGTATAGTACTGTCCCCTAAAAAAAACTCGGCATTTAATAGCGTTTTGTAAAAAATATAAGTTACTTAACTGGCAAACCTCTGGTTGCATTTGAAATTTGGCGGGATTTTAATCATTTATTAAGTTTATTGTGTAGCCAAAGCCCGAATTTTTACTAAATAAGTAATTTTTAAACTTGTCCCCGACGTATGGACCTACCGGACATGTCCAGGTTCCGTTACCGCATTTTCCTTTAAATTTTTAGCATTTTTGCTCGATGTGGTATTCATATTGTATGTAAATAGCAACATCATAGTGAGACCGAAAAAAGAAAAAAACAGGTGTCTAAGGTTTAATCAGCCATTTTATTCAAACGGCTGTATAATTTTTCTGTTTGGTGAGTGGTTGTGTTTCTACGGGCACTGTCCGGTGAGTATATATATTTGTTTTTTGATGTTTTAACGTTTTTCCAAGACAGATTTAATGTCTAAAACTTAAATAAACTATTTAAGATTACTATAATGTGAAAAAATGTGTGATAAATATCAGCAATTGTAGAAATTTTATAGTTTTGTTTAAGAAGTACTAGATTCCGTTACCTCATGTCCGTTACCATCACGGTGGTAACGTATAGGCCGGACTTGAAAGTCACGAACAGGATCACGTAAAGCAAGGTTTATATGGTGTAAGCTTGATTTTTTTGTATTATTTTATTTATTGCATATAATATTTTCTTGCAATGCGAGGCAAAATAAGGGTTTTGTTTTTAGTGGTCTTAATATGAGTGTGACCTTTATGTAGGGTAGGCGGGTACCTAACTACCTACCCTACATAAAGGTCACACTAAATACAACTGAATATATTTTATGTAGGTACATAAAATATAATTATTTAATTGTATTTTTATGTTTACCACTGAACACTGCACCGTCATTTATATTAATTGAAATGGAATGGAAATATTTTTTGATTTTAATTATCTTCTGGATTAGTTAAATAGAATTCCATCAAAATTGATCCACTATTTTTGTTTTTAAGTTAAAATAGCTAAAAAAGTATGCTATTCCAGATACCAATTTTTGTTTTATTTTAGTTCTATAGAGAAAGTTACTGAATTTTTCGTTTCGTTTCGTTTGGCTTTCAGCTCATAGTCTAGTCTGTTTTCTCAATCTTGTTTCGGAATTTTAGATTTTTTAGTTTATTCAACACACACTTGGTAGATTTTAAGCAAAAATACAATTTGAATGCATTGATTACAAAATTAGTCGAATGATTAAAATTGTTATAATTATTCCTGGTTGAATTTAAATACATGACATATGTATATTTTTGAAATCAGCTTTTAATTTCCTTTATTGTGATACCCTACTTGATAGGTTTGGTTAAAAAAAAATTGAACTACTTACAATTTGGCGCCAAAATCCGTCATTTTCTTTGAACTACTTATACTAAGGACACTTGGGTTTTTGGGACAAATCAAACGATACCTTAATTGTTGAAATCCATCCAGCCATTTGGAAGATACGTGGGAATAAAGGAATTTACAAACATACATGCATGCATACATACATACATACAAGATATGCGCGAAAAATATAACCCTTCTTGACAGTCGGGTAATTAAAAAGTGAATCCTTATATTAAGCGTCATGTGAACTCAACCTTACAGGGTCCTGTTCGTTGACAGCATGTCCTGTTACGAGACTGTACCCTAAACCAATGTAGCTAAAAATGTTAATTTTATTTGAGAAAGTTTAAAATATGTATACACATTTTTAAATAAATAACGTAGTTTATCAAAATACTAGAAATTAAAATAGTTAAATATCAGAACAGCCAATTTTGTGAATTTTATGAAAAACTTTTGGATACATTTTACACATTAAGTAACGTACAGGACAGGAATACTAGATTGATCTCGTGTATTTCTAAGTTATCGAACTGAAAATATATTTTATTAATTTAAAAGCATGTTTTCTTTCATTCAATAAATTATATTTGCATACATTTTAAGTTTTTACAATATTAATCAACCAAGAACCAGCGGTAACGAACAGGATTCAAATTAACGCCTTCTTTTAGAAATTTACTAATTTCTCAAAAAATAACGATTTTACGTAAAAACTTTTATGATTAGCGGAAAAATGAATTATTGGAGATTATATTATGTGAAATATCCTAGGAAATTTCACCAACAAAAATCAAAGCTCAATATTGAAGCAGTGTACTACTTTTCGCGTTCTTGCCCTGTAACGTGAATATAAGCATTTAAACTTATTAAGGTAATTATACTCGTATAAACATAATATCATAACTCACTCAAGCTACTTGTCAAACAATGTCACAATCGGATCATTACAAGAATATCAACCCTTAATTAACGTGTGGTGTAATTTATATCAAGGCAGTGAGATAATTTGTCTGCAGGTTTGAAGTCTTTCGGACGTGTCCTATTACATTGAAGAAGAATAAAACTTAATTGAACCTAAGTTAGAATCACTATCTAGACCACTTGAGCTTAGGTAGGTACGTAGCGGTCCAGGTACGATTGAAGGCAAATGTTTAAAAGGCTTTGTTGAAGCTTTGATGAGAGTGAGATAGACAAAGGTAAGAGCGAGATAGAGAGGTTCCGTAGCCAAATGGCGAAAAACGGAACCCTTTTATTTACGGAATTATGGATTCGTCATGTCACAGACAATTTTTTCTGAAACTATAAGAGCTATACTGTTGAAACTTGGTAAGTATAAGTATTCTGTGAACCACAATAAGATTTTCACAACAAAAAAAAAACAATAAATATTGTGGGTTTCCTGGGATTTGAAACTTAAACCTAAACTTAAACCGAAGAAACGGAATACTTAGAACTGAAACTCATTTTTTTTACATCAAACCCATATCTGGATAGCTCTTTAAAAATGATATTGAGGTTTCTAATATAATTTTTTTCTAAACTGAATAGTTAGCTCGAGAGACACTTCCAAAGTGGTAAAGTGTGTCCCCCACCCTGTAACTTCTAAAATAAGAGAATGATAAAACTAAAAACAATATATGATGTACATTACCATGAAAACTTCTACCGAAGATTGGTTTGAACGAGATCTAGTAAGTAGTTTTTTTAATACGTCATAAATCGTAAACCGCAATTTACCTTTCGTTCAATCTACTCAAATATAAAAATAAAAACGTTAATATTATGATACTTGCTGCTACGGAACCCTTTATGGGCGAGTCCTACTCGCAATTGGCCGCTTTTTATTTATAGGGATTACAGTGCACAGCTACAAAAGAGCTCAGCAAAATAAATACAAAACAAACATTTCCTTTCTTTAATTCCGAAGTTTAGATTGATTTGTTATTTTCCTCAGTCTGTTGCACTACTTATAAGTGTCAGATACAAAGATTTCAACTCAAGATAGGCTATCACGTACATTTAGCAGAAAAAAAATTTCATACAAGAAAAAGTTACGCCATCTTCGTTTTCACCATACTTCGAATTTCAAAATGGCCCCAAAAATTAAAAAATTGGGGCCAATTTACTGGAGACACTTTTTGCCTCAATATGCCTCGTCTATAATATACGTCTATGGTCAGATAGCTTAATTGAATGTTTTATCTCCGTCGCTCGATATAAAGAAAGCAGCGACAAAACTTCCGAATAAAATATCTGACACTTATAACAAAACTAGCTTTTGCCCGTGGACGAAGTTCGGTTTCCATACAAAATTTTAACCCCTTTTTCACCCCCTTAGGGTGCAAATTTTCAAAAATCATTTCTTAGCGGATGCCTACATCATTACAACTATCTGTATGCCAAATTTCAGCGAAATCCGTTCAGTAGTTTCGGCTGTATGTTGATAGATGAGTCAGGTTTGCCTTTTATATTGTAAAACAGGTCATTTATGAAGCACGTTATAAAATATTAACTTATTAATTTTACAGTAGATCTTTTTTTTGTCGCTCTTTAAATATCTTTCTTTAATTGTAGAAAAACTCATCAATTTGGAGTTTAAATTTAAGTTTGAAAAGAAAAGGGCTCTGCTCTTCAAAGCTTATTAACCCTTTGACGTCCACTTGGAACGTGAGGTCGCGAGGTCAACTGTATTTGTTCAGGCCTTAAACAGTTAAACAGTGGCTGGTTCGCGTAATCTCATTTATCCGTTTAGTAACTCGGAGTTAAGTGAATAAAATAATTAAGTTTTCTTTGCTAAACGTATCTTTATATAGCACTAGACGTTGCCTGCGACTTCGTGCGCGTAAAAGTTAATTTCGCAGAAGCCGTATATTATTCCGCAATAAAAAGTAGCCTATATCCTTCCCCGTAGTCTATTCTACATCTGTGCCAAATTTCATTAAAATCGGTTCAGTAGTTTCGGAGCCTATTCAATGCAAGCAAACAAACAAACTTTTCCTCTTTATTATATTAGTATAGACATACTATATAGACATACTTTGGTATAGACATACTTTGGGTCCAGGGAAAGGACATAGGATATTTTTTATCCCGAAAAAGTACTGTTCCCGCGGGATAATGTATTTACGCGGGCGGAGCCGCTGTCAAAAGCTAGTATCTAATAAACTACCAAACGTTTTCCATATTGTTTTAAAACAGCAAAATTAACCGCCTAGCGCTTACACTTTTTAACTGCGCACTTTTAAGCGCTATTTATTAATATAGAATAATTCAAGAGGAAGGTTAATTAGATACCGATCTCGTTAGATCTGTATGAAGTTCTCTTAGTTTGTACACCTACACGATCTTTTCATTTCCTATGACCGATCTCATAAACAGAAGGTTTGCTGGTAGAGATTGGTTATCTTCTTTCATCTTCTTTCTTTTAATTAAAAATGAATTGCTGTTCGTTAGTCTCACTAAAACTCGAGAACGGCTGGACCGATTTGGCTTATTTTCATTTTAAAATAATCGTATCAGTTTAGGGAAGGTTTAAACGGTGAGAAATTTCAGTTCATAATTAAGGCAGAACAACATTTGTCGGGTCAGCTAGATAGAAATAAGTTCGCCTTTTGTACATCATTTTGTGTGAAATTTATTGTAAAATTTGTTTATTTTTATAGTTTTGGTGTGCAATAAAGTGTTATTGTATTGTATCTGTATATTTTGATCGAGACCTATGGGCTTAGCAAGAACAATTGACAATCCAACGTATACGTTATGTAATCAAATAAAAATCTTCAAACAGTTCTCATTCGATGATTTAACGAATACGTTGTTATCAATTAATTGTGCTAAACCCTATGTTGGCGTGGTAATAACGATGTATGATATTACTCAAATGGAGTGTTGGATTGAATACTATCATATTACTAGCCCACGGGTCTATTAAGTTATCGACGTGCCAAAGCTAAAGTTTCATGTAACTACAGTTAGAGCTTATCCCCTTGTAAAACATTCTAAAATTGATCTTCTGCAAACGCAAAGGAAACTGTGGAGTGATGTGTGGATGTCGAAAAGCAGGACTGAAATGTTCTGCAGTGTGCTTCCATTGTTCTGGAGAGACTTGCAGCAACGTAATGGAACTCTCAGAATTAATAAATGAAAATGACTTTGATGATGAACCGCCAACATTAACACCCCTTCCTTCGCCAGTTCTTCCAATGGTATTTAATTCAGAAAGCCGATCAGATGCTGAGCCGCAGCCTGGTCCATCGAAACGACTGAGGACGGAGTAGTTCTCATTTAGAAAATCACCGTGGATTATGCCTATTGGGGATACCACGTAAAAAAAAACGCGCCTCTAGACTCTACCTCGTGGGTGGTGGGGAAAAGAGTCAATAATTAATTATTAATAATATTGCAAAACTTGTAATTAAAAAGTTATAATAACAAAAAAAAAAAATAACTGATGACATATTATTAGTACACACGTATAATATAGGTATAGTTAAGAGTACTAAAAAATAGTACTCACTTCGGAGTGCTGTAAAACCTTAGCTATGCAAATAAAAGTTGTTCCTCAAAAAACGATCTATAAAAATGGTCAGATATCATTTTTTCGTAAAATGATAAAAAAAAAGTTACATCAAGAAATATAAATTTTTTTCTCGAATTTCTGAAGATTTTCGCTTATAACTTTTTTATTTATAGTTCTACGACAAAAAGTTACTGGACCAAAGTTGTAGAAAATTTAATTTGCAACAAAAATGTTAACAATTTTTTTTTATCAAATAAATAGTTTAAGAGATATACCGTAAAAACCATTTCAACCCCTATTTTCAAGATGGCGGCCGTGGGACAAGGGTGGCGACCCCACAAACTTGGTTTTAGCTTTACACTGACCCCCCCTACACATCAAAAAAATAAAATTGCGTCCTCTAAAAAACGCAACCCCAAATGTAACTTTTCAATGGACTAAATTAAGTATACATGTATTTTAAAATCGACTTTCAGGTGAAACTGCCGTAGAGTTAGGTCATTATCCTAAGCGGCTATGATTTGTTTTACTGCTAGTTACACTTTTTAGATTTTAATTTTTTTTCTGCGTAAACATCTAAATAAATATAATAAATAAATAAATAAAGTTTTATTAAAGAGTATGCAGTAAAAGTATATTTAAAGATATTCACATATAGTCTACCTACTGATAACGGCTGCAAAATTTCCCATATCTATAATAAAGAGGAAAAGTGTGTTTGTTTGTTTGCATTAAATAGGGTCCGAAACTACAGGACTGATTTTGATGAAATTTGGCACAGTTATAGATAAGACCACGGGGAAGGACATAGGCTAATTTTTATCGCGGCAAAATGTGCGGTTACTGCGGGATTTCCTTTTGCGCGCACGAAGTCGCGAGCAACATCTAGTATTATATATTTGTCGATCGTGTGTACGGAAAGTCGTAGCGTATTTGTAACGATTTAACTTAAATAAAACGTTACGTATATGTCACTGTAAAATTGTAAAAACCGATAGATTGTAATATTACTAGAGATATTATAATATGTTGACAGATTGTCAAAAAAAAAATTTCTCCATACAATTGTGCGCAATAATTTTCGTTATAATTATTATTATGAAAAAGAAAACAAATATGGCGGCGCGGGGCACTTGCCGTTTAACCAATCGGCACGGTAAATATTACAATATAACGCAAAATAACGTGTAAATTGTAAGAAGAAATATTTATTTGACAATCTGACGACATATTACAATATCTCTAGTAATATTACAATCTATCAGTTTTTACAATTTGACGGTGACATATAGGTACATCGAGAATCGTACACTTTTTCCGGATAAAATATACCTAGGTGCTTTTGTTTTGATAACCTAGGTTTTATGAAGTTTTTGCGTGAACGAGTAACGAGGTAAACATCCATTGGACGTTTCCTTGTTACTCTTGCGCCCAATAACTTCATAAATATAAGAAAAAAAACCTAGATAAACTACTATATTTTATCCCGGAAACGTGTACGATTCTCGTGGTATTTTTTTCCGCGTGAACGAAGTTCCGGACAACGTTTCTCTTTTTTTAATTTGACAAAGACTACTGACACATTTATAAGCACCACAATATTCAGTACAAAACTGTTAAGACTCAAATACACAATGGGGAATACCAAATAATATAGAGTGGCTGTTTCCTATTGTTGCGGTCTTAAAATATCTTTTATGTCTTCACCGCATTCTGGCTTTGCCCCTCGCTGGTTAAATACAATCATTCGTAATAAACACGACGAGCACCTACAACGTATAAGTTTTGTCATAATTCTAGGCATTTTGTCATTTAAACTTTGCAATGACGTAATAATTTAGTTGGAATAATAAAATATCTACGTTTTTATAAATTTATAATTTATTTCCGTGTCTGTCTGCCCTTCTAACTTCTGAAATTACGAATATTTAAATGGAGTTATTGGTATAGTTATAGATTGTCATAGATGAATAATTGGTCTCGCTGGGCGCTCTACATCACTGATCAGTCTACGTAGATTGTATATAGATTTCGGGTTTGGTGTCAAAAAAACTTTTTTTTTTCGGAGTGGGTCTCCATACAATGTGAAGTGTTTTAGATTAAAAAAAAATGTTAAAGTTTATATTTAAGCATTAAATAATATAACCTGTTGAGTGTCACTTGCCGTGCCACGGCAAGTGACACCTATAGACGCAAGTGTCACTTGCCGTACCACGGCAAGCTCAAGGTCAATCTTCCCGCGTCGTATGATTTAAAGACTATATGGTATAAAGTCTCTGATTTTTTTTTATTATTTTGCTACAGACATTAAAGAAGGCATTGTAGCTTTTTGTTTTTTCCTGAATACGTTCGAATAAAAAAGAAAAAACTTCAAACTATGAGTAAAGAAATCTAATGACAAATGGCATCAGTTGTCATCTGCATTATTTGATATTTATGATAAAAATTATTTAAATATTTCAAATTTTTTTGTATAAATAGTTATTTAAACATATATTTAACTAATTTAATAGAAACTTAGGTATGTGTGTCGTAGTATTTCGCCATAATTTAGCTTCAAAAACCAAAACCAAAAATGTGAAATTATGTTTGATATTTTGCATGTTAAACGTTATATTTCTTGATATTTATTTAATAAAATGTGTAGTATGTTTATTCTAGTTTCCAAAAATATATAACATGCCAAGGTTTTACTAATGATTAATTAATAAAAATCGAAAAACAAACGCGGATGACGTTTGGCGTGGACAGCCATCCGACACGCAAGGGTTTTTTGTGTAAACATTGCATTCACATCAAGATTACTTGTATTCATTCAGTATTTTTAAAATTCCAGTTTCGTAGTCATGTAGAGAATTTATTCTAGTTTTTAAATATATGTCATATGCACAGGTCTTAGCAGCAATTTATCAATATAATCTTAAAAATATAAAAAGCGGGAAACCCGCCGCACCCCTCGCCGCCCCCCGGCGACACGTAATCTGTTACAAAATTTTAAAGCGCGACACCTTAGAGGATAATATAATAACCGTTTGTGTTTTCTTGTGTATAAATGTCATCGTAAAATTGTAAAAACCGTTAGATTGTTAAATAAATAACGAGATTGTAAAAATATGTGGAAAGATTCATAGCGATATATATATTTTATAGGTAATCTAACTAAAAATAATGTGTTAAATTTAAATTATAGGCAGCATATTCGCGTCCGAAGTCTATTAACATTTTACAATTTCACTAGTTATATTACAATCTAACGGTTTTCACAATTTTACGGTGACATTTACACTTAACATATTATACTGGCATTGGAGCGCATCTTAAAAATTTCACACCAGGGCGCCTAGACAAATTACCTTCGTTAAAATTCGGAAAGATCTGTCGTATCGACTTCTCTTTTGAGATCACGACATTTTGTCCCTAGACAAACGCACACTGTTGTTCGAATCGCAACAACGAATTGCTCAAACGTTAGTTGTTTATGATTTCAAGAATTTAGCCGTCAGTTGTGAAGTTGTCAAATGTCATATATTTTTTTTTAATTATTGATGGCGTTACGGCATAAAACTATTTGTCAGTGTCAAGTTAAAAAGGCAGACAACTAGATTTAATGTAGGTACCTATATGATTTCAACACCGTATTATTTTCAAGTCTAATGTCTAGTCAAAGTTCAAAATACAAATTTTGATACAAATAGTCAGTGCAAGTCAGTCGATTCAGTAAAACGGTACCTAGAAGTTTTATTGAAAGTTCCTAGAGTGTTTTGTATAAAATGGAATCAAATTTCAAGTGTAGATATTTACAATAACAATAAAGTAGGTACTTATTTAACAAGGCCGATTATTACGGTTGTAAGGCTGGACATGAAGCATAGATACCAGGAGTCCGAACGGTATAGGCTTTTTAATAATAATTATGTACACAATAATAGGACCAGATCTTAGTTCTCTTTTCTGCCGCTAGGCGTGCGAGACCGACGAGTACCAAGTGTTGCCAATACTATTATACCGAGTGTTGCCAATACTATTATTTATTACAATTATTTTTAAATTACCGTTAGGCAATTACCGTGTTCTACGGTATCTATTTTTCGAGAACAGTTTCTAAGAATTTCCTAAAACTTTTATATAATAAGATTTCAATCTTTCCAGAGCTGTCAATAGCAATTTTAAACTTCCCGCGTAATTTCAAACGAGTGCATGTCGAACCGTCGCGCGCTCTACCGGCAAAAATCTGTCCCAGTAATTGAGACCATTATTTTAACATTACGTTCGGACTCCTTGTTAACTATACTTCGTGGGCTGGAACTTCAATATGCACCGAAATCCGAAACACCGGGAAAAATTCAGAGGATTATAAATTAGACACACAATTGGATAACTGTTTATCTATTGTATGACTCCAGAGTTCTATTTTGAATAATTATATTATATAATACATTATTTAATTAATTATCTTCTAGTTTTCATTGATAATACAGATTTTATACAGATTTCTTGCCAAATGGTCATAGGACACACATTATAAACAGATTTTAAGAGATTACACTAAAGGCCATACTCACGGTGCGTCCAGCAAATCCAGCACTGGTACTATTATGAATTTTAATATTATCCAGTGTTCAGCATAAAATATGTGTACAGTCTGACAAGGATCTTTTGGCACGTGGACAAAATCAGAACTAACATCGCCGTCTTGTAAAATGTCACTTTTAGTATTAAATTGTATTGTTTTGTAGTTGCGACACTTACCTTTTGGCACGTGGATAAAATCAGTAATAACATCGCCGTCTTGTAAAATTTCACTTTTAGTAATAAGTATTGTTCTTATTTGCGACACTCACGCCCCCATCCAAGTGCCAAAAGATCCTTGTCCGACTGTAATGGCGTATCTATTGTCTTGCGAATGATACCATCTAATAAAAAAGAAGGAAAAGGTTTTAATGTAAACTGCATTTTTATTTAGTATTAAATGACTATTTCTAACTTTTTTAATTAGAATATGATATAGTTATAAACATTTGTTAAAATAATAATATAGTACACTCGTTTTATCTAAGATTTTTCAAGTTACTTTTTATAAATACCAACATTTTTCTGGTTGGCAACATGCAAGAACGAGACACACGGCCTCCCTTATGGCTATCTCGCTCGGCTCGGATTTGCCTCTATGATACGTGCATTGTGAAATACACTCTATTACCAAGGCAATACAGTTCTTTTTAGCAATTACAAAATACGGAGTCTTCTATCCTTAGGACTATATCCATGTCCTGGTAAAAAAAAAACTGGCCAGAAGAAGAAGAAGATGAAGTACAATTATTTTTGTTTGTTATCAAAATAACAATTTACCTAACTTAGGCCTTTACATCCGATGATGGATGATTTATACAGTATTCTCCGAGCGAAGTAACCACTCTTGAAATACTGTACTGCCTGGGACAGTTGTTTTTTAAATATCGTATGATTTCCCAAGCGCATACGGCATTCTCACAACATAGCCACCCTAGTCCAGAGGAATGACTAGTCAATACGTCTGGGGCCAACTATGTGCGGGTTTCCTCACGATGTTTTCCTTCACCGGTAGAGTTGTCACATACCTTTTGCAAACCTTCATAGAAATCCCTACCTATGATACAGGTTCCGGCTTCCCTTTGAAGAAGCAGCCTTCGCCACTGATAGTGAGAAGTGATATAAATCATAATGTAATTATTAATGTATCAAAACCGCTGTAAATAATAATAATTATTAGCTGTGTTGATTTTTAAATTGTATAATGTTATTATTGGTTATGTGACTTGAGATAAAACTAATTATTTAAAGAAATATCTGCATTATGTAATTCCTTTGCAAGAAATAAAAGTATTTTTACATTTTAAGTTTATTTTCTTACTAAAACCATGTAAAACTTACTTTAAAAAGTAAAATAAAATGTAGATACTCTTGTATTGTTATTATTTAATCAATCCTAATACGGACACTTGATACGGCACGAATTATTTAGTCACAAATATACTATAGAGATTAAATATTAAGTATTTAATTGGTTAACACTACTTGACTGTTTATAATAGGTGTATAATAGCATAGATATATAATATTAAATTTGTAATAATTAATCAAAGTATAATAGCAAATATTTCAAAACTTTTATGAGGTGTTTGTGTCCTTCTAACCCATTTATAAGGCGAAGGTGTTGAGCATCGATGACAATAAAATATCATTACATTGAAAAACTTATAAATTTTAATTACTAAATACAAATCTTTATTTCTAAGGAAGTTTCAGAGAAACTTGCTTAATTATGAACTCCATTTGGTACCTAAATTATAGTAGTAATTTAGGTACCTACTATACACCTAAAGATTGCTTTCAGCTGATATAGTAGCGTGTAAAGATTACAAACTGCAAGTAAGCTACAAATTAAGAAATTTATATTTTAACAAAGTGTTGAATTATACTTGAATACAATGAATTACATATTAGGTATTGACAATAATTGTGATTTATTGAATACTTTAGATTGAATTCTTTTGACTTTTTGCAATATAGACTACTAGCAGAAGGTGTTTTATAGACCGTTTAGGCAACTTTAGGCAAATCATTATTATTTACAAATAACAGCTGATCAATAAAAATCCGCCATATTGTTCGTTGAGGCGATAAAGGTAGCTATCTGGGTATCTTTATCGTTAGGTCGATAAAGATAAAGATCACGATCTGCTAAATGTCACTTACGCCCGCCTGTCTAGGCATTGTATGGAGAAACGCGTTAGAGCAATTCGTTATATGGGTGCATCGTTAGCGTATTCGTTCAAAGTGGCTGTTTGGCTACCAATTTTTTTAACGATACGACTGAATATGTCATTTAACGCACGCTTATGTCAATCCCATACATTTTTTATTCACGAAGTTCGCCGTCGATATTATTTAATGCATCTTGTCTAGCCCTCCAGTTTTTTTTTCGTACGCGGCAAGAAGAATTTCAATGAAAGTGGCTTTATTTCTGAATGCATTAGCTTGCAGAATTTTTCTACTAATAATAATTATTGTAAAGTGAACAATGTTAAATTTATTATATAATAATATGTTCGCTCACCTTAATAATCTTGTGGTCCTGGTACAGTTTCCTGATGCATTTGAAGAGGAAGACGAAGCTCATCCCGGACAGGATGAGTGAGAAGATGATCAGGATCGTCAGGATGTGGGGCTTGCTGATCATGGACTCCGCCTCACCCTGACATGGAGAAGATTGTAAATATAGTGATCAACGAGCAGATAAGTGCCTAATGGTAGGCCTTTATATTTAGCTTTTTTATAGATTTCCTATCTTAGACGTGCAATAGTAAGCGAGCAGATGCAGCTGATGTTAAGTGATTACCACAGCCAAAAGGTAACACTAGTGAGGTCCAAAATTATCATTATATCTAGTGTTATATTAGTCGAATGTTTGCTGTTTACCCTCCTACTAATAAAAATATTTACACAACTGATTAGCTATACATAGCCGCTGTCTGTCTGTCAAGTGACTTTTCCCCCAGAGTAATTAGGTACTATAGCATAGACCCAGCTATTAGTAAGAGAAAAAATTATATTATATCGTTCCTTATGCCACATTCTGATACTTATAATTAGTGATATAAAGTAGTAATTCCAACGTTGTAAAAATGGACTCCAAGAGAACTTCAAAGGCCAAACTTAGAAAAAATGGAAAGACAATAATAATAATAAAACGTTTATTTGCAGCTATATACACAGATTATTAAAAAATAAATTAAAATAAAACTTAAATCTAAACAGCAGCCACAAATTGGCTCAAGCTCGGCATGAGCTGGCACACCTAAGGCATACTCAGCGCCGGTCTTCCGCTAGAGCCACTAGTGACGTCATAGCTGACCCAACGTCTCAATAGTACACATATTATAGCACGCAAACACACATATAGCGACAACAATAAAAACAAGCAAATAATCTGAATTACAAGAAGAAAAAGCAAAAAACAATGAAGTTATTAAATCTACGATGTGACAGTGTGCGACATAGATTTGCTTTCTCTTTTACTCTTAGGGGTTTTTGCCATTGATGTTTTGTGAGACAGATACGGCTTAGTACTCCTTCTATGTATTGATGGGTGTGCGTTTCGTACCTACAATAATAGTATTTTAGAAAAACAATCAGTGAATTTTTCACCTTACGCGAAAGTGAATGTAGCAAAATGGCCAGGCCACATATTTTGACTAAGGTGTAGAGTTTGTGCAGTTGGGCTCGTAGAGTAAGTACATGTAGACTGTACAGTCAGAAGCTTGGTTTTACATGAGACCTTATAACTTTTTTTCAGTGCGACTTGCGAGTCATATGGTTTCGTCGTGGTATCGTTTTACTTGAAAATGTTTTTTGGTAGGATTATTATTCTTCTTAAGAGACTTTTCCAACATATTGTGCACAAATACAGCAACACTGAATAGCTAAACAGTTGTGTAAATATTTTTATTAGTAGATATGGGGGTATATGTTAAAGCTAAGTATTTTCTTCTAAAGACTTGAGAATATTATTGTAAGTACTACGAGATGGGCACTGCTATACAAAAATAATATACTTCTTGACGGGGAATGACAAATTAAGTAGGTGTCTTACCCCAATTTATTTGAAATTAAGAAGAGAAGACTAACGCAATTAATAATTGTACGGACAAAGGACATGGGGAATTTTACTATGGAAGCCATGGCGAAGATATAATTAAGGTTAGATGACAGCCTCCATGGTCTAGTGGTTAGAGCTTGGCTCTCGACTCGGAGGTCGCCGGTTCGATTCCCGCATTGGAACAACAAAAAAAGTTGTTTCCGAGTTTGGTTAGGATAATGAAGGCTGATCACCTGATTAACTGATAAGAAAGATGATCCATGCGTCGCATGTAAAAAGTCGGACCTGCGCCTGATCTCTCGTCAGTCGTGTCGGTTATCCGTTCCTCTGGGTTATGAGAGTAAAGGAGGAGAGAGTGTTCTTGTATACTGTGCACACACTTGGGCACTATAAAATTACTCCTGCGTAACTGGCTTGGTTTCAATGAAATCTGCCACCGTCACCGAAATCGGTGTGGGGAGTTATTACGACTATTAAGGTTAGATAATACACTTAGTATTTGCATGATTACAAATAAAATAACTGTGTGATATTTATTCATTTCAACGAATATTTATTGATTATATATCTTCACCTCATTATGGATCTGAATTAAAATAATTATGGAAAATGAAATGTGAATGAAAATTCTATAGTGTAATTGTACTTTGGTTTGCCACTTTTTTAAACAGCGGGTAAAAAACGCCCAATGTCTTTACATTATTCCTTTGACAATATTTCTATAGAGCTTCTATAATTGCTACACCCACTACACCCCGCTACTCCCCGCTACTGGGGAAATAGCTCTTATAACACAATTACAAGGAGACAGCCAATTAATCTAATTTAGAATCTGTCTACATCTGCGATAATAGCGGTAGGCTGCTATTCTAACGCCCTTTGAATTTTAAAGGCTGCTCAAATTTTGAGTGTCTCCCAAACACAAGGGTTTAAGGGCTACTAAAATATTTGAGCAGCCGTTTAAATTTGAGTGACGTTTCAGTCGGCCGTAGATATCTGGCGCAGACGGGATACATCACACGAGCGATTACCATAATAATTTAGATGCTACATTTTATACAGAGTGTTGTTTGGTCCAAATTATATATTTACCTAACGCCACAATTTTACGTAAGTAACGACAGTATGCTTAAATAAAAAGTTCGTAATTTACAGGAAAATAACTTGATCAACCATTCCCAAAAAAATCCCGCAACGCATGGACTGCGCTGCATTGACATATGCCGCGATACCCACTCTATATCGACGCGCGTACTTATATGAATCAACGTTAACTATTTTATAGGATAATCTCTTCAAAATTTAGTCACATGTTATTCAAGGTTTTGAAACGAGATTCAAATAATCACGTCCCTTGAATATATGTTATTTCTATTTTGGAACAGGACGCCGCATTCGTGTAACCGATATCTCACCATGACGTGGTTTCAACGGCGACAACTAAATACATTTGCATTTTTAATCGACATAAAAAAGAAGGTTCTCATTTGTACCAATATTCTGCGAGATCGCGGTCGTCCGTCTGCGCCTTAAGCTCATCAATCAACAACTAGAGCATTATATCGATACAAATTCAGGCGCTCAATCATCGGGTGGCAAAAATTGGGGAATTTCCAACACCCGTAATTAATTCTCGGGGGTGAGAGCTGGCAAACACAAAACATTATCAATCATATGTGTTTTATAACAGACGATAGACAATACATAATATGCAGTTATCTAAAAAGATATGTATGTCACCGTAAAATTGTAAAAACCGTTAGATTGTAATAAAAGTAGTGAAATTGTAAAATGTTGATAGACTTCCGACGGGAATATGCTGCCTATAATTTAACACATTATTTTTCGTTAGATTATTAATATATATTTATCTTTCGACATATTTTTACAATCTCGTTAGTTATTTTACAATCTAACGGTTTTTACAATTTTACGATGGCATATGCATCAAGCGAACTCAAGTGGCTCACCTTGCACAGTTCGGGTTCCTCGTCAGCCTTCAGCCGGCAGTGCGCGTAGTGGTCGCACCGCAGATGTATGTCAATGCACGTGTTGTCCTCACAGTTGAACTCGGTGTCTGGGTCGCATTTCTCTGTGGCATGCAAAATTTACACAGTTACACATGAAACTATAAAAAACTAGCCGTTGCCCACGTAAATACAGTATCCCTCGGGAACACTGTACTTTTTCGGGATAAAAAGTAGCCTATGTTTTAATCCAGAGCCTAAACTACTATCATACCAAATTTTATCAAAATCCGTTCAGTAGTATTTGCGTGAAGGAGTAACAAACATCGATCCATACATCCTCACAAACTTTCACATTTATAATATTAGTAGAATAATTATAAATGAAACAACTTTATTCGAAAATATTGCGAAAGTTGCGAATCATTGATAAATAAAGTAAAATTAAGTAGGTGCAGTTTTTGTTTCACAAAGCTCTGTCTTTACTTTGTTATTCGGTCTGACATTTTAAAGTTACAAGTCTCTGTAAATAACTTAATTTCACAGTATTTTATGCTCGCTCCTCCATTTAATATTTTACGGTTTTTGTTTTATCATAGATAGTTATTTTTAATTAATAAGACTAATGGAGTATGGAGTTGTGAAGGTTCAAAAGAACAGTTGGTAAAATAATAATAATTTATTTGGCTTTTTACTTCTAATTTATCTATCTAGTATCTATGTATATATACTATAATATTATAAAGAGGAATTGTTTGTTTGTTTGCATTGAATAGGCTCCGAAAACACTGGACCGATTTTGATGAAATTTGGCACAGAATATGTAGAATAGACTGCGGGGAAGGACATAGGCTACTTTTTCGCGGGCAACATCTTGTAATCTATACTAGTCTATACTAATATTATAAATGCGAAAGTATGTCTGTCTGATACCTCTTCACGCTTTAACCACTGAAATAGGTACTTTGGGTCCCGGAAAAGGACATAGGATATTTTTTATCCCGAAAAAGTAGTGTTCCCGCTGGATTACGTATTTACGCCAGAGCCGTGCGCAAAAGCTAGTAATATATAAAAAGCAAAGCTGATTGACTGATGTATCACGCACAGGCCAAACCCTTTTTTGAAATTTTGCACACGTATTCCTCATATGACGGCATCCAGTAAGGGCAGATTTTTCAAAATTCGACCGCCAAGGGGGTAAAATAGGGGATGAAACTTTTTGTTCCTTGGACATATTTGCATGATATTTTGTACGAATTGAGAACGGAAAAAATAATGAATTACGTATTTCAGATTTTTCTAAAATTCAGCCCTTAGGTGGGTAGAATAGCGAATGAAAATTTAAAACCTAATTTTACGCGGGCGAAGCCGCGGGCAATTAATGCTAGTAATAATTAAAACCACGTTTCAATATCTTGTGGGAATCGTCATTTGAAGGGGTTTCGCAGACGGACAGAGAGAACTATAAGGAGCCCATAGTTACCTGTCTGTCTGTCTGCCCTTCGAACTTATACGCTTTAAAAACTCAAAAAGTTCTGCACCGATCGAGCTGAAATTTTAGCATTTTAGCATGATATAAAATCCGCATCAAGGAATGTTTTTAACTATTTTTTTGCATCAGGCACATACGTGCGGAGCCGCGGGCAACATTTATTTTAATTTTAAGATGTGAATTGGTGGCTCCAACTTACATGTTATGTGGTAATAAAAAAATATTTTCATCCCACCTCATCATATTGTGGTGTATCGTTGAGTATTGGACTTTTTAAATAAATATTTGTTTTTATTGGTGGTCGAATTTCCTGTGTCTATACATTTATACCGATAAATAAAATTGAAGTGCCTGTTTGCCTGTTTGTTCAATTAACAGCTTTTCACTTTTTTCACTGATGCAGTGTAAATAGTAGTTACTTGAACGTAAGTTTATTTTGATTGTATTTTGAAAACCGTAGCATATTTTAACTTAATTCCTTTTATATTGTGTAAATAAAAGTGATAACTTAAGTATGTAATAAAAGTTTAAGTGGTAAAGTTTTAAAATTATAAAGAAAATAGCCATATAGAAAGGTGAGATAGAAAATCGGCCTGAAAGAGGCATACGGTTGCGGCTCTCTATACGGCACTACCATGAGTTAGATTAGTAAACTGATTTTTGTGCACAACGTTCTCCTCAAAATTGGTGTTTTATTTTCGCCTCGCTCTGCCTAAATCGGTGTAACCTTGCTATCTTCGAGTCTGATTCGAGCTGACGGTAGAAAATCCTGTGGAAAATTACAGGGAATACAGGGTCCATACACTCACCATCCTTATTAGGGTCCAAGCTCCTGTATGCCGTGAACGTGGCGTTGAACATGGACGCCCTGCCCACCTTGGAGGCGTACAGGCGGACGTACATGACGTTGCCCTTTTCGTCCTTGCCGCCCTTGCCGCCATCCGCATCCTTCGTGTTTACCGCGTTGGCCACCGAGCCGCAGTAGTGCGCTATCCTGATCATGATTAATAATTAAGTCTTCACAAGTTCTTTAGCGACGTTGAGAGTGAAAATTCAAAGGCATTACGTCACGACTCACGACACGATTTTGGATATAACGCCATCTGTCGGATGCTACTTATACTTCTTACATAACTTTCCTTTCTAAACGGCTCAATACACAGATAGCGATAGGTGTAAAAACTTATATTTTTATATTTTTGAAAAGATGTTCTTTAAGCACGATGAGAGTATTTTTAGATTCTAAACGAAGTTTCACTTCTACCACGTGTACTCTGTACACGTCATGTTTTTCCTATGCGGGATTCGAACCTACGACCATACAAGGTCATATATTATTTCCGTCAGTAATAATATTATTTAAACGCTGAACGCTGTTTTTACTATATACTATATATAAACCGTACAGTAACCGTTTCCGTGATAAAAAGTAGCCTATGTTCTTCCCCGTAGTCTACTGTATATCTGAGCTTTTCATCAAAATCGGGCCCAGTAGTTTCGGAGCCTATTCAATGCAAACAAACAAACTTTTCCTCTTTTTAATTATTATACACTCTTTATTTATTTTGTGCGTATGTATGTCACTAACTCCTAAAAGGCTGGACCGATTTTGATGAAACTTTTGGTATGTGTTCATGTGGATTCGGGAATGGTTTAGATTAACAATTAGACCCGGTCGGTAGCACTGCTTTCAGTGCGTCAACAAATTTAATTGTAACTTCTAAGGCGGTAGGAAGCTTGCCGTGACAGCTAGTATAATATAACTGATTGAATGTAAGTACTGTTGGTTCTTGGTGGAAATTCATGTTCATAATAATATCACACAACTTTTTATACACACTTTTCCACTCTGTTTAGATTTTTACAATAATCTATATACATATATAAAAGAAAGTCGTGTTAGTTACACAATTTATAACTCAAGAACGGCTGAACCGATTTGGCTGAAAATTAGTGGGGAGATATCTTACAACTAGGAGAAGGACATATGATAATTTTTATCCCGTTCTCGAGGGATTCGAAACTCGAGACGGTTGGACCGATTTGCTAATTTTAGTCTTGAAATAAATGTGGTAGTTCATGGAAGGTAAGTGAGAAATATTGAAAAAGATGTAGGTTGTAAGAGTAGGTGTAGGAGTAGGTAGGTATTTATTAATTCCAGTTTAGTTTTAAGACAGAACAACGTGTGTCGGGGTAGCTAGTTTATATATATAAACGCGACCGGTTTCGATTAACTCATCATCAGCTAGTATGAGTATAGATGTTAATAACGCAATGCGTAGTTTACATTTCATAGGTAGATACCTATGGCTCCGAGCTTTTGGCTGTATATGGATATAGCAGTGTGTGTCGAGCATACCAAGTGCCAACTCGGTCGGGGAATTCTCCCATAGCTAAACATTCCCACAATAATCTATACCAATATAATAAAGAGGAAAAGTTTGTTTGTTTGCATCGAATAGGCTCTGAAACTACTGGATCGATTTTGATGAAATTTGGTACAAATGTAGAGTATATCACAGGGAAGGACATAGGTTACTTTTTATCGCGGAGAAATGTACGGTTTTTGCGGAATTTTCACAAAATCGCGGGCAAATTGATATGTTGAATTGCGAAATTGATATTTAGACTATATTTTATGGTGCATTTATTGTGAAAACTAAAAGCGATTTAATTGTAGGATTTGTAGGAATAGTATCAATTGATTTGTAGGAATAGTTGTCAACTTTGCATGACGACGACGAAATCAAGGAAATTTTGATGTTACGCCGAAAAAGGTATTTTATTGATACATTAAATAATATTACTTATATAAATATTTGAGGACTATATAAATATTTGAAAAAGCATCACCTTCAAAGAAGGAGGCCAAATGCATGCATATTATGTTCAATAGGCGCACGAAAAAAGGGTGTTATAGATGCTCAAAGTTACTGTGCAATGAACATTGCATATACCTTTGTGAAGACTTTTTGGATAAAGTATATACTGTAGATTTAAAAAACATATAATTATGTGATTTTTTAATTTTTTTTCAGTATTATAGAGTATTTTATAGAATAAGTTTAAAAAATCTACTAAAATATTACTTCTTGAATTGAATATTTTATAAATCAAAGTTCGTAAAACATAGTTTAGTAAACTCAAACTCAAACTCAAAATTTTTATTTCCATGTAGGTTATAATATAACACTTATAGAATTGTCCTACATGATGCCTACCACCGGTTCGGAAACTAGCCCGGCGAGAAGAACCGGCGTAAGAAACTCGCACGGGGCCACCTTTTAGCAAAAAGATGGGAAAATTGTTCTTTTCAAAAAATATTTTACAATGTTGTAACTTAATCTATATAACATTAGTCATAAGTACATAGAACATACTTAAGTACATAAAAGCAGCCTTGCATGGGGCCATCTTATTCCCAAGGTGTGCAATCGTTAGTGAAATCACTGACTTTATAATAAGCTTTAGCACACAAACGTTCTTTAACAGCTTTTTTAAATTTATTAATGGAAAGATTTTGAACGTTTTCTGGGATTCTATTGTAAAGGCGTATACATTGACCTTTAAAAGATTTACTTACTTTACTAAGTCTGATCACTGGTATTTCTAACTTGTTCCTATTTCTAGTATTCCTACAATGTGTGTCACTTTTCTTTTTAAAATTCGTTAAATTCTTTCTGACATACAACACATTGTCCAAAATGTATTGAGAAGCAACGGTCAGAATACCTATTTCTTTAAATTTTTCTCTCAGAGATTCAAAACATGACATCTTATAAATAGAACGTATAGCTCGCTTCTGTAGCACAAATATTGTATTAATGTCCGCAGCGTTTCCCCAAAGTAGAATGCCATATGACATTATACTATGAAAATAACTAAAATAAACTAGCCGCGCTGTATCCTCATCGGTAATTTCTCTAATTTTTTTGACTGCATATGCTGCAGAACTGAGCTTATCTGCCAGATTTGCAATATGGGGACCCCACTGTAATTTACAATCTAGTGTTATTCCTAGAAATACAGTGGTGTCCACTAAGTTCATTTTCTCATCATTTAATAGTATATTGGTTTGTGCCTGCCTAACATTTGGGAGGCTAAACTTTAAACATTTCGTTTTATTTGAATTTAAAAGTAAATTATTAACATTAAACCAATGTACCATTTTTGAGAGAGCACTATTTACCTCGTCATAATTTGACTGTCGTCGCTTCACATTAAAAATTAGTGAAGTGTCATCGGCAAAGAGTACTATCTCATGCTTATCTTTAACTAGATAAGGAAGGTCATTTATATAGATGAGAAAAAGAAACGGGCCTAAAATTGACCCTTGTGGCACACCTAATTCTATTTTGGTCCCAGTAGACCTTGTAGAATTAACTTCTACTCTCTGCGTTCTATTTTTAAGATAAGAATCTAAAAGTTTAAGTGCCGTGTCCCTTATACCATAATGGTATAATTTTTTGACCAACGTAGCATGCTCGACACAGTCGAAAGCCTTGGATAGATCACAAAAGACACCAAGTGCATCATGCGATCCCTCCCATGCCCCAAATATGCTGCATAGAAGACTGATGCCTGCGTCTGTTGTGGACCGACCTTTAGTAAACCCGAATTGGTTACTATGTAATAAATTATTTATGTTAAAGTGGGCTAGCAATTGATTTAAGATTATTTTCTCGAAAATTTTACTGAAAGTCGGTAGTATAGATATTGGTCTATAATTTGCTGGGTCAGACTTATTCCCAGCCTTAAAAAGAGGCATCACCTTGCTATGCTTCATTAGGTCAGGGAACACACCATTCTTTATACAATTATTGAAAACTAAGGCTAGATAGGGGGCAATGATGTCAATTATTGATTTTATAACTTTTATAGACATACCCCAGAGATCGGTAGTATTTTTAATATTGAGTAATTTAAAGGTTTTAATAATATCTCTGGAGTCAATTTCTTTAAAATTAAAATTGACATCACATTCCTTGACATTTTCTCTGAGTATTTTTTCAGCAACTGCAGGTGAAGAATTTAAATTTTTTGTAGTTGAGACCGGAATGTCAGCAAAAAATTTTTCGAAGATTGTCGCAACCTCTAGGTCAGAATTTACCTTTTTATTATTAATACAAAGTTCAAATTTAGAGTTACGACTGCCTTTACCTCTTCCAGTCTCATCTGCAATTATCTTCCAAGTGGTTTTCACTTTATTTTTAGCGTTCATTATTTTTTCTTTTATGTGAAGTGCCTTCGCTGCTTGACACACTTTTTTAAACATTTTTGAATATTGCTTGACATACAGTTTAAAAGATTCACTCCTATTAAATGTTTTTTCGTTATACAAATCATATAATCGCTGTTTACTTATTATAACTCCTGCAGTTGCCCAGGTTTTAAAATTACTTTTTCTATTATTTAAATTGACCGTTTTAGAAGTAAATACAGAGTTATACTGGGTTCTTATTATTTTAAATAGTTTATGAAACGCTTCATCTGAGCTATTAAACCCATCTAACTGTTGAATATTTGAAACTAATTTACCTCTAAATTTCTCAATACGTTTTGTATTCACAGGAATATAAACAAGCTTTTCTTGAGGTTTATTTTCACAACTAATATTAAATGAAGCAAATTGTCCACAGTGATCAGAGCTAAGCGCATTAATTATTTCTTTTTTATAAGGAGTAATATTAGTGAAAATATTATCAATACAAGTAGCTGCTGTATCACATATTCTTGTCGGTTCTAAAAATAAATTACTGAGGTTATACGATTTTAACAATGATGTGAATCTAACAGTGGTGGAGTTTGAGTCTAATAAATTAATGTTGAAATCACCACATACAATAATCTTCTTGTTAGATGCACATATTTTTGTCAACATTTCTTCCATAATTTGTTCAAAGAAATCGTATAAACCTGATGGAGGCCTGTATACGCTTACAATAATAAGATGGCTCAACTCAATACAGGCTACCTCAATTATTCGTTCAGTAGAGAGTCTTATAATATCTTTACGTTCTTTAAATTTAATTTTTTTATTAATTAATATTAAAGAACCACCTCTAATGGCATTCTCTCGACTGAACGAACTAGCTACCTGGTGACCACAAAAGTTAAATATTAATTCATGTTTTCTAAACCAATGTTCTGATATACACATAATATCAATGTTATATTCATTAACAAACAACTCAATTTCTAATTCTTTACCTACCATTCCTTGCAAATTTTGGTGCACCAGGTTTACATTGAAATTACATTTTTTGTTAACATTTTTGGTAGGTAAGATAGGTAATACATTTAAATAATTTATATTATTGATTATCACATTGCTAGAGTGAGCCTCTGTTGTCTTAGAAACTAATTTAAATTATTTGGAACATATTCCAAGCTGCTGACTGTAAAGTTGTCAGAATAATGACTCTGCTCAATAAAAGCAGTGGTCGGTTTAGCCAATTCTTTGGCTTGTCTTAAAACTAAAAAATGAAATAGCCATCTAGCTATGCGTCTAGTAAAAAACTGTGATAAGAAATACTTATCACATGTTAGATTATTAAATCTAAAACTTATAATATTATTAATGTCAACCACATCTATATGTGGTTGAGTGTTACTTAAAACTATACAATTTTGGTTTGTAGCACTACACAGTAGGCTGTTCAACTTAAATCTAATATAATTTTCGTTACTCTCGTGTGGCAGTTTTTTTATATAAGGAAAGGTAAACAATATAAGTTTAGTAACATTTTCTTTGTTACTCAAAATATCAATATAATCTGTCATCTGTTTTTTGTTTATCTTTCCTCTTCTCCCGACTAATATAACTAAAGTTGTGTTAGGGCAATAAGTAGCATTAACTGCCCGGCTAACTATTTGTTCATAAGATGCCCCGGGCAAACATGTGCTGGTTACTTGTTGTCCCATACACAAATTATTTAGATATACACCTATTCCATAGCCTATTTCATCACAGTAAATACTAATTAAGCCAGACTCTGAGATAGGTGTAGGTATCATATTATAATTATTTTTATTTGAGGATTCAGTATAAGCCCTCAACTCTGAACAGCTGGCTGAACTATCACTATCATGCCGTGAATGACCTTTATTTTTTTGACACTGACAGTCATTGTTAATTAATGAGTTTACACGTTCCTCATTATAGTGGCCGATTTTAATTATGTCATCCATGGCAGATATGTGTGCAGTAATTTCTTTTTGTGCTAATTCATATTTTATTTTTATCTGTGTTAGGGAGCTGTGTAATTCTGAAATTTCAGACTGAAGGCTACATACATCCGCCTCATAGTCAAACCTAGTATTTTTCAACTCCTCGCAGCAGCTTAATAATTGATTTTTTAATAATATTTTATTTTTAGACATATTTTTAAGCTGCTTTACAAATTTCTGGTTTTTTAGTAATAAATTTTGTGTTTTTCTAATACATTTCTTAACTTTTACATATTTTTTCAACTTATTTTTACTGTTCATAATATGACAGGTCATTATGGTGTCGTCCTCTGTCAAGTCTATGGTAGTTAAGTTATTTTTAGATGAGTCATTTACACTCCCTAACAGTTCATCGTACAAACTTTGTGTTTCCTCAGATTTTTTACTATTTATTTGACATTCTAGGGACATTATGTACTCTTGAGCATCTTGTAGCTTCTTTTTAATGTAACAAGTGTCTTCTAGAGATTGTTCATATTCCATTCTACAATTGTCAAAGCCGTCCACAACACTTTGTAATTCCAAGTTTTGTTCGCAGACGTTTTCATATTTTTGGTTTAATTTGTTTAGTTCTGATTTTAAATCTGCATTTTTTTGCAAGATTAAAAGCATTTCCTTTTCACTATCGTCACGTTCAATAAGCAGCTGTTGACATTGCTGCTTAGAGTCCTTTAGTTCTTTAAGAGCAGTTCGCAGCTGCTCTTCCATCTGGCGGGCTAGATTTGAACGTGTCATCATTTTGCTGATTTATTTATTCCTGATAGCTGAAACCGAATACAAAATGTTTAAATGGGGTGTAATCACAATGCAAGTAATCACCTTCTGCCCAAATCAAGATTTGTCAGCCCCAAATATTGTTTCAGTCGCACAGTAATTACACAGGAATAGATAGAAATTTAAGTTGCAAAAAGAAGAAATGAAAAGAAAGTAATATAAATACTGGAAATTAAAGATTAACACTATAAAATTGACAAAAGACAGAATAGACAGATTATAGTAGTGACAGAAATCTGTGTATACTGTACTTATAAATAGTATTAGGTTATGCCCTGTAAAAATAATTAACAATTAACAATTTTGAGTATGACAGGGTTTAGTATATTATATTGTTATATTAAGTGAATGTTACGCTGTAGGCTAGTGTTTTTTATCATCTACTTAGCTTTAACAACAGTCAAGCCAAGAGAGTAATATAAAATTAAGAATTTGTAATAAGAATGTAGGTAGGTATATAATGATGTTAATTAACTATTAAGTTAAATGTTTCTGCTTAGAGTGAGTATAATTAAAATATTATATTAGTATTTATTAGTAGGCTTGTACAAATTCATCATCTTATTAGCTTCCACTAACGTTAAGCCAAGAGAGAACTTAAACAAAGCCAAAGTGTAAATTCTGTTAGTTCTGTTATATGTCTCACTGGGATGAGCTTTGTATAGTGTTATTTGGATCTTATATTGAGCAGTAGGTGATGTAGTATGTAAATAAACACTATACTCCCCGGGTTTCTCGCAGTATATCAGGAACAAAACTTAAATCCACTTTGATTTTGCAAAGTTCGTTATACGTCGTTGGCTGTCACTTTACAATTAACTTGTAAGTCTGCTTAAAAGTCCACTAGCTAATAAACTATTTATTTTTCTTGAATTTTACACAAATAATACTAGGTTTACAAACTTTATTAACATAAATTATCAATATAAATAATTTTTAACAATTTTAAAATCGGGAGATACAATTTTATGTATTGTTACAAATGTTGCCACACGAGAAAAAAAAAAAAAAACAAATATGTTGATTTATAAATACTTATTTGTGTATTATTTACGTCCTGAAAAAATAAATTAATTTAATTGATGTATTCCTACTTAAAATAGTCAGTGAAAAGGGGCGGCAAAATGCTCTACACGCGCCCACTGACGATCCGCGGATTGACGCGCCCACTCTAGGGTTAAACTAGTATAAAACATGTATTTATAATTTAAATATTTGTAGAGCATAACGACTATAATAATCAAAACGCCAAACGGATAATAATAATAATAATATCTATGGACGCTTCACACCACGTCAATCTGATCCCGTGGTTAGTTCTCGAAGAACTTGTGTTACGGGTACCAGACAACGGAAGTATATTTAATACTTTTATACTACACAGATATTTAAGATTTTTATTATATTATACACATATTTAATACACATCCATCACCCAGGAACACAGAAAAACCTTTTGTTCCTTCGGCGGGATTCGAACCCGCGACCTCCGGCTTGAGCACCAACACGCTCAACCAACTGAGCCACAGAGGTCGTCATATTAGTATTCGTCAATCATTGTAATATATTAGTATTCATGACGACTTCTGTTGCTTAGCGGCACGGGACCATGCCGACCGATTGAGGTGGCGCCGCGGCCGTGCCGACCGATTATTATGCATACGATGAAAAAACTGAATTGCGGGCGGAGCCGCGGCGAAAAGCTGGTAGATTATAATTTCCTTTAAGGTTTGGGAATGCTATGTAATTTTATCGAGCAGAAGCAAGTATCGATCGCTTGATATAAAAATATGATACTGCCTTCATAAAAAGGGAACAAACAAAATTGTAAACAAAAATTTGTAACATTGTGTGATTGTATCGACTCATATTGATAGAATTATATGGAGGTCCTTCGTTTCGCCTCTTCAATATGCTAATAAGGAAGGGGAACCCCCTTTCTTATAACTTACAAGGAAAATAATCTATTGTCCCGTACAGCAATGGGAACATGGATGATGGAACGTAAATTTGATAAAACGTGCATGTTTGCCTTGCGTTTTTTTATTCATAACAGTATCGTCTGTTTGTTGGGTATATTCGTTCTTTATCTTCGCTGAGATAAAAAGGTAATATAAATGTTTTGTTTGTGTAATATAACATTTTCTAATGGGCTTCGATTTAAATCGATTTGGCCAATTCTATTATTTTCATCGTCAAATCAATTGAAAGCCATATCATCGAAGATAATTATAATAAGTAGTTTTTTTTAATCATATTTTATTTCACGTATTTTTTACTATATTCTAGCTTATGTAAACCATTTGAATATTGCGCTCTTGTTAGTAGGATAAATCTAAGTTTTGTAGTGACGTCATACTGACTTGGCGGTGTATAAGTTTTGTAGTGACGTCACACTCACTTGGCGGTGTACTCCAGGGTGTGGCCGAACACCTGCACCAGGTTGTCCTCGCAGTCGTTGGGCTTGGCCAGAGAGTACTGCGTGAAGTTCAAGTTTATCTGTAAGGAAACGTCAACTTAGGTCGGCATTCGGTAATATTAATTAAAAGGAAATAAAATGAGAGGTCTCTTGGTGTAAACAATTAGTGACACCAACATGTAGCATGACCATTGTAGAAATGGTTTTTTTCTACGGAAGAGTAAACCAAAATGATTGATAAAGGAAATCTGCCGCTTTGTCCATACAATCTGTCACTATTCTTGTGTAAACAACTATTGCCACCAGCACGTGTAGCATGACCATTGTAGAAATAGTTTCTTTCTACGAAAGAGTAAACCAAAATGATTGATAAAGGAAATCTGCCACTTTGTCCATACGATCTGTCACTATTCTTGTGTAGTCAAATCGTATTTCTTCGGTGATCATGCTGCGCATGTTGGAACATACAAAATTTACAGGTGCATTACAGGTGCTTAGGCCTCCTGAGGGTAGGTGCCCTGTGACTGTACAGGGCCAAAGACTGTGGTATCTGGTGTCATTCTAAGGAACGTGACAACCTACCCACTCCGAAACATAGATCTCCCATAAATGTAACCTGAAAAAAGGCCTTCCTCATAGTTTTAGAGACAAATTTCTGTGTGGTTCTTGGGACAAGTTGTAGTTCTCTCTGGTTATAAAATTTTCTGCACGGGGATGGCCACAGCACGTCAAGCGCCTGATTGGCGCTACGCTGCTTGCAGTCGTCGGCGATCTTAGAGCTATCGTCAATGGTTAATATGGTTCTCGTTACATACCTTGTGGTTCTCCGGCACGCGGATGTTCCACAGCACGTCTAGCGCCTGGTTGGCGCTGCGCTCCTTGCAGTCGTCGGCAATCTTGGAGCTACCGTCCGGTTAATATGACTATGGTTCTCGCTGATTACCTTATGGTTCTCCGGCACGCGGATGGTCCACAGCACGTCAAGCGCCTGATTGGCGCTGCGCCGCTTGCATTCGTCGACTATCTTGGAGCTATCGTCACTGGTTAATATGGTTCTTGCTGATTACCTTGTGGTTCTCCGGCACGCGGATAGTCCACAGCACATCGAGCGCCTGGTTGGCGCTGCGATCCTTGCAGTCATCGGCGATCTTGGTGGTGTCTATTATCCCGTGCATGCCCGTCATCTCCACGTAGCAGGACTTCGGGATGCTGACTACGACAGACGAATAAAATGTTAGATGAATCACGAACTTTGGACCATTTACAATTTTTTATTTCCCTGCCAGAGATGACAAACCGCCAATAGGTACTTAAAAGGGCCTATAAGTCATACAGCCCATCTGCTGTTGGCGGTGATGAATCAAATCCTAATTTAAATTTTCCGACATGCAAAAAGGAGGAGGTTGTCAATTCGATTGCATGTTGTTTTTTTTGTACTGTACACACAATTTTACTTTATTATATTACAGGTCTGAAAGACCCGTGACCTGGCGATCGATATTTTCTTTTTCACCCTGAACATCTCACATGTAGGTACATTGTAAAAATTTTTACAACTACGAGCTTTTGTACGGAACAGGAAATAAGGATTTTCTTGTCCACCAAGCTGGTGATTCTCTTTATGTAACTTTTACTTACTCTTTTTTAGGGTTCCGTAATACTCAAGGAACCCTTATAGTTTCGCTCTGTCCGTCTGTCTGTCTGTCTGTCTGTCTATCTGTCTGTCCGTGCCTCTAGCTCCTGTAATTATGAATATAAGTTGATGAAATTTGGTGCAGTTATAGATTGTGTATAGATCACGGTTTCGGGATCATAAAAAAATAATAATTTTATATTTTAGGGGTGGCTCTCCATACATGTGAAGCGGGGATGAAAAATATTTTTTTCACTCTACCCCATCGTGTGGGGTATCGTAAAATAGGTCTTTTAAAATAAAGGCAAGGTTTCATACGTTACTTTTTTATAAAGTTGACCATTTTCGAGTAATCGGCCTCCAAAGTAGTTTGTAAGTTGGTCCCTCCACTAGCATTTTTAAACTATAGGAGATAGAAACTTGCAAATTTCCATGCTGATAGATCATGCTAAAAACTCTTTAGGAAAACTATTTTCAACAAAATCGCATGATAATTTCTATTTCTAGAGCAATTATAGAAAAACAAATTAACATAAAGCAAATCAGAATAATTATGCATAATGTGAAATGATTATTTAAAATAATGTTTCAAAATTGGTTGCTTAATTAAAAAAAACTGAAATTAATAATTAATAAAAAAAACGAATTAATAATAGTTAAAACGCACTGTCGGGTTTGAACCTACATTCAAGAACAAACGCTGCGATTAACTGAGCTGCAGTAATTATTATATTGATTGTTACGAATTTATGTTTCTTTACCAGAATTAGAGCTAAGTTTTGAAACACGTCATGTAAAATTTTAATTAATAATTAATTTTACGAATATGTGCCTCTTTTACAAATTATTACAATAATTTAATAACACTGAAAACACATTAATATGTATTATTAATTACCATAGTATTATTGTTTTTTATTATAATTTAATACCTACCTTTAATATTAAAAGCATCAATTTGACAGTAACTTTACGAAAACAATATGGCGCTAGTCTCCTGTTTAAATCGTCGATTGTTTTTGAAAAATAATACTAGATGTCGCTGTGCTATTGGATTTAAATTCTGTATTACGCTATCGAAAACCTCGCTGATATGTATAAGTAATAAGTATTAGTTTGTATTCATTTTACATTGAGATAGGTGATATCGTATTAGACTAAAATATGCTCAAATGTTAAGGGATCAGCGAATATTAAAATTAATAAAAATTAAAAACTCTTAAAAATATTTAATAATATCATGAATCATCGAAATCGAATAAAAATTAATCTTAACATCTGGTTACTATTCACTATATATTTTGAATATTAATCAACATTCAAAATAATAAAGAAATAATACTGAATACTTAATATTACATAATAATATTAAATATTATTATTAATTTATCATACGTTAATTCTATAGTGTACTATAGTGTATAGTAAACTTAATAGTTTACGGAACCCTCCTTAGACATGTCCTGATATGCTCTTGGTTAGGTTTTTACGAAATGAACCAGGAAACGAGAAGATGGATCGCCTGATGGTAACCGATTACCTACCGCCGCCCATGGTCACTCACCAGAGCATTTATGTAACTCCTCTGGTGTTGCGAATTATGTTCCTGGTTCTTAAAATTCCCTATACCCCTTGGGCCTCCGATAACCTCACACACACGATGAAACACAACGCAAGCGTTATTTTACGCCGGTTTTCTGTGAGGTCGTAGTATTTATCCGGTCGAGCCGGCCCATTCGTGCCCTTCCACAGTTATACCAATATCATGTCAACACTAGAGGATAATAATTACAACATGAACGAAACAAAGCTCATTACTTGCTACAAGTCCAATTTTCTTTGTACAGTTAATGATCACTTAGGCCCTGAATTCATTCAGTTACAATTTAATTTCTGTCACAATTAAGTATTCTTTTGTCACCCCACTTTCGTTCAATCGCGAAGATCAAAGTAAGAGAAATTATAATAATATTTTCTCCTGAGATTTTCTAAGTGGCCGATCAAAATTCAATTCCAATTCAGACAATGCCATTATTAATGTAATGGAGGCTAAAGTGACCTATTGTATAAAATATCTTAGAATTTATATTTAAACGACAAACAATAACTACATTTTTATACAAAACTAAAACCCGACGACTCTTATGTTTCCAGGGATATTATTAGGACTCTATTGACACTTCATTTATTACAATCTAAGCGCTATGGTGGAACATAGGTACATACATAGACTGCCAAAATCAATACCCTTTTGTCTTCGCCGTAGTCGCGAAAAATAATTTAGGTATAGTATATTATGTATGTTTTAAATGTATCTTTTTTGTAATATTACGATATTTAATAGATTACTATTTTTAATCTAACTTCATTAGTACTGATTCCAGTTCAGTAGTACAAGTAATAGCAGGAGCGACCTCCGGCTAAAGTGCGGGTTCGAATCCCGCCAGGGAACAAAAAAGTTTTCTGTGTTCCTGGGTCATGGATGTGTATTAAATGTGTATAATATAATAAAAATCTTAAATATAAGTATATTATAAAAAGTGATAAATATATTTCCGTTGTCTGGTACCCGTAACACAAGTGCTTCGGATACTTACCACGGGGCCAGACTGACGTGGTGTGAAGCGTCCATAGATATTATTATTATTATAACTTCGCCATGTCTCTGCATCGCCCTAAGGTTGGCTGGTAGAGAATGCCACAAGGCATTAAGTCCATCTTTGTACATTTACGTGCATTATAAATAAAATAAAGTAAGAATAGATAAAAGAATATACTTAAGTGTATAAAAAACCAACCGTAGACATTAGATAAAAAATAAACAAACTTGCATCAAAAAGAAACTCCAAGACCATTTTAAAGTAAAAAGCCATTGAAGTATCTTCAAAAATTTAAACTAAACAAATGCTGCAACAATTAGCCTCTCCAATTAAGTAAATTGCAGCCATTAGGTTTCGGACTTGAGTCGCTCTCAGCCAGTGCTCAAGTGGAGCTAGTCTAGACTTGGCTCAGTTACTTTGACGCTGCATAATTAGGGCTCATTGTTGACACTGATAGCCAAGAAATTTGTAAGTATTATATACAACTTACAAATTCCTTGCTGATAGCTTATATTATAGAGCTATTGAGTACCTATTTGACATGCAAAAAAATCTTATCTATACTATATATTCTTTTTTATATATAAAAATCAATTGCTGTTCGTTAGTCTCGCTAAAACTCGTGAACGGCTGGACCGATTTGGCTAATTTTGAACTTTAAATAATCGTATCAGTTCAGGAAAGGTTTAAACAGTGAGAAATTTCAGTTCATAGTTAAGGTGGTTCGTTTCCTATACAAAAATACAATGGACATTAATTAGGTAATTTCATACTATTACTACATAAATTTATATGAACATCTATTTATTTTACAATACAATTGTCGCAAAATATATTTAAAATACTTTATTTTACACAGAAGTCACATTTTTATTGAATTTTCGACAAAAAGTGACATAAGTTACAAATGTCACTTTTTGTCGAAAATTCAATAAAAATGTGACTTCTGTGTGAAATAAAGTATTTTAAATATATTTTGCGACAATTGTATTGCAAAATAAATAGATGTGCATATAAATTTATGTACTAATAGTATGAAATTACCTAATTAATGTCCATTGTATTTTTGTATAGGAAACGAACCACCTTAAGGCAGTACAACGTTTGTCGAGGCAGCTATTAATATAATAAAGAGAAAAATATTGTTCGTTTGTTTGCATCGAATACGCTCCGAAATTACTGGACCGATTTTGATGAAATTTGGCACAGATGTAGAGTACATCACGGGGAAGGACAGAGGCTACTTTTTATCGCGGAAAAATGTACGGTTTCTTCAAAATCTACTTTTGCGCGCACGAAGTCGCGGGCACCATCTAGTTTTTAATACATACATTCATTCATAGTTATAGTAAAACTGGCAAAGTGTGAGTCGTACACGCACACAAAGGTTTCCGTATAAAATAGGAGAATATCACGGTGGGAGCCCCACTAAAATATTTATTTTATTGTTTTTGTATTTGTTGTTATAGTGGCAACAGATATTGAGGTTTTATGGTGAAAAAAGATAGAGGGGGGGGGGGGGCTACAAAAGAACTGATTTTCAAAGTGGGCGTTAGACGGAATAAGTTTGGGAACATCTGGTCTAGCGTCACGTAACTGTCTAGTTAACGAATAAGGAGATACAGCCTGGTGACAGACAGACGGACAGACAGCAGAGCGAAAATGTTTCAAACAGTCCGCAGTTTCCGTAAAACTATTGTAATAGAAAATATAAAAAACCGCATGCCGCATCGCGTCTCATTGTGAGCTGATGCCCTAATTATTCCTAATAAAGGTTTAAAAAAATGAACTAAAATGAAAATATCGATACCATTAATACCTATCGAAAACAGTTTAATCGAGAGCCTAAATGTAATCTATAAATACAGGATGCTTTTTTAGCCACTATCCATTAAACTTTCAGGAGTTACTCTTGAATCTATGCAACTTTTGTATTCAAGAGTATATTCATTTCTGAAAGTTTGGATGGTGTAGTTTGGATGGCTAAAAATGCACCCTGTATAAATTAAAATCGTGTTAGTCACACTATTTATAATTCAAGAACGTCTAAGCCGATTTGGCTGAAAATTGGTGGGGAGGTAGCCTAAAACCACGGACATAGGATAGGTACTTTTTATCCTGTTCCCGATGGACTCAAAACTCGAGAACGGCTGGAACGATTTGGCTAATTTTGGTCTTGAAATAATTGTGGAAGTTCAGGGAAGGTTTAAATGATGAGAAATATTGGAAAAGGTGTAGGAGTAGGTGTAGGACTGGGACGTAGGTTGCGTTGTAAGTGTAGACAATGATTTATTCCAGTTCATATATTATATAAATTTTTCAACGATCTCTCTTTTATAACAATAAAATATTGTTATAAAAGAGAGATCGTTGAGAAATATTTTCCTTTTGCTTCTTAGAAACACAGCGAAGTATTTAATATATTATGTTTACATTAAGGTATTGACTTAATCGACTCGCTTAGTATAAAAATAATATCCAAAGAGTTAACCGAATATATGTCAATATTTGTATAACTCTTATAAGGCTCAGACCCCACTTGTCGTTGAATTCAACTTCAAAAGGTGACTAATTTCGTAGAAAAATCAACCTCAAAATAACCTTCCGGTACAAAAAGTGAGATTTTTATTCAACCGCAGCAGTGGTCAAGACTTTAATATCAAAAAGTCACATTTTCTCAGTAAATTCTCAGCAACACTAAATCCATCGACTGGCTTAAAAGAACTTGGTATCCAGAGCCGTAAAACCTCTTAAATACTTGTTTTTTTTTCTGTTGGAATGATAATACTCACTGCTGGTAGACGTGGGTATGAACTGTATGTTGATCCTGAAGCCCTCGTATTCAATAGTATCATCAGACTTGAACTTTAGCCACACGTAGGGCCCCGACGTGGTGATCTGCCGCGGGAAGGCTTCCCCGCAGACCTTGTCCAGAATTTTCGCGTAGCCCTTCTCGCCGTCTCGGATCTGGTAGAAAAAAAAAACAATGAGTCGGGGAAGAAACAAAATGCTTGACTGTACTGATGTCTTCCAATAAAAGACCCAACCGCATCAGGTATTTCGGTTATTCAGATCTCCCATTTAAAAACGTTCTGTACCTACTATTCAACTTCTATTATAAATGTAATGAATGTTTGTGAGTGTTTCACACAAGAACTACCGAATACATTTCGATGTGTGAATGAAACTCTATACTCTATCCCCCTTACATTATAAACGCTGTATAAGCTTTGAATAGAAATACAGCGTTTTGTGCACATCACACAAGTGACATTTTTAATTCGAGTGAAGAAGACAAAACACTGTGTAACTATTCAAAGCTTATACAGCGTTTATTAGTAAGGGGGTAATAATTGTACGTATTACAGCTTATACATCAAAATATTAATGAGTCCCGATTCCCAAAAGTCAGTAAAACCTAATTTAATACTGGCGAAACCGCGCCAAAACTGTGGGTGATTTCACGGTTTGATTTTATCCTTGTAGCTACCCACTCCACAAACCCTATCACCGCATAGCTGGCCCAATTACCCTTGTGATTTAAATCGCATGCATCGTCTGAAACAGCCTGTCTATTCTCTAAGAACATTTTCAAATCTCGACAGCTGAATCCGCGGTGAGTGTAAAATTTTTATATGAAAATGAAAAATGAAAATGAAGAACCGGCGTAAGAAACTCGCACGGGCCCATCTTTTAGCAAAAAGATGGAAAATTGTTCTTTTAAAAGAAATATTAAATCTATGTTAAATATAACAAAAGTCAGTACACAAGTACATAGAGACAGCCTTGCAGGGTTGCATCTTATTCCCAAGGTGTGCAATCGTTAACAAAATCATTTACTTTATAATAAGCTTTAGCACACAAACGTTCTTTGACTACTTTTTTAAATTTATTAATAGAAAGGTTTTGAACGTTTTCTGGGATCCTATTGTATAGGCGTATACATTGGCCCTTAAAAGATTTACTTATTTTACTAAGTCTTATCACTGGTACATCTAGCTTATTCTTATTTCTAGTGTCTATACAATGACTATCACTTTTCTTCTTGAAATTGCTTAAGTTTTTTCTAACGTATAACAAATTATCCAAAATATACTGAGAGGCGACTGTCAGTATGCCTATTTCTTTAAACTTTTCTCTCAGAGATTCAATAGGGGACATTTTATAAATAGCACGAATAGCTCGCTTCTGCAGCACAAATATTGAGTTTATGTCGGCAGCATTTCCCCATAAAAGTATGCCATAAGACATTCTACTATGAAAATAGCTGAAATAGACCAGGCGCGCCGTTTCTTCATCTGACATTTCTCTAATTTTTCTGACTGCATATGCTGCTGAACTGAGTCTATTCGCTAAGTTAGCAATATGAGGACCCCACTGTAATTTACAATCTATTGTAATACCTAGGAATACAGTGGAGTCTACCATGTTCATTCTCTCACCATTGAGTAGTAAATTGGTTTGTACTTGCCTAACATTTGGCAAGCTAAATTTTACACATTTTGTTTTATTTGCATTTAAAAGTAAATTATTAACACTAAACCAGTTTACTATACTTGAGAGAGCACTGTTTACCTCGTCGTAATTTAATTGTTGTCGCTTCACTTTAAATATAAGTGAAATGTCATCAGCAAAAAGTACTATCTCATGCCTATCTTGAACTAGATAAGGCAAGTCATTTATGTAGATGAGAAAAAGAAATGGACCTAAAATAGATCCCTGTGGGACACCTAATTCTATTTTAGTCCTAGTGGACCTTTTATGATATTTGACACTCACCGCGGATTCAGCTGTCGAGATATTTGAAAATGTTCTTAGAGAATAACACTGCTGATCGTTTACACGGTCGATTTTAATCACCAGTCGCATGCGGCCAGTCGTTCGGGCAAATGCTATCCAACTTTGGGGCTTGCGGCTAGTCACTTGCGACCTGGACGAATTACCATTTACTCGTCGACTTGTACCATGCGGCAAAAATCGTACGTTTAGACGCACGATTTTTGCCGCATGGTACAAGTTTATAGGTCGTCATGGTAAGGGATTTACACGGGTGACTTTAGAGAGACCCGTGTCCCTCACAGTATCAAAATAGTAACATTTTAGGGGATATTTTTTTAATTGCTCTGACTATGGTTTCAAAGTCAGTTCACACGGCGACGGCCGCTACATTTTAAGATCGCTATTCAAAATTGAACTTTATTCAATACAAGAGAAGATACATATTTCATTGCAAGAGTTCAATTGTCAGATGTATCAAAGCCAATGTCGAAGGCGCCGCTCTTGCGATGAAACGCCTTTTTGTGAAGGGAATAAAGTTTAATTTTGAATAGCTATAATTGAAAACTAGCTTTTTCTCGCTTCGCCCGCGTAAATATAGTATCCCTATATCCCACGGGAAAACTGTACTTTCTCGGGATAAAAAGTTGCTCATGTTTTAATCCAGTACCTACCATACCGAATTTCATCGAAATCCGTTCAGTAGTCTTTGGATGAAGGAGTAACAAACATCCATCTATCCATACATCCATTCTTATAAACTTTTAAATTTATAGTATTAGTAGGATGTAACGTACTGTCGTAGTGTGGAATATCCCATAAGGTAGCCTTCGGGTCTATGTGATCGCGAGCAAATCAGCCAATCAGGTTCTCTGGCTACGCTCACGGCTCGTGGGCATTGTTTAGTGCTCCATATAAATTCATACTAAGCACTAGCTCCGCGACCCTATTTCGATCTCGGGGCGCGTCCTCGAGTCGCGACTCGCACGTCGTAGCATCGGAAGGCTACCTATAGTTCTAGGTCATCGTTTCTCAACCGGGGGGTCGAGTTTGTTTTCAAGGGGGGTCGCAGTGTATTGAAAAATAACAAAATAAACAAATACAAACTACATATAGGTACAAAAGATTCGGTTATTCGAACGAATCTTTTGTATCGAACGTCGAAAAAATCGTTCGAACATTCGAACCAGGGCGCCTAGACAAATTACCTTCGTTAAAATTCGGAAAGATCTGTCGTATCGACTTCTCTTTTGAGATCACGACATTTTGTCCCTAGCCAAACGCACTGTGTTGTTCGAATCGCAACAACGAATTGCTCAAACGTTAGTTGTCTACAATTTATAAGAATTTTTCCGTCAGTTGCGAAGTTGTCAAATGTCATAATTTTTTTTTTAATGATGGCGTTACGGCTTAAAACTATTTGCCAGTGTCAAGTTTAAAAGGCAGAGAAATAGATTTATTGTAGCCTGTATATGATTTCAACACCGTATTATTTTCAAGTCTAATGTCTAGTCAAAGTCCAAAATACAGATAGTCAGTGCAAGTCAGTCGATTCAGTAAAACGGTACCTAGTAGTTTTACTGAAAGTTCCTAGAGTGTTTACAATAAGAATTAAGTAGGTACTTAATTAACACAGGCTATTAGCATTCTAAATCAGACACACAATTTGACAACTGTTTATTATTTGACATTGACATGTGACTGACCACTCGTGGGTACGATTTTCAACTCTATTGTTTGACTCCAGAGTTCTATTTAGAATTATATTCTATTAAAATACATTATTTAATTAATTATCTTCTATTTTTCATTGATAATACAGATTTTACAGTCGGACAATGATCTTCTGGCACTTGGATGGGGGCGTGAGTGTCGTAAATAAGAACAATATTTATTACTAAAAGTGAAATTTTACAAGACGGGATGTTATTATAGTACTGATTTTATCCACGTGCCAAAAGGTAAGTGTCGCAACTACAAAACAATACAATATAATACTAAAAGTGACATTTTACAAGACGGCGATGTTAGTTCTGTTTTTGTCCACGTGCCAAAAGATCATTGTCAGACTGTATACGGATTGCTTGCCAAATGGTCATAGGAAACACATTTTATACAGATATTAACATGTCACACTAAAGGGCCATACTCACGGCGCGTCCAGCAAATCCAGCACCGGTACTATTATGAATTTTAATATTATCCGGTGTTCAGCATAAAATATGTGTACAGTCTGACAAGGATCTTTTGGCACGTGGACAAAATCAGAACTAACATCGCCGTCTTGTAAAATATCACTTTTAGTATTATATTGTATTGTTTTGTAGTTGCGACACTTACCTTTTGGCACGTGGATAAAATCAGTAATAACATCGCCGTCTTGTAAAATTTCACTTTTAGTAATAAGTATTGTTCTTATTTGCGATACTCTCGCCCCCGTCTAAGTGCCAAAAGATCCTTGTCCGACTGTAATGGCGTATCTATTGCCTTGCGAATGATACCATCTAATAAAAAAGAAGGAAAAGGTTTTAACGTAAACTGCATTTTTATTTAGTATTAAATGACTATTTCTAACTTTTTTAATTATAATATGATATAGTTATAAACATTTGTTAAAATAATAATAAAGTGCACTCGTTTTATCTAAGATTTTTCAAGTTACTTTTTAAAAATACTAACATTTTTCTGGTTGGCAACATGCAAGAACGAGATACACGGCCTCCCTTCTGGCTATCTCGCTCGGCTCGGATTTGCCTCTATGATACGTGCATTGTGAAATACACTCTATTACCAAGGCAATACAGTTCTTTTTAGCAATTACAAAATACGGAGTCTTCTATCCTTAGGTACTATATCCATGTCCTGGTAACACTTTAAACTGGCCAGAAGAAGAAGAAGAAGAAGATGAAGTACAATAATTTTTGTTTGTTAACAAAATAACAATTTACCTAACTTAGGTCTTTACATCCGATGATGGATGATTTATACAGTATCTCCGAGCGAAGTAACCACTCGTGAAATACTGTAGTGCCTGGGACAGTTGGTTTTTAAATATCGTATGATTGCCCAAGCACATACGGCATTCTCACAACATAGCCAGCCTAGTCCAGAGGAATGACTAGTCAATACGTCTGGGGCCAACTATGTGCGGGTTTCCTCACGATGTTTTCCTTCACCGTTAGAGCGTCCGTATAATGTACTTGAGATCTGCTGGCCGATTCTGTATCGTTTTACATAAAAGTTGGCTTCAAGGCTTCATACTGGTGGAGAGAAGAAAAAAAGAAGAAACATACTCACATACTTTTATATTTATAATATTAGTAGGATTTTTGACTACTTAAATATTATCATTACCTTATACATAAGTAAAATGCGTTTTAAATCTTTATAATTTGTAGGATCGGCTATCGGCTTCCCTTGTCACATACCTTTTGCAAACCTCCATAGAAATCCCTACCTATGATACAGGTTCCGGCTTCCCTTTGAAGGAGAAGCAGCCTTCACCACTGATAGTGAGAAGTGATATAAATAATCATAATGTTATTAATGTATCAAAACCGCTACCAACCTAAGTTAATTTGTATTCATTCTGTGACAGGCTCTAACTAGTGCGTGTAAATAATAATTATTATTAGCTGTGTTGATTTTTAAATTGTATAATGTTATTATTGGTTATGTGACTTGAGATAAAACTGATTATTTAAAGAAATATCTGCATTATGTAATTCCTTTGCAAGAAATAAAAGTATTTTTACATTTTAAGTTTATTTTCTTACTAAAACCATGTAAAACTTACTTAAAAAAGTAAAATAAAATGTAGATATTCTTGTATTGTTATTATTTAATCAATTCTAATATGGACACTTGATACGGCACAACAACTTTATTAGAGGAATAATTGAAGGGATGGTAGTAGAAAACGTGGAAGGCCGAGAAGAACTTTTATGGACAGGTGTAGGCGAATGTGATGGTTGTGTCGTATCAGGAGGTCAAGAGAACGCCCGGAGTGCAGAGAGGAATGGAGAAAGCATCACTGGCAAGAGCAAAGCTCTTAAATTAGAATGAATGAATAATTCTAGCAAGACAATGCTTATAACAAATTCAAAGTGTTATGGCCGCATTGTAATATTTTGTCTACAATATGTGGTAAGTGTTAGGTTTACTTATTTATTGCAATAGTACCCTGTACAGTAATTACACTTCCTTTAACGTTATAGTTCTGTAAAATTGTAAAGACTATTTCAATTATTTAGTCACAAATATACTATAGAGATTAAATATTAAGTATTTAATTGGTTAACACTACTTGACTGTTTATAATAGGTGTATAATAGCATAGATATATAATATTAAATTTGTAATAATTAATCAAAGTGTAATAGCAAATATTTCAAAACTTTTATGAGGTGTTTGTGTCCTTCTAACCCATTTATAAGGCGAAGGTGTTGAGCATCGATGACAATAAAATATCATTACATTGAAAAACTTATAAATTTTAACTACTAAATACAAATCTTTATTTCTAAGGAAGTTTCAGAGAAACTTGCTTAATTATGAACTCCATTTGGTACCTAAATTATAGTAGTAATTTAGGTACCTACTATACACCTAAAGATTGCTTTCAGCTGATATAGTAGCGTGTAAAGATTACAAACTGCAAGTAAGCTACAAATTAAGAAATTTATATTTTAACAAAGTGTTGAATTATACTTGAATACAATGAATTACATATTAGGTATTGACAATAATTGTGATTTATTGAATACTTTAGATTGAATTCTTTTGACTTTTTGCAATATAGACTACTAGCAGAAGGTGTTTTATAGACCGTTTAGGCAACTTTAGGCAAATCATTATTTACAAATAACAGCTGATCAATAAAAATCCGCCATATTGTTCGTTGAGGCGATAAAGGTAGCTGCCTGGGTATCTTTATCGTTAGGTCGATAAAGATAAAGATCACGATCTACTAAATGTCACTTACGGCCGCTTGTCTAGGCATTGTATGGAGAAACGCGTTAGAGCAATTCGTTATATGAGTGCATCGTTAGCGTATTCGTTCAAAGTGGCTGCTTGGCTACCAATTTTTTTAACGATACGACTGAATATGTCATTTAACGCACGCTTATGTCAATCCCATACATTTTTTATTCACGAAGTTCGCCGTCGATATTATTTAATGCATCTTGTCTAGCCCTCCAGTGAAGGCTTAATATATCGGTACGTATACCTATAGCTGATAAAGGTAGCGCACTATGTGCATTGTTACTGACTTGTTATTGACTTATACTTAACTTTTTTCTTTTTCGTGGATCGCGATACAAAAAACGTTGAGAAAATATGCTCTAGGTAGACCTAAAGGTCTTCAGCAGCGGCCATACCTCTAGGTAGTCGTAGTCGCAGTCGGGGTGGTCCTCTATGTGGAACATGTCCACGAACGTCAGCTGCACCACCGTGCCTTCGCCGCCTGCAACCAACGGTGACGTCACTATAGCAAACGAGCAGACAGATCGCTTGATGGTAAGCGATCATCGACACATGTACACCTGTATTGCGAAAAGATGTAAGTGCGTTGACTTTAATATAATAATAATAATAATATCTATGGACGCTTCACACCGCGTCAATCTGATCCCATGGTAAGTTCTCGAAGAACTTGTGATACAGGTACCCGACAACGGAAATATATTTAATACTTTTATACTATACACATATTTAAGATTTTTATTATATATTATACACATATTAAATATACACCCATGACCCAGGAACACAGAAGAACTTTTTGTTCCTTCGGCGGGATCGAACCCGCGACCCCCGGCTTGAGCACCAACACGCTCAACCAACTGAGTCACAGAGGTCGCCTAAGATTAATGACCTCAGAAAAATATTTTTGTTCGCTGATTGAAATATAAGTTTTTGTTGTTTTTTACTTTAGATTAGTAGGTACCTAATTAAAGAAAAGGCTCTTTGAAAAATAAATGAGATTGAAAAACATCAAACATTTTTTGGCCAAACCGGCCAAGTGCGAGTCGGACTAGCGCACGCTGGGCTCCGTATACGATTATCTATATATGTCACCGTAAAATTGTAAAAACCGTTAGATTGTAATAAAACTAGTGAAATATAACATGTTGATAGACTTCCGACGCGAATATGCTGCCTATAATTTAACACATTATTTTTCGTTAAATTATAAATATTATATAGTTTTAAATCTTTCGGCATATTTTTACAATCTCGTTAGTTTTTTTTGCAATCTAACGGTTTTTACAATTTTACGATGACATAATATATAACACGGCAAAAAAATCATGCTGTTTGTATGGGAGCCCCTTAAATATTGATATAATTCTGTTTTTGTATTTTTTGTTATAGCGACAACAGAAATACATCATCTGAAAATTTCAACTGTCTAGCTATCACGGTTCATGAGATACAGCAGACGGACGGACAGACGGACGGACAGACGGACGGACAGACGGACGTATAGCGGAGTCTTAGTAATAGGGTCTCGTTTTACTTTTTGGGCGCGGAACCCAAAAAAATGTAGTAACCCTATTTTTATCTTATTCGCGGTATTTTAAAACAATTCCTAAGTAGCTTTGATTTTTAACTCGAAAACGGCAAGAGCTCTCAAAAATTTCTTATGAGCTGTTCGATTACGTACGTAAACTTTAGCGCTACAAAGCCGACATTCGGAGAGCCATCCATCAAGTCATTTCTACTCAGATTTCAACTGTATCAAGATACTATAAGGTTTAATTTTGTTTGAAGCGCGTTCTCGAAGTTTTAGACACTTGGCGTACTTAGTAAGCCATCCCGCTAGTAGATTTTAACCCTTTATCTCTATTGTTGAAAATTTGAGGGTCTGAGTGAAATATCTTAAAAGTTTTGCCGCATTTTGATATTCTCACCAATTGCCTAGTATAACTTATATTAGCTTTAGCTACTAAATCATGTCTAGGTCATTAGACGTAGGTCATTAGAGGTAGGTATATGTCACCATAAAATTGTAAAACCCGTTAGATTGTAATATAACAAGTGAAATTTAAAGACTTCCGACGCGAATATTCTGCCTATAATTTAACACATTATTTTTCGTTAGATTAGTTATAAATATATAGTTTTTAATCTTTTGTCATATTTTTAAAATCTCGTTAGTTGTTTTACGATCTAACGATTTTTACAATTTTACGGTGACATAATATATGAGGCAAAAATCGTCCACAATTAAAATGCACTATTTTTGGAGCAGTCGAGGTTTGTAATTTTAACAATTTCTTTCCGTATTATTGAATGGAGCATTTCGTATTTAATTGATGAAATCTTCTGAATTCAAGATGGCGTAACTTTTCTAGATTGAAGATTTTTTCTGTCAGTGGGTACTGTTATATCGCAAGTAGCATGAGTGCATATGTATAGTAAAGTCGCTGAGTTTCTCATTGCATTATTGCTAATGCAATAGGAAACCATTATTATTCCGTTTAATTAAAACATAGTGTTTTTCATCAGATTGAATTGGACTTCCGTCGGGTGCAGGTCTCTTTCTAAGTTCTTTTTTTTATATAATATATTTCGTGTGTCAAATAAATAGTTTTTTTTTTAAAAACCAAAACCTGAACCACGCCGTAACAGTGGTGTCAGAAGTGGGATACCAGTGTTGATTTATCCGGTTTCGTTCCACTGGTATTCCATAACGGTTCGCGAAAAAATAAAAAACTGTGCTGTAAAAAATATATATAATAACTCTATGAACCAATTCATCTCCGGAGTGTGATCTTGAACAGTGTCCAAATAATCTTTGTGTCCACTTCGTCAAACTCTTGTGCATACTGAGTCTCGACAGTCAGCCTTACTTCGTAAGCCTGCAGACCAGTCCAGTGTCCTGCATCCCGATATCTCGCTCGCGCAAAATACGCACAGCCGCTACATAACTTCGCGACCGTCATCGTTTCTGCTGCCGTTCCTGCCGCCGTTCTGCCGCCGTTCCTGCCGCCATTCTGCTGGTGTTCCTGCTGCCATTCCTGCTGCCGTTCCTGCCGCCGTTGCTGCCGCTGTTCCTGTTGTTCCTGACGTTGGTTGCGTTACTGGAAACGCGCCGCCGCTGCCTGCTGCTAATTCGTCGCTGCTGTAATGCCGCTCAAGTTCCTGGTGATCCTGTCAACCCTGTGAGTAAAACATATTATTATTTATTATTGCTACATTTTAGCTATTTTTTCAATTGAGTGTCTTTCAATATACTTACCAAATTCCTTACCAATCTCTAATCCCTCATAATAATATAAGTAATTATCTATAAATACCAAATAAATTATATTCATACATACCGTTATTATCTAGGTATTCTTTAAATTTATTTAACAATGACGACCGAAAGCAAGAAAACAGAAATTTTACTTACTGAACAATTTCCTATTAATGTATTATGTAATTTCATTAGTCCCTATAAAGGAGATCGTGAAACTCTAACCGCTTTTCTTACTAATTGCCAAAATGCCTTAGATCTAGCATCTCAGTCTCAAAAAACATTATTAAATAAATATATTTTATCGCGTCTAGAGGGAAAAGCACAAATTGCTTGTTCCAATAAAATTTTCGAAGACTTTAACCAATTAAAATGTTTCCTTAAACAAAATTTTGGTGAAAGAAAGCATTACAATCATTTATTGCTAGATCTACAGTCGTGTAAGCAACAACTAAATGAACCTGTTTCACAATTTGCGCTTCGTATTGAAAGCTGTCTTACTGATTTACAGTCCGAAATCTATAATTCTGAATCTTTAAAGAAAGATTTGTCTGGTCGAATCGCTATGACAGAGGATTTAGCGTTATTTTCATTTTCCTTAGGGCTTCATCCGCGTATAAGTAATAATGTTAGATGTAGAAATCCTAAGTCTCTTAATGATGTAATCAATATTGCCCTCGAAGAGGAAAAAATACAAAATCTTTTGTATAAGACTACCAAATCTAAATGTAAAACCTGCGGAAAATTAGGACATACGGAATCAGAATGTTATCGTACAGAGAGACGTTCACATCCGCCACGTGATTTTTCTAAATCTCAAAATCCAACATCTTTTAATAACAATAATCAATCCAATTCCCACGTTTTCTGCAGATATTGCAAAAAGGGCGGCCACGACATAAAAGACTGTCGTAGAAGGAAATATAATAATGAAAATCGTAATTCGTATAATCATTCTAATAATTATAATAAGTCCGCGAACGCGCATCATATTTCTTACGAGCCGCCGTCGCCACCGTCACCGACACCTTATGAAGTTCCATGTGAAAATGTCGGCGACTGTGATTTAAACTAGCTGATCGGATTACGAAAAAGTGCCGTCGTTTTCCGACTAATTTAGGCACACTAAAGTTTTTCACAAAATCTATTTCTACAAAATCTAGTAATTCTAATCTTAAATCAAATAATTCACCTCAACATATTCCTTTAGGAACCTCTGAATCGTTGAGTCATAATTCAAAATCGGACCGCCACACGGGTAACCAGCCCCAAAGAAGTGTCCAAAATTCAAAATCATCGGACCACGACACGGGTAACCAGCCCCAAAGAAGTGTCCAAAATTCAAAATCGGACCACGACACGGGTAACCAGCCCCAAAGAAGTGTCCAAAATTCAAAATCGGACCACGACACGGGTAACCAGCCCCAAAGAAGTGTCCAAAATTCAAAATCATCGGACCAACACACGGGTAGCCAGCCCCAAATAAGTGTCCAATCTCTAAAAAAACATATAAAAAATTATAATGATAATGAAAATCCAATATACGAGATAAACTCATTTATTACAAAAATATCCTTGCCTCACATTAATTTAAAGACCGAATTATCTACGCGTTCTCTACGGTTTCTAATAGATACTGGTGCAAGCATAAGCCTTATAAAAAAATCAAGTATAGATAAAAAATATATTTTATCCCGCGAAATAGTTAAGATAAAAGGGATCAATAATATCGAACATTGTTCTGAATCTTTAGGTACATGTCAAGTAAATTTCTATTTATCTAATAACACTTATAATTATAAATTTCATATCTTTAATGATGATGTAAGTCTAGAGTATGACGGCATCATCGGTAGTGATTTTTTAGGCTATTTTAAGGCTAACATTAACTATGAATCTAAATTAATTAATATTTGCGAGCAAACCATGGATATGAACTATGTTCAGCCAACTTACATAATTCCTGCTCGTTCCGAAGCCGTCATTGAGTGCGCGGTATCAAATTACTCAGCCGAGCGTTTTCCGAACAATCAAGGATTATTATTAGATCATACTTTAAATAATGGCATTTATTTCGCTAATTGTATTGTCACAATAAAATCTAATAAAAGAATTAACTTAACAATTTTAAATACTACTAATTCAGCTATTGAAATTAAAGATTATGCCGTAGAATTAAGTCCTTTTGAACCACAAATTAGTTCTAATAATTTATCGTCAGAAATCGTCAATTCTTTTTCTTATTCTAATTCGGATAGAGTACAAAAAGTACTTGATCTTATTCGCTGCTCACATTTAAATCACGAAGAGAAAGAAACTCTTTTAGAATGTTGCTCACATTACACTGATATATTTCATTTGGAAGGTGAACCTCTATCATTTACAACTGCAATCGAACATACCATAGATTCAGGAGACGCGCCTCCTATTCACGTAAAATCATATCGCTTCCCGGAATGCCATAAGGAAGAGGTCGATTCACAAATTCGAAAAATGCTCGACCAAAATATTATACGTCCTTCTTTTTCACCTTGGAGTGCCCCGGTATGGGTCGTCCCTAAGAAAATGGACGCCTCAGGTAAAAAGAAGTGGCGAATAGTTATAGATTACCGTCGATTAAATGACGTCACTGTATCGGAAAGTTATCCTCTACCTCTCATCACCGATATTCTAGACCAATTAGGACATTGTAAATATTTCAGCACCCTCGACCTATCCAGTGGCTTCCACCAAGTAAAAATGAGTCCAAAGGACGCCCCGAAAACGGGATTCACCATTAACACAAATTCGAGTGTCTCTGGGCACTACGAATTCACAAGAATGCCTTTTGGGCTAAAAAATGCCCCTTCCACATTCCAAAGGCTGATGAACACAGTTCTCTCTGGTCTTCAAGGGCTGCATGCATACATTTATCTCGATGACACGATCATTTATAGCCACGACCTTCCTAGTCACATTTCAAAACTTAAATTAGTTTTTGACCGCTTACGTAAATTTAATTTAAAATTACAGCCTGACAAATGTGAGTTCTTAAGGCGCGAAGTTGCTTACTTAGGCCACATAATTACAGACAAAGGTGTCTGTCCAAATCCAGAGAAAATCAAAGCTGTAACTCAATTCCCAACACCTAAAAATCCAAAGGATATAAAATCCTTTCTCGGTCTAGTCGGATACTATCGACGTTTTATAAATAACTTTTCACAAATCACAAAACCATTGACATCACTTTTAAAAAAGGATGCAATATTCCAATGGTCTCATGAACAAGAACGAGCTTTTACAAATCTAAAGGATAAATTGACGTCAGCACCTCTACTCCAATATCCCGATTTTAATCAACCTTTCTTATTAACTACCGACGCCTCTAACTACGCGGTAGGTGCCATATTATCGCAAGGAGAAATAGGCAAAGATAAACCTATCTCATATGCGTCACGAACTCTAAACAAAGCCGAGGGTAATTACTCTACCATAGAAAAAGAACTCTTAGCCATTTTATTCGGGGTAAAAACATTCCGCCCTTATCTATACGGGCGTAAATTTAAAATCATAACAGATCACAAACCGCTAGTGTGGCTGTTTAGTGTTAAAGATCCCGGATCCAGGCTTATTAGATGGCGTCTTAAGCTAGAGGAATACGATTACGAAATCGTATATAAAAAGGGAAAATTAAACGCAAACGCTGACGCATTATCTCGCTATCCAATACTTGCTCTAGATGAAAAAACTGATAATTCGATTATATGTAACCCTACACTGTCACCCGGAAGTGACATCGATTCTCATAATCTCCCGTCAATATCTGAAACTTATGATCAATTTCTGCAAATCTCAAAACAACCCGGTGTTACCTTCGACACCGTTATTCAAGAACATAACGAAAGTTTATTAAAGACTAAAATAAAATTAATCGCGTATCCAACATCAATTGATTTAGATGAATCTATTCCATATTGTAGTGATATCATAAATGCATCTACTAGCGATCCTAATATTCGAAATATCGAACGCGAACTCCATACCTACTATTCAACTTCCAATGATAACCATGTATTCACACATTTGTTTATTAAATTAAATCATTTTGACGAAATGACTTACAAAAATATATTTAATGTCCTTCGTGAATACCGAGATATGATAAAATACTGGTACTCCGAAGAGAAAGAGATAGCACTATCAGATTTTACAGATCCATTCTCGAAACTTTCGTTTACAAAAATATATAATATTATTGCATTTATTTTTCATACTACTAATATAAAAATTCATATTTATCATAATTGTATAAAATATCCAACACCGAGCGAAATCAAACAAATTCTTAAAGATAATCATGACTCACCTCTCGCTGGACATCCAGGTATCTCTCGTATGCTGGAAAGAATTAAATCTCAATTTTGGTGGAAAAATATGAGACAAGACATCGAGGACTATGTAAAAAATTGTCGCTCGTGTCAAATTAATAAGCCGTTACGACAAACAAATCGTGCCCCAATGATAATAACTTCCACAGCATCGCGACCCAACGAAAAAATCTATCTAGATCTGGTCGGTCCACTTCCTGAAACATATGAATATAAATATAAATTTTTACTTACCGTACAAGATGACCTCACTAAATTTTCACAAGCTTATCCTATGCAGTCATGTTCAGCTGAAGAGACAGCTAGAACATTCGTTAATTATATTTCACACATGGGAATACCTAAAATGATAATTTCTGACCAAGGCACGAACTTTTGTTCTGACCTTTTTAAACAACTAGCAAAGTTATTCAGTATAAAACACATTTTTGCTTCACCATATCATCCCCAAACTTGTGGCGCGCTAGAAAGGAGCCACTCCACTCTCAAGGAATATTTGAGGTCTTATATAAACGAAAATCAAAACACCTGGGACCTTTACATCCCAAGCGCTATGATAGCTTATAATTCAAATGTGCATAGTACGACAGGTTATTCCCCATTAGAATTATTATTTGGCTTCAAACCCTATTTACCATCTAGCATAGACGTTCTCGATAACAATACATATACAGATTATATTCGAGCACTTAATCATCGTCTTTATTATAGCCGTCAAAAGGCTCTACAAAATATTCAGGTGTCTAAAGAAAAATCTAAAAAATATTATGACGTTCGAACAAAGCCTATAATATACAATGCTGGCGATATGGTGTATGTCCGTTGCCATCATAAGCAAAACAAGGCCTTATCCCCAGTGTGGAAAGGTCCGTATAAAATAATAAAACTAAACGGTAATCATACGGCAACGCTATTAATTAATCGTAAGCACGTTCGTCATCATTTCGACGAAATAAAGCCGGCAAGTGACGACACGGCATAGTGTCCTAGGTCAGTAAGTTAGTATAAATAAAAGTAAGTATGTATAATATAATCGTAACATAAGTCCTTTCGTTCTATTTCAGATGCGCGCTGTCGCCGCTAGCTAGATCAGGGCGCCTAGACAAATTACCTTCGTTAAAATTCGAAAAAATCTGTCGTATCGACTTCTCTTTTGAGATCACGACAAAATGTTCCTAGCCATATGCATTATGTTGTTCGAATCGCAACAACGAATTGCTCAAACGTGCTCAAACGTTAGTTGCTATGATTTGAAAGAATCTAGCCGTCAGTTGTGACGTTGTCAAATGTCATAATTGCTTTTTTTTTATTAATGATGGCGTTACGGCTTAAAACTATTTATCAGTGTCAAGTTTAAAAGGCAGACAAATAGATTTATTGTAGGTATATGATTTCAACACCGTATTATTTTCAAGTCTAATGTCTAGTCAAAGTTCAAAATACAAATAGTCAGGGCAAGTCAGTCGATTCAGTAAAATGGTACCTAGTAGTTTTACTGAAAGTTCCTAGAGTGTTTTGTATAAAATGGAATCAAATTTCAAGTGTAGAAATTTACAATAAGAATTAAGTAGGTACCTACTTAATTAACACAGGCGATTATTACGGTTGTAAGGAACTTCAATATGCACCGAAATCCGAAACACCGGAGAAAATTCAGAGCATTCTAAATCAGACACACAATTTGACAACTGTTTATTATTTGACATTGACTGACCACTCGTGTGTACGATTTTCAACTCTATTGTATGACTCCAGAGTTCTATTTAGAATTATATTATATAATACATTATTTAATTAATTATCTTCTATTTTTCATTGATAATACAGATTTTATACGGATTTCTTGCCAAATAGTCAAAGGAAACACATTTTATACAGATTTTAACAGGTTACACTAAAAGGCCATACTCACGGCGCGTCCAGCAAATCCAGCACCGGTACTAATAAAGGGCTATACTCATATCACGGTGCATGATGCATCCAGCAAATCCAGCACCGGTACTAATTAAGCCGTCATTAGTATGCACCTAAGTAGGATTTAGGAATAACAACTAGATCCATTCTTAGTGTCAATCATTTAAAATTTTTGTCTACAAATCCGCGGCCTTGAGCTTGCAGGATGGATGACCTTTTACAAATAAATAGTGTAGGTAATGATCCTGGTAACACAATAAAGGGCTATACTCATATCACGGTGCATGATGCATCCAGCAAATCCAGCACCGGTACTAATTAAGCCGGCATTAGTATGCACCTAAGTAGGATTTAGGAATAACAACTAGATCCATTCTTATACCCATTTGCACTAAACGTAAGTTAGGCCTGTCCTAGTTAAGATACACTTAAACATAAGAATAGCCTAGCTAAACATTTTGTTTGCACTAACAGATATAACTTAATTATGTCGTAGCTTAGGCATTGCCTAGATAAGTGAATGATTGAATGAATGTAAAGATTGGTTGTTTATGGTTTTATAAACCGGCTAAGTAATGTAGTCCATAGAAAATATTTTGGCCTTCTCTTTACATTGATTCCGTCGTGTGTTAAAAAGTGACAAAAGATAAGACATTGGTTTATTTTATTTGGTAACGTAAATTCACCAAAAGGCTGTCAATTGTCTTGTCATTACACGTCAAACAGATATATATAATATACGTGTTTACTGTTGACTAAAATTATACATTACGATTAATACATTACGATTTATTTGGAATCGTTATTGATATACCTATTATGGAAAATAAATTAAAATAAAAAGTAAAAACCGCAAACTATACGGCGGAGGAAAAAATAAATTTTGTGCGATTGTTGTGCGACGAAGGCCCGTGCATCCTATCGAAAGTCTTCTCACGAAGGCACGACGAATAAAGATAATTGATATAGTTACAAATAATATACAGACAACTTGATAAAACACCCGACTTATGTGTTGCCTAGGCTTACGCACTTCCTAATCGGGCTCATAAAGTTAAGAATATCCTAAGTGGACTTAGGAATGGCCTAAGGTTAGTGCAATAGTATTTTTTGCTAGGAGCAGCCTAAACAAGTTAGGAAAGAACTTAGGCGATCCTTAAGTTTAGTGCAAATGGGCATTAGTGTTTAATCATTTAAAATTTTTGCCTACAAATCCGCGGCCTTGAGCTTGCAGGATGGATGACCTTTTACAAATAAATAGTGTAGGTAATGATCCTGGTAACACTGGGTAGAAAAAGAAGAAGACGAAGTACAATAATTTTTGTTTGTTAACAAATTAACAATTTACTTATTCTTATGTAATAAAGAACTAGGGACCGGATTATTGCATTATATGCATTTGCTTATTTAAGCCATTTTACCTAAGATCTAGTTATGATGCATAATATTATCGGTACACGTACATTTACAATATTTTTCCGAGTGCAGTGAACCCACCCTGTGTTCCGAAATGCGATAAAAGTGATAATATCGCGAATTTGACACGGAACGCTTTTGAATTTATCCAAACAATAAATAAAATACGCTCAATGAACTCCACGTTGCCAATGGCATTGCCGCATAAACTTCAAGAAAAGTTTGAAAACATATTGAACAATAACCCAGGTTTTGAAAGCTTGTGTCAAATTGATAGTTTCATTAATGGAACGGCAGAACTTTTGCCAGAAACTATAAGTACTAACATAGCACCCAAGTTCAAATTCTGCCCAGTTACCTCAGTGGATATGGAGCGAACCCTTTCCACTAACAAAAATATTCTAAACAATCGAAGACACAATCTTACCACTGAAAATTTTGATAAATACCTACTTAATTGTTTATATTTACAAAAAATTTAAATAATTTTATAGTCATGTAATGTTACTGTACCTATTATCGCCTATCAAAAAATAATTTACTAATTGTACCTATGCTGATTTTGAAATAAAAAACTTATTTTTCTCTTTTTTTAGGGGTTCCTAAAATTTATCATTAAATTTGCATATTCTGCCAATTTTCGTGCATATTTCAAGCATTTCTCATGCATATTTAATAATGTTGTTTGCATTTAATGTATCGAACCGCTACCAACCTAATTAATTTGTATTCATTCTGTGACAGGCTCTAACTAGTGCTAAACAAAGAAATATCTGCATTATGTAATTCCTTTGCAAGAAATGAAAGTAATTTTTACATTTTATGTTTATTTTCTTACTAAAACTTAAAAAGTAAAATAAAATGTTGATACTCATGTACCTATTGTTATTATTTCAACTATCCTAATACGGACACTTGATATGGCACGACAACTTTATAAGAGGAATAATTGAGGGGAAGGAAACGTGGAAGGCCGAGAAGAACTTTTATGGACCAGGTTAAGGCGATGGTCGTGTCGTATCAGGAGGTTAAGAGAAGGATGAAGTGCAGAGAGGAATGGAGAAAGCTCCACCGACAAGAGCAAAGCTTTTAAATTAGAATGAATGAATAATTCTAGCAAGACAATGCCTATAACAAATTCAAAGTGTTATGGCCGCTTGTAATATTTTGTATACAATATGTAGTAACTGTTAGGTTTATTTATTGTAATAGTACCCTGTACAGTCATGGTACTTTTATAAATTTTATTACTTCCAGCTAATAACACTTCCTTTAAAGTTATAGTTCTGTAAAATTGCAAAGAATATTTCAATTATTTAGTCATATTTAGTCACAAACATACTATAGAGATTAAATATGATGTATTTAATGGTTAACACTACTTGACTGTTTATAATAGCAAATATTTCAAAACTATTATGAGGTGTTTGTGTGCTTACATCCCATTTATAAGGCGAAGGTGTTGAGCATCGATATATACAATACAATAAAATATAATTACATTGAAAAACTTATAAATTTTATCTACTAAATACAACTTGCTTATTTATGAACTACATTTGTTACCTACTATAATTTAGGTAGGTACCTACTATAGGTACACCTAAAGATTGCTATCAGCTGGTATAGTAGCGTGTAAAGGTTACAAACTGCAAGGGCGTTATTAATCTAAGACTGCAAGTAAGCTACAAATTAAGAAATTTATATTTTAACAAAGTGTTAAATTATACTTGAATACAATGAATTAAATATTAGGTACCTACATATTGACAATAATTGTGATTAATTGAATACTTTAGATTGAATTCTTTTGACTTTTTATGCAATATAGACCCTTTAGGCAAATCATTATTATTTACAAATAACAGCTGATCAATAAAAATCCGCCATATTGTTCGTTGAGGCGATAAAGGTAGCTATCTGGGTATCTTTATCGTTAGGTCGATAAAGATAAAGATCACGATCTGCTAAATGTCACTTACGGCCGCTTGTCTAGGCATTGTATGGAGAAACGCGTTAGAGCAATTCGTTATATGGGTGCATCGTTAGCGTATTCGTTCAAAGTGGCTGCTTGGCTACCAATTTTTTTAACGATACGACTGAATATGTCATTTAACGCACGCTTATGTCAATCCCATACATTTTTTATTCACGAAGTTCGCCGTCGATATTATTTAATGCATCTTGTCTAGCCCTCCAGGGCGCCTAGACAAATTACCTTCGTTAAAATTCGGAAAGATCTGTCGTATCGACTTCTCTTTTGAGATCACGACATTTTGTCCCTAGACAAACGCACACTGTTGTTCGAATCGCAACAACGAATTGCTCAAACGTTAGTTGTTTATGATTTCAAGAATTTAGCCGTCAGTTGTGAAGTTGTCAAATGTCATATATTTTTTTTTTAATAATGGATGGCGTTACGGCATAAAACTATTTGTCAGTGTCAAGTTAAAAAGGCAGACAACTAGATTTAATGTAGGTACCTATATGATTTCAACACCGTATTATTTTCAAGTCTAATGTCTAGTCAAAGTTCAAAATACAAATTTTGATACAAATAGTCAGTGCAAGTCAGTCGATTCAGTAAAACGGTACCTAGAAGTTTTATTGAAAGTTCCTAGAGTGTTTTGTATAAAATGGAATCAAATTTCAAGTGTAGATATTTACAATAAGAATAAAGTAGGTACTTATTTAACAAGGCCGATTATTACGGTTGTAAGGCTGGAACATGAAGCATAGATACCAGGAGTCCGAACGGTATAGGCTTTTTAATAATAATTATGTACACAATAATAGGACCAGATCTTAGTTCTCTTTTCTGCCGCTAGGCGTGCGAGACCGACGAGTACCAAGTGTTGCCAATACTATTATACCGAGTGTTGCCAATACTTATTTTATTACAATTATTTTTAAATTACCGTTAGGCAATTACCGTGTTCTACGGTATCTATTTTTCGAGAACAGTTTCTAAGAATTTCCTAAAACTTTTATATAATAAGATTTCAATCTTTCCAGAGCTGTCAATAGCAATTTTAAACTTCCCGCGTAATTTCAAACGAGTGCATGTCGAACCGTCGCGCGCTCTACCGGCAAAAATCTGTCCCAGTAATTGAGACCATTATTTTAACATTACGTTCGGACTCCTTGTTAACTATACTTCGTGGGCTGGAACTTCAATATGCACCGAAATCCGAAACACCGGGAAAAATTCAGAGGATTATAAATTAGACACACAATTGGATAACTGTTTATCTATTGTATGACTCCAGAGTTCTATTTTGAATAATTATATTATATAATACATTATTTAATTAATTATCTTCTAGTTTTCATTGATAATACAGATTTTATACAGATTTCTTGCCAAATGGTCATAGGACACACATTATAAACAGATTTTAAGAGATTACACTAAAGGCCATACTCACGGTGCGTCCAGCAAATCCAGCACTGGTACTATTATGAATTTTAATATTATCCGGTGTTCAGCATAAAATATGTGTACAGTCTGACAAGGATCTTTTGGCACGTGGACAAAATCAGAACTAACATCGCCGTCTTGTAAAATGTCACTTTTAGTATTAAATTGTATTGTTTTGTAGTTGCGACACTTACCTTTTGGCACGTGGATAAAATCAGTAATAACATCGCCGTCTTGTAAAATTTCACTTTTAGTAATAAGTATTGTTCTTATTTGCGACACTCACGCCCCCATCCAAGTGCCAAAAGATCCTTGTCCGACTGTAATGGCGTATCTATTGTCTTGCGAATGATACCATCTAATAAAAAAGAAGGAAAAGGTTTTAATGTAAACTGCATTTTTATTTAGTATTAAATGACTATTTCTAACTTTTTTAATTAGAATATGATATAGTTATAAACATTTGTTAAAATAATAATAAAGTACACTCGTTTTATCTAAGATTTTTCAAGTTACTTTTTAAAAATACCAACATTTTTCTGGTTGGCAACATGCAAGAACGAGACACACGGCCTCCCTTATGGCTATCTCGCTCGGCTCGGATTTGCCTCTATGATACGTGCATTGTGAAATACACTCTATTACCAAGGCAATACAGTTCTTTTTAGCAATTACAAAATACGGAGTCTTCTATCCTTAGGACTATATCCATGTCCTGGTAAAAAAAAAAAAACTGGCCAGAAGAAGAAGAAGATGAAGTACAATTATTTTTGTTTGTTATCAAAATAACAATTTACCTAACTTAGGCCTTTACATCCGATGATGGATGATTTATACAGTATTCTCCGAGCGAAGTAACCACTCTTGAAATACTGTAGTGCCTGGGACAGTTGTTTTTTAAATATCGTATGATTTCCCAAGCGCATACGGCATTCTCACAACATCACCCTAGTCCAGAGGAATGACTAGTCAATACGTCTGGGGCCAACTATGTGCGGGTTTCCTCACGATGTTTTCCTTCACCGGTAGAGTTGTCACATACCTTTTGCAAACCTTCATAGAAATCCCTACCTATGATACAGGTTCCGGCTTCCCTTTGAAGAAGCAGCCTTCGCCACTGATAGTGAGAAGTGATATAAATCATAATGTAATTATTAATGTATCAAAACCGCTACCAACCTAAGTTAATTTGTATTCATTCTGTGACAGGCTCTAACAAGTGCGTGTAAATAATAATAATTATTAGCTGTGTTGATTTTTAAATTGTATAATGTTATTATTGGTTATGTGACTTGAGATAAAACTAATTATTTAAAGAAATATCTGCATTATGTAATTCCTTTGCAAGAAATAAAAGTATTTTTACATTTTAAGTTTATTTTCTTACTAAAACCATGTAAAACTTACTTTAAAAAGTAAAATAAAATGTAGATACTCTTGTATTGTTATTATTTAATCAATCCTAATACGGACACTTGATACGGCACGAATTATTTAGTCACAAATATACTATAGAGATTAAATATTAAGTATTTAATTGGTTAACACTACTTGACTGTTTATAATAGGTGTATAATAGCATAGATATATAATATTAAATTTGTAATAATTAATCAAAGTATAATAGCAAATATTTCAAAACTTTTATGAGGTGTTTGTGTCCTTCTAACCCATTTATAAGGCGAAGGTGTTGAGCATCGATGACAATAAAATATCATTACATTGAAAAACTTATAAATTTTAATTACTAAATACAAATCTTTATTTCTAAGGAAGTTTCAGAGAAACTTGCTTAATTATGAACTCCATTTGGTACCTAAATTATAGTAGTAATTTAGGTACCTACTATACACCTAAAGATTGCTTTCAGCTGATATAGTAGCGTGTAAAGATTACAAACTGCAAGTAAGCTACAAATTAAGAAATTTATATTTTAACAAAGTGTTGAATTATACTTGAATACAATGAATTACATATTAGGTATTGACAATAATTGTGATTTATTGAATACTTTAGATTGAATTCTTTTGACTTTTTGCAATATAGACTACTAGCAGAAGGTGTTTTTTAGACCGTTTAGGCAACTTTAGGCAAATCATTATTATTTACAAATAACAGCTGATCAATAAAAATCCGCCATATTGTTCGTTGAGGCGATAAAGGTAGCTATCTGGGTATCTTTATCGTTAGGTCGATAAAGATAAAGATCACGATCTGCTAAATGTCACTTACGGCCGCTTGTCTAGGCATTGTATGGAGAAACGCGTTAGAGCAATTCGTTATATGGGTGCATCGTTAGCGTATTCGTTCAAAGTGGCTGTTTGGCTACCAATTTTTTTAACGATACGACTGAATATGTCATTTAACGCACGCTTATGTCAATCCCATACATTTTTTATTCACGAAGTTCGCCGTCGATATTATTTAATGCATCTTGTCTAGCCCTCCAGATTACGTATCGCCCATCATTAGTAGTCCGGGCCTTTATTTCGATAAGCTCTTAGATCTTAAGTTTACTAATAACGACTGGAAAGTCTTAGCATATTTAGATATAAGTCATATCCAACCTAACTTAGATAAAATAGAGTTTTTATTAGAAAAGCTAAATGTATTTTGTAACTCTCTTACGTCATCAAAGATACAGTCGGACTGCACTAATTCACTCTCGGCGCTGAAAAATCAGCATCTCATTAATGTTAATAAGTTTTCTTCTGTATCATATTTGCTTCACAATGATAAAACTAAAGAGCGTTTTAAAAGAGGTCTCATTGATTTAGGAGGATCCATCCTAAAAACTATTTTCGGTACATTGGACGCCGAAGATGCTATCAAATATTCGGAAGCCATAAGTAGTGTACAGACGGATGAAAGACATCTCGCTCACCTTATGAAAGATAATATTCACGTTATACAATCTACCATTTCATCATTTAATAATTCTATGTCTAAAGTTAATTTAAATGAAAAACATCTCTTAGAAAATATGGAAATAATACATAAAATATTAGACTCAGTTTCTAACACAAATGATAAGCTTACATTAAAAACTCAAATTAATTCCTTATCTAATTCTTTAGAAGCTATAATCTTAACGTCATCTTTCGATATCGACGACATAAATAATGCTATTTTATTTGCAAAACTTAATGTTTTACACCCGACTGTACTGAGTCCTTATCAATTATATAACGAATTAGATAAACATAGAAATAAACTACCTAGCCATTATGATTTGCCTGTACCATTAACACTACAAAATATACAAGAACTAACAGATATTTCCAAATTAGTTTGTTATTATCATCAAAATAAAATAATATTTGTCCTCCACATCCCTTTAGTCCTACCTCAAACCTATAATCTTTATAATATCATACCATTACCAGTTCCATATGATATATTGAAACCGGACACCTACATTCTAATCGAGCCGACTAGCTCATATGTAGCAGTAACAGGTGATCGCATGTTCTACTCGCTATTAAGGGACATCGACAATTGTAAATTAATCAGTGAAAAGTGTTATGTGTGTGTGCTCGCCGACTTATTTTCAGTCGTTGCCAACCCTACGTGCGAAACAACTTTATTAAGTGAAGTGGTTACTAAGCTCCCAGATTCCTGTGTAGCTAAAATAATTCACGGTTCTATAGATGTATTCCATAAACTTAGTTTTAATCGTTGAATCTTTGTTCAGTCAGAGCCAGGGAAATGTCATATTACTTGTGAAAAATCCGATGTAAATTCAGATGTTATATTATTCGGAACTGGCATCCTGACCTTACCTAAATATTGTAAAGCATTTTATAAAACATTACAGTTCACCGCAGTTGGCGAAACGTCACTCGGTAACGTAACAAACGTAGTGTCAAATTTTAACATTTTATTAGACGATTGTTGTGAACATTCAAAAATTAATAAAACTTTTGCCAAACTTCCACATTCTAATTTAAAAAATATTGGCAATCTTGATTCATTGTTGCATGCCAGCATCCATCTTCGTTCAATGGAAGATGAGTTATATAAATTAGAAAATCCATCTCACTTAGATACATATGGAATTCACTATATGTCTATAAGCTTATTATGCAGCATTATATTTATAATATATCTGATATATAAATGTCGAAAAAATATAACTTGTAAGAAATCGCCTTGTTGTATTCAAATTTTTAATCAGTGTCATAATTCCAAATCTCGCACTGATCATCCAGCATCTCTTGTTGTTTTTAAAGATAATAATAGCATTAAAAATGATTCTGTGCTGGAGGAAACATTTATCAGCACGCCAACTCCTTTAAAAAGAAATGTTGTTTTAACCAATATAATAAAAGATCATGAATTGTAATACGAATGTTTAATTAATTAAAATTTTAATGCTGATGTAATAATAATAAACAGTAACTTTTAACAATAATAATTGATACTTATTTTTATAATTATATACGATAAATAGAACTAGTAATAATTACATCTTTAGAAATTCTATTAATAATAATTAATAATTTTTGTGTTAATTAAGTTTTTGAATAAATTTTAGTTAATAAAATATTTTTGTAATTTAGCTGTTTTTTGTATACTCCAAACGAAAGTCCAATCTCTCGCGTTAATCTTAGCATAATCTCTCATCACTTTGAGATGTGATGATCGATCTTAACGGGGGGGTTGTTATATCGCAAGTAGCATGAGTGCATATGTATAGTAAAGTCGCTGAGTTTCTCATTGCATTATTGCTAATGCAATAGGAAACCATTATTATTCCGTTTAATTAAAACATAGTGTTTTTCATCAGATTGAATTGGACTTCCGTCGGGTGCAGGTCTCTTTCTAAGTTCTTTTTTTTATATAATATATTTCGTGTGTCAAATAAATAGTTTTTTTTTTAAAAACCAAAACCTGAACCACGCCGTAACAGTACCATCGACAAAGTTCCTGCTCGACCAGCTCCTTAACATTTTCCTTTGCACCTCAAAATATTTTAACACAAATGATGTGACCGCAACGACTGCAGACATGGTTAAACTACGTTTTTATACGTGAGAATGTGTGTTTGCAAGATTCAACGGCACTGTTGGGGGTTTTTTATCGTATGCCTGGTCGAGCCGCAACTTGTTCGATGGTACGTGCCTATCCTTAGTTTTGCATTGATTGATTTGAATAATTTATTTTGATTTGAATCATTGTTTTAAACTGGATGACAGGATAAGAAATAGTGAGATAAGGAAACGTTGTGGTCTGAAAGAAGATGTAGTGACAAAAATTGAGAAAGGTATGCTGAGATGGTTTGGCCATGTTGAGAGACTGAATGAAGAACGATTGACGTGTATAATGCGAGTGTGAATGGAAGTGTTGGAAGGGGTAGGTTACAGGTGAATAGGGGACATCTTGAAAAAAGGCCAGGTCAAGAGTACCCAAAACCGAAGAGCATGTATGAAGGGAATAATGAAAGTGGATGAAGCGAAACAAGTATGTAAGGATCGTAGCAAGTGGAAAGAAGTGGTCTCTGCCTACCCCTACGGGAAAGAGGCGTGATTATATATTATATGTATGTTGAATCATTGATGAATTCTTTTATACTCTTGAAACTCAACTGTATCTCACCGTATATGAGATTATATGAGATATAAAATATAACGTTTTGAACAAACATAAAGCAACTGAATACATTTATACGTATACCGATTACACCCTTTTGAGTGAGGTTCAAAGTGTTTATTTATGAATAATTTCATATAATCCATATTTTTAACCCTTTATACAAAGGGAATACCGAATAACGTAAGATCGAATATTACGTTCATACATAAATTATTATATTAATTCCCGCGCCTCAGTTTATTTCAGGTTATGTGGTTGTTCCCAAAGGTGAATGCATGGTTGGTGCCAGTGGTGAAGGCTGGTTCTTCTTCATAGAGAAGCCTTAACCGACTTCGGTGACGGTGGCCGGTTTCATTTAAACCAGGCCAGCTACGCAGCAGTTATTTTATAGTACCCAGGTGTGTGCACAGTACACAAGAGCACTCTCTTTTCCTTTACTCTCGAAACCCAGTGGGACGGATAACCAACACGACTGACGAGAGATCAGGTGCAGGACCAACTTTTTACATGCCCATCCGACGCTTGGATCATCTTTCTTGTCAGACAATCAGGTGATCAGCATGTATTGTCTTAACCAAAATTCGAAAACAACATTTTTGTTGTTCCAACGCGGGAATCGAACCCATGACCTCCGAGTCGTGAGCCAAATTCTAACCACTATACCACGGAGGCTGTAGGGAGATGAAAGATATGAATATGTTAACGATTAAAGACATGATGAGTATTATGTTATCGTTATTAAATATTATTGTCGTTTATATCCTACTAATATTATAAGTTTGTAAGGATGGATGAATGGATGGATAGATGGATGGATTACTCTTTCACAAAAAAACTAAAAAACTACTTAACGGATTTTGATGAAATTTGGTATGATAGTAGTTTGGGCTCTGGATTAACATAGGCTACATTTTAACCCGAAAAAGTACAGCGTTCCCGTGGAATACTGTATTTACGCGGGCAGAGCCGCGGGCAAAAGCTAGTTATTTATCAAGATGCAGTATTTTTGTCCACAACTTATTCACACAAGTATCACCAATAATCCCTTTCCTGTAAACATAACGGCTTCGTCAAAGATAAGCTTTACTGTGTAATTTAAATCACAAATGGCAGTTTTATTGAAGGACAGATTTACGGCCACAAACTCCCGCATTCACCAGCAATACGTTCATTTGCCATCGTCAAACCTTTTATGGGCTTAAGTAATGTTATTCGGGGTTCCGTAGGTGTTTTGGATTTTATGTCATAGCTCGGCGCTATCTATACAACGACCGAAATGCATAGGTGGGCTTCGGAGATCTCCCTTTGGGGATTCCTCTATTCCCACAAAAGTGAGTATTTTACCGTTAAGTATACCCTTCGTGTGTAAGTTAGAGGTGTAAAAGTAACGAAAAATGTATTCGTTACTATAATTATTTAGTACTTGTTACTATAGTATTGTTACGTTACTCGTTACTTATGATACCTCATAACATGCTATGTTATGTTAGAGCAACGAATCAAGTCGTATCGCGGTGTCGCAACATTCGTAATTTGTAGAAAACATACTATACATTTTATACCAAGCTGCGTAAGGTACATTTTTTCACTTTTTCGTGTTTTGAACCACTAATTTTGACTTATAACACAATACTACGAAAAATGAAAGTAACGAAATATATCCGTGTGTAACGTTTCGTTACTCGGTACTAGATGGCGCACCCGTTACTCAGTATCGAATACATACGGTTACCCTCTAGTGTGAGTCCGACTCGCGCTTGACCGCTTTTTAGTCATCATGGCTTAAGAGTAAACGATTAGTGTCACGTTTACCACGCATAATGGATCGGTTGGACATACGGTGACAAGATGTTATATTAACGGGCTGAAAATATGCTTGTAGGACACTGAATGTCGATGAGGCGATAAAGTTTCTTAGGATCGCATTAAATGGAGGTCTGTGGTCTATCTCTATGGGTAACCGGCGTGGCGTAAGCATATTATTTATGTAGATAATAATTTTAATCTCATAAATTATTTAAATATACAAAATCTGAAAATCTCTTAGGTAATAATTAATTATAATAACCGTATAGGTTTAATACTTATAAATACTCGAAATAGGTCATTATTATCAAGCAATGATTTTAAATTGAATAATTGAATGAAAAAAAATATAAAAAAAACAAATAGCTTGAAATTCAAACACTCGCAATTAAACTAGTATGATCAGTGATAACTATCTCTCTTTAATATTATATATGTTACCGGCCAAACCCGATTTCAGGACAAACTAGTTTTGCCTAGGCTAAACTGGTTCTTCCTATACGCGATAGGATTAACTAGTATATCCTAGTCCAAACTAATTTGTCCTAAGCCCGATAGGACAATCCAGTTTAGCCTAGGCCAAACTAGTTTATCCTGATATTAATATGCACACTCTAGGACAAATAACTATCGGAATATCGTTAAGGACTGCAGCTACGAACTTTTCAGTTGGATTAGGCCAAGGTTTCGTGAGATGCAACTACATCAAAAACTGTTCCACAAACAGATGCAAGTGCGAGAAGGCAATGATACTCTGCAATTCTAAGTGCCCCCAAAGCACACCATGTAAAAATAAATAACAATTTTAATAATTGAAATATGATAATATTCTGTTTATTAAGGTTTTATAATATCTTACACCAATACACTTTGCCAATATGGAAAAGTACTTATCATAATAAGCTATTCAGTAAAATCTATAACGCCGACCACTTTAGTTAAAATCTTAAAATTTGAATATAAAATTTACTTCCCGCTTTACACCTAAAGCTCTATCTTCTGTAAGAGTGTTAATGATTGTATTGTTCTGTGTTCATGTTATTTTATTCCTGTTTTGTATTTGTTATTATTTAAAACTGCATAATATTGCTGCTATAAATGGTTAATTGTATATTTTGTCTAGTTTATCTGTTAAATACTTTAAAAATGTCATGTTAATTTCGCAAGTGTTACAAGTTATATTTTTAACTAATTGTTCTCATTCTATCACGTATATGAGCGTTTTTAGTTTTATTTTATTTTTTTTTTTTGTTTATTTGTTATCACTGAAAATCAGCGTTGCTATTTCGCAACAATATGCTGCGTGAGCACCAATTTGGTGAAATAGAAACTAGTTTTGTCGTTAATTTTTTGTTTGTTGTGTTAATTTTTTACCAAATAAATAATATTTCTATTCTATTCTATTATTGTTTCTATTTCAAAAGCATTTATTATTTGTTATTGTTTGTATACCCAATAAAATATATCCATAGCTTTTAACGACGAATCATTATCGTTTTAATGAAAATGATTATTTTTCCAATTACGGATTATCAGTTTATATATTTATTTAGACTTTCTAGATATACCATAATGTTTAGACTAGGCCATACTAGTTTATCCTGGAGTGTGCGTATTAATGTCAGGATCAACTGGTTTGGCCTAGGCTAAACTAATTTATCCTATCGGGCTTAGGACTAATTAGTTTAGACTAGGATATACTAGTTAATCCTATCGCGTATAGGAAGATCCAGTTTAGCCTAGTCAAAACTAGTTTGTCCTGAAATCGGGTTTGGCCGGTAACATATATATAAGTACGTTCTTCAAATTCAAATCATTTATTGCAAGAATGTGGTTTGCCATGAGGTCTTACAAAATTACAATATTGAAAGATCCTACATTCTGCCATCAGAATGGCGTTTGCAAATCATAACCATGCAGGTGTAAGAGTAAACTTATAATTAATCTAGTTAAGCCTTCATTTTAAAATTGAATTAAATTCTGTAGTGAATAAAGTTCAAAATTGAATCGTTGTCTTAAAAATGCGCCGTATAAGGTCGCGTTATTCTCGGTGTGAGCTGACGCTAAGGTTTGATAGCTGTAATAATGATACGGTTGTGATCCGCGGAAAAAAGCGCTTGCTAGCGCTAAAGAAAAAAACAGAACAGGTGATAATGTTATTTCTAGTCTTCATATTTTCAAACCAATACAACCCACGTAAGTCACATTAAGACCGCAGTGTTAGTTTGAGAGGCAGTACTAAATACAGTAAGATATTTGAGGCTTGTTTAATCCCCTGTCTTCGATATATAAAAATAAAATAATAATTATCCAGGCTTATGATTTTACGAGAAATCCTATTTGCCAACTCAATTTCATTCAGTAAAATGTATCAAAACAAAACGATGGAACTCACTGTAATTATAGTTCGTATCATTTCATATTCGCAAGTATGTGTGTATGAACTGGTTCCCTTGTTGATTTCATGCAGAACTCTATATTTTAGTTTATGACTCTATACCCGTAAATTATGCACATATGATAACTATATTTAAGTAAATGACTTTATACTCGTTACTCGTACATTTTCTGAATATTCGTGCAAATGCGTACTGAAGTAAACTTCATTTATCATTTAAAATTTAAAAATACTCTCAACGTACCTAAAGTACATCATTTAAAAATATTGTACACCCAGCGCCATTTGTGTATTGATCCGTACTTACGAGTACTTTAGAAAGTATTGTTGTTATGTAAAAAGTATTAGTAGCTTCTGTCGTATGGCGTTATATTCAAAATCGTGTCGTGACGTGACGCATCATTGAAATTTCACTCTTAACGCTGCTACAGAGGTTACACTTAAAAAAACTGATACATTTAAAAAGAACTTACCATTAATAACAGTAACACAGTTAATCCCACTGAAGTAGTTGGTAGTCCCCGTGTCTTTATTGTGAGGGTGCGTGATGAATGTCTGATCCTTGTTCTCCCACAGGAACTTCTCGCAGCGGGGGTCCTGCTCCTCCTCGGCTCGTTTCACCCTCCTCAATGTTCCTTGTCTCAAACTCCCCGAGAGTCCCTCGTATTCTCTCGAGCTCTCTATTCCTTCCGTCTCTCTAAGACTCTCTATATACCTCTTATGTACAAGGAAATTTCTATACGCGTTATCAACATATTCTAAGCCTACGCTATTGGTCCTCGACAGAGCTGTCGTTCTGTCGATCATGATGGGTTCTGCGCCATAATCAGCTGTGCGATTCACCAGGGTTCCGTGGGTTTGTGTAACTGCAACAAAACAATGTAATTACTATTGATATAATGTTCTGTTTATGAGAACTAGCAGTCGCCGTGTGGTAGGAAGTTCCCATGATAATTCATGTTATAATTTTTAAGTTTGGAAGTTATATAAGTTATTTTGCCTCTTAGGCTGGGTGCATAATATCCAGAATCCAGAAGGCCCGAGAAAATTCAGAGCATTGAAAATAGAACTCTAGACTTATAAAAGAGTTGAAAATGGAACACAGTGTCGATTTATAAGATTTGACAGTGACATTTGACTTGACAGTTTGTTCGATTTCCAGCTCTACTTTAATTTTCAGTGCTCTGAATGTTCTCCGGCTTTTGAAATAGTCCCGGCCTAAGTTAGAAAAACTAAAAAATGTAAATGTTGTGACAGATAGACAATAGTTAACGTGTGGGAAAATTGTATCTGTCAAACGCACGGTAGAGTGTGATAATAATCTGAGGTGGTGTGTTATTGTTATTATTAATATATTGTATTCCTAGGCATTATATAAAAAAGGAGGTTTAAACACACCTTCCTCCACATGAACTTTAACTAAGGTGAGGTGCCAAATATCATGACGATCTCTGTGGCTAAGTGGTTTGCGCGTCTGTGCTCAATCCGTAGGTAGCGGATTTGAATTCCGTCAATGGCACAAAAAGTTTTCTATGTTCCTAGGTCATGGATGTGTATTAAATAATTATGTCTATAATATAGTAAAAATCTTAAATATGTGTATAGTATAAAAGTATTAAATTTATTTCCGTTGTCTGGTATCCGTAACACATGTTCTTCGGGAACTTACAATGGGACCAGATTGACGTGGTGTGGCTATTTTAAAGCGGGACTGAGATGACGGGTATCTCATGATGAGAATATCATGTACCTACTAAAGTAATTCAAATTAATGTTAATATTCCGACGAAGTAGAAAAAAAAATCAATTCACTGGTCAACAAAAAAACAACTTTTCCAAACCCATGAAAGGAATTCAACTGATTTTAAGAGAACGTTAAAAAACGTTCACAGTGGTAATAATTTTATGTCTTAGTTAGCTCGTGTTTTCTGTGGATATCAATATAAAGATTAACAACTCAGTTAAAAGCCTACTTACGATAATATACATTTTTTAATTTTAAAAATGTAACTTTGAATTACTTTTACTTTTATAATCGAGATCTATCTTCTCTTCTTAATGTCCAACAACATTCTGCTAGCAAACCTGGACTCCTTTTTTCCTAATAACGCTTTTTCATTCCTGCTTTATCATGGTGGAAACGCTCGCCATATTCACCACCTAAGGCCTCATACATTGAGATAAAAAATTTAAATGTGAGCCCAGAATATGTATTTTGAGGGACATTTTACAGCCAATAACGCACAAGGCTTCAATCATATCTTTTAGAAGTGTTTTATAGTTCTCAGGTGTCACATTCCTAGAAAATTAGTAAAAAAACTTGTACCAAGGATTTCCAAGCCTCGCTTTCTTCTTTATTCAATTTACTGTTGAAAGTATTTTTCTGTATGTCATACTCGTTAGATAAAAGCTATTAAACAAGGAAGAACATGTTCGTGGGTATGTCCGGCGTTAACACCCAATACACGTTACAACAAGTACACAATGAGCATAACTCAGAAAATCGAACTAAGCTAGCTGTAAAACAACTATGGTTGATACATAGTCACCGCGTACGTCTAGATATTACAACTCATTATCTCTGGGCAAAAACCTTGTTGACTAGTGTTATTAGAAGAAAATAAATCACAATAAAATCAGTAAAAGTAATTCTATTTTAGATGATTTAATTAATTACTATTTATAGCGAAATCGTGATCAATCGATACAATCTCATGTTAATGCTGATGAATGCTATTAAAAACAAAACTACACGCATACAAAAGCTCGAATTCGTATTGATGCTTCAAAAATTGCAAACCTTTTTTCACTCATTTAAAATTTAGGAGCTCGGTCATTCGATCCTTTTAAAGCTCTATTTAATAACTATACGGCCGAATACAGAAACGTAAAATATTAATTTTCAAAAATCCTTTCTTAGTGGATGCCTATGTCATTACAACTATCTGTATGCCACATTTCAGCGAAATCCGTTTAGTAGTTTCGGCTGTGCGTTGAAAGATGAGTCAGTCAGGTTTGCCTTTTATATATTTAAGAGTGTATAGATCACTACGTCAACAATTCCTATCTTATATATAATCTGTTCCATCCAAAATATAATTGTTTCCTCTGAAACTAGTAGCAATTATAATTCTTATGTTCGCGGAAAAATCCATTAGACGTAGAGTGAAAATGCGGGTAGTCATAAATTAAAGTCAGTTTACCCCAAACTGTCAGCTCTGTCAGCTTCTGACCGTGAAATAAATGGCTGCCAAGGTGTTCGGACTATTTTTAGAGTTTTTCTAAGCGTGTGATAAATCGTCATGAGAGTTCAACGCGTAGGTGTTTATTAGGTAGATGCTTAAGGGAAAAGTGACAACTTGCCATCGTAGGACCTGGGACTTAAAAAACAGGCCAAGTGTGAGTCGGAGTCGCGTACGAAGGGTTGCGTGCAAAAGGGCAAAAAAAAAAAAACATTTGGTGGTCACGGTGTGGATTCAGCTTGGTAACAGACAGACAGACGAATGGACATGGGAGTCTTAGTAATAGGATCCCGTTTTTATCCTTTAGGTAAGGAAGCTAAAAAAGCCCGACGCGTACAGAAAACATGTGGCAAAAGTGAAACTTCATTTATCACATAAAATCCAAAATCGTATCGCTAGTGTCGTGACGTGGCCTTGAAATTTCACTCTAATAAAGGCTAAAGTAGTTTCACTTCAAAGAAATGAAATTATCATTCGTACATACGCTATCAATCTTTGTTATACTTTAAACTAGGTCATCTTGTATATTTAAAATCGGAATCTCGGAAAAGGCTGCAAGTATTTCCATGAAATTAAGTATTTAGGGAGTTTCGACGGCGCCTACGTACTTTATTGTATTTGCAAAATGGCAATTTTTTTTATTACTGTTTTGGAGTCTACTAATAAGTATCTTTAGTACCACGTTTTCAAAAATTTTAAAAACCCATTGCAAGTGCGTTTTTTCGAGTCGTATTTTATCGTAACACATGAGTCTGTCCGACCGATACCAACGTATGTTAACTTACTCGAGTTTACGTTGCGCACCTGAGTGTGCGACAAGGCCGTAACTGCCACTAACGTGAGTGTTCGCCGAAGTACACGCGTGTCATTTTTTTTTTTTATTTTTGAGCGTCAGTTACTTAAGTTTATTTTACCAATAAACACTTATATTGTTTTGCTTGAATTCAAAATGTTACTGAATAAAGTATTGGATCGGGCAGAACCGATTGCTTAAGATGGATTTTCACTTACCAAACCTATCGTAAGTGGCAGTTCCGGTAGTTTACATCGCTTTTGTTTAACGTATTTGTATCGAATCTGACATATACGATAGTTTACGTGGTTTAAGAAATTACGATATTTATCAAAAGTGCCACTTACGATTGTTTTGGGGGAACTTTTTCACAGTTTTTGTTCAGATTTGATATAAGTGTTTATGTAGAAATAAAGTTTTATGTTTAAATATAGATACGAAATTGATTTTCTGTACAAAAAAACATTTAATTACATATATTTTATTTAATTTATCTGCTTATTGGAATAATTTGAAGGACTTGGCGAGTGATGAACCTTTCTTAGATAGAAGTTTAGCACAAGAGGATTTCGCAGTTTTAAAATCACATGTTTTATCACGTTATATAAAAGCCCGAGCTCAGTTTTATTTTAAATATTTAAACGACGAATAGTTAAACAATCTTTGTCATATAGTCTTAAAAATTCACTTGACAGAAAATGACTAGGTCAACTAAAAGTTGAGGTATTGTATGAATGGGGAAGTTGAAAGCTTGTCAGTCATTATGCAGTAATTTTAAAAGTAATTATATCGAAGAATACAGCAGAATAGTATTATTAATTACATAAATACAGTACCCAAAGAAACACTGTCCTTTTTCGGGACAATAAGTACCGTGTTATATCACTTGTACTATGTTTTAATCCAGAGCCTAAACTACTACCATATTAAATGTCATCAAAATGCGTTCATTAGTTTTTGCCTGAAAGAGTAACAAACAAATATCCATCCATCCATCCATCCATCCATCCTCACAAACTTCACATTTACAATATTAGAAGGAAGAAAAACAAATAAGTGCGCAATGTACTGTGACTAGCCGCGATAGTAAGAACATTTTATGTAAATGTTGTTCTTGATATTCTATTAAAATAAATCGTAAGTACAAGCAATATACGATGTACATAATCGTATGTGTCACTTACAATAAAATATTCCTGATAAATACCAACGTATACTAACGGAAACGGTAGATACGATACATTTTCGTTTATCCAGTCCCTAGAAAATAATTGGAAGTGCCAGTTACGATTAAGAGAGCAAGCTCATTTACGTGGTATACTATCGTAACTGAATTTTTGCGAAAACTATTCAAAATTTTGGATTTTTGATACAATGTACTAATTTGTTATCCTAACAATAATGTTTCTGCAAATTTTCATAAGGATCTAACTATTATGGACAAAGTTATACGAAAAATAAACTTTAAATCGCTCTCCTAAAAAGTAGCGTTTTTCAGATACAATAAAGTACGTAGGCGCCGTCGGTTTTAGGAAAGAAAAATCGATTTAGGTAGGTCTTCTTGGAAACTGCGTATTTTTATGTTATATAATAGATATATATTTTTTGTCACGTAATGAGGTATGTGCATGATTCCAATTTCTAGGTGTCAAATCCGGTTGGTTGACGTTAGACTTTTAGTTGTCGGTAAATTGGTTTCTTTTTTATGACTTATTTTTCTTTTACAATTTTTTTATTTGTTTTTATTTATGGTTCTACTAAAACTCCAAGCATAGTTTGACTTTGTGTCTCATAAACTGTTACTAGACAAATTAAGCAGAATGGGAATAAGGGGAACAGCACTTAACTGGATTAAATCATTTATTGAAAATAGGACACAATACACAGTTATAGAGCACATCAACATAGGTAAAGAACTAGTTAACAGTAAATCCAAAAGCCTGTTAAATGAATTTGGGGTACCACAAGGCTCGGTTTTAGGACCTTTGCTATTCTTACTATATATTAATGACATTCCAATAAAGACTAATTATAAATTGACATTATTTGCAGATGACATATCAATCCTATTTAAATATAATAATAAAACAGACGTGAATAAAATCGAAACTGACATCAATTTAATACTTGAACATATAATTCAATGGCTTACTTCTAATAATCTGAAAATCAATATTAATAAAACTAGATATATACAATTTAGAAACTACAATAAAAAACCTTTACAACTTAAATTAGGATATAAAGATGAAATTATAGATCAAGTAGACGAGAATTTATTTCTAGGTATAAAAATTGATAAATATTGTAACTGGCATGCACACATAGAAAAAATATGTTCTAAACTAAACAGATTCGTATTTGTCTTACGGAGATTATCGTGGACAGTAAGTGTTCAGACTGCAATTATGGCCTATCACGGCTATGTTTCGTCAGTCCTGCGCTATGGACTCGTAATATGGGGAAATTCCACACACATAGATAAAGTATTTATTGTACAAAAAAAATGTCTCCGTGCTATAGCTAAAGTTTCACCATATGACTCGTGTAAGCCTATATTTAAACAATATGGTATATTGACTTTAACAAGTATGTACATTTTGGAAATTTTTAAATTTGTTATTGATAACAATCACATTTTCACACAATTAGTTGATAAGATACCTACAAAGTATTTCAGGAACTCAAAAAGACTAATCATAGACAAAACACCAAAAACAACTTTATTCTTAAATAATGCATATGCAATGTGTGTAAAAATTTATAACAAGGTCCCTGCACATGTAAAATCTCTATCAAAAAAACACTCCATAAGAGAATTAAAAAAAATGTTAATAGAGAAGTCTTACTATAATGTTAAAGAATTTTTAAATGACTAATATGCTATGAGACTAAGTATTTTTGTATGACATAATATGATTTTGCTGAATTTGCATAAGAAAATTGTTTGAATAGTATATTATAGTTCCTGACATTATTGATATTATTGAATAGGTAAATATTGTACTTTTACATTTTATCATAAAGTTTATGACATATAATCTTTTGACTTAATTATGCACTTTTTAACATCTCTATTATTTTTAAACCTTTTAACTTTAGAGTCTATTTATTATCTTTGACATTTTCTTATATCATTTATTTTCTTGACATATAATATGTAGAAAAATATTTATTTACATGGTATTTTGACTAATGAATGATGATAAAAATATTTTTATGGTTAAAATGTACCTATAAGTAATATTGTGAACTAGTTAATATAAATACCTATTTGGACGTCGTTAATGCGACAAAATATGCGACCTACTATAAAAAAATTGTAACAGCTATTGTAACCATATTTTTACCAAATAAACATCATTTCATTTCATTTCATTTCATTTCATTTCATTTCATTTCATTTCATTTCATTTCATTTCATTTCTTCCAGGTACTTTTACAGATTTGAGAACTAGCCCATCATCATCATCGCCATAAAGACCTAAAAGTTTATACGAATGCACATGGTAGGTACCTACAATAGATATCTTGAAGCGACATGTCACATAACGATGACTTATATCAAATCCCATACATTTTTGATTTCGAAGTTCGCCGCCGAAATTATCGAATGCATCTTAACTAGAGGCCCTGATCTCGAATGGAACAAGACTCTTAAATACACAAAATGATCTAGTTCTTATTAAAATACAATTTTAATGAGTTTAAAAGTGAAAAGGTAAAAGTACAAAGTTATGTTAAGAAATTACAAGGACCGGCCAGCCACTTTAGAACTTTGCAATTAAAAATGTGACCACTTTATAACTTGGTAACTCGTAATTTTTGTCTTTCTTTTCGTAAATCTTAACACTGATATTGTACACTTTTATCTTTTGATACGAGTTCTTTTTTTTAATGTTTTAATGCAATAGTGAAATAACTTGTCATTAATTCAAAAAAAAATTAAAAATACCTACAGAAATCCTAACTGTTGTGACTACAACAGATACCTACATAAAAGTGGGAGAACCAACAACCACAACCAACGGACCAGCTCGAGAGGATAAGAGAATACACCAGAGGAGTTATAAGTGTAAGTCAGAGGAGAAACAGTGTTAAAGGTAGCATAATATCTCCTAATCCGTATACGCTATAAGTGTGATTTTTAAATCAGTTCATACGTAAAAATATTAACAAACAAAATTACATTTTCATATTAAATAATTGTATAAGGTTGTTGAAAATATTCGTAATTAATTTTGATTAATATTTACTACTACATGGTGCCCACGACTTTGTTCACTCACGGCGAAAGACTTTATGTTCCGCAGGCTATGAAAAGTAGGCTGTGACCTTATCTAGGATATGGACATTTTAATAACGTTACAAATATTTATTTACTCTGTGCTTTAAATCATTCAAAAATCAAATCAGCATGATAGTTAAAAGCGTTATAAGGCTTTCCTTGGGGAACTATACTATGCATGGAGAATTTTACTATTAACTACTAATTTTAGCCACGGCGATCAAAGACAAAATAAGGTTAGATGTAAGCGTGTTTGCACCTGGATTACGACGGCATAGGTCGCATACATGTCGCATATCTGGAGGAGGTGTGGTTAATATTGTGATATTTTATATAATTTCAATGAATATTCATCTATACTAATATAATAAAGAGGAAAAGTTTGTTTGTTTGTTTGCATCGAATAGGCTCCGAAACTACTCGACCGATTTTGATGAAATTTAGTACAGATATAGAATAGACCACTGGGAAGGACATAGGCTACTTTTTATCGCGGCAAAATGTACGGTTACTTCGTGAGCGACAAAAGGAAATCCCGTTCCTTTTGTCGCGCACGAAGTCGCGCGCAACATCTAGTATAACATAATATGATTAAAATTTTATTGATTATCTTATTATCCATGGAGCTGAATTAAAATAATGACGGGAAATGTTTGAATGAAAATTGTACAATCTTATAATATTTTGGTTTGTGGTCGACACTATTCAAATAGCGGGTCAAAAATGCCCAATGTCTTTAGTTACGTATTTATGATTTTAGGCTAATATAATAATTTAATCTATTTATAGAACCTTATCCTTACAAACACGTAGTAAGCCGACACGACATCGCACTATGTCCCCCCCTGCGGCTACGTAATTGATATACTCCATTTGGGGAAGACTCATGGATATTGAAGCCTAATAGTGATATTGTTTATGTGCATCTGGAGCTCCGTGGCCTAGTGGGTAGATCGTTTGGTTCGCACTCGAGAGAGTGCAGGTTCGAATCCCAGGTTGTGGCGTGTATTAATGAGACTTTTTCAGATCTCAAGTACATTATACGGACGCTCTTACGGCGAAGGAAAACATCGTGAGGAAACCCGCACATAGTTGGCCCCAGACGTATTTACCAGTCATTCCTCTGGACTAGGCTGACTATGTTGTGAGAATGCCGTATGTGCTTGGGCAACCATACGACATTTAAGAACCAACTGTCCCAGGCACTACAGTATTTCAAGAGTGGTTACTTAGCTCGGAGAATACTGTATAAATCATCCATTAACGGATGAAAAGGCCTAAGTTTTTTTTATGTGCATATAAAATAGTTGCATAAATCGTATCTTAATATTTAATTTTATCAGTAGAAGAATAATTGGATAGGTTAGGTTCATTACTATAAAGTATAACGGAGAAACACGCTGTATAACAGATACGGCACAGAGCAAAAATATATTATACAGTTTACGTACAGAGAAACATATTTCAGAGAACGATCCAAATATTGTCAGGGTTGTCACAGAAGATAGGGGTAAATAAAAACGAAGCCTACCGGCAGTATACGGTTACTGAGAAAGTCTAATTGGTATACACCATAACCCACCATCGAACCGGAGAGAACAAGATGCATTCGATAATTTCGTCGGGGAAGTTCGAAACCAAAATGTTTGGGATTTGACGTAAGGGAACGCAAGCGACATGTCACATAGCGATGCCTTATGTCAAATCCCATACATTTTTGTTTTCGAAGTTCGCTGTCGAAATTATCAAATGCATCAGACTAGACCCCCTGCACGATCACGCGTATGACTCATTGAGTCTATTCACTAGGTTATGAACGATCTTTTAATTAATCAAGACATCTCATCTATACATCTATACAGATAAATAAAATTGAAGTGTCTGTTTGTAACTTCAAATCTAACAGCTTTTCACATAGTGAATCTGAAAGTATATTCGGTACTTACAATAAAATACCAATTTATAAAATTTTTGTCTGTCCGTCTGTCTGTCTGTCTGTCTGTCGGTCTGTCTGTCTGTTTGTTCCGGCTAATCTCTGAAACGGCTGGACCGATTTTCACGGGACTTTCACTGGGAGATAGCTGATGTATGTATTATAAGGTCTAACATAGGCTACTTTTATTTTAGAGTTCCGTTTAAAAAAATAGGGTTCCGCTTCCGTTAGTTCTGCGCAAACGAAGTTGCGGGCATCAGCTAGTAGAAAATAAAATATTTGATAGGTAAAATAAGATATATTTTTATTTAAATACACAGTATATATAAATATACATAACCACTTTTTATTTGATAGGTATTACTTATTGTGTTTCATATTCTTACATTATGAAGAGTAATCATTCATTGGACATAAATACAAAATTAAAAAAAAAGTTAACTATGTAGCTGTTTAAAATTCCAGTTTTCTTTAATCTATAGTTACTGTTGGTATTAGTCAGAAATTAGGATTTTAAGAAAACAATTGGTAGTTTTATACTCAAAATCTAAAAGTACGGGTTTGAAAATAATATGAAGATGCAAAAAAAAAATGAGCATCTTATCACAACCACGTTAATATTGTCCCGCAGGCTGATTATGTATCTTTAGCAGATAGTTTGCAGACGGCAACCGGTCGCGTAGTTGTCGCGTGATCGGTTGCTAATCGCTGAAAAAAATCGTATTACGTACGACTGTTGCTCTGCTGTTGTTCGACAACTTGTATATGCATTTTTAGCGGTATAAACAGCGCCACTAGCAATCATGTAGCGACATGTGGAACTATATCTGTTATGAAGTATCAAGTGTTTTGTTTACACAATGGAATCTTTGCCGTTTTTAAACAAAAATGGGACGAAGTTTAGATAGAAAGTACTTTATGTGGATGTAGAATAGCACACCATGCTGATATTTCAGCGTAATAATCTATTGTATGCCTAAATAATTAGCACTGAGCACTAATTGCCTCACTCCTTAGCCTTACACTACTGCAAAAATCGAAGTATACCTATGGGTATACTTAACCTAACAATCACAGAAACGCACGATTTTTATCATTTCTTGAATGTAGCATATTATAGAACATACGGATACACTACAACATATAATTCACTTTACTTTAACGACGAAAACACTGCCTACATCGATTTATAATATCAGCAATCTTTCAACAACAACCGAAATGGGTTGTCGCTCTTTGACAATTGAAATTGCTCGCCGTCTGCTGTCGCGTTGCTGTCAAATGTCATACGTAATACCGATTTTGTTGTTACAAGGAGAATCGATTGCATTTTTAGTTCCCTAATTGTTCGCTAGATCGCGATACCATCGATTGTTCGCTGTCGCGTCGCTATTGCTAATACGTAATACAAAAAATATGTTTGACAGCGATATTGTACAATTTACGCCTGTCGCATTGCTGTTGCAAGATACAGAATCAGCCTGCCGCGGTAAGTTCTCGAAGAACTTGTGTTACGGTTATCAGACAACGGAAATTTATTTAATACTTTTATACCATACATGTGTTTAGGATTTTTATTATATAATATAATCCACGACCCAGGAACACAGAAAACTGTTTTTGTTAGCTGGCGGAATTCGAACTCGCGACACCCGGCTTGAGCGCCAACGTGCTTACCATTGAGCCACAGAGGTCATCGAATCTTTCGACTCAAGCGAGTGCCTATAAAATTGAAGCTTTTATTGATTCTTTTTTTTATTGACCATTCTAACGCTTCATTGTTTTTTAGCTAATAATTCAAGTTTTAGTTACTCCCAAAGTCTTCCAAAGGCTGGCCTAATAAAACGCCATAAAAACGCAAAGGCCCCATAAAAGTTGGCGTAAAAATCCGCATAAAAGATGTTTGTATGTGTCAGTCGGCGCGGTCCCGCGAGACTGTATTCAGCGGGCCATAGACTCCCGCACCGCATTAATGTCAGATGAATGTAAACAGCGTCAATAACTCAGCAGGTACACACGATTGTTGAGTGAATATTGTATTTGTAATACGAGGGCTATAGTTAAGTTTTAAATCATTTTTATACTTGATTTAGACAACGTACGTTGCACAAAATGGTGTGTTATGGCGTACATGTTATGAAATTATTATCATGGCGCATTTTTCATTAATGTATACTTATATATAATAAAGTGGAACGATTTGTTTATTTGGGTGGAATAGATTCCGAAACTACTGAATCGAAGTGTGATGAAATTTGGTACAGATAATTATATAGTAGACAATGTAGTCTGAGTCACAAGATCCATTTCAGCGAATTTCTGTCCAAGGGCACCGAAAAGGATGATCCAGGGCTCATTCGATTCGGAATGACATTTAGAAACTTTTTGAACAATTTTCGAAAGAAAGCGGACGGGTGATACGCCGTGGCGCGCGGCTTGCGGGTCCGTACTATCGGTCGGCGAGCGCGGGACGCGTATCACCGCTTTAAGCGCTATTTTCACCTCTAAATTAAAATTATAGATATTGATCATAGAGTTCCGAGAGTTGAATGTTTTTTTTTTTTAGGAAATTTTCTCCTCTTCTAATATATTTGTAGAAAACATGGGATAAACATGCTTTAAATATCGCACTATATTAAAGTACTGGCTCTCAAATTAACACTGTGGGCTTATTGTGGGTAATGTTGGTTACAAAATGGAAAGAGAAGAAACAGCAATACTTCACCATTATTCTCAATAGTACTAAAACTAAGCACTTCACACTGTTTTAATTACTGTCTATTAAAATAATAACGACTCCACTTATTTCATTACTTAGCACTTATATTCACTATCACTATCTAACAAGAACACCGATAGTTCCCGAGCCGAACTTCCCGCCACGACGGTTGGTATCATAATGTTCCGTGACCATTCCTTGGAGGGAAAACGTGATCACCACTCCAAACTGGACTCTATCAGCGCCAAACAACATGGCGCTAGTGTTCCCGTCAACTATACTTCCGTAGGTACTATTGACTTGCTTGTCAATTCAGCAACAAAATATTAACCTCTTTGACATATTTAATAGTTTCCGAGATATTTTCAAAAAACCATACCAACCTTTTGTTTTTTCTAAATTGTTTATAACTTTTGCAATTTCTTCGAGCCCCTCTTAAAATTGTTCAAAAAGTTTCTAGAGGTCATTCCGAATCGAAGGAGCCCTGGATCATCATTTTCGGTGCCCTAGGACAGAAATTCACTAAAATGGATTTTGTGAATCAGACTAATGGGGAAGGACATATTATTGTACTATATTTTATCACGGGAAAATGTAGGTACAATGTACACGATAATTCTTTATACATACAAGTCGTAAGAAATATCTATACAGGATGTATATTTATTTGAACTAATTATTTAACCCAACATTAGACTTCAATTTATCGTAAGTAGTGACAGTAAGTAAAACAAAGAAACAATCGTAATTTACAAAAAAAATCATGGTTAAGAAAGATTATTCTAAATGCCGGCTCTAAAGGTCGCGCGCTCGCCGCCAGTTTGGGGCACGCGGTTATAAGTCCGCGTGAAGTATTTTATGGGATAAGCTGGTCAAAATCAAAGGTAACGTTATATTTTTAGAACGAGACATGAATATTACGCTCCATGAATATCTATTTTTGTACGAAACATACATATAATTTAATCATGCCTCTTTCCTGTAGGGGTATGCAGAGACCACTTCTTTCCACTTACTATGATCCTTACATACTTGTTTTGCTTCGTCCACTTTCATTATTACTATCCATTCCTCTTCTTACATTCAACGTAGCGAAGCGGCTCTCCATGGGCCACTTTTCACCTCCGCGAGAACGAGACGTGGCGAACCAACCACATCGTCGCCATTTTGGATAATTTAATTATTTTTATGATTATCCATTGCGTTCCCACGGATTGGCGGAGAGGGTAGGAATAGGGAAAGGGAAGGATAGGTGGTGTGGAAAGGAATATTGGTAAGTTAGAGTGGGAAATAGGAAATGTAGGATATTACCGCTCAGGAGGGCAAGGGATAGGACAGTAATAGCTAGGGAAGCCGGGGTCACATACCCGTATATTATACCACAACTACCGGACAGGTAAGTTGGGATGAGTATCCCATGACAACATTGTTATGAAACCATCCTATTAATTATACAAATTTTTAGTATCCTATATATGAAACAAAACGATGTATTTGAAAGCTCGAGTGTTATTCTACTTCTTCCACGTTCGAGACGTTGTGACATTGGCCGTTAGTGTGCCACCTGTACATGGAAACAAAACTCTCGGCGTGAATGTTAGTCTGCCCCCTGTTTAAAGAAACAGAACCCTCGCCGTAACTGTCAGTCTGGCCCCTTTATGGTGTGATCGTTAGTATATCTAATGTATAACGAAACAGAACCCTCGGGTGACCGTTTGTCTGTCCCCTTTTTAAGGTAACAGAACCCTCGGTGTAACCGTCAGTCTGGCCTCTGTATGGTATGACCGTTAGTATATCTCATGTACAACGAAATAAAAACTTCGGCGTGTCTGTTTGTCTGGCCTCTGTATAAGAAAACAGAACTCTCGGTGTAACCGTCAGTCTGGCCTCTGTATGGTATGACCGTTAGTATATCTCATGTATAACGAAACAAAAACTCGGCGAGACCGCTTGTCTGGCCCCTGTATAAGAAAACAGAACCTTCGTCGTGACCGTTAGTCTAGCCCCTACATAGGGAAACAGAACTCTCGCTGTTGGCGGAAGTCACGCGACCGGAAGCACGCTACATTTGTCCAGGTTCACACTCTACTCTCTATAGGTTTTAACAGCAGATATTTTTCATTTAAAGACACTGTGGGTATTAAATATTGGATATATTTTTTATTTCGTTTAGCACCCGTTGTCCCAATACGCATTATTTGTCTTTACTATGGATAAATAACATTTTTGAATATTGACATAACATTTATTTTTTCTAATATTTGTCACCGTTAAACCTTGCATGAATTTTCACAATTAACAAAAAAACTTATTCAAGTCGATTCAGCCATTCTCGGGATTTAGTAAGACAAAGGAATTGTAACAATTTTTTATGTATTAACATTTAGGCCTTTTAATCCGTTAATGGCTGATTTATACAGTATTTTCCGAGCGAAGTAACCACTCTTGAAATACTGTAGTGCCTGGGACAGTCGGTTTTTGAATGTCGTATGGTTGCCCAAGCACTAGGCACTCTCACAACACCGTCAGCCTAGTCCAGAGGAATGACTGGTCAATACGTCTGGGGCCAACCATGTGCTGGTTTCCTCACGATGTTTTCCTTCACCGTTAGAGCGTCCGTATAATGTACTTGAGATCTGATGAAAGTCTCATTGATACACGCCACATCCTGGGATTCGAACCAGCACACTCTCAAGTGCGAACCAAACGGTCTACCCACTAGGCTCTATAGATTTATATATAAGGAAGATAATTTTGCTCTTAAAACAAGGTGATATTAAATACATATTAATATCACAGTAAGAGATTTTTGCTAGATTAAAACACGTTGCAATGATTCAAAGCAAGTGCTATTAATGTTCAAGAAAATCGTATATTTGTAATGTAAGGTTGCCATTGAGAATACTGCGCAGCAAGATCGCTGCGCAGCGCTTTGTAGCGATATCGTAGAAGGCCTACGAGAAAGTAGTAGGTCTACGAGTTCATTGGATGTCTATGAGACCGTAGCAGGCTTACAATATCGAATTTGGCCTACGAGATCGTAGCAGGGCTACGAGATCGTAGAAGTGCTACGTGTTCAAAATTGAATTTCATTCATACAACAGGAAGTTTAATAGGCAATCGGACTATTTTTTTTTATTGCATAAATGAATAGTACTCTTAAATTTGAGTAACTTCTCAGAAGAAACCGTATATCAAAAGTCAATATTTTCAAATGTACATTGATTTGTATAAAAAATTTCGCGAGTCTCGTAAAAACGTTCCAGACCAAATTTAACCTACAAGTGACGTCACTTGTAGGGTTAAGGTGTATGAGGTATACGGCCGAAGGAATATATTTGTAAATATCTCCGATATTTATGCGTTTAAGTTCATACTTACCATAATGAATGTTTTTGTTTATGATGTAAGTAAACTAATGATGTAGGTTTTGTTTACAAGTTTCGCAAAAATAAAATTGTTTTTTGGTACTTTTTAAATGTATTTAATTAGTAAACTACACATAAAAAATATTTTTTTTTTACATTTACCAAGTAGTAATGCCTCAATATTTCTGAAGATATTAATTAAACTTAATATTTCAGATGAAGTCCGATCCCCTATTGCAAGAATTCCAATTTGGAGCTGTACCGCCCTGCATAGCACGGCGCCACTCTTGCAAACGCGTATATCTACTTGTGTACTGAACATCTATGGATGCTTTACCTCACGTCAATCTGGTCCCGAGGTAAGTTCTGAAAGAACTTGTGTTACGGATATCATACAATGGAAATGTATTTAATACTTTTTACTTTTTAATATATTTTATTTTATAATGCACATATTATTTAACATATATCCATGACCCACCCAGAAAACTTTTTATTCCTGGTGGGATTCGAACCGGCGTTGGCTGGAGCGCCAACGCGCTATCCACTGAGCCGCAGAGGTTGTCAATAGCACTGAATAAAGTTCAATTATGAAACTATAATATTTTAAAATTGCAACGCCGAATCGAATATTGTCTCGTTTCTATATGAGCTGACTCTTAATTAATGTTCTTATTCTCGATGTTTACCTACAAACATCATGTCGATGTCTGCTGACAGTTCCCATGTCACGAGTGTCAACATGTCATGACTCAAGACATGTCGCACTGTCGCCGCAGCCCGCGTCATACCGATCCTTTTTAGAAGTCGGTTAAAAAGAAGATGTTTTTTTCGTGTCATGGGCATGGTCGTGAATTATTCATGAAATGTTTGTTAATAATAAATTTTACCATCTCAAAGAGGGCAACAAAGTCAACACACACCGAAAACACACCGAAAACTTAAACGTTTAAATTATTAAAGAAGCGTTCAAAATTAGGGCTTTAGAATTAATTATTTTAGCAATTAAAATTAGGGCTGCTATCCACCGCCACCGTCAACGGGACGTCAACGAGAAAGACATGACGGCGCTCGCGAGTAGCGATACATCATACATTTACTATAGCCGCGTGTCCATCGCACGTCCGTCACGTCAATCCAATTACGACCAGATATAATCTCGTTCTCGTTGACGTCCCGTTGATGGTGGCGGTGGACAAACGACCTAAGACACATAATGTCATCGTCTCCAGTCGGCAATACGACAAGAATAGGAATGTACCTTGAGATCCTCTTAATTTAAGTGGCCTTTGAAATTCGGTTGTAATTCTTTAATTAATAAAATATACCTATAGGTGAAGCTTTCTATTGTTTATATTATGCTATTTTAACTGATATAATGTAACTGCAACATACATACATACATACATACATACATACATACATACATACATATAATCACGCCTTTTTCCCGTAGGGGTAGGCAGAGACCACTTCTTTCCACTTGCTACGATCCTTACATACTTGTTTCGCTTTATCCACTTTCATTCTTACCATCCATTCCTCCTCTTACATTCAACGTAGCGAAGCGGCTTTCAGTGGACCACTTTTCGCCTCCGCGAGAAACGAGACGTGATGGGTGGCGAGGTTCCCTATTTTTTCGCATAAAATCATATGTCATAATTTTACTTGGCATAATTTCATTTGACCTAATAGTAGTTTCGCATAATATTCATTTGTCATAACTTTCTTAGCATAATTTTTTTTCCCATAATTACTAAAAGCATAATAATTATTAAGCATACTTATTGTAAGGCATATATTTTTTTACGCATAATATTCATTAAGAATAATATTTTTATGCATAATATTAAAAAGCATAAATATATTTACGCATAATGATATTTAAGCATACTATTATATTTACGCATACATCTTTGTAGCATTTTTTTTCACATACTAATAAATGATAAATTCTACTGGGTATGCGAGTTAAGACGAAATAACAATTATAATTGTAATTTTCGACTGATTACGAAATTAAACTCTGATAAAAAACACGAACTGCTATCTAAGAACATGCCGAGCCATAACCACGAGTCCAATGCACTAAAGGATAAAGAAAGTTTTGTTGTTGCATTACATAACCTTTCGTATTAGTTATTTTAAAAATGTTAGCGGCTTACGGGTGGCCCAAGGGCCACCCCGCCGCAACTTAACCTACTGTTATACATGTTACACTAGGTATATGAATGTAATACCTGCTTTTAATGTTTCATAAATATGCGTTTAATTACCTTAACCATGTTTTCATTATTTCGTTCCATTTCATGCATATTTGTGCCTTGTGACAGAATACCTTCAATTTATTATGACAAAAAATATGCCTTACGAGTTATGCCTCATTAAATTAGGACAAACAATATTAGTCTAAATGATATTTATGCCTAATGATGTAGTATGCCAAGAAACCATTATGCCAAAGTATTATTATGCGTAGTAAAATTATGCCAAGTGATGTATGCCAAATGAAACTATGACAAATAAAATTATGCGAAAGAAGAGGATCCCGGGTGGCGAACCACATCGCCGCCATTTTGGATAATTAAATTATTTTTACGATTATCCATTGCGTTCCCACGGATTGGCGGAGAGGGTAGGAATAGGGAAAGGGAAGGATGGGTGGTGTAGAAAGGAAGATTGTTAAGTTAGAGTGGGAAATAAGAAATGTAGGATATTACCGCCCAGGAGGGCAAGGGATAGGACAGTAATAGCTAGGGAAGCCGGGGTCGCATACCGTATACTATACCACAACTACCGGACAGATAAGTTGGGATGAGTATCCCATGACATACTGCAATAACTGCAATAACTATCTTAATAATTATAATTATCTTAGTTTCAAAACAGCTTTCGGACCAGTAAATAGAATAAACGGGGAAAAGTTTAATTTGTCTCCACGACCACAATATTTTCAGTTCTTTCTAGAACTAATGGGAAAATCGATGTACTCGTGATCTAATGGTCAAATGTTATTCTGTTAACTGAAAAACGCCCACCTTTTAACCTTGATGGCTGGCAGAGCGCCAACTATTGGCGGTAACTGACGACCCGCACCGCGCGCCTCTCCGCGTATACAACGTGAAATATTTAAATACGAAATGGCCGTTTGTGTCTTTTGTAACGTAGCCTATGTGAGCCTTTCCGGATACATCTAAAATGTTTTATTGAATAGAATAGTTTGGAGCGTTTAAACAATATTTGTAAGCGTGGCGAGCGCGGCGTGATTTTATTTTGCTCTTCTAAATACTTATCATACAATGTAGTAATATAAGATTCAGCCTCTGTGGTCTAGAGGTTCGAGCATTGGCTCTCGACTGTTGTAGGTTCGGCTGGACATGTAAAAGGTCGGACCTGCGCCTGATCTCTCGCCAATCGTGTCGGTTATCCGTCCCACTGGGTTACGAGAGTAAAGGAAGAGAGAGTGCTCTTGTGTACTGCGCACACACCTGGACACTATAAAATTACTCCTGCGTAACTGGCCTGGTTTCAATGAAACGGGCCACCGTCACCGAAATCGGTGTGGGGGAGTTATTAATTAATTAAATTATTAAATTAGATAAGATTCAAAGAATATAGATCAGCAGGTCTGAAGGTAGGTACTGAAGTTGCTCTTAGCGTCAGAAACGATGCTGCATTTTTAAGATAGCGTTTCAAAATTGAAAAGAAGATACAGGTTTTATGGCAAGAGTCCGAATTCCGAGCTGCACAGAGCTGCGTAGCCGGGTGCTGTTTATACAATCAAACGTATATACCTTCTTGATTAGTGAAACTTAGGCATTTTCATCCGTTAATGGATGATTTATACAGTGTTCTCCAAGCGAAGTAACCACTCTTGAAATAATGTAGTGCCTGGGACGGTCGGTTTTTAAATGTCGTATGGTTGCCCAAGCACGTACGGCATTCTCACTACATAGTCAGCCTATAATGTACTTGCGATCTGAAAAAGTCTCATTGGTACACGCCACAACCTGGGATTCGAACCTGCACTCTCTCGAGTGCCAACCAAACGGTCTACCCACTAAGGCCACGGCGCTTGAGTAGTTGAGTAGTGAACAAAGTTCAAAATTGAATCGCTGTCTAAAACTGCAGCGCCGCGTTGTATTAAGTCTCAATGTGAGCTGAACTTCTAACAATTCTCTTACTATGCAATTCTTCTTAGGGCTGATTTTTCAATCGTCAGATAACTCTTATCTGAGGAATAAATACGTAACTTTGACAGATTTTGTATGAAAAATATGTCAATGTCACATATTTATTCCTCAGGTAAGAGTTATCTGACGATTGAAAAATCGGCCCTTAAGTGAACCATTTTACGCATTTCTATTGAAAACTGTCAAAATAGATGAATTTATAGTATGATACTATATAAGTTGATTCATCTGATATGTAGCCATTTTATGTTATCTTTATATATAAAAGGCAAAGCTGATTGACTGATGTATCAACGCACATGCCAAGCCCTTAAGCATCCACTAAGAAAGGATTACCCCCAAGGGGATAAAATAGTTGGTAAATGTTTAAAACTTAATTCCACGCGAAGCCGCGGGCAATTAATGTTGCCTGAATTGAAACAAATCAAACGATTCACATGCAGTGGCCTTTTTAGCCCCGCAGTTGATATGGGGCACGCCGCACGAGCATTGCCTGTTGGATGTAGCCAGGGGTGGTCGACTTTGCGTGAATGACCTTGGACCAAAAAAGTGCGAGAAGAACGGCGATATTTCAATATATCGCTCTCTGTCTTACAGGGTTAATGTTACATAAGTTACATAAAAATCACAACAGATAACACTATGCCGCTTCTGCCTCGCGCTATCGAAAACACTAGAATAAATTGTACTGCAGTAATAATGAATTGTTCTTGGAGATGGTTGATCAGTTTTGTTGGAATGTCAAATAATATTCGAAAGCAGAGTTTAACGATAACTTAAACTATATTTATGTATCTCAAATTTCTCGTCATATTCTTGTAATTAAATATATTATAGTCCTCCTTTGTTGGAAGGCGGTTAAAAGGCGGCGCTAATCTGGTCGCAATTTTTTTTGTATGAGGTCGACATTCTTCTCCGCGAGTAATAAGCGTTCTGTGGATGTAGCGCTGTTTTGTTTTCGATATTAAAATGTAATCCTACATTTTTTGTTAAAAATTCAGGCCACAATAGGCTTTTCATTGATATCGTATTCATCATTTCGTAAAATATTGTACATTCTGTCGGCCAGTTCACAATCTGGCGGCCATGATGAATGACGTCATATCTCCCCAATATATTTATTATTACTTTTTATTTGCATTGTACGCCGACGGTTGGCGATATATTTTTATGGCGTTTACCTTTTTATTAGAATTTATATTGGTCGTACTGTCGCATTGGATTATTACGTCATATATTTTATGACTCATTCACCTAGTTAGTACCGATACATAAACGGGTCGTAAGTATTCGGTATATAGAGCGAAACGAGATATATAATTTATGAACTTTTTGTGTATGTTATGCTATATAATTAAAATATTTTACGTAAAAAGCGGTGTATTGGAGACCTTTGTTATGATCTTAATATTAAATATGTCTTCATAATTTGACGCCTCCGTGGTTCAGTTGCTTAGAGCTCTCGACTCAGAAGGTCGTGGGTTCGATCCCTGCGATGGGAAAAGAAAATATGTCGTTTTCAAGTTGAGTCAGGATAATGCAGGCTATCACCCGATTATCTGATAAGAAAGATGATCCATGCGTCGGATGGGCATGTACAAATTCGGACCTGCGACTGATCTCTCGCCAGTCGTGTCGGTTATCCGTCCCACTGAATTATGAGAGTAATGAAAAAGAGTATTGCGCACAAACTTGAGTACTATAAAATTATTTCTGCGCAACTAGTCTGGTTTCAATGAAACCGGCCACTGTTACCGAAATCAGTCTGGGAGCTGTTATTTCATCCGTTTGAGACGATTCTACGGACAGACAGGTCAAGCTTTTAATACCCCTCTTTTGTTCGTCGGGGGTTAAAAATTAGGTATTTGTATGATGATGTTGTTAATGTTAAACCTAGTGTAATGTAAAATCTAGTTAAACTTTGAGGCTCAGATTCATCCGATAGCCAGAATGAAACACAACTAATGTTAGTTTCCAAACTCAATGTGAAACTTAAAATTAATCCAATAACCAACTTAAAATTACCCTCAGCCCAAACATGTATATTCTAGACAAGATGTTGCCCGCGACTTCGTGCGCGTAAAAGGATATTGCGTGTTAACCGTACATTTTGCCGTGATAAAAAGTATCCTATGTCCTTTTCCGTGGTCTATTCTATATCTATAGAAAATTTCATCAAAATCTTTCCAGCAGTTTCGGAACTTCTTCAATGCAAACAAACGAATATTTTTTTTATTATTGTTGTAATTAAAAAAATATTTTTAAAAATTTACTGAGCGGATGAAACGGGATCTACTAAAACTAATGTAATACAAGCGAAACCACGGTCATAATCCCACATTATAAGGAAATGCTAAAACTTTTCATTCCCATCTGTAAGTTACTTTATAATAGTATTATTTATTTTAAACTTCGGTTAAATTCATATTTATGAAGGCATATTTGAAAGGTTTCGATTTCCTCCGAAGTTGGTCAAAGTATGGGGAAGTTCCGGGGCTCAAAGCTCGCGGTTATGCCTTTGATGGTAAAAGTTGCGGAACTAATATTTTTATGGCAATAAAAGACACATTTTGTTTTACACTCAATAGCGATCAGCCGCATATATACACCAGAGTAGTTTGTGTGATACTAGAGGAGTTACACTTGCAATTTCTCTGGTGATGCGTACTTGCGTCCCTGAGCCTCTAGTCAAGATGCATTCGATGGTGATTCGATAGTCAAGCTGTGGTTACGTGTGAGTGGTTCACACATAACCACAGCTTGACCACTCTTTGTCAAATCAATATCCAAACAGAATCTAAAACAATATACAAACCAAATCGCAACCACCAGCGACACTGAGTATCTATATGGTAATTCATAACAAACATCAACATTTCTCGGTACGACATCGCAACCACAACGTAACCACAGCTTGACCACATTTGGCCGTGTCGGTGTGGTGTGGTTGTGGTACGTGTGGGCAGGCCTTAATATTTTCCACTCTGTGACGTGAGTATATCAAGCGGGGACTATATAATAGCAATCGTGTGTGCGCACCGTCCGCGCGCCGCGCAACCGCCGCTATGTTCGAGACAGCGGCGCCTAAGTTACTCAATAAAGAGAAAAAATAATTAATTGGTATTGGTATAATTAATATTGGTATAACTGATTTAGTATACTGTTGGTTCTTGGTGGAAATTCATGTTCATAATAATGTCACACAACTTTTTTATATACATAAATAAAGCGGAAAAGTGTGTAAAAAAGTTGGATGATAATATTATAATTGGAATTTAATCTGTTTACGTCTACAAATCTATTGGCCGTTTTTCATCTACCTCCAAACGGTGTTTTGACCTATTTATTGACGAAAATAACAGGCCAATGGCCCCTGGCCGACTGCCAAGACGAATTAATTCCGAAGACAGGGCTAAATGAAATGCTTAGGAATTTCTATTCCTCTAATAAATACGTCGATAGTTGGTTACCAGCCAGCCAGAAGTTAGAGGACTATTGTCTAGTAATTACTAGACTTGTATTGAAACAGATATTTGATAGCCATTAGCTATAATGTTATGTTTGTAATTTGTATTATATTTATCTATTATGTTGCCCACGACTTCTGGAGCACAAAAGAAAATACCACGGGAACCGTAGATTTTGCCGCAATAAAATACTCGCGTCTATGTCTTCCGTGGTTTACATTATATCTGTGCCAAATTTCACGATGATCAATTATGTAGTTTTTATGTCAAAGAGAAACAAATAAACAATTGTTTAAAAGCTAGTTGGAATTACTCTATCTAATATTGCTACAAGCCGCATTAAAATCCGTTGAGTAGTTTAAAAGATTTAAGCGAACAGACAGCCGAAGCGCCTTCATTTAATACTACGTAAAAATTTAGGCTCGGCTAGCGCCGATTTATTAGCCGTAGCGAAATTTCGCTTCATAATTTTTAAACATTTACCGCCATAGTAATAAAAATATTTATCCAGTAGATAAGAAATACAATGTTTTGTCCTTGTCATATCAACCGACTTTTCCAATGTATAAGACAGGTACAGAGACATTGTATTACTTACCTACTGAATAAATATTTTTATTAGTAAGGTGGTTAGAGTTACGGCAGCGTTAAAGTCTTTTTTTACCCGACTGCTCTATAAGAAGGGTTTTCCTTTACGAGAAAGGTACATATTATAATATTATATATATAATAAACGTAATAAATAATAACAATAAAAAAGCATAATAAGTATGAATATTTCTTTGAAAGCACGCTCTAGAGCCTAAACGGCTTGTCGCATTTGAGCTTGAGAGCTCTCATTAGATTCGTAAAGGTAAGACCGCATATTGAAGCGACGCGACCTGCTACCGCGAAGTGCGTTATTTCCACAGGTCTATCTCATACTGTAATATCAATCTCATCTCATAATTTCATACAAATAAAATGTTGCCGTGTTGCATTAATATCTTACCAAGTGCCAGGGCCAGCACGAGCAGCGTGGACGTCATTGACCTGACGGCCGCGGCGCGCCCTCGCCCGCATCCGGGACCCCCACATCAATCCCACATGCCACGTCCACACGCCCCCCCCAGTCACCACACTTGGCCGTCGACACCTGACATGAATGCACTTGGCTGTCAACACTCCCTAACCACTGTGTTTACACTTGTCTGTGAATACTTTGTGACCACACTTGCGATTACACTTGTGTGCCAACACTCCGTCACCACACTTGACTGGCAGCTCTTAACTGTAGGTAATTTTTGAATACACTTGATTCTCAATATTTAGTTACACTTGATTGTCAAAACTTTTTGACCTCACACTTTACTTATTATTTTTTTTAGTTTTAAACTTTTGACACTGGGCAATAGCTTTTTTGTACTTATTTTGATTTAAGTTTTACACTTCACACTTATGAATTATTTTTTTTATTTCTTGTAACCATTTATTTAAAGCTTGTTTTGAATATTCTTAGTTGCTAGGTGTGTAGATTCTTCGATGTTTATCTGAAAAAGAAGAAAAACTCGTTAAAACTACGGAATATTAAAAATTATCAACATTCCCTCATAAAGCATAACACACTTATCCTACCAATATTATAAATATGAATGTTTGTGAGGATCGATGGATGGATAGATGGATATTACTCTTTTACGCAAAAAACTACTGAACGGTTTTTGATGAAATTTGGTATGGTAGTAGTTTAGGGTCTGCATTAAAACATAACTACTTTTTATCCCGAAAAAGTAGTGTTCCTTTGGGATACTGTGTATACGCGGGTGGAACTGCGGGCAACAGCTAGTTATGTCACATTAGGGAATCTAATTCATAAGCAGGTGAAGCGTTCTCATAATTTATTGTATTACTAGATGTTTACCGCGACTTCGACCGCGCAAAAGTTAATTTTGCAGAAACCATACATTTTTCCGCGATAAAATGTAGCCTATGCCCTTCCCCGTGGTCTATTCTATATCTGTGTCAAAATCGGTCCAGTAGTTTCGGAGCCTATTAAATGCAAATAAACAAACAAACTTTTCCTCTTTATAATATTAGCATTGAGTTGTAACTTGTATTATGACGATATGCAGTCACAATACAATTGTCAATGAAATGTCATTAATTAACTTTATTTATATTATACATAATATTAATTATACCATAACCATAAAAAGCCACGTTTTTGCCCGACTACGGCAAAGCCAAAATGCAGTCTATATAAATGTATGTATGTATGTTTGTTCCAGAGCTCCGTGGCCTAGTGGGTAGACCGTTTAGTTCGAACTCGAGAGAGTGCAGGTTCAAATCCCAGGTTGTGGCGTGTACCAATGAGACTTTTTCAGATCTCAAGTACATTATACGGACGCTCTAACGGTGAAGGAAAATATCGTGAGGAAACCCGCACATGGTTGGCCCCAGACGTATTGACCAGTTCATTCCTCTGGACTAGGCTGACTATGTTGTGAGAATGCCGTATGTGCTTGGGCAACCATACGACATTTAAAAACCAACTGTCCCAGGCACTGCAGTATTTCAAGAGTGGTTACTTCGGTCGGGGAATACCCGCCCGGGTGACAAAAGCTATATAGTTTACGTAGTCGGGTTATAGTTTTTAACTTTTGATTGTTCTTACTTATAACATTAGTTTTTTATGGAATAGACTGAGAAACAAAACGAAGAATTGTCTGATACTAAGCGGCTACCACTGCTAATGGACATCTGCTACATCAAATGAGTTACAAGTGCGTTCCTGGTCTTTAAAACTATCCTACCCGCGGCACCATCCGCGTCAATAGAGCTGCATCCCACGGGAACACTGTACTTTTTCGGAATAAAATGTGGCCTATCTTTTAATGAAGAGCCTTAACCACTCATCTCATCATATGAAATTTCATCAACCTCTGTTCAGTAGTTTTTGTGTGAAAGAGTACACACATCCATCCATCCTCAAAAACTTTCACATTAATAATAGCAGTTGGATTTTCCACATAATATAGTATGCGTGGCAGATATTCACAAACATTTCCCGCGATTTGTTCAAGGATGTACATACACACACGTGACGATATTTTTTGTATACATAACGACCACGCTTCAGCGTTTATAGACTTTAGAAGGTATCAGATACGTACGACAAAATATTATGTGCAAAAAGTGTTTTATCGTGTGAGTGTGTATAACGAAAGCCCATAATATTTAATTGTATGTTTTATCTCTGTAGTAAAATATTTTACAGAGTCGTTTGTTTTCTGTTTCAGGTATACTGCAACCAGCAAAAATTGTTAATAAACGGGCAAACCAAAATACAATCCGCAAATCTGTAAAATTAAGATTATATGTTTTGGTTTAAGTTTTTCCTTACGCTGGGAATCAGTTTTTCCTTACGCTGGGAATATTATCTCCGAATTAGTGAGGCCGGGGAAAATTCAGAGCAATGAAATTAGAACTCTGCGCTAAAACAATAGAGTTGAAAATCGAACACACAGTGTTGAGTCAAATGTAAGTGTCATATAATATAATAGCTGTTATATTATATGACACTGACATTTGACTCAATACTATTGTGTTCGTGATATCGTATCGTATCCTATCGTAATAATTTTGTGTTCGATTTTCAACTCTATTGTATTATAGCAGAGTTAAATGTGATTTTTTTTCGAATTAGACACACGTTTTATAAAATTTCTATATCACCAGGCTTGCATGCACACTATCTCAGATAAATAACTATAGTATATTATGACATTAGTACCTACTATGTATGGCATACATATAAGATTTAGGTTTTGATACATTACAAAACAATAACTATGATATCTTTTTATGAGCGCCTATATAGGAAGTAACCCTTTTATGCTAACATAAAATTTCATGATAAAAAAATTTAAATCATTCAACAATTGCAAAAAACAACAACATCACGCCAAATTGACGTTTTTCTCCCGCACCAAGTCTGTAAAATAAGTCTCTGGCCTGACAAGATATTTACCGACGATTACGTATTCTGTTCTAATGTTTGCACGCGATGTGCAAATTTAACTTCAATCAGATTATCCTGCGAGGCGCTGAGCTTTATATTAAATCTAGAACCATCTAGGAAGACGTTTCTGGAATTTATATAAGGTTGTTCGAAATTAATTACGGATATTTTGAGCATAATATTAGTATATTATGCTTATGTTGAGACGTAGATATAAATTATATAATATCATTATAAAAACCAGTGGCGTGGGGTTCCTATAACTCCATTTCTATCGGCTTCACTTACCGCTTACCTTTTGAAGACCCTGATCCAAATCCCTACCTATTAATAGGCTAGAGCTTCCCTATGAAGGAGAACCAGCCTTCGCCACTGATAAATACCTAATATTACAAAGAGTTATTACAATATTCCGCCAGTGTAACCATCTGTCACTGTTGGTTGGTTTTATAGGAAAAGCACCCGAAATTTTTTATAATAGCCTTATTGTACATTTTTTATTGCATAAATCAAGATTCAAGAGTACTCTTAAAGAAGTGAGTAACTTCTCAAAGTGTATTTAATATCAATATTTTATTATTAGAAATAAATAGGTCGCAAGAACATTATAATATTTGCGAAATATATCCGAAATTATTGCGTCTAAGTTTATAATTACTTCACTGTATGTTTTTCATAATTTATGTAAGTAATCTAATTAAATAGTGTAACGTGGGGTTTGCGCGGGGTGATAGAGTCAAACAGCGACTTTACAACGGAGGCGTATATTTTGGTACAAGGTACAACTTTAGAGCAGCGCTTACGCCCCTATATTTCGGTTTTCAACAGATTGTCCCGTGAGGAAGCAATCAGTATGCCACCGGCTTATAGGTTCGCTAATTATTCCTTAGCGTACAAGAAGCTGTCCCAGCAATGGTGGAAGCAACTACTTAGGTAGCGTAGGAATCGTAAAAGCGCATACAATAGCGATTAGCGATGATAGGTAATCGAACACACAGCAATCATCATGAGGGTTACTTATATGATCTCTGTCGGTGTTTCAATAGCGTGATCTAGAACCCTTACAGCTCCATCTAGTGGTGGCTGGGAGAACTGACTATAAATTCACTGTTCTCAGTTGTAAATGCTATAGCCATCTAGCGGTGCTTGGGGAAACTAAGATTATACCTCAATATCTTTGAATAGGTGTGTTACAATAGGTATTTTAACACTAATTATGAAAAAAAATATTCACACGTTTTTGTAACTTTGAAATACATTTATTACAAAAATTCACATAACATTTTATATTTTTTACATTTATCAAGTAATAATACCTCAATATTTCAGAATATATAATCTAAACATTTTGCATATACCTACGTAACTACCTTATTGGATGATTCAAGTTCCTACCGATACTTTTATAATAATAGATGTAAGATTTATTTTTAAAACAAAAAAGACAGAATGGTCTTTTGAACCGGCGTTAATTTTTACTAGTAAAGTTTGAAGGCTTCGTCCTGTTTAAATGTTTGACTCCCGTAGTCGGTGGGATGAAACACGATCTTTCCAAGTTCTAATTTCAAAGTCATTTGCATACTTTTACAATTATCTTGCGAATTTCGTTTCCCTTAGTTGTAGGTAAGTTATTAAAAGTCCCTAAGGTTATATTTTAACGCCGAGTTTAGCGTGATTCTGTTTTCTACATTCACAACATAATTTCATACGTCGATATAAGTCTTTAAACAACTTGTCATCGCTAATTACGATTTACGATGACGAAGTTAGAAAAAAAATTATGGGATTTAACATAAGCATCGCTAAGTAATGTCACTTACTTACAACACAAATTTATGGGATTTGACATAAGCATTAATATAAGTGACACAATAATCGCTAAGTGATATTGATATAGTGCGCGATGATTAAGTCGCGATGATTAAGTCAATTAGCGATGCTTAAGTCACTTATCAATGTTCATTACTTAGCGATGCTTATGTCACTTATCATTGTTTGTCACTTAGCGATGCTTATGTCACTTATCAATGTTTGTCACTTAGCGATGCTTATGTCACTTATCAATGTTTATCACTTAGCGATACTTATGTCACTTATCAATGTTTGTCACTTAGCGATGCTTATGTCACTTATCAATGTTTATGTCACTTAGCGATGCTTATGTCACTTATCAATGTTTATTTATTTTATTGTCATACATGATAAATTTTGGATTTTAAATCCAGGAACACAGATAACGTTTTGTTTCTCGGGGTTTGAACCCGCGACCCCTGGCTCTCGCATTTACCACTGAGCCAGTAAGGTCACCTACAAAATCAGAGCAAAACATCATCAAAATATTTCTGATAATACGTCGACAGCTGTTGTCTATTAGCTTCAGCGGTTCCCTGAATAACGAATGAGAACATGTTTTGACAGAGGTTATTTTCTATTTGGAGAAGGCAGTGGAAACATCAGTTTTGTAAACAAAAATTATGTGTTATGAAAATTAAAAAAATCATAAGGGCGAGTACAACACAGAGTAGAAAATAATAATCCATACATAAATAATAATTATTCTATGCTAATATAATAAAGAGGAAAAGTTTGTTTATTTGTTTGTTTGTATCGAATAGGCTCCGAAACTACTGCACCGATTTTGATGAAATTTGGCACAGATATAGAATAGATCACGGGTAAGGACATAGGCTACTTTTTATTGCGGCAAAATGTACGGTTCCACGAGATTTCCTTTTGTCGCGCACGAAGTCGCTCGCAACATCTAGTAATAAATACTGACATACCGATAAACAGCTTTCATAGAACGCCTCAAATCGATTCAAATTTAAAAAAAAAAAACGTATCTTCTTGCGTAACGAATAAAGTTGAATTTTCAATAGCTATATTAAAAAAGTGCAGAGCCGTATCGCCTATCGGTTCGAATCAGTTAAACTGTCCCCAGGTATATACCTACCTAGTAATATTTTGATTTGCAGTTAAATTGTTAAAAAGATGTACAATACGTTTCAGATATGAATAGGACTATCAATCTGTCAATGTCACTTGAAAAGTGCGGTTTGCAGAAAAACTTTATTAGTTTAGTTATTTTAATACTATTTAACGTATTTATTTAAATTCGATGAAAGACTATTAATACTGATATGCAAATAAGTTTTTCTGCAAACTGCACTTTTCTAGTGACATTTGACAGAAAAAGATCATTGACAGTCTTATTTTTATTTGAAACGAATTGTACGTATGTTTTTTAATGCGACTGAACAGTGAGAGGTAAAATTATGGCATTAAAAAGTAGTTGTATTTTAACACAAAATTCTGATACAAAAATAATGACGGCATAGTTTTGAAAACCAGCAGAACCTTACTATATATAGGCTTAATAATCTTGAAACCAAAAGGCAATATATACAAATTAAATAAATGTTTTACAAATTGCTTTTTTTTGTTATGTGAATAATACAGACGGAATCCGAAAATTTGCTAACGAAAGAAAACTTTTTTAATTACGAGGCAAAAGGCCGAAAAATATACTTCCTTCCCGATGTTCTAATTGTGTATGGTTTTTCGCTACAAAACCATTTTCTTCCCCATCCTATTCTGATCTTTTTGTGTTGAAAAAATTGATAACGATACATACATACATATAATCACGCCTTTTTCCCGTAGGGGTAGGCAGAGACCACTTTTGCCACTTGCTACGATCCTTACATACTCGTTTCGCTTCGTTCACTTTCATTCTTACCATCCATTCCTCCTCTTACATTCAACGTAGCGAAGCGGCTCTCCATGGGCCACTTTTCACCTCCGCGAGAAACGAGACGTGATGGGTGGTGAACCACATCGCCGCCATTTTGGATAATTAAAATATTTTTATTATTATCCATTGCGTTTCCACGGATTGGTAGAGAGGGTAGGAATAGGGAAAGGGAAGGATAGGTGGTGTGGAAAGGAAGATTTGTAAGTTGGAGTGGGAAATAGGAAATGTAGGATATTACCGCCCAGGAGGGCAAGGGATAGGACAGTAATAGCTAGGGAAGCCGGGGTTGCGTACCCGTATACTATACCACAACTACCGGACAGGTAAGTTGGGATGAGTACCCCATGACATTGATAACGATGCGGTTCGAATATTATATTTCAATTTTAAATAACTTTTGCGATGTTTGAATCCGATTTATTGTGAAATCGCAAATGAAACATAACACGTATCATGGCGCTGCGTTATTAGGATAGTCATTAAAAATTAAACTTTATTCATAATACTAGAAGATACAAAATTTATTGTAATAGTTCGAATATAGTGAATATATCAAAATAATAAGCTTTAAATATTAATACTAGCTGTATAGAAAAATAATGGCACGCTTGGTTTCTATAGGTACAGACGATGAAAATTGAGTTACCTAATCAATAGATGTGGTGTGCTATGACGTATTTTGTGAATTAAACTCATAGAAATCTATACTTCTATACTATCTATACTAATATTATAAATGCGAAAGTGTGTCTGTCTGTCGATCTGTTACATCTTCACGCTTTAACCGCTGAACCAATTTTGATGAAATTTATTACAGACACTTTGAGTCCTGAGAAAGGAAATAGGATACTTTTTCCGAAAAAAGTACAGTGTTCCCGAGGGATACTTTATTTACGCGCTAGTCGCGGGCAACAGCTAGTATTATAAATGCGAAAGCGTGTTTGTCTGTATGTTACCTCTTCACGCTTTTTAACTGTTTTAACTGTTGAACCGATTTAATGAAATTTGGTATAGACATACTTTGGGTCCCGGGAAAGGACGTAGGTAATTTTTTATCCCGAAAAAGTAGTGTTACGTCATTATTGATATGGGATAATATATTTACGCGGGTGGAGCCGCGGGCAAAAGCTAGTATTGTATAAATCGTCCAATAAGAATGTAAAGGCTTAAGTTTATTTCCTGTACTTTTTCGGGACCAAATTAGTCAAAAACATCCATCCAATCCATCCTCACAAACTTTCACATTTATAGTAACAGGAATATGATACATAATACACCACAAATTGCTTCCAATTTCATTATTGAGAGCTTTTCTTTTCATAGAGCTTAATGAAATAATAGTATATAAAAATCATTTTTATACATTTTCTTTGTTTCTATGTTGCCTATATGGAAAGGATTTTAACAGTTTATCGAATTCTAAAATCGCATTAAGTTGATTAAAATCTTATATCTAAATATTTAAAAGGCAAACCTGACTGACTCATCTATCAACGCACAGCCGAAACTACTAAACGGATTTTGCTGAAATTTGGCATACAGATAGTTGTAATGACGTAGGCATCCGTTAAGAAAGGATTTTTGAAAATTCGCCCCCTAAGGGGATGAAAAAGGCGTTACAATTTTGTATGAAAACCGAACTCCAGTCGGGCCTGTGCCTGATCTCTCGTCAGTCGTGTCGGTTATCCGTCCCACTGGGTTACTAGAGTAAAAGAAAGAGAGAGTGCTCTTGTGTACTGCGCACACACTTAGGCACGATAAAATTACTCCTGCGTGGCCTGGCTTATTAAAACCGGCAACAGCCACCGAAATCAGTTTCTAAAATACTTTTTAAACACATTTCTTTAAGAATGTAAAGTGTATTCAAAAAATTTTATCACTTTCGAGGTCCATATTATGTTAGTGTAAGATCATAATATTATATTAACAACCGAGCATAATCAGAGGCATTAGCCAAATTACCTTCGCTAATTAGGACGATGAACTGTAAAAACAAGAATTATTTTTCGAAAAAAAAGTTCAAAGCAAAGATTTGACACGAGCATCGTTATATGACACGTCGATGCGGTTTTATTTACCTAAACATAGTTAAACGTGGTAGAGCCATGCTTCGGCACGAATGGGCCGGCTCGACCGGAGAAATACCACGGGCTCACAGAAAACCGGCGTGAAACAGCGTTTGCGCTGTGTTTCGCCGAGTGAGTGAGTTTACCGGAGGCCCAATCCCCATCCCCTACCCTATTCCCTTCCCTACCCTCCCCTATTACCCTATTCCCTCTTAAAAGGCCGGCAACGCACCTGCAGCTCTTCTGATGCTGCGAGTGTCCATGGGCGACGGAAGTTGCTTTCCATCAGGTGACCCGATTGCTCGTTTGCCCCCATATTTCATTAAAAAAAAAATAATAATAAGTGACAAAGCGATGCTAATGTCAAATCCCATATATTTTTGTTTTCGAACTTCGTCGACGTAATTTGCAATGACAACTTGACTAAGGACCCTATAATATCAATATAATTCTCGTCCGGCGTCCATACTCCTTAGTATTTATAGCTTGTGCTTATTTCCTCCCCAGCTCGTGTAATGCAAGCCATAATGTGGAACAAAGAACATTATAAAGTCTTTTGAAATACCGTGTAATGTGTTACATCCTTTCTTATATATTTCTAAAATATAATGGGGTTGTTATAATAAACTGACAATGTGTTTGAAAAGCGAATTGCGTTCGTTTCTCACCATCATTATCATCATCACCATCGTTATACAGGACTTTAGTCTTCCTACGAGACAAAAGTACCTACAAGTACGTAAAAATACGCTAAATCATCATTTAAAATATTAATACGTACAGCAAAACTTTGGTTACAGGTTAACGAGCATTATGCGAACGGAGGAGTATAAAATTTGACACGGTTACAGTTTAAGTAGAGGAAGGTGTGCAGAAAGCTAAAATGTTTATAAATAATTACACTACCTCACATTACATGTGTTTGTATAATAATAATAATATAATAATATCTATGGACGCTTCAGAAATCACAGGTTCCCTATTTTTTCGCATAAAATCATATGTCATAATTTTACTTGGCATAATTTCATTTGACCTAATAGTAGTTTCGCATAATATTCATTTGTCATAACTTTCTTAGCATAATTTTTTTTCGCATAATTACTAAAAGCATAATAATTGTTAGGCATACTTATTGTAAAGCATATATTTTTTTACGCATAATGTTCATTAAGAATAATATTTTTTTGCATAATATTAAAAAGCATAAATATATTTACGCATAATGATATTTAAGCATACTATTATATTTACGCATACATCTTTGTAGCATTTTTTTTTCACATGATATGAATGATAAATTCTACTGGGTGTGCGAGTTAAGACAAAATAACAATTATAATTGTAATTTTACGACTGATTACGAAATAAACTCGGACAAAAACACGAACTGCTATCTAAGAACATGCCGAGCTAATTATTTTAAACATGTTAGCGGCTTACGGGTGGCCCAAGGGCCACCCCGCCGCAACTAAACCTACTGTTACACATGTTACACTAGGTATATGAGTTTAATACCTGCTTTTAATATTTTATTAATATGCGTTTAATTACCTTAACCGTATTTTCATTATGTCGATCCAGTTTATGTATATTTGTGCCTTGTGACAAAATGCTTTGAATTTATTATGACAAAAAAATATGCCTAACGAGTTTATGCCAAAAACCAATTATGCCAAAGTATTATTATGACAAGAAAAATTATGCCTTACGAGTTATGCCTCATTAAATTAGGACAAACAATATTAGTCTAAATGATATTTATGCCTAATGATGTAGTATGCCAAAAAACCATTATGCCAAAGTATTATTATGCGTACTAAAATTATGCCAAGTGATGTATGCCAAATGAAATTATGACAAATAAAATTATGCGAAAGAAGAGGATCCCGAAATCACACCACGTCAGTTTGGCCCCGTGGTAAGTATCCGAAGAACTTGTGTTACGGGTACCAGACAACGGAAATATATTTATTACTTTTATACTATACACATATTTAAGATTTTTATTATATTATACACATATTTAATACACATCCATGACCCAGGAACACAGAAAAACTTTTTGTTCCTTCGGCGGGATTGGAACCCGCGACCCTCGGCTTGAAAACCAACACGCTCAACTAACTGAGCCACAGAGGTCGTCAAATAGAATAATAACAGTAGGTGTTCGTTTGACAATTATTGTAAATCTTTCTTTCACATTCCGTAGGCAAAATTTACATATTTTTATTGCATTATATCTAAGAGGCAAAAATTTAAATATGAATTATGATAGAAATACGACCACAGAATGACCTCTAGTAATATTACCTGTAGGTACTGTTATTTATTCTGTGGTAATATATAAAATGCAAGTTTTTCTTTATTTACAGTTACGACGTTACCAAGAAAATTTGGCCGCAGTTGGTATCATAAAGGCAACTTTCCCTTTTTATCGTAGAATTTTTCGTCTTAACCGTGTATAATATAATAAATGAAATATAAAGAAGTAATTTTATAGAGGTAACTTTGTACTCAGCTGTGCTACTAATTCATTATGTTTATGACTCGGATTAAGATCAGGACTTACGAAACATTAACTTTAAATATTATGATAACAAAATTCTTATCTAACTAAGAATATTTCAAATCAAAGCACCTGGCTTTATGAAAATAGGAAACATTTTTAGGTCTGGTACAATATGTAGAATACAACCGTTACTGAATGATTTATCATTAATAATTATATCTATGGACGCTTGCAAACCACGTCAATCTGGTCCCGTGGTAAGTTCTCGCAGAACCTGTGTTACGGGTACCAGAAAACGGATATAATTATATTTAATGCTTTTATATTACTACATTAAAATACATATATTAAACATTTCTATCATCTATACTATTTGCATCGATTAGGCTCCGAAACTACCGGACCGATTTTGATGAAATTTGGCACAGATGTAGAGTAGACCTCGGGGAATGACACAGGCTATTTTTTATTGCGACAAAATGTACGGTTCCTGCGAGATTTCCTTTTGTGAGCATAAAATCGCTGGCAACATCTAGAAATATAATATTTTAACAATAATTATAAAATGTATAACTCTCTATTATATTTTGCATGCCATTGTAATTGGCAGAATGTTAGAATCTATATTGTAACACCTTCATAAGTACGACATTCTTGCATTAAATGACTATGATTTAAATGCTTATGATTATGAAATAACATTCAATAACGATATTCGTATCGTACTCGCAAATTGTCCGTGCTAGATCTGACCTTCTCATTGAGCGTCCATGTCCATGAGTCATTCTGGCGGCAGGCCAGGCATACCTCGTCTAGACTACTCATAATAAACCGCCGTTAAAAGTTTAAGCTTACGTAATTACTGTACTGCGTTTTGACAATGAGTGCAAAAATTCAGCTGAAATGAAGATGAGAGAAACTTATGATAATAAGTTTCTCTCATCTTCATTCCGTTCCGTTCCGTCATCATCGTTCCTATCGGCCTCACTTACGATCGAATACCGGAACGATAATGAAAGCCAATTTTTAATAAGGCACAGGGCCTTTAGCCAAGATACATGACAATATCGACGGCGAAGTTCGAAAATTATGTGGATGCGATGACTTATGTCAAATCCCACACATTTTTATTAAAAATGTGTGGGATTCGACATAAGTCATCGCTAAGTGACATGTCTCTTGCGATGTCTTATGTCGAATCCATACATTTTGTTTTCGAACTTCACCGTCGAAATAAACTAAAGACTCTCATTACTAAATTGTTTGAAAAGGGGAATAAAAGAAAATAATAGGTTGCCAGACAGTAAAATTCCGTATAGAGCTAAAAGAAACCTGCCATCGCTAAGGATAGCGTTTTGAAACTTGAACTTGAACCTTGAAGAAACCTGACCTCCGTTGAGGACAACGGAGGTCAAGTTTTTTTGGGATTCACCCTCCCACGCCACCGAAATGCGGTGACTGGTTATACTCGTAGTACCTAAGTGTGTGCGCAGTACATAAGAGCACTCTCTCTTCCCTTACTCTCGTAACCCAGTCGGACAGATAACAGCAGGGGTGGTCGACTTTGTATGAATGACCTTGGACCAAAAAGGGGGCAGTTCGGTGCGACAAGAATGGTTATATTTCAATATATCGCTCTCTGTCTTACATGGTTAATATTACATAAAAGTTACTTAAAAACCACAACAGATGACACTATCCCGCTTCTAGATCGCGCTATCGAAAACACTAGACGTATGTATATAAGGGCTCACGAACATTTTGTGACGTAGTGGTGGTTGCTCGGTTTTGTTGGAATGTAAAATTTAACTCTAAAGAGAAATTTAACGTTAACTTAAACTTAAGTTACGTATCTTCAATTTCCCGCCATATTCATATAATCAAATATATTATAGTCCTCCTTTGTTGGAAGGCGGTTAAAAGTTTGAGGGGGCAGCTCACTAGAGGCGCTATTTGGTCCCAATTTTTTTGTATGAAGTCGACCTTCTTCTCCGCGAGTAATAGTGTTCTGTGGATAACAGACACGAGTGGCGAGAGATCAGGCGCAGGTCCGACTTTTTACATGCCCAATGCCCGACGACAGTCTGGTGTTCACGAGGGTGTCAGAACCCTAATTCTCGTATATTTATTTACTTTTAATCTATAATAATATAATAAAGAGGAAAAGTTTGTTTGTTTGTTTGCATTGAATAGGCTCCGGAACTACTGGACCAATTTTATGTTATTTGGCACAGATGTAGAGTAGACCACGGGGAAGGACATTTTAAAATGTACGGTTCCTGCGAAATTATCTTTCGCACGCACGAAGACTCCAAAATCTAGACGGTTCATTTATGTTGCCCATGCAACATAAATGAGTTTACCGGAGGCCCAATACCCTACCCTATTCCCTTCCCTACCCTCCCCTATTACCCTATTCCCTCTTAAAAGGCCGGTAACGCACTTGCAGCTCTTCTGATGCTGCGAGTGTCCATGGGCGACGGAAGTTGCTTTCCATCAGGTGACCCGTTTGCTCGTTTGCCCCCTTATTTCATAAAAAAAAAAAATAAAAAAAAAAAAATGAACCGTCTAGATTTTGGAGTTAGAGCCAATCATTATGAGAATTCCATTTTGTGGTTATTTTCATTACCATTTGTTTAAATCGGATTAATAGTTTAGGTGCTACGTTGGTACAAACAAACATGCATGCATACACACATCGACAGCCAAAATCATTACATTACCCCTTCTTCGCTTCGCCGTAGTCATGTACAAATAAACAAGTACCTATATCAGTGGATCAATTCTGCTAAATAAAACCTGCAATAATACAATAGGGGATCGGACTACATTTGAAATATTAAATTCAATAATATAATCAGAAATATTGAGGCATTACTACTTGGTAAATGAAAAAAAAATATTATATTAAGTGTAGTTTGCTAATTAAATACATTTAAAAAGTACCAAAAAACATTTTTTTTTTTCGAAATTGGTAAACAAAACTGTTACATAACATGATAATTATTTAAGAGCATGTTATGTCAATGCCAAACTTCGTACTGTCACTTTGATGCCTATGATTGTTTATTCAGTTAGCCGAAAGGCTATGTATAGTATAGACATGTATTAGTATGCTCCTCTGTTATATGAGTTATATATTAAATGTATCTGTTGTACGTGTAGTAATAAATCAACATATTGTGATGCTATGATTTGTATCATTTGTATCTCCATGTAACTTATAAGAAGAATCCCCAAGATATTCAACGTAGAGATCCTGGCTGGAACTTCAAACATGGTGTCAGAAGTGGGATACGAACCCACGCCCTCAAAGAGGTCAAACATGGTGTCAGAATCAGAACCTGAAGCTAAAATATAATAAAAAAGAAAAACAAAATATTAACCGAAGAGTGGGTACTTCAACAACAACTTCTGCGGGTGTGGCGTTTTTCGAAAAGAAACGGTGGTAAAAAAAGAAAAGTGAAGACCTTACAATGGCTGGAAACGGTGTACAAAAACTTGAAATATCTACCGAAATTATCAACAATAATGCTGAGAATTTCAAGAAATGGGCGCAATCATTCGAAATATATCTACTGGCATCGGGTACAGAGAAAACTGAAGACAGAAGAAAAATAGCGTTAATGCTACATTCCATGGGAGAAAAAGGTCTAAATATCTACAATTCCTTCAATTTGGACCTAGATAAAGCTACATTTCAAGAGGTCAAGACAAAATTCGTCGAGTATTTTGAACCCAAGAAGAATCTGACGGTAGCAAGACACAAATTTTTTACGTTGAAACAACGCATGAACGAGTCTCTGGACAACTTTCTTATGGAATTGGAAAATGCAAGTCATGCCTGTGAGTTTGGTTCGCTCCGCGATTCCCTAGTAAGGGACATCCTTATTGCGAATATGGCCACAAACTTCTCGCAATTTCGTCAGAAACTCCTACTAGAGCAAGATTTGACCCTAGAAAAAGCCAAACTTTTGTGGAGAACCCTCACCATGGCACAAAAAAGCGAGGAATCAATGAATTCAACAGACAAGAAAGAAGAAGAAGCCACAGTATACAAGATACACAGAAGTCGTCGGGCCACTTCATATCAGAAAAGAAGAAAATCAAGGTCTCCGTCGCGCCAAGGTCAACCGAGATCAGCCACACCTGGATCCAGAGCAAAATGTGTGAAGTGCAACACAGCCCATGGTCCGCGCAATTGTCCAGCTTGGAAGCACAGATGCAGGTCATGTTTTAAATATGGACATTTTACCAATTTGTGTTTTAAAAAGAAGAATAGTGTCAGGAATATAGCTTCTGAAATAGGGAAAATGGGTCTCGATGATGAATCGAGTGTTGCTCAAAACAATACTCATACTGAGAGATTCACTATTGGGGCGTTATTCAATATTAAAAACATAAATTCTCAAAATACCAGTACAAATTTGATTAAAGAAAATTCCTGGCATTATTTTTTAAAAATAAACAATAAGAATGTAGATTGTATAATTGACACTGGGGCAGACATAAATATGATGTCTTATAAAGTTTTTAAAGAATTAAATCTTAAATTTGATAAGCAAAGCAAAGAGCAGTGTAAAAAATATAATGTCTATGCTTATGGTGGAAATAGAGTTCCCATATTGTCAGTGTCAAACATATGGTGTAATTTTGAAAACAAAACACAACCTGAATGTATTACTTTTGTGATAACTAGTTTAGATTGTCCTACTGTGATAGGCTTGCCCACTTGTATAAAGCTAAATTTAATATTAAAAAATTTCAACTTAAAAATAGATCAAAAAACTTGTGACAAAATTGTAATCAAGTATAATGATGTGTTTCAGGGTCTAGGCTGTCTCCCATACGAACACAGAATAGTGTTAAGAAAAGATGCTGTGCCGTGCATAGATCCACCCAGGAAGGTGCCATTTGCTCTGGTGGAGCCGTTGCGGAAGGAGCTCGAACTCATGGAGGAATTGGGGATCATCCAGAAAGTCCATGAACCAACTCTCTGGGTGAGTAGCTTAGTTATTACCATGAAAAAGTATGGAGGATTAAGAGTTTGCCTAGATCCTAGAAATTTAAATAAAAACTTATTGAGATGTCATTATCCCATTAAAAATATTGATGAAGTAAGGTCTAAATTGTCCGGAGCCTCATATTTCTCACATTTAGATGCATTTTCTGGATTTTATAATATAAAATTAACTAAAGAGAGCAGTGACCTTTGTACTTTTCAAACTCCCTTTGGTAGATATAAATTTTTGAGATTACCTTTCGGAATAAGCACGGCAACAGAAATTTTCTATAAAACTATGATAGATTTATTCGGAGACATTGAGGGAATAATAATTTGGTGTGATGACATTTTAGTATATGGGGAAACAATTGAAATACACAATAAAAGATTAGAAATGTTTCTTGACAGAGCCAGACAGATGAACTTGAAGTTAAATAAGTCAAAATGCAAATTTCTTTTAGAAGAAATAGCATATTTGGGTTATATTTTTAGTAAACAAGGTATAAAAGTTGATCCAGAGAAAGTTAAAGCTGTAAAAGACATGCCCATTCCTAAAAATATAAAAGATTTACAAAGATTTTTGGGCATGGTAAATTTTTTAGGATCCTTTATAGAAAATTTAGCGGATAAAACTAGTATCTTGAGAAATTTGCTTAAAAAAGATGTAGTATGGCTATGGGATGATAATTGTCAGGAATGCTTTAATTCATTAAAAGAGGTCATATCCAAAGCGCCCGTGTTAGCTAATTATGATTGTAACTCACCTTTGACTTTGTCGGTAGATTCATCAAAGAATGCTGTCGGTGCCGTCATTATGCAAAACAAACGTCCCATTGCGTACAGTTCAAGAACGCTTACAAGCTCACTACAAAATTATTCTCAAATTGAAAAGGAGTTGTTTGCTATACAGTTTGGATGTAATAAATTTCACCAATATATTTATGGCAGTAGAATAACTGTACAAACTGACCATAAACCGCTTATTTATTTATTTAAAAAACCTCTTCATGAAGTACCTGCTAGGCTACAAAGAATGATGCTTTCATTGCAAGGCTATAACTTAGTTGTGATACATGTACCTGGTAAATATATGTACATAGCTGATACATTATCACGAGCATCACTTAGTGATATCTATATACCTGAATATGAACAAGATTTAGAATTTCATGTAAATTCAATTTTTTCTAACATATCTGTGAGCAAGCCATATTTGAATTTAATATTAACAGAAAGTAATAAAGATGAATCATTAAATTTGCTTAAATCTTACATTCAAAATGGTTGGCCTTCCAGCAAAAACAAAGTAGGCTGTTTGGTGAAACCATATTGGAATTTTCAAAATGAAATATATATAATGAATAACTTACTATTTAAGGGAAATAGGCTTATTATTCCTAAATCTTTGCAAAAACAGATATTGGATAAGATTCACTGTGGTCATTTGGGTATAAATAAAACGCTAAATGTTGCTAGAGAAACAGTTTATTGGCCAAATATAAATGTAGATATTAAAAATTTAATTGATCAATGTTTAGTATGTGCTAAGTTTAAGCCAAACACTACTAATGAACCGTTGCAGTGCTATGAGATGAGTTACCTGCCTTGGCAACAAGTCGGTGTAGATTTATTATATTTTGACGGTGAAAATTTCCTTGTTTGTATGGATTATTATTCCAAGTATATTGAGCTAGCTTCGTTGCACAAAAATTACACTGTAGACAATGTTGTCAAACACCTAAAGTCTTTCTTTGCTAGACATGGAATCCCAAAATCATTGATATCCGACAACGGTCCACCGTTCAACTCATGTAAATTCAGATCTTTCCTTGTTGATTGGGATGTTGAGCACATAACTACTAGTCCTTATTGGTCCAGATCCAATGGGCAAGCTGAGAGCGCTGTAAAGATAGTAAAAAATATTTTAAGAAAATGCAAACAAGATAATTCTGATATATATTTGGCTTTATTACATTATCGCAACACGGCTAAAGGAAATTTTCCCAGCCCCGCGAAGTTATTAATGTCGAGAAATTTGAGAATAAACTTACCTATTATAGAAAATAGATTAAAACCTGAAATTGTAAAATTTTCAACATACGAGAGGTGTTATAAACAAAGCAGAGACAGAATGTCTTTTTATTTTGACAGGAAGGCTAAGCAAACGTCATATTTCTTTCAGCCAGGGGATGACGTTTTTTTTAAAAGAAATCCCAAATCCTGCTGGACGCCGGGAATTATTAAAGAGAAATTGAAATGCGGTAGATCTTATTATGTAGTAGATTTAAATGGTACTGTTTATAGGAGGAATAGAGGACACATTAGACCGAGAAAAAGTGACATAACAAACAAAAATCCTTCTCCTTCTTTTTCTGGTAGTGAACTGAGCGCTGGCAAAAATAACAGTGTGGTTCCCCTAATGGATATTGTTGACCCCATGAGTTTGGCATACCTCGGAAACGGTCCTGTTCAAAATTGTGTTAATGATGATAACTGTGTTCCTATGGAGAGTCCAGCCAATAACAATTATGTAACCAGATCTGGTAGAAATATAAAACGTCCTAAAATGTATATGCATGAAAAATTTGATTAGTTATGTATAGTAGTAAGTTTCTAGTTGTATAGTTCAAAATATTAAGTTGTATTCGTCTTGAAAAGGGAGGTGTTACATAACATGATAATTATTTAAGAGCATGTTATGTCAATGCCAAACTTCGTACTGTCACTTTGATGCCTATGATTGTTTATTCAGTTAGCCGAAAGGCTATGTATAGTATAGACATGTATTAGTATGCTCCTCTGTTATATGAGTTATATATTAAATGTATCTGTTGTACGTGTAGTAATAAATCAACATATTGTGATGCTATGATTTGTATCATTTGTATCTCCATGTAACTTATAAGAAGAATCCCCAAGATATTCAACGTAGAGATCCTGGCTGGAACTTCAAACAAAAACCTACATCATTAGTTTACTCACATCATATACAAAAACATTCATTATGGTAAGTGCGAACTTAAACGCACAAATATCGGAGATATTTACAAATATATTCCTGCGGCCATATACTTCATACACCATAACCTACAAGTGATATCACAAGGTTAAGTTTAGTATGGAGCGTTTTTACGAGACAAGCGAAATTTTGTATACAAAACGCTGTACCTTTGAAAATATTGACTTTTGATATAGTCGGTTTCTTCTGAGAAGTTACTCATATTTTAAGAGTACTATTCATTTATGCAATAAAAAAAATCAGTCCGCTTGCCTATTACAATGAACTACCAAGTACAGTACCGATACGCTAAAACTGCCAAATGCCACTGCCGGTATTCTCGTCAACGTTACTAACTTGGAACATTATGATAAAATGTCGCTTCATTTATATTAATTACAATTAAAGTAAAATGAAAATTAATACGAGAAATGAGGTTCTGGGCCTCTAGTCAAGATGCATTTGCATGCATTCGATAATTTCGACGGCGAAGTTTGGAAACAAGAATATATGGGATTTGACATAAGGCATCGCAAGCGACATGCCATTTAGCGATGACTTATGTCAAAACCCATACATTTTTGATTTCGAAGTTCGCCTTCGAAATTATCGAATGACTAGAGGCCCAGGTTAACGTACGTTCGATTGTCTAAAAGCATACTCCTAGAGACGAGAATATATTTACAAAACTCGCAATAGACTGTTTGTGTAGTGTTTGTTCTCTCGACGCCGAAGACTCCGAAATCACTTTATAGTACCGAGCTCCCAGTACTATGTGTATTGTTCCACAAAGGTTCTGAACTACGGAAGCAGGTATGTGGTAGACATTGGCATATTACAATTGGGTAAATGTGTACGTTTGGGTATAACGTGTAAATATTTAGCTTTTTCAACATTCAGAATTAATTAAGTAAATAATTAGGATAAATAAAATAATTATTAAGAGTTTATGTGTAGTTTTGTAATTTGAACTTTGAAATGTGTTTCAAAGTTCACCTAACACCTATCCAAGTCCCAAGATCATGTCAGGAGACAGGACATGACTAAGGAGGGTTTCGTAACTATCAATGCGCAATAGGTTTTCTTTTCGCTTATTTCATCAAACTCGGTCCAGTAGTTTCGGAGCTTATCCAAAACAAACAAATACGACTTTCCTAAGGAAGAGGTAAACAATTCATCGGGAATTGGGATATATTTTTGTAGTGATGAAATTAATAAGAATAATTCCTAACCGTAAATAATAATATTATACTGGGCTCACTTAGCATCGATAATTTGATATAAAGTAATAAAGACCATACTTCCATACTTACTAATATTATAAATGGGAAAGTGTGTGTCTGTCTGTTTGTCCGTATTTAACGCCAAAACTACTGAATGGATTTAAATAAAATTTGGTACACAGATAGTCTAGAGCCTGAGAAAGGACATAGGCTACTTTTTTCGAGGGGAAATGTACGGTTCCCGTGGGATACTTTATTTACAGTTTCAATTTAAAAACTACTAAGCCGATTATCATGAAATGGCACAGATATAAAGTATTAGACCATGGGGAAGCACATAGGCTACATTTTATCACGGCACACAAAAGGTTCCCGTGGGTTACTGTACTTACGCGGGCGGAGCTGCGGGCATCAGCTAGTATAATTTATATTACATATATCTAAAAGTAAAACGGTCCATCAACTATATTGACATTCCATCTTTGTCTATAATCGCTTTAGTTAAAATGATGTTACTGAAATCTGAACCTAAATTCTCGTATTTAAAGAAGACTTTCATTTTATTTTGATTGTATTATCAGTGAAGAGACATGTTATTATCATAAACTGATTTTGTGACGTTTGGACCAATCGCGTTTCAAGTTGGTTTAACGTTTAGGTACTTTGGTTTTGATTTGGTTGTACCTAATTGTTAGTATTATTGCATGTTTTATTTAGCAGAACTGACCCTCAGGTCTTGGAAAAACATTAAAAACAGGAAAAGCCAAACTTTAAACATCTATTTCTACTCGGTAATACTGTAATACATGTTTTAACTTTTCAAGGCTGAAAACTTTCAAAGTCAACATCTTAACTTTCACAGTCAACACATTTACATACAAACATATGTTACTAGATAAAGCGCGCGGCTCCGCCCGCATAAATATATAGTATCTCACGGGAATATCATACTTTTTCAGGATAAAATGTAGCTTATGTTCTTTCCCGTGGTCTACGTCTAGAGTGTAGGGGTGGTTTTCTACTGGTATTTTTATGTTGGATGTTCTTAAGTCCAAAGTAAATCTGAACTCAAGGGATGACCTCTTCAAAGTGTTTATTGTTATTAAAATATAGTTAAGATTACACAGTTTTATAACGTTTGTAAATTGTACGGTCAGAGGTATGCTCCGCTCGTACAATATATTTTTGCCAATTTTATCGAAATCGTAATTTCGGAGTATTCAATGCAAACAAATAAATATTTCCTCTTACAATATAAGTAAAAAGTATATTATATAAGAGCAATAGAATTAAAATTCAGCAAATGTGTCCGCACTGTCGTGGATATATCAGTAAGTCAAGGCGACTTGCGTTTCATACAGTTGGCATGGATGTACTATAGAATAGATACACGGACAAATGTAGAGAATAATAAGATGAAATTCTAATTACTAATTTTAAAATTAAATAGTTAAAATTATAAATTAACAACAGTTTTGATAACTGCATTTTTGTTAATTTATACTTTATTTTAATCTCAGTAGAAAAAATCTTGGTTATTTGAATGTTACCCACTTTATATCACGTAAGCATAATAAACTTAATATTATTGATCAATTACTAATGAGTTGTACTTATAGATATAGATTAATTATAATTTACAACTGAATAGTAAAGGTATAAGGCAGGTAATATGTTTGCTATTATAATAAGGAAAATCAGTAAAACGAACAATTCCTTATTGCTTCTACAAGTTATAGCTTTGTTTGTTCGCTCTTCCTGAATCAGCACCATAATATTGTATGATTAGTCAATATTTATCTAAACAATATATTTTATCTAATCAATAACTAAGGAAAATGAAAACTTGTTATGATGGAAATTAATGTCAGGAATTTTATTGTCAGTCAGATACGAGTTTTGCAACTAGTACATGTGTCTATTCTTGGACTAGACTGGTTTCTTTTCGAATGTTACAAATTTTCCTGTATTTTTTAAAAAGCTTCCCGAGATCTTAAAAAAAAACTTAAATCTAAATCTTGCGGCGGAATAAAAAACCGTACCGAAAGATTTCAAAATTATTTGTTTAATTCACCGACTACGGCGAAGCCAAAAGGGAAGGCAGTATTTTGGCAGTCTATGTGCTATGTACCTATATGTCACCGTAAAATTGTAAAATAACTAACGAGATTACGAACTAACGAAAACGTACTAGAAAAATATGTCGAAAGATTAAAAACTATATATTTATAATCTAACGAAAAATAATGTGTTACATTATAGGCAGTATATTCGCGTCGGAAGTCTATCAACATTTTACAATTTCACTAGTTTTATTACAATCTAACGGTTTTTACAATTTTACGGTGACATATTACATATGATGTCTGTTCCACCGTAGCGCCTAAACTGCTGATCCGATTTAAATGAATGAGGTGTCAAGATTCGCAATAATGGCCCGTGTAACAAAGGCTATAATATAATTTACTAGATATTGTTGAATTTATGTACAAGTATTTACAAAAATGAATCAACTTAATTTATTATTATTTAGTTTTAATTTTTATAGTAAGCATCCCAAATACAGGCCACTCATAAATCCTCTTAGCTTTTTTGACGTTACTGACTTTCTAGTGAAAATTATCTGAAATAAATAATATTATTTTATAAACATTTAAAACCGTTGTTTGGATTCCAAGACCCTATTTCCCATAGGTTACGAGCCCAGTCCTCGCTCATTCATAAGTTAAGTACTTAATATACTGCGTTATAAATTATAATTCAAATCGGAATCGACGGTTGCAAAAATGGAATCTTCAAAGTCGAAACGAAATATTAAACCATTTGACGGTGAGAAATATAGTGTGTGGAAGTTCCGAATTCGGTCATTACTTTGTGAATTGAATGTTTTAAATGCGATAGACGAAGAACCTGAAGTTCGAACAAGTGCTTGGGAAAAGCAAAATCGCATTGCATAAAGTGTGATAGTGGAGTAAGGAAGTACCGCCAAACTAAAGAATGAGAGTTGGGACAAAAGTTTAAAAGTACTACAAATAGAAAACAACAATTTTACATTTAAACGAAAACAAAACAGCACGAGACAGCAGCAGCATAATCAACAAAAACTATTTAAAACTAAAGGAAGAAAAGGTCAAATTTTATAAAGTGTCATCATTGCGGTCGTAGAGGTCCACGTAATTAATGATTGTTTCTTCTACAAGAGAATGAATCAGAAGAAAAACGAGGACAGAACCAGGACAGTTCAAGCTGTTTCAAGCTGTTGAACTGACGCAATATCAGCCCTCGACTTCAAGTGATTTTTCAGGGTTTGCTTTTACGACAGGAGACTACACAGACGACAACCACCTGGAGCCAAATGTTACATTTATTTTAGATTCCGGGGCTTCAGATCACATCATAAACAGGGAAGATTTGTTCACTTAATTTTTCACAAATACCTATACCGTTAAAAATTTCAGTTGCAAAATCTGGTCAATTAAATTTCAGTTGCAAAATCTGGTCAATTTATTGCAGCCATGAAGAAAGGGACAGTCACCGTAACCAGCAACTTGGGTGTTCAAGGAACATTGGAGGATATACTATATTATCCGGAGGCGCCATACAACCTAATTTCGGTATCAAAAATGCAACGAGCGGGTATGACTATAATTTTCAATAAGGAAGGTACCCAAATATGCAAAAATGGTAAAGTCATCATGAAAGGTAGGCCCTTATACAACTTGATTGCTTTAGATTTTATTGTATCTGTACCTATCAGCCGCTCTGTGTCCCATGTATGTAAAAACGAGAAAAATAGCTACGATTTGTGGCATCAGCGTTTAGGCCATATTAGTCGAAATAAATTCTTGGAAATAAAAGATAAAAATATGATTGATGACGTCGACTTAATAAAAACCATAATGCCCAAAGATGATTTGTGCGAAGATTGCATAAATGGGAAACAGACGCGACTACCTTTTAATCAAATGAAAAATAAAGATCACATTAAACGACCATTATTTGTTGTGCACTCTGATGTGTGTGGACCCATCACTCCTTCCACAGTTGATAACAAAAACTATTTTGTGACATTTATAGATCAGTATACACATTACTGTGTGACTTATTTAATTTAATAATTTATAAATCAGACGTATTTCAAGCTTTTAAGGATTACGTAGCCAAAAGTGAGTCGATATTTAACTCTAAAGTAGTAAATATTTACTGTGATAACGGTGGTGAGTACTTATCCACTGAAATGAAAAAATACTGCATTGAGAAAGGGATTACTTATCATTTAACGGTTCCCAGGACTCCACAATTGAACGGTGTTTCAGAGCGTATGAACCGCACTATTACAGAAAGAGCGCGGTCAATGATAAATGGTGCTAATTAAAAAAATATATTTTGGGGTGAAGCAGTTTTAACTGCTACTTATTTAATTAACATAACGCCATCCAGAGCTTTGAAACAGTCTCAAACACCATTCGAAATGTGGCATAGCAAAAAGCCTCAAATTAAATATTTAAAAGTGTTTGGGTCAACCGTTTTTGTACATGATAAAACCAGTAAAAATAAATTTGATGTGAAATCAAAGGAAGGAATACTGGTAGGCTACGAACCAAACGGTTACAAAGTTTGGAACCCCGATTGTGGTAAATTCATGACTGTCAGGGACGTTGTTTTTGATGAAACAAATTTCTTAAAAACCAGGCCTCTTCTGGAGCCTGAAGGGAATAATAACATAAATTCCCGAAATAAAACTGATAGGCTTTATGTGCCGCCAAAATCAGTGTCACAAAAACAATATACTGACAGTAATAAATCAGAAAATAAATCTGATGAAAATGAATGTCCTTCTAAAATGCGTAAAGTAGCGCATATGCCTGAAATACAATCTGATTGTCCTACTTTGCAGGTAGATTCTGAAATCACAAATAAAAATAGTGAGCTAAGGAGGAGTGATAGGCTCAAAGGTCGTACCCCCATCACATTCAAAGAGTTTGATGATGAAAGTGACTACTTGTTGTGTGCTCAATCCATTATTAATAAAGTACCAAGTTCATATGAAGAGATTAAGACTCATGAAGATAGACCACACTGGGAAGAGGCTAGAGATGAACTTAATTCTCTTTCTATGAATAATACTTGGACATTGATACCTACGCCTGAAAATCGAAATATTGTTGATTTTAAATGGATTTTTACCATCAAATATGACGAATTTGGAAAACCTTTGCGTTACAAGGCGCGTCTACTGGCTAGGGGATTTAGTCAGGAATATCTTACAATAACGAAACTTTTGCTCCTGTAGCCAGAATAGCCAGCTTTAGATTTCTAATTAGTTTTGCTAATCAAAATAATCTTATGATACATTACATGGATGTTAAGACTGCATTTTTAAATGGCAACTTGAACGAAGAAATATTTATGAAAGTTCCTGATGGTGTTGAATGCGAGCCTAACTTTGTGTGCAAATTAAACAAAGCTTTATATGGACTAAAACAGGCAGCTAGATGTTGGTTTGAAGTATTCGAACAGTCATTGAAAGAAAAAGGTTTTCAAAATTCATCAGTTGACAGGTGTATATATGTATTGGATAAAGGCGACATAAATAAAAATATATATGTTGTCTTATACGTAGATGATTTAGTTATCTCGTGTGCTAAAAATGATACAATGAATATTTTTAAAATATATTTAATGAGTAGATTTGAAATGACAGATTTAAATTCCATAAAATTGTTTCTCGGCATCAGGGTGACTCGTACAGACGACACTATAACACTGGATCAAAGTGTGTATATAAAAACGGTTTTAAGTAAATTTAATATGCAGGATTGCAAGCCTGTAAGTACACCGTTAGAAAGCAAACTGAATTACGAGGCATTAAATTCAGATGAAAAATGCAACGCTCCTTGTCGTAATGTCATAGGATGCTTAATATACCTCATGTTATGTACACGACCTGATTTAAGTACCAGCGTGAATATACTAAGCCGATACACAAATAAAAACAATGAAGAACTTTGGAAAAATTTAAAAAGGGTCTTAAGGTATCTAAAAGGTACTATTGATCTAAAATTAACATATAAAAGGGGTGAATTTAAAAATATTATATGCGGCTATGTAGATTCAGACTGGGGCGGAAGTGACACAACTGACAGAAAAAGCACCACAGGTTATTTGTTCAAGCTTTTTGATCAGTGTACGATAACATGGAGTACAAAAAGACAAACATCGGTAGCAGCATCTTCTACAGAAGCTGAGTACATGGCATTGTATGAAGCTGTGAGAGAAGCCTTGTGGCCTAAATCTTTAGCTCTCAGCATCAAAATTGAAATCAATGAACCGATGATGATTTTCGAAGATAATAACGGTTGCATTAGTATTGCTAACAACCCTACTAACCATAAACGGTCAAAACATATTGATATAAAGTATCATTTTTCCAGGGAACAAGTAGAAAAGGGTGTGATTAAATTGCAATACATTCCATCTAATCAACAATTGGCCGATGTGTTGACAAAGCCGTTACCCGCAGTCACTTACCGTGAAATGAGAATTAAAATGGGATTATTATAATAAGTTAGGTACCTCGTTTTTTTTTTTGTATATTCTAATGAAGACACAGAGTTTATTTATTTTTGTTTGTTATAAACATAAGAGTTTTGTTTTAAAAGAAGAAAACTTATGTTATTATTTGCATTGTATAAAACGATGACATTTATTTATGATTGTAAATATTTTTATTAAGAATGCAATGGTCTGATTAGGTTTTCCTGGGTTTCCCTAATCCTCAGCAATAAATGTTGGACCATTATAATATTGTATATATCTCCCAGGCATCACTAGAAAGTTAATTAGCGATCTGTAGGTCTTATATTGTTTTGTGAGTTTATTGATTAATTTTTGAGGGGGCGTGTTGAATTTATGTACAAGTATTTACAAAAATGAATCAACTTAATTTATTATTATTTAGAAGGAAGGTTTTAATTTTTATAGTAAGCATCCCAAATACAGGCCACTCATAAATCCTCTTAGCTTTTTTGACGTTACTGACTTTCTAGTGAAAATTATCTGAAATAAATAATATTATTTTATGAACATTTAAAACCGTTGTTTGGATTCCAAGACCCTATTTCCCATAGATATTGCCCGCGACTTCTTACGCGCAAATGTTAATTTCATTTTTCTGCGATTAAAAATAGCCTATGTCCTTGTGCCTATGCCCCGTGGTCAACTCTACATATGTGCCAAATTTTATCAAAATCGGTCTAGTAGTTTCGGAGCCTATTCAATGCAAACAAACAAACTTTTCCTCTTTATTATATGAGTATAGATGTAGTAGGATTAAAGTTTTATGAAAAATCTTTTGGTTATTTAATACAGATAAAAAAAATTCGTTAACAATGACTTTGTTAATCTAGTTCTAATACATCCACCACGATACCATTATAAATTCTGTCAGCACTATTTATATCGCCCGCGTTGGAAGTTTCCTACATTACGACTATTTATTTGCGGTTATATCTCCAACGGCTTTCTTCGACAACATCAACTTTTACCATCTAGGCGTCTCGGTTAATTCGGAAAGGTTTCTAAGCTAATTCAAAAGTAACGGGGGCTGGAGCCTGTGGTACTTAGCCCGTCTAATATCTTTTTACCCGACTACAGTGAAGCCACAAGAAAGGGTAATGATTTTGGCAGTCTATGTATGTTTGTTCCATCGAAGCGCCTTAACTACATAAATAAGATTTTAATGAATAAGTGTCAGTAGATTTGTAATAGTAGTCCGGATAACATAGGCTATATTTCGGTCCATATTTATATTGCCTTTTGGAAAACACAAGAATTTCGCTGATTTAAAACAAATGCATCATCTCTATTAAATTTCAGGCTCTTTATCACTTCTAAGGTCGGCGGACTGCTTGTTTATGGACAAGCAAGTGCTACTGCTCTTTTATGAAAATTATGCAACCGGAGGAGGATGAAATTCGACAAAGTTAAAGTTTTGGACGAGTAAACTGCACCAATATTTTGTTTGAATAATGCATTTAAAAATCAAAGATTTCATAACTCAAGATGGGCAATTGATTGACAATTGATTGGCAATTTGACAGAACAAATATCCATACAAGAAAAATGTACGCCATCTTGTTTTCACCATACTTAAAATTTCAAAATGTCCCCAAAAATCTCAAAATTGGGGCCATTTATCTGGAATCATTTATATAAAAAGTGTTTTTGCCTCGTCTATAATAATAATATATATGTCTATGATAAAAATACAATAAATTAATAAAAATAACGTCGCACACACATTAACTCAGATTAATTACTCAATACTCACACTACCATGCGTTTGATAGAACCTCTACAATAGATTTGAGATTATCTCTACAATTCTGAAACACGTTGACGTTTGTCAATACATTCAATAGAAAACTCTAAAATTATTTCTCTTTGTTTTTCATAATTATGAAATATGTATAAGAACACTCTAGAACACTTAAAAATTTTAAAAATTAAATGAATTTCGACTACTTGGCGAACACTATTAATTATCCACTACATTCAAACATATTATCCACTTTGTGTTCTGAAACTGAAATAAAATGAAAACTAAAGTAATAAAACACCAAAGCAATATACAGCAACGAACTTTTTGTATTTCGCACATAAACGCTTAACTCAGTTTTTCTTCTCTTTGCTAATAAACAGTTCATAAACTGGAGAGGATTTCGCTCGGTGCAAACGGGCGACTTTAGAGCGATACTCTATTAGTGCGTAGTCGCTGCGTCGTTTTTTATAGATTTTTATAACATGCTCCACTATTGAGTTGCGTCGCCAAACACAACGTTTCAATGGAACGACGGACAGGAGACAGAGAAGGATACACGGCGCTATGCTATCACCCTTTTGCTTTATGATGTCGTGCGTCGACGCAACGCACGTGTGGCGTACAAAGCGCTAATCTGTTGCGACGACGCGACACAACGTAACGCACCAATGGGTCCTTACATTCTATAATACCTTACGTATAATGGGTGTGTAGACTTTTATACAAAACTGCAATGCGGCTTAAAATCGCAAGTAAATTACTTCGCACAACCATACAGATACTCGTATTACGAGGTTGTGTGACGTCTTTTTTGAGATGCGACGTTACCACGCCGTTGTCGTTGCGGAGATTTAAAAATGTCGTGTATCCATATTCAGTCGCCAGTTTGCACCGAACCTATTTCACTCGGTGCAGCTTATGGAAATTTGCGCTTAAGCGACACACGCCTTGATTTAAATAAACTTAATTGCATGACCTCACACGAGCCACCTGCTGAATTACCTGAGCGCAGGTTTGAAGCTCGTTATACTTATTAGTTCGCTCAACTCATTAATTTAATTATAAGTAAGTTTAGCATACTGCTCATGCAACAGGGTTAGTAAATTAAATCTTGTTGTTAGCAATAGCCTGCTATAATGCTACCAAATTAAATATCACTTATATACCATGCAATAAATATAGTAACATATTATTTATTTACTTTATTTTGTTAACGATTAGATAAAATTGAATATGAAAGGTCGATTCTGCTATTTTAATCCAAAAATAATGCAGCTTCGTTACTTGTTCGATACAGTCCGGATCCTATCAAATAGCAAAATGCTATTCAACTAAACTTCAAACAAACGTCAAACGACGAATTACACCGCGATGCAATAATATTATCATTGTATCGAAGCTTGATTGTAGATTGAGCAAACCACTTATCCATAGAAAACGGTATTCTCTTATATTTATAAGCTTGACTCCAATTTGACTTGAATAGAACAGTCAACTGGACTTTTTTTGACATGTGGGGATGTCATAACATAAAAATATTTATTTTACGCACAAATCACTTTTTTGTCTTCCCCTCTCTACCCGCGGGATGGATGTTTTCCGTCCGTCTCGGAAGATAAAAACATTGTGTATGCGTACACAAATGTGTACAGCCACGCCCGAAAGTCGGTATTCTACTACACTAGATTTAAAATCCCATCACAGGCATAACACAAAATCACCGAAATTGTCGATGATTTTGTGTTATGTTTCAAAAAAATACAAGCAGGAGACGGGCCTTTACTGCCAATAATTAGCAACACTGGATCGTACAAACGTCAAGCAAGAGCTGTCTTTGGACTCGCTTATAATTATTATTGTCGAGAATGTAATTTCAAAATGACTGTGTTGGGATTTTAAATGTACTAAAATAGTGTAGTAGAATACCTACTTTCGGTCAAGTTATGTTATGATAACAGGATGATTAATTTATAATGAATTGATGGTAAGTTGAAAGTCTAAGTTTAATACGAGGATCGGGCCTCTGAGCATAGCACGATCTTAAAGCGATTTAACGCCATCTATGGGTGACAAAAGTAAAATAATTGCAAAAAAGAATAATAACTATTATAATTTGTGCTTCTAACATTGAATATACAAATTGTAGATTATGTTGTGGAATATTTAACACAGTTTCCACAAAACAGAATGATTAGCAAGCCGACCCTTACGTAGAACCCTGAAGATGTCTGTCAGAGATCGCTGGAAGGAATTGTCTTTGTGCTCGTACTTAATTGTGAATTACATACTTGAATAAACCTCTAATTCTTTCATCTAACAATGTTAAAGTCATTTTTAACCGATTTAAAAAAAAGGAGTTATATATTTTAGGTTATACATATATTCGGCTGTTTAAATATTTTTTAGTTTCTGAGCCCATTTCAATGCAAACATACAAACAAACAAATGTTTCCTGTTAAATTAATATTATACAACTAGCTATAATTGTCCGCAGCTTCGCCGCGTGAAATTAGGTTTTAAACTTTCATCCCCTATTTTACCCACCTAGGGGATAAAATTTAGATAACGCTGAAATGCGTAACTCATTACTTTTTCCGTACACAATTCCAACGAAATTACATGCAAATATGTCGAAGGAATAAAGATGTATAATAAACATACAAACTTTAATCCCCTATTTTACCTCCTTGGGAGTTGAATTTTGAAAAATCCTTAGTGGATATGAGAAATACATGTGCAAACCTCTTTTTAATATTATACATCTATGTGTGCAAAATTTAAATTTCTAGCCTTATTTGTTTGGCCTATGCGTTGATAATAATCAGTCAATCAGCTTTGCCTTTTATATAATTAAAGATATAGATATATTTCCTGTATAATTAATAATACTTATAATGTTTTCAGGCTGCTGTTGCGACTGCCGTGGCGCTGCAGTGCGTCGGGCATGTTTGCCGAGGCTCGAACGGATGGCTTTCACGCCATCATGCGTAAAAAAGCCGCCTCTTTACTGCAGCGTCTACGCGACACTCGGAACAGCATCCTGAAAATGATTGCTTGTAGGCCAGACTGCCCTATTCAAAGGCATTGGATAGAACTAGCTCTAGGTATAAGATGACTTGGATACATAATTTATATATTATGATAAATTGTGTATCCGAATCATATTATAATTATATATATAAAAAAAAATGTCTTTATTAACCATACTAACATAGAATAAGTTTATTCTATTACTAACACATTTACTAATATCTATATGGACTATTTTTGGTCTAAAATAAACGTATTTTATTTTATTTTATTTTATTTATTTATAATATTAATAATTATACAGGAAATATTAATTGTTTCTTTGTATGTTTGCATTGAACGGGCTCAGAAAATACTAATAAATTCGTACAAAAAGATAAGCGTTTCAGCGGAAGACTTCGAATTGCGAACTGCCATTCTTCAATGAAACGTATATATTTTTGTGTACCTGAGCATTTCTCAAATTTTTTGACCATAGCCGCAACGTCGATGTCCCATGTTTTGGTCTTTGATTATTTTTTTACTACGATAACATAAATAACATACATGACTGTCGTAACTTCGTTGATATTATTTAATTATCAGAGAAAATATCAAAGCTATAAATAAAACACTCTCACTACAATAAATAATTAATAATCTAAAATACCAAAATTTTCGTAGTATGGAAAATAGGTTGTCCCATTGCGACCGCGGTGATTTTGAACTCATTTATTTCATTAAATTCTAAGAAACGGAATATATGTTATAGTCTTAAAACACTACTTAGAGTATTTGAATACATATTTTATGTAGTATAATAGTGAAATACGTCGTAAGTTAATCAGTTTCAGGAAAATAATATTGTCCCATAAAAAAATTCCAAAACGGAATTCAGATTTTGTTACCGATTTTTGTGTCGAAAGATTTTTTAAACTACAAAGTTAATTGATTTTTTTTCCTTTGGCAACACTATTGACGACATTTCACATTGCTATTTTGTTGTGATGTCATTTCGGTGTCGACAACAGCCGCGGCTTAACGTAGTGCTCTGCACTGCGACTAATTCGATCTGGATTTTGTTACACTGTGTGAAGGTAAGTTCAAGATACTTAATACTCTTGTTGAAATTGATAAATAGTTCTTTTAATGGGCTACAATTTGATGTAAAATACTGTTTTAAGTATTGAGTTTTAAAGAATATGTATTTTATTCAAAATCTGTACCCGTCATTTCGTTACTTCTGTTTTTGTTACTTTCGCGTGGTAACGTATAACCAGAACGAGGGGTAACAAAAAAGGAGTTTTTAAAGCTAAGTACACATTTCGTAAAATTGCCATACTGGTAGGTAGGTATCTATATTCGTTTAATCCCCATAATGTTATATATATCTTTTGTTATGTATATATTACTAAATTTGAAGATTATAACACAGGATAAAACTAAATAATTTTCATTTTCACTTATTTTGTTTTCATTTTATAATGGAGTGTCAAGTGTGTGTATGCTTAGCCTTACATTTCCGATTTTGTTACCCAAGTTTCTTGTTTTGATACTGTCCCAAATTTTTTCTGATAATAATGGTAGATATTTCTTTTTCTTTAAATTGAAATGCTATAATCAATAATTTAAAACAATTTTATGATAAATATTATTATAATTATAAATAGTAAATATAACATGCCTTTTTCTATTTTAGAGGAAAACTAAACATTTTGATTAGAAAGTTTAAAAAAGGTAACAAAAAATACTCAGTACTGCTAAAAACAATTTAAATAATTTTTTTCACAATTTTTACTTTTATCAGATGTTGTTACATTTATGATCTACATAGAAAAACATAAATTTATAATACAGTCTGCATGTTTCTTTATGGTTTTCATTAATTTCCAAGTAACAAAATAAGAACTTTTATTTCGCCCTTAACTAATAATTTACAGGTTTTTTGTATAAAAACTCTATTAAAACAAAAAAACAACCATAAATTCAGAATCTGTCTAGTTTTAGCTAGCTGTATTTAACATAATATGTCCAAAATATACGTATTGTATTTTAAGAAGATTATTAAAATTATGGTCAAAAAATTTGAGAAATGCTCACCTAGTGAATTAAGATCAATTTTGAATTAGTACCTATCTGAAAAACATGCCGCATCAGGTGTCGGTGTGCGCTGACCCTTACGAATTGTAAAATATGCTTTCATGTTTTGAAATATGGCAACGGACTTTTTCCATTATTATAATTTTTATATTAAAGACACTACTTTGTTCAGTTTTTTTTGTTAGTTACAGGAAATGTATGATATTAAACAATGGAGTACCTACTTATTGTTTTACATGTCAGAATTTAGTTTTTTTAAATAAATTAATTAGGTATTACTACTTGATAAAAGTAGGAAGAATTATGATTTTATGTGTATTTTTGTAATTATTATATATACCTATGCATTTCGAAGTCACAAAAAAGTGATATTATTTTTTATAATTAGTGTAAAATACCTCCATATTTAGTTTACTTACATCAAATACAAAAAGATTTACTATGTTATAGGTACCAATGTATGAACATAAACCTGCAAATTTCGGAAATATCAGATTTTTATAGCGCACCTGACATTCGCACTCTTACAATGAAACGTGTATTCTTCTTGTGTGATGAATAAAGTTAAACTTTATAAAGCTATCATAAAATTGCAGTGCCACGTCTCGTATTATTTCGTTTCGGTGTGAGTTGACCCTTAATTTTAAAGTAAAAGGGGTCAAAAAGTTACGGAGCCAACTTCTGAATATGACTTAGGATACTTTGTGTTCCTTTTCATTTTGAGAACTCACTTCTTGAGTCGAAAGTTAGTACTTTGCACTTGTTTAGTTGTTCACTTCACTTGTACTAGTGCAACACTTCACTCAAGTTTTAGTTCTTCCCGGTTCGTTGGACTGCTCAGTTGTTGTATAAGTTTACACATTCTGCGAAACACGTGCGTTGTTTTATGCCGGTTTTCAGTCTACGTCGTCTTACATCGGGCCCTTGAAAGGACCCTTGGGCGGAGAACCATGGTTAGGGGCTTTGCCTCTCTGCCCCTCATATGGGAAAAAAAATTTGTAGATTCGCGTTCAGTACGAATACTGGACGCACAATGACTGTTTTCTGGGAAGACCCCCTTACGGCAGAACCCAGGGGAAACCCTTCCCGAGCGATGGGAGAAAAGTCGCCTACCAGGCGCGACCTCGACCTGCGATCGGCTCCAAACGGCGCAAGGGGTTCCCTTGCTACTCTATACTCTCTCACGTGCCGCGATAACTGCCGCGGCCTTGACCAACCTAGGGAAAAGGGTGGGATAAAAACTTCCGGGCCCCAAACTTTTGGTGTCGGGGAGAAAATACACGCCGGTTTTCTGTGACGTGGTATCTCCTGGGTCAAGCCGGCCTATTCGTTCATGCTTGGCTCTCCCAGGGTTTTTAATATTAGTAAGGATTTAAAATGTTAGTAAGGACTATGAATAGTAAGAACGTGGGTGCTTATCGGTCGAAATTCGCCTTTATTGCATATTAGTTTTTGAGTTTGAACTTTATAACTAAATCTTTGCCTCTTAGATACCAAATTAAATCTATTGAATGTGAAAGATAGATTGATAAACGTCTACGTGTGTCTATCAAAGGTGTGGTAGTGTTCTTATAGAGTTAGTAATTACTGGTAGAGAGTGTAACGTTATTTTTATTAAATTTAATATTATATTTCATAATAATAAGCTCTAGTATTACAAAGAAATGTCTGCTGTATAATTATTCTCCTCCACTATATAAACTTTAATGGCGTCAAATTTCATACTCTTCCGTTTGCATAATTTTTATAAAAATGTGTACAAATTTGCTTTACGTATGATTAAATGTTATTCAGGTTATTCTGTGTGTTCTGAGAACTTACAGCATTATGTTTTCAGCAGTTTATGAATTTGCAGAATATTTTCATAATTATTGAATTTATTCTGCTTTTGAAGTTTTAATTTTAGTTGTTTTCTATAAAATTATTTAAAACGGTAATCATAACGGATTTCAATCAACACAATGTTTTAGTTATTTGAAACATTCGACGAAAAATGTAGTTTTAATATCTGTTAATCATTATTTCGACGTATTCAAATAATAAAAATATTTAAACAATTTAATACGATCCTCTAAAAACATATTCTGAAATATTTATAATGTTCGTTTTTATCATAGGTACTCGTACTTATTAGGATAGTTTTATGGACTTACTAGATTTTTCCTGCGGCTCCGCTCGCATAAATATATCGGGTATCCCACGGGAGTACTGCACTTTTCGGGATTAAAAAGTAGCCTAATATGTCCAGAGCCTAAATTACTACCATAACAAATTTCATCCAAACCGTCAAGTAGTTTTTGCGTAAGGGGCCCCATACATGGTCCGGTCTACCTTCAGTTCGGCCTGAACGGATGCAAAATCGTATCGTGTGTGTGCAATTTCGAGATCGCATCAGGCGGCCGTACCTACGGACTGAAGCGATTCGTTCCAGTGTTGCCAGCTCTTTTTTTGTGAAACTACTAAACTCGTATCGATTTCTACTAAAACTACTAAAAAACGACTAAAGAGGCTACTTAACTTAGGAATTCCTGAAGCCCCCCAAAAACCACTGCATTTTAGGTTTTATTATATTAAATTTTTTTCATTAATTGAATTTGATTATAAATTTTATCATTAAATTAAAATATACTAGGAAATATTACGTATTTAGTAGCTATTTTGCATATCATTACTGTCTGGCTCTTTCCTACTTAAACACTACTAATAACTAAATTTCTACCAAGGAGGGAATAAAATACTCAATTTAGTAAAATTTTGTAAAATAACTAAGTTGGCAACATTAATTCTGGCCTGACCGATCGGCCTGAACGCGCGGCCTGTCCTGACCGTGTGTGGACAAATCGCTTCAGTTCTTGCCCGAGCCGCGGCCGTGCGGGCGTGTATCTTGTACAAGCGTTGTATGAGTTTTCGCGGTGTTTAAATACAAAATTGATAAACACGACCGTATCGCGCGGCAAACCAGAATGGACTGATGCGACTGTTCCGTGTGTGGGCACGACCCAACAAGCAAAGTAATCCTATAACGAAAGATTATAAGTGTACCTCTTCTTATAATGTTCTTATTAAGGCATTGGTGCAGACTGTGTCTCTTATAATAGCATTAGATAAGCTCTAACATACTCAAGAGCATTAGGATTTATATCTCAGTCTTATAGTTTACTACACGATTACTTACAAAACAGTTACAGGACTTTTTACTTATAATAACATTTCACAAGCGTATATATTCTCAAGAGCATTTGTTTTTATTACTCAATCTTATAGTTAACTACAAGATAACCTTATAAACCACTAATAGGAATATGTATCCTATAATTGTCTGCAGAAAGATTAAATAGTCTTGAAATCTTATAGTAGCATTTTGTAAGAAAAGAAGATATTATAACACTCTTAGCGAAGATAATTATAAGTTAGTCTCGTTACTGTCTTGTTCTAGACTCTTAAATGTAATAGTGCTTAATAAGAGCGTTATAAAATCAAATAACCTTATAAGCTACTTGATCAATCACATTATTAATAAACAATAAACATCTAGCTGTTCTAATTTGTCCTGAGAAAATAGTTTATTATCAGTTTATTTATGGATATGGAATTGTTTTCTAGCAATGTAAATTGAAAAATTAGTAAGTAGTCCGATTACATGAGGAACCCTAAACTTGTTTAAATATGGAGGCAATATATCTTAATCAAAACTACTATAAGTACTAATTTACTTAAAATTGTTCTATAACATACTCAACGCAGAGTAATTAAAGAAAATGGCGAATGTTCGTAAAAATCATTGAAATATTATTTAACAATAAATACTATAACTGCTTGTTTTCAAAGCGCGTTGTAAAATTAATCAAATCTTAGCCCACATTTACAATAAAAATGACTTCCCCGTCGAGTTCCCACACCGTATATATATATTATTACAAGTGTTAACGTTATGCAGCTACTATAAATTAGAATGAATACTTACATAATATAAATTAATATTTCGTTTTATCACAAGCAATAACCAAAGTTTATAAAATGTACTTATAACTGATAACTTAACTAAGTATATTACTAGAACATTATAAACAAGATTGCTTTAGTAAGATATTTATGTCAGATACTAATAAGAGTGTTTGTACTTAAAAATGAGTAGTCTCAGAACATTATAGAAGTAATTGCGCTTCCTTAAGTATACTATAGGGCTGAATTGACATTCTATAAGTTGATTATAAGATAGTTATAAGAAATCAATGCTCCTATAACTGCACCCAAATCCAGCAACGTAGTAAACTATAAGTATCTTATAAGCACAAGAAATGGTAGTGTTGAAGAATACTTCAAGTACTGATTTTGCTTGTTGGGGAATCAGATCAGGCCGAACTGACGTAAATTGGATTGGATGCGATTTTTTCCGTGTGTGTGCTCGAATCCGTTCAGGCCGAACTGACGTCAGTTCCAGCTGAAACGATCGGCCTCTCGTCTGTGGGGGCCTTAAAAGTGTAAGAGACATCCATCCATCCATACATCCATCTCCACAAACTTACACATCCTACTAATCCTACTAATATTATAAATGTGAAAGTTTGTGAGGATGTATGGATGTATGGATGTTTGTTCCTCTTTCACGCAAAAACTACAGAACGGATTTTGATGAAATTTGGTATCGTTGTAGTTTAGGCTCTGGATTAAAACAAAAGCTACTTTTTTTCCGGAAAAGTACAGTGCTCCCGCGGGAAGTATCCCGCGGGAGCACTGTACTTTACGCCCGCGTATATATACTATCGAGTACGATAGTATATATACGCGGGCGGAGCCGCGGAAAACAGGGGGCTTAGAAGACCTAAATGCGAGATTTCTAAACGGAATATCTATATGATAGAATGCGGTAATTGTATTGAGAAAGATATATAATATTATTCAGAATATATGCTATATCCATAGTGTTTTCAAAACACGATTCAACTTACTTTTCTCGATAGAAAAAAATCGCAAACATACCTCTAATAAAATCTTAAAATGATCGGTATATGTAGTAAATTGCACTCAATAATGATTTAATTTATGGACAATATTTGGCTACCAGTGTACTACTTTCATAGTGTTTTATTTTTTTAAATTAAATCCATAATTTGCAGTAATCAAGTATTTTCCATATTTTCACAACCCGACTAGACTTAGCGTAAGCGTGTGTGCGTGAGAGCCCTGTAGCGACAGTGCCGCCGGCTATCTCGTGAGGGGAGGACGTATTTGCGCTCCGTCGACCAATAAATCTAACCAGTTGAGTCAATCGAGTGTTTATTTGTAAATAATATTTTGTACAAAGAATAATTTAAGTATGTTCCAATGATTACGAATTTTTATTGTGCTCGTTTATGTTTTTACTCATTTGTTCGTTTATTTAATTCCGTAACGAAAATAAATCTTACACCGCTGAGCTGGGGTGGGGGTCTGATTAATTTGGTTACTATCGAGCCGCTGGTACTGAATCGCTTACCGTCTAGTGTAACGTGAGCTAACGTGTATTCAGTGCTAAAGACAGTACAGAAATTTGGCAAGTATTCCATATGACCGCGTAGCTCAAGCGGTACGCCTAGCACTCCCGGCCTCGGTATCGAATGGTCCTGGGATCGCGCCTCGCTAGTGGCTTTCGAATTTAATAATTAACTTTTTAAATTTCTGTACCTATCATTTACCTACCTATTCACAAAAAATCTTACAGGAAAAAGACGCTTCAAAATTCTAATGAGTCAGAAGTACCCCATGTGTACTTTCATAAAACAAAACCCGAAGCACGTCAGTCGTCACTTATTGTTTATAAACCTATTTATTTTGTAATAATATAATAATTATTATTCACTTAGATTTTGCAGAAAACGACCAAGACTTGGTGATAAAAATGAAATAAATTCATCAAAAGATGACTATCACGAGTAAGTTGGTTATAATTAGTGATTACCTACCCATACTGCCATATTATCCTAAAATAAACGAAAAATACTTATTATAATATTGGTAATAGATATAAATATTAGGTACTTAGTTCTTTTCTGCAACATTTGTTCATAGTACAGGTGAGTCCATTTAAGGGAAAACATGACCATGATAAACTGGTATTGGATAAAGGCCCATACTGGTATGGAAGGTAATGAAAGAGCAGACGAACTAGCCAAAGAAGCCACCAGAGCTAAGACGACCCCAGCGTATGATGCGGTGCCAATAAGCGCAGTTAAATACCAGATAAGGAAAAAGACACTAGCGATTTACCAAAGTGAATACGATGAAAAAAGGAGGGACAAAAACATCTATCATTTCTTCAGAAGTATTCGCCAAGCCCACAAAACTATTACTGAAATACCACAAGATAATCTCATGGCACAAATACTCACAGGGCACGGTGGGTTTGGCGAGTACCTAGATCGATTCAAAATTAAATGCAACACCAAAATTTGCGATTGTGATGGTACATCTGTGCAAACAGTAACGCACTGCCTCTGCGAATGCGCAAAGCACCAAATCATAAGAATAGAAGCAGAACATAAAATGAACAGGAACATAAACGCAGATACCATAAGAGATATTATGACAAATAAAAATCAAAGAAAAGTATTCATACAAATGGCGAGAGAAATTGCAACAAAGGTAATCACAGCTAATAAAGCTAAATGTTGACAAGGAATAAACACGCAGCATCATACGGAACACAACGGCGCGAAACCATTATTTAGAAAAAAAAAAAATAAAAATAAAAAAAAAAATAAAAAAAAAAAAAAAAAAAAAAAAAAAAGCTATAATTATCATACGTAGTAAATTGTTCAGAAATAAGGCTGTCGGATAATAAACACCGACAGTTGTTAATAAAAAAAAAAAAAAAAAAAAAAAAAAAAAAAAAAGTACAGGTGAGTCGAAAGTTCGAAACATGCATTTCATCAATTCGAGGATCAATTACTATGAACCATAGACCTATTATAATTATTATCTGGGGGCACGGCAGTGCCCCCGCCAAGTCGAGCGCGAAGCAAACACTGCCGTACCATCCTTTACTGGAGTCTGGAACCATTTCGGCGCATTTTCAGGCCCCTATTTGAGAACCTCTGGATAAGACCAGAACGTCGATCTGAGGGCACTGCAGTGCCCCCGCCAAGTCGAGCGCGAAGCAAACACTGCCGTACCATTATTTACTGGAACCATTTCGCCGCATTTTCAGGCCCCTATTTGACAACCTCTGGATAAGACCAGAACGCAGAAATTTTCGTCATCTAGTAAGCTATAATCACATACTTAAAATCCAAAATTTTAAGTCTGTAGGTCATTTAGTTCCGAAGTTAAGCGAAAGCAAAGTTTTGAATTTATGACACTCACTCAGTCACTCACTCATGATCATCAGAATAGAACTAGTACTTCTCATGAACTCAGAGAGCTGAAATTTGGTACAGAGTTAGGGTTTAATGGCCACATAAAGGGAAAACTATAAAAACTAGGATAATCGAATATCTGGAGTACCTGGTGACCCTGATTAGAAAACACAAGAGCCCAACCAAACTATTAGAGATCGACATACCGCCTTTACAAAAAATATTCAACATGGTGGTGGGCCGCTTCATTTGATGTCAAAAATCGAAGGTCTGAAGTATCTGATGAAGAATCCTCAGCTGGTTTCAGCTGATTAGAGATATGGTAATGCCCCCCTTCTACTATTGGTACATAAAAAAATCGACTGTCATTTCAAAAACCTAGCGAAGTGGGACACATCTTCTAATTTAATCTAGTCCGTAGCATTCCACTGCTGGGCGAATGCCTCCCTTTCTGCTTTTGATACGCATATAAATAAAATTAAAGGAAAACTCTGGCTATATAAGACTAGACTGGCTTTTATATTTATATTTACAAATTTACAAGAAGAAATAGTCGAACGATTAACTTTATTGTACTCGATCATTACACAAATTAAATAAACAAATTACACTGAAATCTAGTAAAATAAATCAATATGCCCACGTTTCTACAAAAAGAAGTGAAATCCCACCAAAAACATTCTGTAAAAAACTAGCCAAGTCTCGATAGAGCTGCTTGTTTATCTCTAAAAAGTAGTGAAATCTAGACAAAGTCGTGCCAAGTCTAAGGTTCCTTACTGCGATTTCTTTATTATTATAGTTAATGTTGTGTGACTTGGCCGTTGAAGGGTACACAATGGTACTAAAGGGGCTCCATGACACCATTGCTCCAATACATGTGTTCTACAATCAACAACAGCCTAAAATGAGACACTACTCACTAGCGTCCAATTACCAATTCCAGTATGGGCTATTATCTCGCTTAACAAACATAGGTAGTTACAACATATACATTACGTGTAAACAAAATTGACTTGTACCCACTTGTAACGTATAAAGAATGTTCAACGGCCAAGTCACACAACATTAACTATAATAATAAAGAAATCGCAGTAAGGAACCTTAGACTTGGCACGACTTTGTCTAGATTTCACTACTTTTTAGAGATAAACAAGCAGCTCTATCGAGACTTGGCTAGTTTTTTACAGAATGTTTTTGGTGGGATAGACTTGTCCAAAATGTATATATCTTCTTAATTTTTTCCGCAAGTTGCAAATCTTATAAAGATGTTGAGAAAAGTAAGTAAGCAAATGTATAATTTTAATGTAGATATTAAAGCTTTAAAGTAGAATATAACGAATAACTAATTGTAAATATGTAAATATAACGTAATTGTAACTATTTAAAGCATATAAAAAAACTATTGTCTAGTATAATGAAAAAGTCGGAAAGGAGTTGTGGATAACTAAATAAGCAAATCTATATATATAAAAGAAAGTCGTGGTAGTTACACTTTTTATAACTCAAGAACGGGTAAACTAATTTGGCTGAAAATTGGTGAGGAAGTATCTTAAAACCAGGAGAAGGACATAGAATACTTTTTATCCCGTTCCCGCGGCGCGCGGGACTAATAATTCGAGAACGGCTGGATCGGTTTGGCTAATTTTGGTCTTGAAATAATTGTGGAAGTCCAGGGAAGGTTAAAACAGTAAAAATATTGGAAAAGGTGTAGGTTGTAGGAGTAGGTGTAGTCATTTATTCATTCCAGTTCATATTTAAGACAGAACAACGTGTGTCGGGACAGCTAGTGTATAATAAACGTATATACAATAATTATTTGTAAAAGAAGATTTACAGTACACATAGACTAACATATAGACGGACGAACAGACAGACAGACGGATGGACAGACAGACAGATGGACAGACAGACAGTAGAAATTTGGAACGAAGTACCTTTATTATGTTACAAATAAATAATAAAAAAATATATCACGTTTCAAAAATCCTAATCAATGTCTTGTCTATTTCATATGTATGTGGTTTATGGAAATATGGGTTGCATATATAATATCCCACCAAAAACATTCTGTAAAAAACTAGCCAAGTCTCGATGGAGCTGCTTGTTTATCTCTAAAAAGTAATGAAATCTAGACAAAATCGTGCCAAGTCTAAGGTTCCTTACTGCGATTTCTTTATTATTATAGTTAATGTTGAGTGACTTGGCCGTTGAATATTCTTTATACTTTAATGGGTACAAGTCAATTTTGTTTACATTTGTAACTACCTATGTTTGTTAAGCGAGATAATAGCCCATACTGGTGTTGGTAATTGGACGCTAGTGTCTCATTTTAGACTGTTGTTGATTGTACAACACACGTATTGGAGCAATGGTGTCATGGAGCCCCTTTTGTACCCTTGTGTGCCCTTCAACGGCCAAGTCACACAACATTAACTATAATAATAAAGAAACCGCAGTAAGGAACCTTAGACTTGGCACGATTTTGTCTAGATTTCATTACTTTTTAGAGATAAACAAGCAGCTCCATCGAGACTTGGCTAGTTTTTTACAGAATGTTTTTGGTGGGATTTCACTTCTTTTTGTAGAAACGTGGGCATATTGATTTATTTTCCTAGATTTTAGTGTAATTTGTGTAATGTTCGAGTAGAATAAAGTTCGAGTAGAATAAAGGGGCCTGAAAATGCGGCAAAATGGTTCTAGTAAAGAATGGTACGGCAGTGTTTGCTTCGCGCTCGACTTGGCGGGGGCACTGCCGTGCCCCCAGATCGACGTTCTGGTCTTATCTAGAGGTTCTCAAATAGGGGCCTGAAAATGCGGCGAAATGGTTCCAGTAAAGAATGGTACGGCAGTGTTTGCTTCGAGCTCGACTTGGCGGGGGCACTGCCGTGCCCCCAGATCGACGTTCTGGTCTTATCTAGAGGTTCTCAAATAGGGGCCTGAAAATGCGGCGAAATGGTTCCAGTAAAGAATGGTACGGCAGTGTTTGCTTCGCGCTCGACTTGGCAGGGGCACTGCCGTGCCCCCAGATCGATTATCCTAGTTTTTATAGTTTTCCCTTTATGTGACCATTAAACCCCAACTCTGTACCAAATTTCAGCTCTCTAAGTTTATGGGAAGTACTAGTTCTATTTTGATGATCATGAGTGAGTGAGTGAGTGAGTGAGTGAGTGAGTGAGTGAGTGTCGAAAATGCGAAACTTTGCTTTCGCTTAACTTCGGAACTAAATGACCTACAGACTTGAAATTTTGGATTTTAAGTACGTGATTATAGCTTATTGGATGACAAAAATTTCTGCGTTCTGGTCTTATCCAGAGGTTCTCAAATAGGGGCCTGAAAATGCGGCGAAATGGTTCCAGTAAAGGATGGTACGGCAGTGTTTGCTTCGCGCTCGACTTGGCAGGGGCACTGCCGTGCCCCCAGATAATGCATTGCATATTGCATATTATTTGAATTTGTACTTCATGAGCGTACAAGATTTTGAATTGTTTGTATTGGATATTAATATGTTTATTTAATGTTAATTATAAATAATTATATTTGTACAAAATACATTGAATTTATTATTTATTAAAAACCGTATGCAATGTTTTACAAAACAGTCAGTACAAAACAATGATTTTGTATATAAAATGTAAATTATTGAATTTTCATTTTTCAAGCTACGAAACAGAAATAAACGTATAAATTAGTTTATAATTTCTGTCTCGTAGCTTGAAAAATGTCGTCATCATTTATTATGGCCATAATAATTAATATCTCGTTATTAAAAAAGTTTAATAATAAAAGCGCCATCTCTCGGAAAAAAAGTGTCAAAATCTCATCAAGCATTTGCATTTGAGTATCCCGTGGTGTATCGCGCTTAACTGCTTTTACCGCTAGATGTCGTTGAGAAATTTTATGCATGTGTGCAAGCATCGCTCAAGGTCGATTAGCTGTTGTAAGCCCCTTAATAATAGTAGTAGAACTAAAAAATTAACTCTATATAAAGGTCTCAAAAAATTAATTACGGATACTTCAAAGGACTTTTCACAAAAATGTGTAGGTACTTATCTAAAATATAATTACTACGAAGTCCCCGGCAACCTGATGGAACCACCTGGTGCCCGGGGTAATGCCTCAAAATGGCCGCCACCTGAGCTCAGTCAAATACATTACATACTTCGTCAATATATTTTGATAGGAAAATTTGGTCCATTAGATAGTAGAATTTAATACTCGATGCCAAAACTTTCAGTACAGTTTTACGAGAGTAGGGTATTTTCCAAATTATTCATAGTAATACTAGCATTAATTGCCGCATGAAATTAGCCCCATTGGGGTTGAATATTGAAAAATCCTTTCTTAGTGGATGCCAGCGTTATATGAGGAATACGTGTGCAAAATTTCAAATTTCTAGCCTCAAGGGTTTGGCCTGTTCGTTGTTACATCAGTCAATCAGCTTTGCCTTTTATAACATAATAGTAGATGTTGCCCGCGACTTCGTTCGCGCAAAAGTTAATTTCGCAGAAACCGTACATTTTTCCGCGATAAAAAGTAGCATAATATTATGTCCTTCCTCGTGGTCTACTCTATACTCTATCTTTGCCAAATTTCATCGAAATCGGTCCAGTAGTTTCAGAGCCTATTCAATGCAAACAAACAAACAAACTTGTCCTCTTTATTTTCATTTTCATATTATATTAGTATAGAAGTAAAGATATAGATAGATAGACTAGCATTCATAGATAGAAGATAATACATTTGCAACCTGGGATTATTCCTTATGAATTTCTTTCCTTTCCTTGCAAATCAGCATAAAAGTTTAATTAAAACGGAACAATGTGCTAAATCTAGCGCTTGATATTCTTTATTTTAATTTTAATAAAACTGTAATAGGTCGCCTACTTGGAGTACTTGGTCATCACTCAGGTCAAAAAGTGGCACTCTGGGTTTGTCGGCGACCGTACCCACAGGTCCATATAATCTTTTAAACTAGTTTAAAATGTTTAAAACGTTTCAAGATCTCATATTGAAAGATACATCTGCAGCAGAAAGTTACAGCAGTGTAACGGAATGCGCGCCAACAAGTCGGTTGAAAAATGGCAGGATTCCGGAAAGTTTGTAAGTCAATCCGTCTGGAATAAGAGAGATATTTCATTGGATATCTTTTAAGTCGATATTTTGCATTCATAACCGACGACTGCATCCATTTTTTAATGTCATAAGAAATATTTATGCTTCTTCTAACTTTAAAGTCGTTTCGATTTGAAACTCGACGAAACGTAATTAAGTAACTAACAAATAACAATAATTACTACTATTATGAAAACAATAGACGTATCTGTATTACAGATTAAAGAAAGACAAACAGATAAACAGCTACGTATAGCTTTTCATTTGATTACGCTACTACAGCATACGGTGTGTCCACGATTGTTGGAAAAATTGTGAGCCGTTGAGGGAGACGCCATCATTTTCTTTGAATCGTTCTATGAAAGCTCTTTATCTGTAAGTGTATATATTTTCTACTCTGTGTCTGTATTATCTACATCTACATAACTTATATTTTTTAAAGGTTTTACTTCTATCGCTTATGAATTACACACAGATTTTATACTCGAGGAAAAAATGTTGTCATAATTTTGAACTTTAGAAGTTTTTTAGATGATACCTATTAAATTCAGTCACTCTTGCAGACAATTTAAGAGCCTGTATTGGCCTAATGAAAAAACTCCTAAAACTTGAACCGAACAGCCAGCTTCATTTATTCAAGTAACAAAATTTATATCACAAAACATCGCACGGAGTCGCTCGGTCGTGTAAACTGAGTAATTTCTCCTCGGGGAGTTGAGCTCTCCGCTCTCATAGCTTCCTCCTCAAAGAAAACGCGTTTATTTCATTTTTTAAATTTAATGAAAGAACAAATTCGTGATTCTCGCTTTGGAATGATCACGCCAATTTGCGAGTTACAAACGGGACTTTAAAGTATAAATGCCGCCGTAAAATTGGGAATGTCGTTAGATATTTTTAATCCCCGATCCAAAAAGAGGGGAGAGTTTGCGGTGTCTATATTATATCTGTCCGTCTGTCTGTCTTCTATGTGTCTGCCCGTGGCATCGTAGCTCCCAAACAGATGAACCGATTTTAACCTACCTTTTTATGTTTGTAAGCTGACATGATTGAGAGAGATATTTTTAGCTATAATTCATCATCATAAGCTCAGTTTATTATTATTTATACTGTTTATTATTATCTATCTCGTGAATCTGCAAAATGTAAGAAGATTATTACTAGATTCTAGAGATGCGTTCTATAGGGGATCGGACTGCATCTAAAATATTTAATTCATTAATATACTTAGAAATATTGAGGCTACTTGGTAAATGGAGAAAAAAAATTAGGAAAACAGTTGACGTAAAAGGCCGTCCGTGTAACTTCCTTATTTAATAAACTAGCGACCCGCCCCAGCTTCGCACGGGTACAATACTGATACTAATACTACAGAATGTCTTTAAACCACTAACAAAACGGGCGAAATCTAGTCAAAACAAACAGAAACAAATTAATATAGGTACCTACTAAAACTCAATGAAATAAGTAGGTGGGTATACTTTTATCGTATGAAATACCATAGATCTAAACTCCCCCCGCACACTCACCCCTGCCTTGGCGACGCCCACTTCGTAACGGGCCGTGCAGCAGAAATCGTCATATTTTAATTTCGCCATAACTTCAAAACCACACGTCCAATTTCAATCATTCAAAAACCAAATATTATCTACATAAACTGTACTTAGTGATGAAATAATTTATTTTGATAAGGATTAAAAGCATGAGTAAAATAAACGCGTTTAAATGTAGTCCAAAAAAAATTCAAGATTTCTAAATAAAAAAATGGTTGTTGTGCCTCACTCGACGTAGATAGGTATAGTGTGTCGCGGACTTTTTTGTAGATATTTATAAGATCTACAATTAATTAGAACATTTTATGGTTCTATCTTTTATAGTTTAGGCAGCGTACGCAAAATAAGTAACTTTTCTGGTTGATTTTTTACACCTTGTGTCCGAAAAACCCAAATATTTTACGGAACCCTATTTTTTTCCAAAATAAAATATAGCCTATGTTACTCGTGGATAATATAGCTTTCGAATGGTGAAAGAATTTTTGAAATCGGTCCAGTACTTTTTGAGCCTATTCATTACAAACAAACAAACAAACAAACAAACAAACAAACAAACATACAAACAAAGTTTTCCTCTTTATAATATTAGTGTAGATAATTTGATAATTCCCGCTAAGCGCTTAAATTGTATCTAATGCGTCATTTTTGAAAAATAAAAGTGCTTCTAAAATGTTCACTGATAATTTCGTCAATCTCGGAGAGCTCAAAAGTCTGATGTAAATACCGTTTTCCACGGGAACGCTGAACTTTTTCGGGATAAAAAGCCTATGTTTTAATCTAGATCCTACACTACTACCATACAAAGTTTCATCGTAATACGTTTAGTAGTTTTTGCGTGAAGGAGTAAAAAAAAAATATATAGTAAGTTAGTTTAGAAGTTCTAAGATAAAATTATGTTTGCTGTAAAAAAGGCTGTAAGTAAATGTACTCATATTGACTCGGTAAGTAGTCAGTCAGAAGTCAGTATAATTAGCCATGGAGAGAATCCTATAAAGCCTGGTATAGAGTACAATCTAAATGGCCACCATAAAACTGTAACGGCCGAAATTATGAATAATAAATGAGAATGTAATAAATCAGAACTCTCATCACTAAATACCCGCTGGGGTCGTTACGACCGGTCTTGTCACGAAATGTGATCGTTATATTAATGGCTCATCAATGTAACACCCACTTAGGAAAATCTGGGGTCTCTACTACCCTCTCACTTTATGTCTATTAGTTTTTGTATGCTATCAATATTTGGATATTTAAATTTAGCAGTATTGATTTTTGATTGTGCGAGTTATTGGAAAATGATTCTCATTAATTCTAGCGTAGAAACAAAACCAAAAATCAGCAATATTTTGTGTATATTAACACGTTTGGTGCTTTTAAAATACTACTATTTGCTACTGTGAAACGAATTTATAACGTTCCACACGCCAGTCCAAACTCCATTCTAAACTTGTTTTAATTTACACACTCATAATTGACACGCTTGAAATCACATTTACGCACACTCAGTTTGAAACGTTTGCCTAAATATATCAGAATATATCTGTTCACGGTCCAAAGCGTGGGCGCATTTTAGTGTTATTAGCACGACAGTTCATGCGCAGTCCAAACCGCACAGATCCTTCCGCGGTTTGGAAAGCAGTGTCAGATACGCGGTCCGAACTGTACCGTGTGGAAGACAGTTATAATCCTTCATAAGCGTCTTTGTTAAAAACTAATAAACTAAACCGAATAATGTTACCAGCGTAAAGAACCGTCTATATATGCGCGGCTACGCGTGTGCGGGGGCCGCGGCCCGCTGCCCACGCAGGACGTAGGTTTTTTCAAGACAGAACTAAACTAAACTAAAGGGCATCACAGACGACGAAGATAGTACCGAATATATTTTATGTTAAAATAAAATATCACTTGCTATACAGATTGTATGAACTATTACATACCTACAACAAAGGTACTATATTTACACTTATATTATAAAGAGGAAAGATTTGCATTTTATTTGATTTGGAAGATTTGTATTTGGATTTTTTGTATTTTTTTGTGTGTGTGTACTGTGCCGATTTTAAAAATTCTATCGCCGTTAGAAAGCTACATTCACCCTGATTAAAATAGGCGTTATTTATTACTAGAAAATATTACTGTAATAAGGGATCCTTACTTAAACTTTAGTAACGTAATCCAAGGTGTAAAAAAACGCCATAAAACATCTTTCGTAGCACGCGCTGCGGAAACTATTGATGATAGAACAAAAGTATGCTCTACAATATTAAAGAACATCCATACATCCATCTATCCACACTAACTTTCACAGTTATAATATTAGTAGGATAGATGGATGGATATTTGTTATGCCGCGTCCGCACGTTTGCCAAACCTCGACAAGTCTTCACAAATTCAAGCGTGCGGATAGAGCGTTTGCCATGGTTTGTGTAGGCTTGCAAGAGCTTGCGGCCGTTCCGATCGAGTGTCGGTTTTTTGACACAAATCAAAGGGAATTTGTCGCAAGCGCTTGCGATGCATCCACACGTTTGCGCGCGCTCAGTCTGGTTTGTGTACTGGAGACGGGCAGACGTGCCTACGCTCGCACAAAATGAGTGGTGATTGGTCAAATAAGACATCTTGTTTTTTCTCGAATGTTATCAGTCTGAACCATGCATTTGGGACCCGAAAAACAAGCATAATTATTGTATCTAAGTGTATAATACACTTAAATAAAAATCTTAAATATGTATATGTCACCGTAAAATTGTAAAAACCGTTAGATTGTAATAAAACTAGTGAAATTGTAAAATGCCGATAGACACAATAAAAATCTTAAATATGTGTATGTCACCGTAAAACTGTAAAAATCGTTAGATTGTAATAAAACTAGTGAAATTGTAAAATGCCGATAGACTTTGGACGCGAATATTCTGCCTATAATTTAACACATTATTTTTCGTAAGATTATAAATATATAGTTATAAATATTTCGACCTATTTTTACAATGTCGTTAGTTATTTTACAATCTAACGGTTTTTACAATTTTACGGTGACATGTATAATATAAAAGTATTAAATATATTTCTGTTGTCTGGTACCCGTAACACAAGTTCTTCGAGAACTTACCACGGGACCAGATTGACGTGGTGTGAAACGTCCATAGATATTATTAATATTATTATGAGAAAAAAGTAGCCGGTGCGTGGCTAAGTACATTATTGAATAAGCCACTATACGGTTAATTTGTAACTTAATCCACCATCTTCTTTGCCGTTTTTAGGGTTCCGTAATACTTAAGGAACCCTTATAGTTTCGCTCTGTCCGTCTGTCTGTCTGTCTGTCTGTCTGTCTGTCTGTCTGTCTGTCTGTCTGTCTGTCTGTCTGTCCGCGCCTCTTGCTCCTGTAATTATGAATATAAATTGATCAAATTTGGTATAGTTATAGATTGTGTATAGATCACAGTTTCGGGATCATAAAAAAATAATAATTTTATATTTTAGGGGTGGCTCGCCATACATGTGAAGTGGGGATGAAAAATATTTTTTCACTCTACCCTATCGTGTGGGGTATCGTAGAATAGGTATTTTAAAATAAAGGCAAGGTTTCATACGTTACTTTTTTATAAAGTTTACCATTTTCGAGTAATCGGCCTCCAAAGTAGTTTGTAAGTTGGTCCCCCCCCTAGCATTTTTAAACTATAAGAGATAGAAACTTGCAAATTTCCATGCTGATAGATCATGCTAAAAACTCTTTAGGAAAATTATTTTGAACCAAATCGGACAGTAACTTTTGGAGTAATTAAAAAAAAAAAGCATATTACGCGTTTATAGTTACGGAACCCTCCTTAGACATGTCCTGACATGCTCTTGGTTAGGTTATTTTTTTTTTGTTTGTTTTTATTTATGTATTTTTTTACAACAATAATAATAATAACTCCTCACACCGATTTCGGTGACGGTTTTATTGAAACCAGGCCAGTTACGCAGGAGTATTTTTATAGTGTCCAAGTGTGTGCGCAGTACAAAAAAGCACACTCTCTTTTACTCTCATAATCCCAATGCGGGAATCGAACCTTCTACCTCCGAGTCGAGAGCCAAGCTCTAACCACAAGACCACGGAGGCTGTTGTTTTTACAATAAAAATAACTCAAAGCAAATGCTATAGCCGATACCTACGAGCTCAACGTCCGTCATGCTTGCCTGTTCAGAACACACTAACTCACTCGCAAGCGTGCGGATGGTGACGTTTGATTCCCTTTTTCAAGTCAAGCGTTTGTGGAGGTTTGGAGTTTGCGGCAAATGGCAAACGTGCGGACGCGGCATTACATTATGGTAGTAGCTTGAGCTCTGGATTAAAACAGACTACTTTTTACGCCGAAAAAAGTACAGTATGTATTTACGCGGGCGGAGCCGCGGGCAACATCTAGTATTTTCATATTACGTAATTTCTTAAGAAGTATAATCCAGGCATCTTAAGATAAAATATTATTGGACGACCTCTGTGGCTCAGTTGGTTGAGCGTGTTGGTGCTCAAGCCGGAGGTCGCGGGTTCAAATCCCGCCGAAGGAACAAAAAGTTTTTCTGTGTTCCTGGGTCATGGATGTGTATTAAATATGTGTATAATACAATAAAAATCTCAAATATGTGTATAGTATAAAAGTATTAAATATATATCCGTTGTCTGGTACCCGTAACACAAGTTCTTCGAGAACTTAGCACGGGATCAGATTGATGTGGTGTGAAGCGTCCATAGATATTATTATTATTACTATTATGGACAGAGATCCCAAACCCGCCAGACTACCCTTATATTCTTACTGATAAAATGTATATGTCATAATTATATAATATACATTTGAAGTACATATTTTAACATTTAGATGAAATTCGGCACTTATAGATTATGCCTGGTCTGCAGTTGCCCATACGTTACCCTATCCGGGATAGACGGATGTTCCCCCCGGGATAGATTTTAGCTCAACGCGATGGAAGTCGAAATCAGTAACAAGATTAGTATACAATTATGTCTGCATTGAAAACGTATGAATTTTTTGTAAAATTTCCAAAATTTTGTTTTATTTTATTTTCTTTACTAAGGAACATTAACAGTACACACGTAACTCAGAAATTGCAACCCAATTTTGAACTGAGAGTCGTTTTTGATAATTAAATCCTAATAATACGGTTACGGTTCAGTCCCGATATGTCAAAAGGCAAAATGTATGCTCATGAACGTCAAAGCAATGTCAAGATTGGATGCGAACATAACAAGATTGAAACTTGACTTTAGGTTGATTATATTTATCTATATTTATAAAACGGTAACATTTATATGGAAATCTCACTATGTCAATAACAGCTGAATATAGTCTTCTTTGTGTTATGCCCGGGCTACACGAGGCTAGTTTTTCAAGCTAGGATAGCAAGCTAGTTTTTTACCAAACTGTCCTGGCTTGCTGACCTAGCTTGGAGCATGTTAGTTTTGTTTACATGAGGCTAGATTTTTTTAAGCTAGTACTTACTGAAGTGCTGAGGTGACCACTCGTCCAAAATGAACTGCATACGAAAAAAACACTATTCGACTAAAACAGTTGCTTCGAAAACTGTGCCATTTCGCGCTAGACGAACTAGAAGATGAACTACAAAAATGGGTGTGGACAAGACCGTGGATTTTACGAAGATATGAACGTGGATCATCTGCTTTACTTTTGAAAGAATTTATTATACTTAAGAATAATATATATTTGAAGAAATTAATCGTCGTGGTAGAAAAACAAACCAAACGCGTGGTTCCTGTTTACTAGCCAACTGCAAACTAGCTTCGCCGGTCACATGAAGCTAGTAAACAAGCCAGGATAGTAAAATCAGTGGTGGGGGGATGCTACTAGCCTGAAAATAGAACTCCATCCTATTAAAAACTGTCCTGGCTTGTAAACTTGCTTACTAGCTTACAAATGAAGATAGTTTTGTCTACACGAAGCCAGAAGTAGTAGCTTGCTAGCTTACTAACACTAGCTTGCTATCCTAGCTTGAAAAACTAGCCTCGTGTAGCCCGGGCATTAAGGCTCAAAATCACCATTTTTGTGGATGCCATTTTTCAAATTCAAATTACATTGTAAAAACATAAAATGTAATATTAATGATTCGAAATATAAAATAAAACGTTTTTTTTTTGTATAATGATAAGAAAATAAATAATATTTTGAGTCACTCAGGATCGCCTCTTTAATAATAATAAAACCTTAATCTGAAGTAGCATTTAATCTGAGGTACTTGTACTATTATTTATTCTGTGTCTGAGGCTAAAAAATCGTGAGAGAGCTAAAAAATCTGTGCAAACAATGATCGTCTGTTAAAAAACAGTTAAATCATACTACTTAAATAATAATATATAAATGTAGGATGGATGGCTCTTTCACACAAAAACTACTGAATGGATATTTATAAAATTTAGTACGACAGTAGTTTAGTAATTGGATTAAAATATGGGCTACATTTAATTCTGATAAAGTATAGTGTTGCTGTGGGATACTTCATTTATGCAGGTGGAGCCGCGGGCGTAATTTAATTGAAAATAATCCAAAATTCAATCAACCTAAAGCAACATAATATAATATTATAATAACATTTTAAAGTAGGTAATATGTTACAAAAATATTTGCATAATCTATACAAATTACAAATATGTATAATATATTATTTTATTTATTTTATGTAAATAAAATTGAAGTGTCTGTTTGTTATTTTAAATTTATAGCTTTTCACTTAAAGCATTGAAAGTATATAAATAAATAAATAAATAATCATTTATTAGACACAACGAGACAATACACCACAAATAATACAAAGACCTATACTGTATACAAAAATCACAAAAACAGGACAGAAAAATCGGCCATGAAAAAATTAAAATTAATAAAAAAGAAACTATAACATAAAAATAAGTACCAAGACTAGGAGTAGGTACATATTAATGGTACTTACAATTAAAAAAATATCTGTCTGTCCGTTTCTGAAACGTCTGGACCGATTTTCACGGGACTTTTACTGGCAAATACTAGATGTTATAAGGAGTAACTTGGGATAATTTTATCCTCTTCATCATCATCAAAAATGTTTAACGCCCAACGAAGTGGGCACAGGTCAGCTATGTTATATAGGTAAAATACCATACAGTTGTAAGTACATACGAACACGAATAGTACATTCCCATACGGTCTTGGATGGATTTTATTCTTGCTCATAACTTCTGTGCCCGTTGCTTGTCGGAATCGTTATTTTGGTGACATCAAATATGATTTGAAGTGAAACCATCTTTACTTAAGGCCCTCCCCCGAGCAAAAGACCTTGAGGCGGTCAGCCGCATAACTCAGTTCAAAATTTTTCACATAACTTAGTTCAAAGTTGACCAAAAAGAAATGTAAACGGCGAATATCTAGCTTATGAAATTGCCTATCTATTGGTGTGTGTCCCAAATAAAATTAACTTGTAAATACTATGGAGACGCTGAAACTATAATTGAATGTAACATTGAACTAAGTTATGTGAAAAATTTTGAACTGAGTTATGCGGCTGACCGCCTGAAGGTCTTTTGCTCGGGGGAGGGCCTTAACATAATAAAGAGAATAAAGAGAAAAGAAGCTTGTTTGTTTGTTTACATCGAAACTACTATACCGATTTTAATGAAATTTGGCACAGATGTAGAGTAGACCACGGAGAAGGACATAGGCTACTTTTTATCGCGGAAAATGTACGGTTTCTGCGAAATTAACTTTTGCGCGCAAGAAGTCGCGGGCAACATGTAGTTGGCAATTATTTAATTGCTATAGACTCTGGGTAAATTTTTGACCATCACCTTTGGACCTTATAATTATTGTCATGGTAATAAGGTTTATAATGTAATATAATAACACAGTTGGCTGTGAGCAACTTTAAATGTAGAAATAACATAAAAACATGAAAAACTAAACGAAATGTCCCAAATGAGAAAGTGGACCTTTGGGTCCTTATAATTCTTATAAACATACACAGGGTCGGCCGGGTTAAGATTTATAACATAATAAATATGCTAGTCTCTACAGTCTACACTATTACGGGTTAATAATTATGCACGGGACAAAAACAATAAGGGTTAAAACCAATAATAAATCCACTAAGGGTCAGTTCACACCGACACGCGATGCGACACGTCGTTGCATTATTACGATAGCAATTCAAAATAATTGAACTTTATTTACTACTAGCTGTTGCCCGCGGCTCCGCCCGCGTAAATACAGTATCCCTAAGGAACACTGTATTTTTTCGGGATAAAAAGTAGCCTATGTTTTAATTTAGAGCCTAAACTACAAAGCTACCAAATTTCATCGAAATCCGTTCAGTAGTTTTTGCATGAAAGAGTTACAAACATCCATCCATCCATCCATACATCCTCACAAACTTTCACATTTATATTATTAGTAGGACGCAAGTAGACACACGTTGCATTGCAAGAGTTACAATTTTTAGCTGCACCTTTTAATTTGTCCTTCTCTTGTGTAAAAATTGTTGCAATTCAAACAATAACGTTATGAAATTAAACAGCGCTTATAGATGATTGTTTCTTTGTTACCTTATTTCTTTTAATACCTATCTTTACTAGTATAATACAAAGGAAAAGTTTTTTGTTTGTTTATTTGTTTGCATTGAATAGGCTCTACTAAAACTACTGGACCGATTTTGATGAAATTTGGCACAGATATAGAGAACACCACTGGCAAAGACATAGGGTACTTTTCATCGCGAAAAAATGTACGGTTACTGCGAAATTAACTTTTGAATGCACGAAGTCGCGGGCAAAATCTAGTATTATATAAGTTTATAATTTATTTATACATAAGACTTAGAGCATTAAACCAAAGTCTCAGGCAATAAAATATATAGACTAATTTAGAATGAACTTCTCCCGTATTACTTGTGTATATTATGTAGACATACATATACTCGCATTTTAAACCCAGCTAAAAGTATTTTCGAGTTTAGGGCTTAGGTCTTAGGGCTTGGGGCTTAGGGCTTGGGGCTGGATAACAAATTGTTTACGTTTTACTGCTGAGGTTTCGGTTTTATTGACGACGGAGCCCTTTCAAATAAGGGTCGGCTTGAAGGCACACAAATAAATCAAACGCATAAAATAAAGTGGATGTAATGAAATACACAGTATTATAACAGCGGCTAAAAAGGTATTTGGTACAAATGTATTCAAAGTGAGCCCCCTCATGTACCCTGGTTTTCTTGTACTAAGATTTCACGTACAGGTATTGTAACTGCACATAGATTGAGAACGGGTCATATGCCGCTCAACAAATTTCCCTTTTTAATGAAAAAGGTACACTCGCCCAGCTGTGACACTTGTGGAGCAGTGGAGGATGTACATCATCTTCTAATAGAATGCACGCGTTTCCAACAAGTAAGACATGCGCTAATAGTGTCCCTAAAACTGAACCAATATGATGTTGGATTATTTAATAAATTATTAGCAGAACCTACGTCCGACGCAGCAAAACAATTGTTTATGGCGTTGATTCACTATTTTAGAATTAAGAATTAGATTTTTGTTTATGTATTAGATTGGTACCTACTTTAATTTGTTACCTTTATTCTGAGGTAGTTTAATTAACAGGACCGACATGTAATTTTTTATAAAGGTCCTTAAAAAAAAAAGCGGCTAAGTCTTTAAGCTATTTAGTATCAATACCTATGTTGAAATCTAGTACCATAGGAAAACACACTTGTGCGCCACTCGATAATGCAGAATTTAGTGAGCGTTGCATTGGTACCTAGTGTGTCAAGTTACTTGCTGCTTTTTTTCAAAGCTGAGATAAAACGTTCTGATTCATCTTATACTATAAACGAGACAATCCTGTATATACATAATCATATACTCGAAAACGGCTGCAAGTATAATTTGGAGTAGAAAAATCGGTCTAGCTAGGTTTTATCCCTGGGAAATTACGCATTCCCAGCGCCATATCGAGCCGTACTTTGTTATGTATAAAGAAGTAGCTTCAGATAGCGCGATATCCAAAATCGTGTCGCGACATTACGAAATCTTAAAATTTCACTCTCAACGTCACTAAAGAACCTTCACTTAGGACTTTAGTAGGTATTTCTATTCAGAAACTCCTTTGTATCTAGATAGATATTGTGGTACAACACGATCGTAATGTAAGGAGTTAAGGACTTTAAATTAGATTCTACACCACGAGTCACGACGCTGGCCTAACGAAAGCTGATTTCTTATTAGCTAGCCGCACACGTGCAATATTATTGATAGAGTAAATTTGTCAATACTAGTCAACACGAATACAAAAAAAAAAACGGCAATATGGCCCGCACACAAGGAATATTACTATCGATATGAGCATTACGTATTGCCAATAAAATGGCGTGTGTGCGGCTAGCCAATCACTTGCCATCGAAGACATTTTAAGTAGGTACATCTTTTTCTTCATCTTCTTCTTATGTATAAAAATGGATTCCAATTTCAATGTGTCGCTAAAACTCGAGAACGACTAGACCGATTTGGATAATTTTGATCTTGAAATGATTGTGATAGTTCAGGAAAGGTTTAAAGGGTGAGAAAAATTGGAACAATTGCAGGAAAAATACTAAAAACTAGGTCAAAAGTATTTTAGTATTTTCATTATTCCCTCACTAACTGTCCACAGTGTTAAATTTTATACTTAACAATTAATTAATATAGGTGCGTTCAGTTTACCTGTTTGGTTATTTCTTCCAGTTCATAGTTAAGACAGAAAAACGTATGTCAGGACAGCTAGTTCTGAATAAAAATCATTTAGTTGAACTAGGAAGGCTGTACAAAATGGTGCCATAAAATGCAAAAAAGGATGAAGTGAGTTCAAGAAGCTCGTCTAAATCTTCAACAGACTGCACGTAACTGGAGTTACAGGACGTGCTTCGCGAGAATCCCTCCCCCCTTTCCCCCTACCGTGCCAGCGATTAATCCTCTCCTGACTATGGAAATCACAGACGTATATTATATTAAAGCTAGTGCTTTTATAACCTCCTCCGCCCGCGTAAATATAGTATCGGACATCCCACGGGAATACTGTACTTTTACGGGATAAAAAGTAGCCTATGTTTTAATCCAGAGCCTAAGCTTCTACCGTAACAAATTTCATCGAAATCCGTTCAGTAGTTTTTGCGTGAAAGAGTCGCAATCATCCATCCATACAAACGTTCACACTTAAATGGCCCCACTTTTGGGGTTAGTTGGAGCCATTTTGACATTTATGTATGGTATGGTGAAATCAAAATGGCTGACATATTTTGGAGTAATTGGTGAAATCAAGGTGGCGTAACTTTTTCTTGTATAAAGATTTATACTGTCAAATGTACGTCATACGTACGTCGTACGTTTTGAGATGTTTTGATAGAAATGAGCAGCAGCTGTTAAAACACAGTGAAGAAAGTAATATTCCGTAGGTATTTAAGACAACAGAAGTCCAAATCTTAGCTATTTTCGATATAATCTCGGTTAGATCGAGGTGCTGACTCATTCCCAATAAGATACGCGCCAAATCGTGAGCTCGCGAGCGGTACAATCTGAAAATCCAAACGAGATCTAACCGATAATAAAGACAATTGCTCCCCGGGTCACACACCATTGACTTATCTGTCAACATACAGCTCAAACTACTGAATGAAGTGCACCGCTGACAGTCACGTATGATGCAGACATATAATTATTTCGACGTGGTCTAGTGGTTAGAGCATTGGCTCTCGACTCGGAGGTCGTGGATTCGGTTCCCGCATTGGAACAACAAAAAAATATTGTTTTTAAGTTTGGTTAGGACAATGCAGGCTGATCACATTGTCTGACAAGAAAGATGATCCCATACGTCGGATGGGCATGTAAAAAGTCGGACCTGCGCCTGGTATCTCGTCAGTCGTATCGGTTATCCATCCCACTGGTTTTTTTATTATTATTATTATTATTATTTTACGTCCCTCTAACATTGTCAGGGCTTGTCTTTTACTTTTTTGTTTTCATTCTCTTTTTTCTTTTATTTTCTTTTGTATATATTTCTGTTCTCGATCGTCTTTAACATCTCTCTCTTCTCATTAACTAATTCCAAAACTTCTTCATTACTTTTCTTTTCAGTTCAACTTATTCTCTCCATTATTCGCCAACACCACATTTCGAACGTTTCCAATATCTCACTATCGCGTTGTGTCATAATATCGTGGTAGATATAATGCCCAAGTTGAATAAATAAATGTTTTATTTCAATTATTAAAATTCACTTCCTGCTTAACAGTTAACTGTACCGAATTTACCCATTGGACGAAACTCTAACAATTATAATTTACTCATGAAGCCTGAAAACTCATTAATTTGGGAAAGTCTCCTCGAGCATGTTTTTGCAAGCGAGCACTGTAAGCAGTTTCGAATAACATTTTACATCGTGAATGCAGCTTGTTTTTAGAACGCATTTCAGCGCGTTTTTACAACTCAAATAAGCTTGAAAATAGCGCGGGTTAATTTTCTATTAAAATGATGTAGCAGTTTCAAAAATATGGACTAGACTAGATATAAAGAGTGAATAAACAAGTCTCTGAATGAAATATGATTTTCATCCCATTTCTGTACGTATAGGAAAGATGTTTGCTAGTTTGTTTGCATTAAATAGGCTCCGAAACTACTGGACCGATTTTGATGAAATTTGGCACAGGCATAGGGTAGGCATCGGGGAAGGACATACTCTACTTTTTAATTTTTGCGCGAACGAAGTCGCATGCAACAGCTACAGGTTCACATTATGTAGTACTAGATATTGCACGCGACTTCGTGCGAGCAAAACGAAATCTCACGATAATCGTACATTTTGCCGCAAAAAAGTAGCTTGTGTCCTTCCCCATGGTCTATTCTATATCTGTACCAAATTTCATCAAAATCGGTCCAGTAGTTTCGGAGCCTATTCAATGCAAACAAACAAACTTTTCCTCTTTATTATATTAGTACCTATAGATTTCGGCGGCCTCGGGCACTTGGCACCGCAGCCGGTCAAGGTGGATACGTCGTCTATGTGTCATGCGCCCGCGCACGCGCTCGGAATGTTTCGCATAGCTGCTGTAGATCAGCCAAAAAGTCAATGACCAGTGATTGCTTTAAAATATTTTTAAATTTTTAGATTCAACGTTTAATTGAAGCTAGCTATCCATACATCCATCCATCCATACATACATTCAGCCATCCTTACAAACTTTCACATTTATAACATTAGTAGGATAAAAGATAGTTCAAACTATTTGAACATGAACACTCATATTACTAACATATAACAGAAATATAGATTCTCCTTTTTTCCTTTTCTTAATGGAAGTGGTTCACCTAATTGAAACTGAACACTGGAGTTCAGGCAAACGTGAAAAGACCTGCACTAAATGAATCGCTCTTCTATTGAAGGATACCGAGTCGTGGGGACTTGGAAATGCTCCTTAGAAATACTATGGCTAGTATTTAGCGAAGGTAATTGAAAATGTAAGTTAGGGTTAGTTCACATCGCGACGTAGCGTCGCTGCATTCTAAGATGGCTATTCAAAATGAAACTTTATTTACTACACGAAAAGACACACATTACCGATGTCAGCCATACATTGCACATGCGCGGTGCAAATTGACATTCGGACTGTTATAATAACTCCCACACCGATTTCGCAGGATTACGCAGGAGTATTTCTATAGTGTCCAAGTGAGTGCGCAGTACACAAGAGCACTCTCTCTTCCTTTACTCTCGTAACCCAGTGGAACGGATAACCGACACGACTGACGAGAGATCAGGCGCAGGTCCGACTTTTTACAGTAATTGCAATCAAAAGATTTTACGTTTATGCCGCAAATTTCCACCAATTTGGTAGGTATTGAGTTTTCGACACTCGCAAACTCAAAACATACAAGGTACTTCCCGTGAACTCAGAATATTTAAATTTGGTACGGAGCAATGTCTGATAAAGAATGATAAAATGAGCACAGATAAAGAAAAAATTGCAAAAACCGTAAATTTTTAGTTACATCATATAATAAAAATAATTTTAAATTTACTACCCCTTTTCCATTTCCCCATGAACGCATAGAGGTATTAAATTGAAATTCATACGAAATACTCAGGTCTATAATACCTTAAAGCTGTAACAAAATCACTACAGGTTTGTACGGAGCTCTCAGTGCGCGAGTACGACTCGCATTTGGCCGGCCATTTTTTTTTTCTTGTTTAAAGCTAACATGATCGATATTCTCGCTCATTATTTGTATTCATATTCGAGAGTATTGCTTGACAATTCGGGGACTACCAACATTTTTACATTGTTTTGGTTTTAGATATTTGCACTGAGTGCTCACTGCAAACTTTAAGAGAATATAGTTCATTTCCGTGACAAAAATTTGTCAATATAACCGACAGATCTAATATATGGACAGTCGCGAAGTGAAGGTAAACACCAAACAGTCTGATACAGATAATGATGCTGTCAATCAAACGCGGTTTATCTCGCCACGTAACGCCGATCGCAAACAGTTCCATATAGGTATATATCGAAAACTCATCTATACTAATATTAGTAACAAACAAACAAAAAAAAATTGGCAGATATAATAGCTCCCCACACCGATTTCGATGACGGTGGCCGGTTCCATTGAAACCAGGTCAGTAGGAGTTATTTTTATAGTGCGTCATGCGTGCAAGTGTGTGCGCAGTACACAAGGGCACTCTCTCTTCATTTACTCTCGAAACCCAGTGGGACGGATAACCGACACGACTGGCGAGAGATCAGGCGCAGGTCCGACTTTTGACATGCCCATCCTATGCATGGATCATCTTTCGTGTCAGACAATCAGGTGATCAGCCTGCATTGGAACTATAAACCAAACATGGAAACAACAATTTTTTTGTACCATTGCGGGAATCGAACCCACGACCTCCGAGTCGAGAGCAAGCTCTAAACCACTGGACCACGCAGGTTGTTAAGGCAGAGATATAGAGTAGACCACAGGAAAGTACATAGGCTATTTTTTTATCGCTGCAAAATGTACGGTTTCCGCAAGTAAAGCTAACTAGCGTACGAAGTCGCGGGCAACATATAGTAACGTCTGTTTAGTATTTCAAACCTTTAAGCCTCACATTTTAGTGTATAAAATATATCCCAAAAGAGCACTTGTAATTAGAATATAAACTATGTTATGAAAATGAACTTGCCAACACAAGAATGATTGGCTGTGTTCCGCGGAAAAAAGCGCTTGTTAACGCTTGCTAGCGCTAAAGAAAAAATAACAAATTTTTGTAACGTTTGCTAACTTCAATACTGCTAACATAATCCGCCATTTTGCTTATTTAACGCCAGCGGTCACGGCCAGTTGTTAGCGCTATTTTCCGCGGAGCACAGCCATTATATGCATTCCGCTCAATGGCACGGCTCGCACACGATCTCACTGAACAGACAGACAGTTTATTAGCTCACAGCTGTAATGGAAGTTACAATTTGATACCATTATAGTTCAGTGGTGGCTTTGTACCCTTGATGGATGCGAACCAGTTTATTCAATAGTTCTTTGAAACCAAAGATTTAAAAAACTCAAGATAGCTGCTATGACGTACATTTGACAGAACAAATCCCCATACAAGAAAAAGTTACACCACCTTGTTTTTCACCATACTGCAAATGTCAGCAATATTGTTTTCACCATACTGCAAATTTCAAAATGGTCTCAAAAATCTCAGAAGTGGGGCCATTAAAAAAACTATTAAAAAGTCCATAGTCCTACTATGGACTTTTAATAGGGTAGGTATAGACTAACTATAATTTACATGCAATGGAACCCTATAACAACACAAAACTCACCGTATTGTAACAGCAAACATTTTCATGAGCCCGATTATTGCGTCACGGAATTGTGCTGGTGCGGTTAACACATTATTTGTCATCAGATTGACTGTAATGTGATTGTATGTTGAACACAATATTACTACATCAGCAGTATTAACGAAGTGTCAACGACTGTCTGAACAAAGTGATCATAATATGAAAATTAGCATCAATTCGATTTTAAGCTTGTAATTTGTATATATACCTATATTCAAATTTAACAGCCTCCGTGGTCTCGTGGTAGCATTGGCTCTCGACGCGGAGGTCATGGGTTTGATTCCCGCATTAGAACAACAAAAAAATGTTGTTTCCAAGTTTGGTTAGGACAATGCAGGCTGATCACCTGATTGTCTGACAAGAAAGATGATCCATGCGTCGGATGAACATGTAAAAAGTCGAACCTGCGGCCTCATCTCTCGTCAGTTGTGTCGGTTAACCGTCCCACTGTATTACGAGAGTAGAGGAAGACAACGTGCTCTTGTGTACTGCGCTCACACTTGGGCACTATAAAATTACTCCTGCGTAACTGGCCTGGTTTCAATGAAACCGGGCACCATCACCGAGATCGGTGTGGGGAGTTATATCTATATTATGTTATAGAAGAGGCATATCGAAGCAAGAAGGGTCCACACTTAAACTGCCCTACTTTTGGGGTTGTTTGACTTTCACACGTCTGCTCGTTTCCTGGTCCATTCCATTAAAAAATATGACAACGGAAATCAATAAGATTTTCAAAACCTTTGTAACTTATTCCAGAAGATAGATCCTCATTTATTAGTATCAGGAATGCTCAGCCAGTCGGACGAGATTCGGTATAAATGTATGAAGCGCGCCAGCAAGTGAATGACATTATTAGATGCAATTTGTTCAGTTTGATATTGGTTTTGCTGCCAACATACTTTACATTAAGTGGCATGGGTGCTTTTATGTGTAACTAGATTTTGCTCGCGACTCCACCCGCGTAAATACAGTTTCACACGGGAACACTTTTTCGGGATAAAAATTAGGAAAGCAGTTGATCTAAAGGCCAACCGTGCAACTTCCCGCTAAGCGCTTAAATTTTATCTAATGCGCCATTTTTAAAGCTTAAAAATAAAAGTGCTCCTAAAAATTTTCACTGATAAATATGTTTATTTATCAACAATGTTTTTAAATTTCAAACTGTCGTAACTTTGGAATAAATCAACCGATTTTCACGCGATCGATGCGGTTTTTCATGTCCTTTGAAAGAATCGACAACAAAATTTTTTTAAATGAAAAAAAAAACACATTTTTCGGTTTTCTTTCCTTCACGATATCTCTCGAATGAATCAATCGATTTTAACCGGGTTAGCGGCGATCGACGTGGTTTTTCAAGGTTAAGAGCTGATAAATTTTTGGAGTTTATTGATAAAGCCATTTAAAATTTATTAAAAAAAAAACACAAAAAAAATTTTTTTTCAAATTTATCTGTCCGAATTGGTCCAAGTTTTATTCAAAATCTAATTTTGCCCAAGCCCTTTTGATTGGCGCCAGCCGCAATAAAATCGGTCAAACCGTTCAAAAGTTATAAGACGTTTACATACTTAAACACACACACACACACATACATACAGACATAGTGACACCCTCGCGGGGGTAGTCAGGGAAGCTTACTGTAGCCAACGTTCTGAGGACGTTGAGATCTGATGAGAATTCGATTTTTTCAAAACGGGGTAAAACCAATAATTCCCGATTTTTGAAAATCTTAGATTTTCTTAGCGGGAAGTTAAATATAAAAAATACAGTCGAATTGAGAACCTCCTACTTTTTTGAAGTCGGTAAAAAAAGTGCTCGCCCCGTCACGTCGCGTTGTGAACTGAACCTCAATGACGTTAACGATTGCATCGTAATCCACTTTCACTCGTCATCCACTCGCTGCAGCTGAGTGATTGCAATAATTTGACTTTATCTCCGCCATAAAACACCCAAATTCGAAACAACTTAACCGAAACGACCGTATCCGAATTCATCCGTAAAGTCTCGTTATCCGTAATATCATTTTATAGCCCAGAGACGTCGATCGCTGGCAAACTTGCCTTTATCGATGACAAATGACGAAGTCGTGATTATACTTTTTTTCGACACGAAATAAGCAGATCGTTGTGTATATTTAGGTCAAAATTTACGTATTGACTATTAGTAATCTGTGGCTTCTTAACCACAGATTACTAATATTTAATTACTAACGATCTCGACAGACGTCATGTCTTACGTGTTTAATTTAAGCTTTTTAAATAAGCTTTAATAAAAAAATCATTCAGCGAACAAAATTGACGATAATATTATAAATCTAAACCATTAACCCTTTTCGAATTTCTTGAACACATTACACAGAAGATTCATATTTTATTTTGTTACACCACGTTTTATGTCACGTGACACGTCCCACGGGAACAGGATAAAAAGTATCCTGGTTCTAAGCTACATCGGTTCAGCCGTTCTTGAGATATAAATAATGTAACTAATATGACTTTCTCGGTTCAACCATTCTTGAGATATAAATAGTATAACTAAGCTAATGCGACTTTCTTTTAAACATACGTATGTAACATAGGCACAGTAAATCTATATATGAAATAGCACGTGAAATTCTGATCAAATCTAATATCGAGTTTAAACTTCGATCAGTTAATTCTAATCAAAAACTAAACTTGTGTCAAGGTATAACGCAACCAAAAGCATGTTTCAAGGCGAATGCGTGACTACATAGGCTGCACTAAAAGTATCGGGAATGGAATATTTCCACTGTTCCTGTCATATTAAAATCTTTTTAATTTAAAACTCCTTGGTTTTAAAAATCGAATACCGTTTATTTATTTAAAAAAAGATTCTCGGTCTTGGGACAAGGTCTTGTCAAACTTGTTTAGTCGTTGAGAGAATGGAATTGACTCGAGAAAATTCTAGAGCGATGATTTATTATGACTTTCGAAGTGGTTTAACATAAAAATAGTGTGTTGACCGGATGATTTTTGCATTTGGTGATGAAGCCCCATCCAAAACCACAATTTATCGCTGGTTTGCTGAATTTCATATTAACGCACAATAACATTTTTGAAATGACTTCAAAAGTTTTAGTCGAATTTCGCCTAAAATAATTTTCCTAATAGTATTTAGCATGATCTATCAGCATGGAATGTTTCAAATTAAAATTAATTTATTTCGAGTATCAGATACCCATAGCAACAAAATATCACAAAATGTATTAAAAGTACCTGGGTAACCAAGCTTTGCTCGGAGCTGTAGGTAGTTGATTTAGTAGGTAGTTAAGAAAAAGTATTACAAAAATATTTCACCAGGGTTCGAATATATACCTCACTTAAAATTGAAAAATGCGTCGTTTCCAAAGGACAAAACCTACCTAGACCGATTTATTACCCCCGAAACCTCCTGTATACTAAATTTCATGAAAATCGCTGGAGCCGTTTCCGAGATTCAGATTATGTACAAGAATTGCTCATTTAAAGATTTAAGATAAGAATACAATTTAAAATCAGGCACAGGTAAGTATAATATTATGTAGTTTAAAATGCCAGAGGGGGTGGTACCTACTTATAAACCACTTTTGAGGCTGTGTAAATGGTTAATGGTTGGATTTTTTTTTTTTAAAGTTACGTTTGCTTAAACCTCGCATTAATTTACCGGGGTAGGCTCGGGAAGGGTAACTACGTGGTTACGTACGGGAGGGGTAAAGCAAAAAAAAAATCATCCCCACTTCACATACGTATAGCGGTAGCCACCCCTAAAACATAACATGATAAATATTTTGTTTATGATTCTAAAAATTAAATCTAATTGCAAGCTATAACTGTACCAAATATCATTATTACAGATTACAGAAGTTACGAGGACGGATAGATAGACGGATAGACAGACAGATAAGCTATAACTTTACCAAATATCATTAGTACAGACGTTACAAGGACGGATAGATAGATAGTTAGACGGATAGAAATACAGATAGACGAAAAGACAGAGCGAAATTATACAGGTTCTTACGGAACCATGTTAAAAAAAGGTCTACGTAATAGGTAAACTGAAAGCACGTGAGAAAGTTAAACCTATTACGAGATAAACTACATTATTGAGTTCGTTGAGTAAACAATCTCGTAGGAAATGGTTGGTCGGGGTCCAATCAGTTGTGGAAAGTTCGTTACAACTTACAAGTAAATTGTTTTCTGGCGCGACACTTTCAGTCGTTGGTGATCTATCTTACGGAAGTGATGATCAAATTATAGAGAGTGAACTGAGATTTATGTTTTGTATCACTATAAAGTAAATATAAAAGTATCAAGCATTATATAAATCAATAGACGAGCTCCGTGGTTCAATGGTTAGCGTGTTGGCGCGAAAGCCGGAGGTCGCGGGTTCGAATCCCGTTAGGGAACAAAAAAAAGTTTTCTGTGTTCCTGGGTCATGGATGTATATTAAATATGTGTATTATATAATAAAAATCTTAAATATATGTATAGTACCTATAAAAGTATTAAATATATTTCCGTTGTCTGGTACCCGTAACACAAGTTTTTCGAGAACTTACCACGGGACCAGATTGACGTGGTGCGAAAGCGTCCATAGATAAAAAAAAATCACAAATATTAAACTTTAAATTTGTGATATTCTTTATTTTTGAATAATTTGATGGTGATGAAATTGAAGATCAAACATGAGAATAAGTAGAAGACAGAAGTAAAAAACCATTCCGTACCTTTTTACAAGATAGGCGTATATATAACTCCTAAAGTAACAAAATTATGTAAGCCGTTATAGTTTTCCTTCATAGTTCATTACATGGACTACCACCATATTTTTTTTTAGATTTTTCGACCACGCTGCTTACAATGTACATGTAGAGGTGGAGGGAACGCTCTACAAATTTAGAGCGTCCCATCCACCTCTACAAAAAATGCGCTATAAACTTGAATATTTTGCAAACGAGTACCTCAATCCAAAAAACGTCTTTGCAACTTCTTAATGTTTTCAAAAGATATTCTAATGATGCCCCACTCTATGGAGTAGACGCGAGAATAAAATCATCCCCACTGTGCATATATTTCGTGATTTTATTTTAGCACTTTATGGACGTGGTAAATACACATATCCATGCAAAATTTTATCTTTCTATCAGTTACCGTTTGGACGGTAAGCCGAAGATAGACGGACGGACATGACGAAAACCGAGACGTGAACTGCGGAACCTAAAAATACGAGATATTTAAACTTAACAAGGACCACTAACGACATTAAAAATATAATAAGACAAAATATCTATAACTAGATGGTTCCTGTGACTTTAAATGCGCAAAAGTTAATTTTTCAGAAACTGTACATTTTTCCGCTATAAAAAGTATCCTATGTCCTTCCTCGCAGTCTACTCTACATCTGTGCCAAATTACATTAAAATCGGTCCTATAGTTTCGGAACCTATATTGAATAGGTTCCGAAACAAACAAACTTTTCCTCTTTATTATAATAAGTATAGAAGTATAGATAATTAATCAACACATATAATAAACCTTCCACATAATAAGATACACCGAATCAATTATTATCAGCACAATATATCAGCTGCAAGGAAATTACCATAACAAATCTCCCGGACGGAGCGGGTGACAAATATCCTAGCGCTTCACCCAGCGCTAACGATCTCGTCAGATCGTTGTTCAGCGTCCTCGGTATAATAGGACATGTAATGAGCTTTTTCTGAAGTCCTACCGCTATATTAGTTCAGGCTGTTACTCCCGGTAATACTAGTTAAATAAACAGGGAGGGATGACCACTGTAGCTAAGTGGTAAGCGTGTCGACGCTGCCAAGGGAACATGAAGTTTTCTGTATACCTGGGTCATAGATATGCATTAATTGGACTTTGACAATACTTTAGACTTGACAATTAATAAATACGGCGATGAAAATTTAAATGATATGTGTATATATTAATCAAAATCTTAAATATTATATGTTTTGTACAAAAGTATTAAATATACCTACTTCCCGTTGTCCTGTAACACAAGTTCTTTGGATACTTATCACGGAATGAAATTGACGTGGTGTAAAGCCATAGATAAATATTGAGTTGAAAAATTAAAAAATAAAACTATGGAAGCATTTTTACAAATTTTCTAGCTATACGAGAGAGTTTTGCAAAAGTTTCACAAGCAGCCTCACTCGAGACGATAGTAAATGAAACAATATAGAGTGTAGAAATCATGACTTTGCCGCTATATTAAAAGGCACTAAGCTAAAGTTTGCCAATAAAACTTTGTTTGCTCCGGAGTTTTAATAAAAAATAGCTCGTGCGATCTCCCAACATATTATGTACGGTAATAACAATATATTAGGAAATAAATACTCGACTTTTGGAGAAATAATATTTCTATGGACCCTTTCCACCACAGAGGACGAAGGCCTGATACATACTCATTTAGTACATCTATAGCTTAGTAGATCTTATCATAACGAGTGTCATAAAACATTAACTGTTTGATGACACTCCTGATGATAATACAGACCAAGTTTCAGATCAAAGGTATACAGTTACGATACTTATAACTCTCAGACATTTTAAAAGTCGACAAAGATTGTGTAGTTGACAAAGGGGACCCATCGAGCGCCTTATGAATTCGAAAGGGACCGAACCCTTTGGAGAGGCTCCTGAATTGAATAATACGCCGTATTACACCTAATGGCTATGAACTATGAAACATGGACATGAGCTATGAAAAGTTTAATCTGACGGGTGATGGATAGCTGAATAACTCCGATGATATGCTAATCCATAACGTATTAATACGTGACGAGAAATCTTTGGAATATTTTATGGAATTTCAGCATGAATGTATTTGTGTGATATGTCATATCTATTTACTTATAAGGAGATGTTTCCACTGACTGACTGACTGACATATAGACGCTCGCCGTAATTGAACGTGAAAAGCGATGTTCAAGAAATGTATGAGGCCTGGGCCAGCCCTACGTACAGTATATGTAAATATAGCTACATAATATAGTAACCGTTTCCTATACTTACTTTATTTTGTTTAATTTCACTTCGTTTCCATGTACATTTAAATTAACTTCGTCAAGGAGAGCAACACAAAGTAAGATAAAACATGGCGGATCAGATCAAAATTAACTAAATAATGTCATTTTGTCAATGACATGACTTTTGACAAAGAAAGACGTATGGCATTCAAGACGTCGTCTCTTCGTAAAACTGTCTACTACGTCAAAAGTCAAGTCAAAACAACTGTCATGGCCGCCCTAAAAATAGTGTTCTCGCAATAAAAAACTCTTCAAATAATCATTTTTGTACGCATGTATCCTTCTTCAAATTAATTTTTTCGTATTTTTATGATATTCCCATATTTTTTTCCTATTTACCTATGTAGTGTACATAGAACTGGCCCAAAATCAAACATGTCTTTTGGACAGTAGTTTTAATTTACAATGTAGACACACACTAAGAAGGGACTTTGAAAAAATCCATTCCATTCACCCCTTTAATAATGTTTTTTTTTTTGTATGGTTTATGTTGAAAATTGAAGTTCATTTTTATATTGTACATTTTATCAATACATGTTTCGAGGTTTATTAGAATTCAAACTCTGAGGGAAAATTTGTAGGGAAGATGTGCCTCGACTTTCATGAACAATAATATCTGAACTAATAACAAATGCAACTCATGATTGGTATTTTATAGTTTTTGAAATTCGTCCTATAAAGGGGTGAAATGTGGGTCCAAAGTTCATGTCTATCTATTTATTTATAGTCCTTCTTATCGATTTCGATAACGGCGACCCCAGAAATTAGGGATTATATTTTCTAGTAGGTATGGGCTCTAATATGACTTGCCAGACCGAACTTGCCAAAGTTCGTGTCTCTATATCAACTAAATAATAAAATATCAACAAACAACTGGATCAATTGCGTTGAATCTTGGCACACAGATAGTTATTATGACATAGACATCTGTTAAAAAGATTTTTTTCGAAATTCATCCCCCACAGGAGCCACCTTAGAGCCACGGAGACGAAGTAGCGCGCAAAAGCTAATCATTGATTTACCCAGAGGATTATGGCATAATTTGTATATATAATGATAATTTTCATTAAAAGTAACACTTAACACAAAAAAAAATTAACTGACAAACTTGATCAGTTTAAAATCTCTAAATGAAGATTTGTTTCATGTGTTGATGTAATTAAAAGGGTGACGCTATGAAAATAAGGAATGATGATGATGATGATCAAAATAAGATAGCATCAGGTATTTATGTATTCAGATAGAGAGCTGGAGCGGTCTGCGGTAAACTAATAAAAATCGGCGGGAAAGGGAAGACGTTCTCAGATGCTGGAATTGGTGCCGGCTTATTTACATAGATACACCTGATTCCGACCCAAATACAACCCGCCCGCCCGCAAACATAACGCCACACCTATACGGACTGCGTGACGGGATTTCAAAATAAATGGTACATTGTAAAAGGCAAATACCAAATAACATTCTAAAACTAATGGACAAAATTTTGACAATATGCTAAAGTTTTTTAATACACTCAGAAATACTGCGGTATTTTATCTGTTGTTATAAGGTCTAACATAGGCTAGTTTTATTTAAAAAATAAAACTAGCCTATGGTTCCGTTTAAAAAAATAGGGTTCCGTTTCCATTAGTTCTATGCAAATGTTATGGATAGTTCTAGCGGTAAATATGGCCATAAACACAAAACTTCTAAGATAATATAATTATTTTTTTGCACATTTCGTAGCAACTCACGAGCAATGAGGCGTTACAATCGCGGTTACTTTTGTATTGAGCGTTTTTACGGGGGTAACAAGACTAACAAAATCTTCAAAGCAGTATTTGCGTAAAAGAGTAACAAAAATCCATCCATCCTCACAAACTCATTTACAATAGTTGTAGGATAGCAATAAATAAGACTGTATTAGGATCGGACATAAAATAAACACGTCGCTCCCTTGGTTTAGTAGGCAGGTGTTGATTTATTTTGGTAATTAAGTATAGTTTAGCCCGTGGCTTCACCCGCGTGATATTAGGTTTTAAGCTTTCATCCCCTATTTACACCTTGGTGGTTGAATTTTGAAAAATCATTCCTTGGTGGATGCCAAATGCCGTTAAACGAGTATGAGGAATACGTGTGCAATATTAAAAATTTGTAACTTTGAGGGTTTCGCCTGTGCGTTGATATATCAGTCAATCAGCTTTGCCTTTTATACTGGATGCAATTGGAAACTTGCAGAAGTAACTCATGAATATAAACAACTTATTATTTATGTCATGGGATCCTCATCCCAACTTACCTGTCCGGTAGTTGTGGTATAGTATACGGGTACGCGACTCCGGCTTCCCTAGCTATTACTGTCCTAGCCCTTGCCCTCCTGGGCGGTAATATCCTACATTCCCTATTTCCCAATCTAACTTACCAATCTTCCTTTCCACACAACCTATACTTCCGTTTTCCTATTCCTATCCTCTCCGCAAATCCGTGGGAACGCAATGGATAATTATAAAAATAATTTAATTATCCAAAATGGTGGCGATGTGGTTCGCCACCCATCACGTCTCGTTCTCGCGGAGGCGAAAAGTGGCCCATGGAGAGCCGCTTCGCTACGTTGAATGTAAGAGGAGGAATGGATGGTAAGAATGAAAGTGGATGAAGCGAAACAAGTATGTAAGGATCGTAGCAAGTGGAAAGAAGTGGTCTCTGCCTACTCCTACGGGAAAGAGGCGGTCTCTGCCTACCCCTACGGGAAAGAGGCGTGATTATATAATATGTATGTATTATTTATTATGAAGTCAATTTTCCTACTTGAAAAAAACAATCAGCTGTTTCATACAAAAGTGCGAAGGCGCCTTAGCATTCTCCAATCGCACCCAGAACTATGTAATTTATAGATAGTTAAATGTTTTATTTTGATTTGATAAATAATAAAGGATTAAAGATATCTTTAATCCTTTATTATTTATCAAATCAATACATGTGTATATACACAGAGGGAGCATAACCGTAATAAATGTACAAATAGGAACAAAGCAAAAAAGTTAGTTAAAAAGAGACATTTCTTCATGCAATATAACAAAGACGGGTATTCCGTTACACGTATGAAAAGCTCTGCTGTCTTTTGTTTAGGCATGTTCAGGAGGAGACAAGGAAATCCGCTTGTTACGGCAACTAATTGATCCAGTCTTGTGGATCTTGCCACCTCAGATAACACTGATTTTAGTGCTTAAACCTTACATCCTTTAGGAGAATTTCGTTATTGAGTGGTATAAGTTTTTTCCGTTGGTAAATGATAATAATATAATCTAAATATAAAAAAGGCAAGACTGACTCATCTATCAACGTACAGTCGAACTACTAAACGGATTTCGCTGAAATTTGGCATACAGATAGTTGTAATGATGTAGGCATCCGCTAAGAAAGGATTTTTGAAAATTAGTAAAGCGGTTAAAATAAAACGAACTCCACGCGGGACAATAGCTATATGTAGAAGTAACGTGTCTCAAAAGTACTGTGCATTTTCTTAGCATAAAAAATCGCTATGTGCCTTTTCAGTTAACCTTTCTATCATATTATACAATGTGTGTCGGTTCGAGACAGAGAGCTTTTAACAGCAGGTTATAGGAGACAAGTGGCGACACACATTGTATACTTAAGTATACATTATAAACATCCTAATTCTACCACTATTATTAACGTGGAAATTGTGAGAATGGATGGATGTATATTTGCTACATTTTCAAGCAAAAACTACTGAACGGATTTCGATGAGTACATATGTTAGTAGTTTAGGGTCTGGATAAAAACAATATTTTAATACAACAGTATTTCCCGTGGAAGATATTATGATACTATATTTACGCGGGCGGCGACGCGGGAACGAGCTATTATGTAATAAAATAGGTACTATATAGAGGAAAGTTTTGTTTCTTTGTATCTCCAAAGATCAATTATGGATACTTCAGCCACATGATCCACTGCTTATGTAAAGACGTTTGGGCAGAAAGTGAAAGCGGTGATTCTCCGCAAAACGCAAACTCGCCGATATGAAGTAATTTTTTTTTTCGAATGTGACAATTATTTATCTGCTTAAACGTCTTAACATAAGCAGTAGATCATATGCCCGAAGTATCCGTAATTGATTTTTCATCCCGCCTGCTCGACAATGTATCTGATATATATCACGTAATCTCAACGTAAAGCATGTCGTTGACTCCCAAGGGAGATAATGTTGTATGAAACTCCCAAGGGATTAAAGTAATTTGAATTTGGAACGTTAAAATTCGTATGAAAACTTCTAATAGATATGCATCTATCATAGAGTTTTTTTTTTTTTTTTTTATGAAATATGGGGGCAAACGAGCAAACGGGTCACCTGATGGAAAGCAACTTCCGTCGCCCATGGACACTCGCAGCATCAGAAGAGCTGCAAGTGCGTTGCCGGCCTTTTAAGAGGGAATAGGGTAATAGGGGAGGGTAGGGAAGGGAATAGGGAAGGGGATTGGGCCTCCGGTAAACTCACTCACTCGGCGAAACACAGCGCAAACGCTGTTTCACGCCGGTTTTCTGTGAGCCCGTGGTATTTCTCCGGTCGAGCCGGCCCATTCGTGCCGAAGCATGGCTCTACCACGTCAATAATAAGTTTGCTGTGAGTTTATTCGAAAATCGAACTGGCCACCTATAACAAAAGAAAAATGCGATTCAAAAAATTCAGAGCAAAAGCCAGTGTTTGGTGCTATTTTGAGAAATTTAAATAGGTACCTACTACGTTATTTTAACAGTTCCGTGTTTTATCATTCTCCCTAATAAAAATATTTCTCTGTCCCTCCATAATGTGTCCAATATCAATATTAACTTTTAACAAAATAAATGTTTTATTTATGTAGCCCTGGGTTTTTATTGCCTCGCAGTAGGTATGAAAAGTAGAGTATGCACCTCTGGGATAAAGCCTGTCTTCGTCTTGGGCAGCTTGAACCCCTCGCTTCGCTCAGGACTCTACATAACTCCCTCGCTTCACTCGGGAGTTAAGTTTTAACTCCCTCGCTGCGCTTGGGAGTTAACTCTAGAGTCCCTTGTTACGCTCAGGATCCAATATGCCGCCCGTGACAAGACACTGCTTTATCCCCTTGGTGCATAATCTACTATTACCGAACCTTATAAATTTGTTTGTATGCTTTGAATAGGTTCCAAGACTGGGCCGATTTTTATGAAATTTGGCATAGATATAGAGTAAACCACGAGGAAGGACATAGGCTACTTTTTATCACGGGAAAATGTTTCTTTTGCGCAATCGAAGTCGCGGGAAACATCTAGTTTGAGATTTAAGACGATGCTCTAAAGTCTTAGGCAGGGTTTAACACACACATAACCGAAGTTTCATTTAAATCTTATATCCTAAAATAGTGCAACTAATATCATAAGCCTCAATCTAGTGCTCGTCTCTAGCTCACATAATTAGGTCTAGACCTAGTCTAGGTTATCGAGTATTAATTCTGTCTGAAATGTGGTTCCTTGGGCGTCGACCTCGCTTATTAGGTTTACTCTGAACGCCTCGATAAACATCGCTAGTTTTACTTATAAAATTTGCGATGAAAAATATTTTCACTGGCTGCGTTTATGACTTAATATTATTTACGCCACTTCAATTTAATATCGTGGTGAGTGCATTTATTAGGTTTCTTTCATAGACGTATATATTGTATTATAGAGGAGGTCTATATATTATATTCATGGCCCCACTTTTCAGATTTTTGAGGCCATTTGGACATTTGAAGTATGGTGAAAACAAGATGGCAGACATTTGAAGTATGTTGAAAACCAAGTTGGTGTAACTTTTTCTTGTATGAAGATTTGTTTTGTCAAATGTATGTCATAGCCTATCTTGAGTTTTGAAGTCTTTGGTTTCTTTAAAAGTAACTGCTATATAAAATAGGACTAAACAACACACACACGAATGGGAACTTGTCAAACGTAAAAGCAAGTTAATTCAAAGATGTAGCGTAATAGTAAATTGGCATTACTGTCTCCAAAAAAAAAATGAAGAATTGAATTCAAAAAAAGAAATGAATTCAAAAAATGAAATGAAAAACACAAAAACATAGTTCAGACATAAAATGAGATCGACATCGGCCGTCCCACTTTAGAACAATAGCTTGAGGCTCTCGTCCCTCGGCCCTTGTCCTTGAACTAGTTGACTGCCTGTAACTGTATTACAGACCAGCAGATTGATGCCCTACATAGCCTCGGCGATTTAGAACTTGAAAAAATCGGAGTGAGGAGCTAATACTATTATGTATAATATATTATTAGGTTTAATTTAAAATTGATCTCAATATTTACGAGTTTTTAACTATATCTACTTTTTAATCATGCAGATTGAACTTACTTTTCATTGTATAAATTTAACTCATAAGTTATTCTATACGTACGACTGCAGGTGTGCAAAATGTAAACAAGTGCGTCATTATCATTGCACGTGTTCCTGAATAACAAACACCTGCTTTGCAGTTGTCGATAAGCACAGTATAAACAATTACAGGTATCTGTACAGGGAACGACAAGTTCCCCCACTCTCGGTTCATAGAGGAGGGAGGTCTCTTCGATTTCAACACAGCCGATTTCTACACAGTGAATATCGAACGGTCTAAGCGAGAGGACCTAACCAGTGAATCGTATTAATTTTAAAGTGATAATTGTCAAGTGTTTTGTGAAGTGATAATTTGATGCAATAGCATCTAATTTGTTATAAATCGTAAAGTTTCTAATTTCATAACTTTTAGCCATATTTAGTTTCGAGTTTAATAAAATTGTTGTCACGAGTTGTGACTATTATTAATTATTTTTATAAAGTTTTATACTTTTTGCTATTATCAGAAGTGCGATCGGCTCCAGCCTATCACGTTCTGAAAAATAAATATGGCCAAAAGGAATAAAAGAAGTCACGAAAACAACAAGGAATTTATATGCGTTCCTTAAGACCACCAGGTCAGTGGTACAAGTAGCTACTCTGAGATATGTGCCTCAACGGCGAGTTCTTACGACTTTACGGGTCACCTCATTGGTGCTTTGAACAGTAAGGTGTAAAGTAAGGTAAGATCGAACCATGATTATTATATTTCACATTTTGTTCCTAGTTTACACTCATGTCTATTTTTGAGTGAACTGGGTGAGGGAACGAGGAATATTTATAAATGGGATACACGTCTATGTAGAATCGAAAATTTTAAGTTTTGTTCACGGAGATTCCATTTTTCGGGAATTTAGTGTAACGTTATGAACACTTATTTAAAATGTGTATAGTAGATGATGTTGGGTGTTCCTTTGAAATTAAAAATCAATTTGGCAATATTTGATTATTGCGATTATAAAACTGAGAATAAGCTAGTAATTACGAGCTGCAGCTTTTAGTTGCCCTAATGTGTCTCATAAAGTACTTGCTATTTCCTATTTTTATTTAAAACTAAACGGGTATACAATAATTCATCGCAGTTTAGAGACAAAGGGGTAACGCACAGTACGCTGTTTGATCGTAGTATACACGAGAGACTATCCAGTAGTAGCGTTAACACCTACTTTGGGTGTGGCATTAGTCATGATTAAATTAAATGTTGTTTCCAAGTTTGGTTCGGACAATGCAGGCTCATAACCTGATTGTCTGACAGGAAAGATGATCCATGTATCCGTCCGTCCTTCTGGGTTGCGAGAGTGAAGGAAGAGAGAATGCTCTTGTCTACTGCGCACTCACTTGACTGCTGTAGGGTTACCCTGGTTTCAATGGTACCGACCACCGTCGCTAAAGTCGGTGAGGGGAGTTATTATTAGTCATGATCATATTGTGAAGTGTTCTCGCCCAAAGCTGGTCGGACGAGACAGATAACGTTTGTTTCGTGAGATATGCGAGACAAAGATGTTAACGTTTTGAGTTTCAAGACACGAGTAATGTTATAGGAGGAATATATTATGTAGATGTATCAATCCATGCAGAGTTGTGCGTCTCTTTAGTAACTGAATCTGTGTTATTTGGTCTATGACGACATAATATTTAAATTTGTATTTGGTCTAGGGCAACTGTATATTAAGTTGCGTAAATGCTTACATTTTTCATTTCAAGTCGAATCAGACGTGTTGAATCGCGTATAGTGTGGCGTGGTGCATTCCTACGCCTAAATTATTAACCTAAAGTTAATTGCAGCAGATTTGTTACAATTTTACACATACCATACGTCATGTACCTATTCTCGTATACAAAATAAAACACAAACTAATACTCACACAACTCACGTTCCCAACAAAGAAACAAACAAACACATACACAACTCGACGAGACAATCATATCGTATTGCCTTATGTAAGAACCAATAAAGGTAAAAATAACCTTACGCAGCGAAGATACTCACTTCTATAAGTTTTTAAATGTACCCGCACGACGCACGACTGATAATGCACTGTAAACTTTCTTTCGAGTTTATTTTCCCCATGTAAGTGGGAATTAAATATCTTTAAACCGAAAATGATATTGTGTCATAAACAGGTGAGCGGTTTTCCGTAGACAGAACTCGTAGGTTCTCAACGCGATTAATTAAAGTTTGTTGTAAATAAGTTTAAAGATTTATTAACTAACGATACGAACATCAACTATAGTTTAGTGTCGAGTTTGTGAGACTCTTTATTTTAAAGGCAGCAACGAAGAGGGTCAAATATTTTTTATAGAAAAGAAAAAAGAAAACAAGCAAGTTTTGTCATTTTGATAACAACTCAGGTGTTGACAATTCATTTTCTTTTATACAAATAAATTGTAATTGTATAAAAGTTTTGAATGACACATATTATGCTATTTTGGGATAAAAGTTTTTAGAATTACTTTCGTTTTGACAACACTCTGTCAAAGTGTTTACCTTCTGACAATATGAGAATTGTTTTCCAAAATTGTTCTCTTGTAGTTTTGGGTTTGATAAAATCCTACTGACAACATACCGAGTACTAATATTAGCGTCCACTGTCATTAGTGCTTCATAACTGTTATCAATTTACATGAAGTTTTAGTAATTCCAGCAACTGATGGTTTTTCAATCAAATTATGAAAAAAGTATGTTTGTAGCCACAGGTTGAATATTGAGGGAGAACTATTTTAAAGGGTCAGGTTAGGCCGAGCAGCATAAATAAATAAGAAGTTTTAATATAACTTTCAGGTACCTATATGTATCAAAGTAGTCTGACAGTTGTGAGGTTCGATCGAATATTTCCGTCGTTATACATTTATGACTTTGTATCAAAAACAGCATCTATTGCTATCCCATTACGAAATACGGTTAAATTACAAGGGAAAGTAACAGGAAAAGTTATGACAATGTTTAATTGAGTGGCTTAAAGCGAAATAGTGTATTTGGCAATAATTAGCCCACAATGATATAAACTGAATTGCATATGACACAACTCACAAGCTTTATTGATTTGGCGGTATACTTTTACGTGTATGATAATGAACTACGTGTTGTGTCATATTTAAGCAAGACTACACTACGAGATGAACCTGAAGAATGGTAACGTACCATTCTTATGAATTAGAGACATTGACAATAGTTAAATTTCATGCATTGAGTGTCGGCTCTACTTTTCAGTATCGAGCGTTGGCCCTGCTGTTTAGTATTAAGTATTTGCACTGCTCTTTAACATTGTTGTCTCGTGTTCTTTAGTATTGTACGTTGGCTCTGCTGTTTAGCATTGAGCGTTGGATTTGTTATTTTAGCATTGTTGGCTCTGCTCTAAAGCATTGTTGGCTCTGCTCCTTAGCATTGTGCGTTAACTCTACTGTTAAGCATCGAGCTTTGGCTCTGCTGTTTAGCATTGAGCTTTGGCTCTGCTGTTTATCGTCAAACGTTGGCTCTGCTTTTAGCATTGAGCGTTGGCTATGCTCTTAAGCATTGAGCGTTGGCTCTGCTCATTTGCATTTAACATGGCTCTGCTTTTTAGCATTGAGTACTGGTTCTGCTATTTAGTATTGAGCGTTGATTTTCTGTGACATATTTACGACTGTTATTCGAGCATTAAATGTTAGCTCTGGTGTGATTATTTGCTTACAGATAATCTCATCAGATCATGAAGTATAGATCAAATGAAAGAACATCACTTTCATATTGCGCTTATATTTAGTTAAGCGCAGTCAAAAGGCTTTACTCTAAAGAGGAAAGTAGGCAAGCAACAACAAAATAATCTGTAAACTATAAAGTCTAGTATAAATAAAAACCGTTTCAAATTCTAGTATGTAACTTGAAGACTTCCAATTTACTTTCAGTGAATTATGAACGAATCGTCTTGATATGACCAATCAAGGCGCGTTTGACGTCGGGTTGAAGTTTACAAGAATACCATTTTGATGTTTTAGCATATCAAGACTGCATTGAAACTGTTTTACTGTGAGATTTAATTGGCAGAATCGACCTACTGATCATTTAAATTGAAAGGGAGTCGTAGTAGCTTATAGTTTTGTTATGAGTTTTCTTGTTCTAACTTAACAAAAGATAATTTTTGGTATCAAATTTTAGTGAACATTCTTTTTGTGTTTTGAGCAGATTAAAATGTATTAAAAATACACAACCGAATAAGAGTCTAGAAGTCAATTACATCGATAAGTAAATGCAATCTTGTAGTCCATTTACCAAGATAGAGACAACATGACAACCGTTTAAACAAGAGAGTGGCTGAGGACAGCCACACGTCAGGAGAGGCCGTATTAGGTTTAATTTAAAATTGATCTCAATATTTACGAGTTTTTAACTATATCTACTTTTTAATCATGCAGATTGAACTTACTTTTCATTGTATAAATTTAACTCATAAGTAATTCTATACGTACGACCGCAGGTGTGCAAAATGTAAACAAGTGCGTCATTATCATTGCACGTGTTCCTGAATAACAAACACCTGTTTTGCAGTTGTCGATAAGCACAGTATAAAAAATTACAGGTATCTGAACAGGGAACGACAAGTTCCCCCACTCTCGATTCATAGAGGAGGGAGGTCTCTTCGATTTCAACACAGCCGATTTCTACACAGTGAATATCGAATGGTCTAAGCGAGAAGACCTAACCAGTGAATCGTATTAATTTTAAAGTGATAATTGTGAAGTGTTTTGTGAAATGATTATTTGATGCAATAGCATCTAAATTGTTATAAATCGTAAAGTTTCTAATTTCATAACTTTTAGCCATATTTAGTTTCGAGTTTAATAAAATTGTTGTCACGAGTTGTGACTATTATTAATTATTTTTATAAAGTTTTATACTTTTTGCTATTAATATTTTATTTGATACGGACAATGAAAAGGGGAGGGTAGGACGGGAAAATCCGGGCCAATTAGCACCACAAACTGAATCGCGCTATCGAAGTTTTTGCAGTTCGGCGTTATTATTATTGTGTCACCGTAAAAATGTAAAAACCGTTAGATTTTAATATTGTAATTAGCGAGATTGTAAAATGTCAAAGTATTGTGAACCCAAACTCACTACTTACAAATTTACGCATTATTTTTCGTTAGAATATAATATATCAGAAATAATCTAAAATTGTGAAATGGCATGCGTGATGTGACGGAACGCAACTCGCGTACTGTTTGGTGGAACGGCATATGCCCCGCGCCGCCATATTTTTGTTTGTTGTTGTATGTCATATAATACAACGTATGAAATCGTCACACTGGACTTGACCCACAGAAACATGACCAATTTCATTTCATTTTTCCTTCCCAAATCCATTATCCATATTAAAATGGATTAGCAGCTTATTATTCAAACTTTTTCATGAGACTATGCCGCAATATTAGACCAAAACGGAGCCATTTTTCTACGGCGTGTAATTCGGCCCAGCTGCACTAACAAACTTTACAGTAAGCTGCGGCCGGGGGAGGTTTTATGAAGTTGTACGGGCATATGGGATTACACCGTCTGGACGTCGCGTGGGCTGGTGACGTCATTTGCCTGAGACATTTTATGGACAAGAGCAAGCAAAATATTGAAAGACTCGATATTGTAGCAGATGCGTTTTAGTTAGGACAATGTTGAAGTTTTTAGTTAAGTATGAAATTGAAACTGGATTTTTATGGAGTAATTCTCAAAATCAATTCGGATAGCCAGACTTTTAATCTTTTAACGTCTGTCTTTTTATTCACGGAAAACTAGGGACAGTGGACCTTATATGTTGAACAGGTTAGCCTATAACTTAAATTCAAAGATTCAATTGTTAGATGGGTCAAATAGCACAGATGAAGCTTTTAACAAATTATTTAAGATAATAAGAACCCAATTTGATTCGATATTTACTTCTAAAACTGTTAGTTTTAAAAATAGAAAAAGCAACTTTATTAAATGGGCAACTGTAGGAATTATAATAAGCAGGCAAAGATTATATGAATTATATGAACAGAAACATATTAACAATAGTGAAACCTTTAAAACATATGTTAGAAATTATTCAAAAACTTTTAAAAGAGTATGTAAAGCCGCTAAGGCTCTTTATATAAAGAATAAGATTAAAAATTCTAACAATAAAATTAAAACTACATGGAAGGTGATAGCTAGTGAGACTGGAAACGTCACCGGTCGTAGCCCCGATTTTGAACTTTTTTTTGAAAATAAAAAGATAACCACTGACCTAGAAGTTGCGACGGTCTTCGAAAAATTTTTTGCTGACATTCCGGTCTCAACTACAAAAAATTTAAATTCATCACCTGCAGTTGCTGAAAAACTACTCAGAGACAATGTAAAGGAATGTGATGTCAATTTTAAGTTTAAAGAAATTGACTCCAGAGAAATTATTAACACATTTAAGTTGTTGAATATTAAAAACACTGCTGATCTCTGGGGAATGTCTACAAAAATTATTAAATCAATAATTGACATCGTAGCTCCTTATCTAGCGATGGTTTTCAATGATTGTATAAAAAGTGGTGTTTTCCCTGACTTAATGAAGCATAGCAAGGTTATACCTTTATTCAAAGCTGGAAATAAATCTGATCCGTCAAATTACAGGCCTATATCGATCCTACCGACTTTTAGTAAAATTTTTGAAAGAATAATTTTAAGACAGTTACTAGTACATTTTAATTCGAATAATTTATTACACAATAATCAATACGGTTTTACCAAGGGTCGATCCACTACGGATGCTGGTATGGGTCTTCTTTGTAGAATCTTTGAAGCTTGGGAGGGATCGCAGGATGCATTAGGTGTATTTTGCGATCTTTCCAAGGCATTTTATTGTGTTGAGCATGCTACATTGATCAGAAAATTGCACCACTATGGTATACGGGACTCTTCACTCGACCTTTTGAGTTCTTACCTTAAAAATAGAACTCAAAGGGTAGAAATAAATAGTAAAAGGTCTACTGGGACCAAAATAGAATTAGGTGTCCCACAGGGATCCATTTTAGGCCCATTTCTTTTTCTCGTCTATATAAATGACTTACCTTATCTAATTAAAGATAATGATAATGAGATAGTACTTTTTGCCGATGACACTTCACTCATTTTAATGTGAAGCGACAACAGTCAAATTATGACGAGGTAAATAGTGCTCTCTCTAAAACAGTAAATTGGTTTAATGTTAATAATTTACTTTTAAATTCAAATAAAACAAAATGTTTAAAGTTTGCTTTGCCCAATGTTAGGCAAGTTCAAACCAATATACTATTAAATGACGAGAAAATGAACTTAGTGGACACCACTGTATTTTTAGGTATAACACTAGATAGTAAATTACAGTGGGGTCCTCATGTTGCGAATCTTGCAGATAGACTCAGTTCTGCAGCATATGCAGTCAGAAAAATTAGGGAAATTTCTGACGAAGAAACGGCGCGACTTGTTTATTTTAGTTATTTTCACAGTAGAATGTCTTACGGCATTCTTTTATGGGGAAATGCCGCCGACATCAATACAATATTTGTGCTGCAGAAGCGAGCAATACGTTCTATTTACAAAATGACCTGCTTTGAATCTCTGAGAGAAAAGTTTAAAGAAATAGGAATTCTGACCGTCGCTTCTCAATACATTTTAGACAATGTGTTGTATGTTAGAAAAAATTTAAATATGTTCAATACGAAAAGTAATAATCATTGCATGAACACTAGAAATAAACACAAATTAGACATTCCGGTGATCAGACTAAGTAAAGTTAGTAAATCTTTTAAAGGTCAATGTATACGCCTATACAATAGAATCCCAGAAAACGTTCAAAGTCTGTCTATTAATAAATTTAAAAAAGTAGTTAAAGAACGTTTGTGTGCTAAAGGTTATTATAAAGTCAGTGATTTCATTAACGATTGCACACCTTGGGAATAAGATGGCCCCATGCGAGGCTGCTTTTATGTACTTAAGTATGTTTTATGTACTTATAACTAATGTTATATAGATTAAGTTACAACATTGTAAAAATATTTTTTGAAAAGAACAATTTTCCCATCTTTTTGCTAAAAGGTGGCCCCGTGCGAGTTTCTTACGCCGGTTCTTCTCGCCGGGCTAGTTTCCGAACCGGTGGTAGGCATCATGTAGGACAATTCTATAAGCGTTATATTATAACCTACATGGAAATAAAAAATTTGAGTTTGAGTTTGAGTTTATAAAATAAAAATATCCTATAAAATAAATACCGTGTTTCATTAGCCATAGTGCACATCAGTCACACTTTACTGCGCGAGGATCGCGTGACATTGAAAGCCGGCACGTTGTACGGCAATGCGAGAGTACGTAGTGAGAGTTGTCAGAAAATGTTAATCTTGTTTTTTTCTGTAAATTTAATACTGTTACCATTTACGTAATATTGTAGTTTAATGTTGGGTAAAATATTTAATTCGAATTAAAAACATGTATTGTTTTCTTATACTCCCATTTAAGATCTGACAATCCGCAGTTTCGTTCACTAACAACTTAACTAAATAATTTGTAACGTCGTCTACATCTATACATACATACATACAAATAAATTAAATTTAAGTGTATGTTTATGAATTGAAACTTGTGCTCTTCACTTATTTAAATACTAAATGCTGCTCGCGACTTCGTACGCGCAAAAGTTAATTTCGCAGAAACCGTACGTTTTCCGCGATAAAAATAGCCTATGTCCTTTCCCGTGGTCTACTCTACATCTGTGCCAAATTTAATCAAAATCGGTCCAGTATTTTCGGAGCCTATTCAATGCAAGCTAACAAAAAAAACTTTTCTTCTATAATATTAGTATATATAAAAGTGTATACGGCGCTTACAATGAATTGTCTATCCGTCTGACTATCTGTCTGTTTGATCCGGCTAGTCTCTGAAGCGGCTGGACCGATTTTAACAAGACTTTCACTAGCAGATAGCTGAGGATATAAGGTATAACATACGCTAAAATCATAGGATTCCATTTCCGTTAGTTCTACATTATAATTACCGATGTAGATTGCGTACATTTGGTATAACTCCCAGGCCCTCTTTAGCTAAGTAAGTAATCTGTCGCATAAATTATTCTTTCCTCCTCCTTCAGGCGTCAATCCCCCGTCTCCCCTATCCTCTCCCCTTGATTTACCCCGGCGTTTGTGACTCCAATAACAATTAACCGATTTTTTATATACTTTTTAGGTAAAACACGATAAATGTAAATACATTTGAAGTATCTGTTTGTAATTTCAAATTAATAGCTTTCCACTAATTGCGTTTTATAGTAAATATGGTACGGTACTTGCGTGTCTGTCTATTTGTTACGGCTAATCTCTGAAATTAAGCGAGATTAAAAAAAAACAAGTACCTAGTGTTTTCGATGACGACATGCTTCAAAAGGTTTCAATGTCAATTTTGTGATTCAATGGTTTCATCTGAAGGTCTAAAGTGCATGTTCTGGAACTGCCAGTGTACTTCCAAAGTTTAAATAAATTTTGTGTAATTCGCAATGTCGGTGGGATTTTCTCAGAATTTGTACTCATCAATAAATTAACCAACATTCAACTCGTCTCAGCAGACACCAAGCAGACTTGTCACGCCATTAGGTACGTTCATCTTGTCAATCTCATTAAATGCTACAATAGCTTGACTTTATTATGAACATATTTCCTGCAAAATTTCAATTTGTTAACTTGAGCAGTCATTAGAGTTATGCGGAATATTTTTTTAAATAATAACGTTCCATTTCCGACAGATCGATCCAATCCGAGGCTTTAAATCAACTTTATTACTAAGACTAGCATTAATTGCCGAAGTGAAATTAGATTTTAAACTTTCATCCCCTATTTTATTTAATTTTTGAATCCTTTCTTAGTGGATGCTACGTCATATGAGAAATACGTGTGCAAAATTTCGAATTTCTAGCCTTAAGGGTTTGGCCTGTGCGTTGATACATAGCCTTTTATATCGATTAGTACGATTTTTCGAAGCAACTCGGATATTCTTATTAAAGTCCTATTGGCTCAACTGATCTAATCGGGCTTAGCAGAATACGTAATATACGCTTTTGTGCGCGTATAACGATGAATCTATCAACCCCAACATTTTGTTAGGATTAAAGTAATATTCCAGGTCAAAAACTAGTCGACGAGCTAAATTTAATTTAACGTTGATCAGCGGTTTTGGCAAACTCGTTATGGTTATGAAGGCGTAACAAACCAAGATAATGTAATTAAATTTTATTTTTGGGCCTTAATTGAGTGGCTTAAAGCGAAATAGTGTATTTGGCAATAATTAGCCCACAATGATATAAACTGAATTGCATATGACACAACTCACAAGCTTTATTGATTTGGCGGTATACTTTTACGTGTATGATAATGAACTACGTGTTGTGTCATATTTAAGCAAGACTACACTACGAGATGAACCTGAAGAATGGTAACGTACCATTCTTATGAATTAGAGACATTGACAATAGTTAAATTTCATGCATTGAGTGTCGGCGCTACTTTTCAGTATCGAGCGTTGGCTCTGCTGTTTAGTATTAAGTATTTGCACTGCTCTTTAACATTGTTGTCTCGTGTTCTTTAGTATTGTACGTTGGCTCTGCTGTTTAGCATTGAGCGTTGGATTTGTTATTTTAGCATTGTTGGCTCTGCTCTAAAGCATTGTTGGCTCTGCTCCTTAGCATTGTGCGTTAACTCTACTGTTAAGCATCGAGCTTTGGCTCTGCTGTTTAGCATTGAGCTTTGGCTCTGCTGTTTATCGTCAAACGTTGGCTCTGCTTTTAGCATTGAGCGTTGGCTATGCTCTTAAGCATTGAGCGTTGGCTCTGCTCATTTGCATTTAACATGGCTCTGCTTTTTAGCATTGAGTACTGGTTCTGCTATTTAGTATTGAGCGTTGATTTTCTGTGACATATTTACGACTGTTATTCGAGCATTAAATGTTAGCTCTGGTGTGATTATTTGCTTACAGATAATCTCATCAGATCATGAAGTATAGATCAAATGAAAGAACATCACTTTCATATTGCGCTTATATTTAGTTAAGCGCAGTCAAAAGGCTTTACTCTAAAGAGGAAAGTAGGCAAGCAACAACAAAATAATCTGTAAACTATAAAGTCTAGTATAAATAAAAACCGTTTCAAATTCTAGTATGTAACTTGAAGACTTCCAATTTACTTTCAGTGAATTATGAACGAATCGTCTTGATATGACCAATCAAGGCGCGTTTGACGTCGGGTTGAAGTTTACAAGAATACCATTTTGATGTTTTAGCATATCAAGACTGCATTGAAACTGTTTTACTGTGAGATTTAATTGGCAGAATCGACCTACGATCATTTAAATTGAAAGGGAGTCGTAGTAGCTTATAGTTTTGTTATGAGTTTTCTTGTTCTAACTTAACAAAAGATAATTTTTGGTATCAAATTTTAGTGAACATTCTTTTTGTGTTTTGAGCAGATTAAAATGTATTAAAAATACACAACCGAATAAGAGTCTAGAAGTCAATTACATCGATAAGTAAATGCAATCTTGTAGTCCATTTACCAAGATAGAGACAACATGACAACCGTTTAAACAAGAGAGTGGCTGAGGACAGCCACACGTCAGGAGAGGCCGTATTAGGTTTAATTTAAAATTGATCTCAATATTTACGAGTTTTTAACTATATCTACTTTTTAATCATGCAGATTGAACTTACTTTTCATTGTATAAATTTAACTCATAAGTAATTCTATACGTACGACCGCAGGTGTGCAAAATGTAAACAAGTGCGTCATTATCATTGCACGTGTTCCTGAATAACAAACACCTGTTTTGCAGTTGTCGATAAGCACAGTATAAAAAATTACAGGTATCTGAACAGGGAACGACAAGTTCCCCCACTCTCGATTCATAGAGGAGGGAGGTCTCTTCGATTTCAACACAGCCGATTTCTACACAGTGAATATCGAATGGTCTAAGCGAGAAGACCTAACCAGTGAATCGTATTAATTTTAAAGTAATAATTGTGAAGTGTTTTGTGAAGTGATAATTTGATGCAATAGCATCTAAATTGTTATAAATCGTAAAGTTTCTAATTTCATAACTTTTAGCCATATTTAGTTTCGAGTTTAACCTTCCGTGCACCACGTGGGGTTTAATACACCCCAGCGAAACAAAAATCGTCGTATCTTTTTAAACGGCTGCGCGAATTCCACGAAACCTCGAGTAGCTGGAGTTGTGACATTGCCGGGTCGCATAGTAACAGTGATTTAGTAGTAGCGTCGCAGGCGCAGTGGACGGTCGCCCGCAAATTGTGGCAGGGTGTCACAAACCCCACGTAGTTCGGCACGTCGTCTAAAAGGTAAGCAGTTTGACATGCAAATTATACCTATTTCTACAGAAATATTTATTTAATTTGTTCTTTAATTACTTTAATCGTTTGTGTAGGTATTTGTTTGCAGGTCTCATAATGGCTCGACGTTTAGATCAACATGAAAATATATTATCGGCATTTATGGACGATAGTGATAGCGACACAGATGAGCTATATTTACCCGGAAATGAAGGCGGTTCGAATCATTTGACTACTTAATCTGAAAGTGACATCGAAGAGGATGCAACCAGACGGTTGCGAGCGATGCGAAGTACCTATATGCTTAGAGCACGCATATTTTTTTTTTTTGTAAAAATTGTGCAGATTTTAACCAACTGGGATCTCATGAAAACTAATTATGTTTAGTTATTTTTATTTTATTATTGTTTCTTATCTCATTCGGCCCTGAAATAAAGGGCAATAAGAAGTTTTTAGATAAGTTTCTTTTTATAAGGCTAAACCAAATAATATGGTCTCCTTTTAGTTATTAAAAAGTACTATTTTTGTTACAATGCCTATAAATATTAAAAATATTTATTTTACCTAACAAATTTATTTCATTTCTATCTCCTAATAGTCCAAAAACAATATAAATAAGTATAAAATAAATTTTATAAAGATATTTTCTATATATAGATAAAATGATGTTGGGGTATAGGAAACCCCACATAGTGCAGGACGCAACTTTTACCCACGTGGTTTACGGAGGGTTAATAAAATTGTTGTCACGAGTTGTGACTATTATTAATTATTTTTATAAAGTTTTATACTTTTTGCTATTAATATTTTATTTGATACGGACAATGAAAAGGGGAGGGTAGGACGGGAAAATCCGGGCCAATTAGCACCACAAACTGAATCGCGCTATCGAAGTTTTTGCAGTTCGGCGTTATTATTATTGTGTCACCGTAAAAATGTAAAAACCGTTAGATTTTAATATTGTAATTAGCGAGATTGTAAAATGTCAAAGTATTGTGAACCCAAACTCACTACTTACAAATTTACGCATTATTTTTCGTTAGAATATAATATATCAGAAATAATCTAAAATTGTGAAATGGCATGCGTGATGTGACGGAACGCAACTCGCGTACTGTTTGGTGGAACGGCATATGCCCCGCATATTTTTTGAAAATAACAATTTTCCCATCTTTTTGCTAAAAGGTGGCCCCGTGCGAGTTTCTTACGCCGGTTCTTCTCGCCGGGCTAGTTTCCGAACCGGTGGTAGGCATCATGTAGGACAATTCTATAAGCGTTATATTATAACCTACATGGAAATAAAAAATTTGAGTTTGAGTTTGAGTTTATAAAATAAAAATATCCTATAAAATAAATACCGTGTTTCATTAGCCATAGTGCACATCAGTCACACTTTACTGCGCGAGGATCGCGTGACATTGAAAGCCGGCACGTTGTACGGCAATGCGAGAGTACGTAGTGAGAGTTGTCAGAAAATGTTAATCTTGTTTTTTTCTGTAAATTTAATACTGTTACCATTTACGTAATATTGTAGTTTAATGTTGGGTAAAATATTTAATTCGAATTAAAAACATGTATTGTTTTCTTATACTCCCATTTAAGATCTGACAATCCGCAGTTTCGTTCACTAACAACTTAACTAAATAATTTGTAACGTCGTCTACATCTATACATACATACATACAAATAAATTAAATTTAAGTGTATGTTTATGAATTGAAACTTGTGCTCTTCACTTATTTAAATACTAAATGCTGCTCGCGACTTCGTACGCGCAAAAGTTAATTTCGCAGAAACCGTACGTTTTCCGCGATAAAAATAGCCTATGTCCTTTCCCGTGGTCTACTCTACATCTGTGCCAAATTTAATCAAAATCGGTCCAGTATTTTCGGAGCCTATTCAATGCAAGCTAACAAAAAAAACTTTTCTTCTATAATATTAGTATATATAAAAGTGTATACGGCGCTTACAATGAATTGTCTATCCGTCTGACTATCTGTCTGTTTGATCCGGCTAGTCTCTGAAGCGGCTGGACCGATTTTAACAAGACTTTCACTAGCAGATAGCTGAGGATATAAGGTATAACATACGCTAAAATCATAGGATTCCATTTCCGTTAGTTCTACATTATAATTACCGATGTAGATTGCGTACATTTGGTATAACTCCCAGGCCCTCTTTAGCTAAGTAAGTAATCTGTCGCATAAATTATTCTTTCCTCCTCCTTCAGGCGTCAATCCCCCGTCTCCCCTATCCTCTCCCCTTGATTTACCCCGGCGTTTGTGACTCCAATAACAATTAACCGATTTTTTATATACTTTTTAGGTAAAACACGATAAATGTAAATACATTTGAAGTATCTGTTTGTAATTTCAAATTAATAGCTTTCCACTAATTGCGTTTTATAGTAAATATGGTACGGTACTTGCGTGTCTGTCTATTTGTTACGGCTAATCTCTGAAATTAAGCGAGATTAAAAAAAAACAAGTACCTAGTGTTTTCGATGACGACATGCTTCAAAAGGTTTCAATGTCAATTTTGTGATTCAATGGTTTCATCTGAAGGTCTAAAGTGCATGTTCTGGAACTGCCAGTGTACTTCCAAAGTTTAAATAAATTTTGTGTAATTCGCAATGTCGGTGGGATTTTCTCAGAATTTGTACTCATCAATAAATTAACCAACATTCAACTCGTCTCAGCAGACACCAAGCAGACTTGTCACGCCATTAGGTACGTTCATCTTGTCAATCTCATTAAATGCTACAATAGCTTGACTTTATTATGAACATATTTCCTGCAAAATTTCAATTTGTTAACTTGAGCAGTCATTAGAGTTATGCGGAATATTTTTTTAAATAATAACGTTCCATTTCCGACAGATCGATCCAATCCGAGGCTTTAAATCAACTTTATTACTAAGACTAGCATTAATTGCCGAAGTGAAATTAGATTTTAAACTTTCATCCCCTATTTTATTTAATTTTTGAATCCTTTCTTAGTGGATGCTACGTCATATGAGAAATACGTGTGCAAAATTTCGAATTTCTAGCCTTAAGGGTTTGGCCTGTGCGTTGATACATAGCCTTTTATATCGATTAGTACGATTTTTCGAAGCAACTCGGATATTCTTATTAAAGTCCTATTGGCTCAACTGATCTAATCGGGCTTAGCAGAATACGTAATATACGCTTTTGTGCGCGTATAACGATGAATCTATCAACCCCAACATTTTGTTAGGATTAAAGTAATATTCCAGGTCAAAAACTAGTCGACGAGCTAAATTTAATTTAACGTTGATCAGCGGTTTTGGCAAACTCGTTATGGTTATGAAGGCGTAACAAACCAAGATAATGTAATTAAATTTTATTTTTGGGCCTATTGATTCGCATAGTAATTTAATCAAAGCAACTTACTTCGAGATTCGTAATATGAAAGCATTTCTTTTTTGCTTTTAAGGAAGGATCCCTTATAGTTTCGCTCTATCCGTTCGTCTGCTCCCCGCCTTGCTTGCTTGCTTTCCTGTCTACGGCATGTCTGCCTGCTTGCCCGTCCGTTTTTTCATTGCACTCTATCGTGTGGAGTATCGCTAACTAAATCAATTTTAGAGGCGACATTTCTTAAATGCCTTTTTTATAAAGTAAACCATTTTTAAGTAATCGACTCCCAAAGTGGTTCACCAGTTGTTCACCCACTGGCATTTCTAAACTACTAGAGGTAGAAACTTGTAGCTTTCCATATTGATATGCCATGGTAAATACTCTTAAAGAAAATTATTTTGTGCGAAATCGGACAATAACTAATTATGACACCCTCCTTAGACAAATGTCCTGATATACTTTTGGTTAGGTCATTAAATTTTCTTTTCTCATTTGCGGGGTCTGAACTTACGGGCTTATGGCCAAATCACTTCAGGATAATTATTATAATCCAAAAAAATGTAATTATTTTTTTGACGTCAAATTATTTGACGTCAAATTATTTCTCTATCTTCTTCAATCTACCAGCTGACTTCGCACGCCTAGGCGTCACTTCGTTGTGTTCAACAACGGCAAACAACGTTCCGGAGTTGTAACTTTCCGTTCAGCTCAGCCGTCTTTGTGAAAAGTTCGCGGAACTCACTTTATTTTATACTGTCCGTGTGAGATTAGCTTGTTGGCATTTTTTTTTATGAGAAATATAAAAACTATTATTATGCCATTATTATTTCAATGAGCCCCTTTATTTTGAACTAGCTTTTGCCCGCGGCTCCGCCTAATACACTATTCCACTTGAACACTATACTTTTCCAGGATAAAATGTAGTATGTATGTGTTAATCCAAAGCTCAACTACTACTATATCAAACTTTATAAAAATCCGTTCAGCAGTTTTTGCGTGATATTTGTCTCACAAACTTTCACATTTATAATAGTAGTAGGATTGTTGTATTAATATTATTTTTATACTCTAGTCAATTTTATTGTAAGTATTTGACTAGATGTGTAAGTGATTCTATGTTATAACTTTTAAGGCTGGTGAAAATATTTATTTATGTAGGTATACTTTTTATAAAAATTCAGATAATATATTACTTAAACAGCAATAATCCCTATTGACTTACAGTTTTTTTATATCTAGAGAATTGTCTATAACGATTCTGTAGACACAATAAAGCTATAATTTAACATGGATTAATGTAGGTAAATCTTTGTTTAAAAAATGGGGAAATTAAAGAAAAAGGACTGTTAAGAAAAAAATTGCGGTATAAAAATGCAATTTATGTAAAAACGGATTATAATTACAATCAGCCCAACAACGGGTGAAATGAGAAATCTGATTTCAATATTTTTATTTTCCCGCCCTTTTTCCTCCTCTCAAAGCAACATGGCGTCCATAAAATTGACAGTTGACAATGAAATTATAATGCCGGCTTCCGTGTAGCGGAACAAAACACCAGTTATTTGTGAAATAAGAACAAGTATTTCTTTTAAATTATAGATAACTGCTGGCTTTAGAGCTTAAAAGTTTTTAACTTTGAAAACTTTTTAAGCCTCTGTTTAACTAATATACGCGAATTTCAGTAAAGTTTTACGAAAATTTTGAACGGAGGTACTCCTCCGTTGGATATTTGGGCCACTTGAAGTTTATGTGTAGGCTAATAATATGTAGTATCTGTGTCTTATAATTATAGTTAAAAATGTAAATGGTTGTTCAAATCCAATTTACGCATAATTATAACCTACTGCTGTAAAAACGCTTAGGCAGAAAAAAATTAAAAAAATAATTAATACTTAGCTAGCTAAATAAAAAAAATTATAGCGCTCTCTCATAGGCGTTAAGGTCATTAACCTCACAACAAAAGCTGATTTAAAGGGAAGCAAAGACTTTGCCTGAATAACATCAATGCAATTAAATGTGTGAAGTCAATGACCTCAACAGCGCCGTAAATAGCGTGCTGTAATTTTACATAGTAATTTTTTTATTATTTTCTTTTCTGCATAAATGTCTTGGCATAAGCAGTAGATAATATGTCTGAAATATGATAAATTGATTTTAAGCAACCTTATATTATAAGAAGTAAGAATTTGTTCATCCCTTTCCGTAAAGCATAGAAATAACACCCCAAAAGTTTATTAAGGAAAAATATATTATACAAGAAGCAAAAGAATTATCGTATGTGGTATGTAAATGTGTCAGAAAGTTGGCAGATCCCGCTAACGAACAGACATACGCAAACACACAACACCGGATATTGTTAGGGAAATACTCGGGGCGTATTCATATTTTGAGGAACAGCTGATGTAAAGGAGTTTATTTTGTTTATTTTCGTACAGCTCTGTGGCCTAGTGGTTAGACCGTTTGATTCGCACTCAAGAGAGTGCAGGTTCGATTCCCAGGTTGTGGCATGTACCAATGAGACTTTCAGATCTCTACTACATTATAGGCCCGCTCTAACGGAAAGGAAATCCGCAAATGGTTGGCCCCAGAAGAATTTAATAGTAATTCCTCTGGACTAGGCTGAATATGTTGTGGGAATGCATTGGGCAACCATACAACATTTAAAAAACCGACTGTCCCAGGCACTACAGTATTTCGAGAGTAGCTATTTCGCTCGGAAAATACTGTATAAATCATCTAATAACGGATTAACGGGATTGACCATATCAGCCGCATGAATCCCGACTGCTGCTGCTATGGCAAATATTACCACCGATTGGGTACCAGAAGACGCCGCCATGGCCGACATAGAAAAAGATGGCGCGATGAGCTGAATGCATACCAGCCAGGCTGGCCAATGGTGGCGCAGGTACGAGAGGAATGGAAGACCTTGGGGGAGGCTTCTGCCCAGCAGTAGGACAGTATAGGCTGAAAAAAATATTAGTTGTATCATCATCCATTTTCGTACACCGAGTTTTTTGTATCGTATTTCCCAGAGTCAAGTTTACTTTTACTGTATTCTTTGTCATAGTTTAACACTACGTCTATAGTTTAACTGTAATATTTTGTACTTAGTTAGGTACATTTGACGACCTCTGGGACTCAATGGTTAGCGCGTTGGCGCCCAAGCCGGAGGTCGTGGGTTCGAATCCCGCCAGGGAACTAAAAGTTTTCTGTGTTCCTGGGTCATGGTTGTGTATTCAATATTATGTGTAATATGTAATAAAAAAGTAAATATAAGTAATAAGTATAGTATAAAAAGTATCGAATATATTTCCGTTGTCTGGTACCCGTAACACAAATTAATTAAGAACTTACCACGAGAATCGGGATCAGATCACCCACGTATTTTGGATGGAAGTCGTAGGGAATATAACATTACATTCTCTCCTATGTAGCTTCGTCCCCAAAATGATTTAATTAAGTAAATACAATCACCAGTCGTAATTCGGTCCACTCAGGAATCTTTTCAAATGATTCCCTTGGGAAATGTTAAGTACGCCCCTTGTGTGCCTCCCTAGCTACGCCCCTGATACCTGGCGAGGAATTAAAAGTAAAAATGATATTTTTTACTGTGGAAATCCATGAATAACGTAGCCATCCGTCCGTTAAGTCGAAAGGAGGCCATGAAAGCCCGCCATTTCAACAAAATAATATCATATTATTAAAATATGTGGATACTTTTTATATTACTTTTACATTGAAATAAATACAAATAGAGTGCGCGCTTTTGAATTTCGTCTTTGTGTATGTATTAATAATAATATTTAATTAAATGTATTGAATATTTGCGTCAAAAGACATTGGGAGTTTTTTTAACAGCTGTTTAAAACAAATGGCGATTTAGAACCAAATGTTGCATAACATTATAATTATTTAAGAATATGTTATGTCAATGCTAAACTTTTTCCTGTCACTTTGAACCTTAACAGTCTTATTAATAAAATTATTTACACCACGGATTAGCTAATCCAACATGGCTGTCTCTGTCAGATACTTTGGAACAGTCACTTGATAGACAAAGAGAGCGATTTGGATTTGCTTATCCATGGTGTAAATATTTTTATTAATAAGGGTGTAACAGTCTTATTAATAAAATTATTTACACCACGGATTAGCTAATCCAACATGGCTGTCTCTGTCAGATACTTTGGAACAGTCACTTGATAGACAAAGAGAGCGATTTGGATTTGCTTATCCATGGTGTAAATATTTTTATTAATAAGGGTGTATGAGTTTATTTAGTTAGCCGAAAGGCTATGTACAGCATACACATGAATTGGTAGTTTGTTCTGTTATATGAGTTGTGTATTAAATATATCTAGCACGTGTATGAATAAAGAAGCTTAATGGAATGCTATATATTGTATCATTTGTATATCCACTGTAATATAAGAAGAATCCTCAAGAGATTCATCATGGACATCCTGGCTGAGGCATTAAATACAAAACCCCTATTATTAGGTTGTAAAGTTTTCATTTCCCGTAATTATTTTAATTCAGGTCCATGGAGTTATTAATAATAAATAAAAAAATAAATAAATCATCCTACTACTATTATAATTGTAAAAGTTTGTAAGTATGGATGGATGTTTGTTACTCTTCCACGAAGAACGTACCTGATGAAATTTGCTACGGTAGTAGTTTAGCTCTGGATTAACATAGGCTACTTTTTGTCCCGAAAAAGTAGTGTTCCCGTGGGATACTGTATTTTTGCGAGAGGAGCCGCAGGCAGAAGCTAGTCATCTTTCTTTATATAAAAGGCAAAGCTGTTTGACTGATGTAAAGTGATGTATCCACGCACATAGGCTAGAAATTTGAAATTTTGCACACTTATTTCTCATATGATGTATCCATCCACTAAGGAAGGATTTTTCAAAATTCAACCCCAAGGGGGTTAAATAGGGGATGAAAATTTAAAATCTAATTTCACGCGGGCGAAGCCGTGGCAATTAATAGTTTATACCTTATAGTGAGATACGTCAATACCATTCGTTTTTGATTTCTAACTTTGTCATCGGAATTAGCGATGGCATCTTGGTTAAAAGCTGCTCTTTTTTAATTGGTAGACGACAAAATGATTTTTGTTACAGTCAACTTATATTTTGTAATGTTTTATTCTGATATAATATGGAAATTTAGAAACAATTTCTGAGATGTATAGGTATGAATATAAAACTAGTTGTTAAGTATATTGAATCTTATGTTTTATTGAAATAAAAATCATAATCCTGTTTATAGCATGAAACTACAGCCGGATGTATACAGTATGTATGTAGTACAGTATGTATTGTAGTATGTATATAGTACAGTTTATTCGGGGACACTTAATACCTCCTGGAACAAGTGTCCTTTAAAATATTTTTAATTATTGATTAATTATATTATAAATGATTCATTCAATAACATTTATTTATAGTCAAACCCCCATACTAATAAAAATATTTGCAAAATTGATAAGCAATGCAATGTTTTATCCTTGTCTGTCAAGCGACTTTTCCCACGTATCAGATAAGGATAAAACATTGTGTTGCTTATCCATTGTTTAATATTTTTTTAATAGTAAGGGGGCTAAGGTAACCTAGAGAAGCTGTAGACAAAAAAAAGTACCAAACCATAAAAAAAATCATTACGCAACGAATTGATTTTTTTTTTAGTGGTGAAAAATATTACTATATCTCTAAAACATAGTGCGAATACAATAAAAAGCTTCTAGTGGTATATTAACAAACAAATGAAAGTTATATCAACTTATATACTTGGCACAATTTCCTGTCTTAAGTTTAAGTACTTACTTAAACTTAACCTACTTAGGTTCACTACCATTTTGTTGATTTTTCAGATTCTTGTAGCCAGATAAATTCCACGTATTCTAGTGCCAAAACTTTTCAATTAGGACCTTTATGAAGGAAATTGGGAAATGAAAAACAAAAGGGAGTCCGAGTGCCCCAGTCTTCCTTTCCATACTCGTAGTGTAGCGGAGCGCTAAATATTTTTGAAGTGAAAATTAATTTAGCGGCGTTGTACACTTTTTTGGGATGGGTAAAAAATGTTAAGCTTGCGTCAGGACACGTGACCTGATCGAAAAAGCGTAAGACGAAAGGAGAGTAGACCGCCGGCGCGGCGTAGGAGAGGAAGTAATATCCCCCCTCTTTCTACCGCGCGGCGAAAATGTATGCCTGCTTCTGCTGTGGCGCAGGGCGCTTAATGTTTAATGTAAAATAATGATATATTTGAAGAGTTATATTTTTTGTGTAACATAAATTGTTATATTTGTGTAGGATAGCGCAATAAATGAATATTGTATTTAACCACATAAATGACTTTCATATCGAAACGTACTTTCGTATCATTCAATAAAGCAATTCGTGTGGAATTATTCTCTAAACATTTTAATATATTCAAAAATTTTCAAAAACGTTAATTTCAAGTTTTTACTTCTACCGGCACACTTTTCTTTATTTGTAAATAAGAAAGAAAGAAATAATTGTTTTTTTTTTTAATAAGTACTTCTGTTTAAAATGGCTTCAACAGAAGCCATTTTAAACAGAACATATTATAACAATATTAAATGAATTTCGTATTGCGTTATTTCGATTTTATAACTCACTCCCTCAGATTAATTATTTATTTTAATCTGATCTCACTTCTATCACTGTTTTAAATCCTTTAGAATTTAAATTACAAAATGAACTTATATGCCTTTCACCAAAGGGGTGAAAAGAGAATTGAATATTTATTTAAACAAAATATTTAAATAGAGTTTCAGAATAAATCAAACATCAATTAATTCAAGGTTTAATTATGTTTTTAAATACATTCCAGTTCCCTTATCTTCAACATTATAGATTCAAAATAATTTGAATAAAAATTTCGGGTGGTCATTTAAATTCTGTTCGCGGGCACGAAATTTTATTTGTACTCCTTCCATGCTGTAAACTCTCTAGATCTATTTTACTCTTTTTGTAAACAAAACAACCATAGTTCACTTTAATACGATAGTCAATGACAGATTATTTTGGTCGGTATATAATTTTATAGACGAGACGTCGAGGCGAAAACTGTCTTCACTTAAATGGGGGACTGGGGATGTCCCTACTTTTGGGGTTGCTTAGGGCCATTTTGACATATTATGTATTTTGAGGTATGGTGAAATTAAGATGGCGTAACTTTTTTTCGTATATATAAGTAGTTTTAATATTATCATTGACAAAAAGCTTAAACTGAATCTGAACCATAGACGTATATATTATAGACGAGGCATGTTGAGTGAAAAAGTGTCTTTTGTTAAATGGCTTATTTCGGGCATCTCATGGCAAATTGGGGCCATTTTGACATTTGATTCAAATGTTTGAAGTATGGTGAAAACAAGATAGCTGATATTTGAAGTATGGTGAAAACCAAGATGGCGTATCTCTTTATTGTATGAAGATTTGTTCTGTCAAATGTACGTCATAGCCGATGTTTAGTTTTGAAATCTTTGATCTGAACATAGTCTTTATGTACGATCTCTGCACGTGACGCCAATTTTTGTGTTCCGTTTTTGAAATTTTTCGTAGATTTGGCGCCACCAACGACGCGGCTGCGTTTTATTTCTTAATTCAAAATCGATATTTATATGTGGCCAGGATGTGTTCTCGGAATAATGTTGCCAGGTATACTTGAATTAAACTCAAGTATTGCCTAACATCGGGAAAGTTTCGTAAATCAATACTGTATAATATAATGCGACCGCTAGCGACCGTCGGCGGTCGTGAGCGGCGGCGGTTATCTCAAGCGAAACTGTGTTTTATAGTAACGAACTTAAAGCTTAAAATTATATGACAGCTATGCTGCTGGCCGCTCCGCTGCCGTTTCAGTGTGAATCGACCCTTACAACCCCGGTTAACTTTACTTTAATAAACCCAGTAACCATTGTAAAATACCTTGAATATATTTACTACCACTTGCCGACTTTATTTTTGCAGAAGATCTTTCTTGTCATCAAAGGCCAACCCAAACCTACTCAAATTTTAAGGGTTCCGCAGTTCATGTCTCGGAACCCTTTTAGTTTCGTCATTTCCGTCCGTCGGTCTTCGGCTTACCGACCAAATGGTTAGTGCTAGAAAGATGAAAAAAATGTTTTCTTTGCATCTGCCCCATAGTGTGGGATACATTAGACAGGACTTTTAAAACAATGCAGAGGTTTTTCAGACGGTTTTTAAATGTAGGTATCCGTTTGCAAGATATTCTATTTTAAAGCGATTATTTTGTTATTATAGTGCATCACCCCCCTCTAGAAACTAAACGACTAGCTCGAAAAATGGGAAAAAAATATGATGGTAGTCAATGTGGTGAACATTGAAGGAAAACTATAACTAGCTATATTTGTTAGTTCAGGAGTTATAAAGTAACTTGTAAAATGCGCTTACTTGGAAAACTTCGTATAAAAATAACGAAATAAGAAGATTACTACGGAACCCATTTATAACATAGTAGGCATCATATATGGACAATTCCGTGAGCGTTATTTAATAACCTTTATTGGAAATAACACTTTTTGATTTTGATTACTTTTTTTTCCTTTTGTGGTACGGAGCCCTTAGAACGAGACAGATATATTCACCGTATTCGCGATTATCTCATCACAATAAACGGCCTGGTCTTGGCCTGGTTGGACTACGCAGGGTGACGGATAACATCTGTAATCCGCAGGTCGGCAAAAGGCTTATGCTAAACAATGCCGCCCTCGAAATATGACCCGTCTGTGGTGTAAGACACAAGCTGACAATTAAATCCATAGACGTATAATATATTAGAGACAATGCTGTTGAGACAAAAAATCTCTAGTTTAACTAACCAAAAACTGTCCCACTCGGACAGTTTTCAGTTTTGACATTTGCGCACTCATACCATATCTACCTCTTTTTAATATAATACATCTATGGTGTGAAGCGTACATATAGATATTATAATATATATTTATTTGTAAAAAATTGCAGCTGTGGAATATGCCAGGATTAGTCTATCGGGTAATGAGATAAATTAACTATTTCTAATATAAATATGTATAATATCGGTCAGTCTGTGCTTAGGAACCGCTACCAACGAACCCCATAGCTGCCATTGTGGTATCACGGTGGACCGCCAAGGACACCATGACCTATCCTGCCGCAGTGCCGATCGCCAGTCCCGCCATGCCTCCATAAATGACGTCATCCGCAGGGCTCTTGCCACCGTCAACGTGCCGACCACACTCGAGCCGAACGGTATCGCACGTGACGTCGGCAAGAGACCTGATGGTATGACCCTCATTCCTTGGAGCCGTGGAAGGTCGCTGGTGTAGGACGCTACCTGTGTGAATACGCTGACGATGTCACACGTGACGGCCACTGCAAGGGTAACGAGGCGGTAGCTGCACACGCCAAGAGTTCAAGTTTATTTGGGCCAATGCAGTCCTGATTGTCTGACAAGAAAGATGATCCATGCGTCGGATAAGCATGTAAAAGTCGGACCTGCGCCTGATCTCTCGTCAGTCGTGTCGGTTATCCGTCCCACTGGATTATGAGAGTAAAGGAAGAGAGAGTGCTCTTGTGTACTGCGCTCACACTTGGGCACTATAAAACTTGGGTACTCCTGCGTAGTTGGCCGGGTTTCAATTCAACAGGCCACCGTCACCGATATCGGTGTGGGGAGTTATTATTAATATAATAATAGGTAAAACGCTAGCAGCCTATGCCTTGCACCAACGAGTCCGCATTAACTGATCACGGTTTTGCTGAAAAGATGCCTATCTTTAACTTTTCAGATAATGAAGAGAGCTCTTTAAAATTCATCGCAGCCATATCTTAATAAGATCTAATTCCGGAGCTGGCGTAATTATTTAATTAAGACCACGTTAGCGGCATATTCAAGTAGCTATTAATGTCTTGAAAGTATTTTGAGTTCTTTTAGAATTTTACTAATGGGGGTAGAAAATATGGACAACATAGACGTAATATATATTATAGACGAGGCATCGAGGTAAAAACTATCCCAACTTAAATGGCCCCACTTTTGTGATTTTTGAGGCCATTTTGACTTTTGAGGTATGGTGAAATGAATATGGCGTAATTTTTTCTTGTATAAGAATTTGTTCTGACAAATGTACGTCACAGCCCATCCTTAGTTTTGAAATCTTTGATAGACAAGTTTTATACTAGTCAGAGGAGACAAAGTGTCGTTTGTCGTACGGAAGAGGAAAATATAGGTATCCCAAGTAACATTTTGGCGCTAAAGGAACCTTTTTTGACAATTAAAGTATTATAAATGAAATATAAGAGCTCCGACAATAGCTTTAGATTCTAGTGCGCCATTAGAAATAAATAATTAAGTTTCAAGAGGCATAATAGAAACAAAGAAAAAATATATAAATAAAGGTTGAAGTTTGTCAGAACTATTGTATAACTTACATTGATTTACATTATTTACAGTTTTTAATTAAAATATACATAGACGTACTGAGAATTGTTATTTACAACCACAACTAAAATAAAAAAAAAAACCACCGCAGTGAGAATTCATAATGAAACCGACAATGTATAAAATTATTAATTGATGTCGGCCATAATTGTCGGCCATGAATATGCGCACTGCTATTGTATTTTATCATTTTTGACTGTAATAGAAACGTAAACTAAAAAAAAAAACTTTGGGTGATGTTTATTACTATTTATTGTGCACAATATACAATCGAGCTATAAATATTATCGTAGGAGCACTCATATGTTGATAAAAAGTTAATTGAGTGAATTTTATAAATTATTTATTACTAAAGGGTGCAGTTGTAACCTGTGTATAGCTTATAATACACCTAAAATGGTAAATACTACTTCAATATCACTATTGTAACTCATTATTCCCACCTTTTTATCTCTTTTCTACAACTATTATGTCATTTTAAGCTCTAAAATTGTGGGTCCAATCCAGGGTCATAAGATAGTTATAGCGCGCTATACCACAAGTTGTTAGACCTTTTATAGAACTTTAGGTTTTTAAGTTTCTCTTAAGTAGCGCATTTAGCGCTTATTCTTATTACCAAAATGTTACTTGGGATATACGGTCGCCGACAAGCCGGTGTTCCACTTGTCGACCTTACTAGCGATAAGGTCGCTTGTCTGCTACCGTACTAATCTCAAAATAATTATAAATTTCATTTACCCCCTTGTAATAACAAAATATTTACACAACTGATACTGTCTTTGTCTGTCAAGTGTTCTATTGCATCAGATAAAGACAGAAACATTGAATCAGTTGTTAAATTTTTATTTGTAGGATAGTCTACCAACCCTAAATAGGCTAGTGGGGTCATCTTCTTGTGTATTAAATAAAGTTTAAATTTGAATCACTATCTTAAAAACGTCGCGTCGCGTCTCGGTAGGCTAACCTTCTAGCCTAACCTATGTAGCTTAACCTTCCTCACAATATTGCGCATGCAACTAGTTACTTACCAGGCTCGATCTCTTAAGAGATTTGGATGATTCCAAATTATAAAGTCTTCCGACTATTATAATTGTGAAAGTTTGTGAGGATGGATAGATGGATATATGGATAGATGGATGTTTCTTTCTCTTTCACGCAAAACCTACCAAACGGATTGCGATTAAATTTGGTACGGTAGTAGTTTAGGCTCTGGATTAAAACAGAGGCTATTTTTTTATCCCGAAAAAGCACAGTAATCCCGTGGAATACGAATATACGCGGGTGGTGCCACGCGAAAAAAACTAGTGTACCTACTATTTAAAGTAATTGTGGCGGACCAATTAGCACACAGTCCTGAATCGCGCTATTGAAGTTTCTGAAGTTCGGAACTATATATACGACAGCTGAAACGCATACAAGTGGGCCGAACATACCATCTCGCTCGGTCGGAGATCTCACTTTGGGGCCCCCACCATATTCCCACGTAATCATGTCCAACTATTGAATGAAAATTATGTAGCTCCGGCCTATACAGGTAAAAAACGGCATAAAGGATTTGCGATACGCGTTTCTTTCAGCGGACGAGGCGCAGCCATTTTGAGGTCAATTAACGGAGCTTAAAGCTCGCAAATGAAAGCTCATTCTAACTTTACAGCTTTTGTGGATCTTGTTCAGTTGCACTAAAAGCTTTATTGAAATCATATTTCATGTTCAGTTTAAATTACTTTTATCTTAGAGTCAGTTCACACCATGACGATACGCGACACTGCATTCATAAAATAACTACAATTTTTTTTTAAAACAAGCTTTTATTACTGGGGAGTAAAGATAACTAAAAAGTTCAAAACTATCTGAGGACAAAGTACTCATCAAGATGAATCAAACGAGCCCAAACTCGATGGGGTTATGTGGTTTTATTATTTTGCAACATGAGTCCTGACATTCGAACTCCTACACTGAAACCTGTATCTTCTTGCGTAATAATTAAAGTTCAAATTTGAATAGCTATCTTAAAATGCAGCTCTATGTCGCTATATATCTTTTCGTTTCAATGTGAAAACCTTACACTAAAATATTATTTAGTTGAAAATGTAAAGTTAAGTAACTTAAACGAGTTTTATAACTTTCTAATTTGAAATGAATCTAATAACGTAAGTTTAATAACGTTTTTAAGTTTTGTCAATCCATAGTTAATGTAATGAGGGTTTTTAAATTCATAACATCCGACAGCTTTTGTCGCGACAAGAACCGTCGTGCTACCAAGCATGATCTAGAAAAATAATCGAAAATTCTTATTGACCATTTTTGATACCAGTTACCACTTACGCCACCAGTTGACACTTTATGTGAGTTGGGTCTACCCCCTAGCGTTAGAAAAAATATCAAACAACCTGATCAATAGAAAATATTTGTTTGTTTGTTTATTTTTTTGCACTGAATAGGCTCCGAAACTACGGGACTATATAGCTATTAAACAATGGAGGTTGGTGTTATAAGGATGAAAATAAAGGGTTATAAACCTATGTATCTTAATGCAAAAATATCATAAAAAATTAAAAGAAGAATAAAAATTGGGTTGGGTTACTCTTTTCACTTAGTTTTATATAAAATATCTGACAACCTACTTCATAACCTAACGAATACACATGCAAAATTTTATTAAAATTGGTCAAATCATTTTAAGGAGTTCTGCCACGAACACTGTTACACGAGAATTTTATATAATTAATTAAATAAATAAATATATAAATAAATAAGAATTTATTTCGGATAATTATTAAATAAGAAGATTGGGCAAAATGAAATAGAAACATTTTAATATCAAAAATCTTATAAATGTGTAAGTTATTATTTATTATTAAATAAGAGCAAAATTGTTAAAGTATGACAGAAGTAGTAAGTAAATTGTCGTTTGAAGACAACACGCTTTGGATTTCTCTATTTGTTATCGCAAAGCATTTTTAAGCGTTTCCTCTTGAACAATATGAGAAATTTGTTTACTTTGCTTAAGTATTTCGTGTTTCTTCACGAATCACTAGACGAAAACTTGTACGATATCATGCCAACACTTACACTATACTTACATCGTTTATTTCGGTGTACCTGCGAACAAAAATAATACAACGTTTTAATTTTATATATCTATACTGATAAATAAAATTGAAGTGTCTGTTTGTAACTTAAAATGAACAGCTTTCACTTAATACATAATATGAAAGTATACAGATCCGGTATTAAAAAAAAATTGTCTGTCTGTCTGCTTGTTGCGGCTAATCTCTGGAATGGATGAACCGATTTTCAAGGGACTTTCACTGGTAGATAACTGATGTAAGACGTAACTAAGGATTGTCATCATCATCATCATAAGAAAATGTCTAACGCCCAACAAAGTTAGCACGGGTTAGCTAGTTTTATATAAACAAAAATAAAACACAATCGCAATTAATTGTAAATTATCACTAAATATTGCAAGTGAAATCTCGAGGGAACCGTACGTTTTGTCGAAATAAAAGTAGTCCATGGCCTTCCCCGTAGATATATCTGTGCCAAATTTCATCAAAATCAGTCCAGAAGTTTCGAAGCCTTATTCATTAGAAAAAAGCAAACATTTTCACTTTTTTTATAATTGTATTATCATTAAATATGTACTACATACAATTTAAATACTATGTTTTTATACATAGAGATGCAGTCAGCACGAAATCTGTAGAGCTTATTATCTTGTAATAATATTAATATGAACGACTGAAAATGACACAAGTTCGTGTATAAATATCACTGGTCGTTAAAAAACCACGGTAATTCGGTAGATTTTTGCTGGTTACCCATTGACTTAATAAAAATATCTACCATCAAGTATTTGTTAAAAATGTCAAATTTGTGTAGCGAAAAACCGGCAAATGATTGAATGACGACATTTTAACCAATAGCTATTGGTAGATAGGTTATTGACACGAGCCGTTAGCAACATGGAAGCGTATCCGTATCATAAATATTTATTAATTTAGTAATAGTAATAATAAAAATAAAATAATAATAAATAAATAAAATTTAGAATGGTTATGTAAAACGCTTTACGCGTAGTACGCATCGCTACGCATCTCCGTAGTTATTACTCAGGCTCTACGTATATGCGTAGAGTCATAGCTACGTTGGCACTGCGTAGCAAAGCGTTGAGTTAGGCCACAGAACAATATTACTCGCGGAGAAGAAGGTCGACTTCATACAAAAAAATTGGGACCAAAATAGCGCCTCTAGTGAGCTGCCCCCTCAAACTTTTAACCGCCTTCCAACAAAAGGAGGACTAAATATTTGATTATATGAATATGGCGGGAAATTGAAGATTTCTCTTTAGAGTTAAATTTTGCATTCCAACAAAACCGAGCAACCACCCCCACGCACAAATCATAACTACTACGCCACAAAATTTTTTTTTTTTTTTTTTCGAAAGGGTCTATGCTAGCGGTCGGGTTAAGACCGCTCTAGCGTAATCGGACTATAACTAGCCTGGTGGCTAGTTGGTTTGATTAGAGTAAATGGGAGGGTTGGCCCTCCCTAACTTCACCCGGGTGAAGTTCAGATCGGTTTTTGGGGACGCCACAAAATGTTCGTGATCCCTTATATACATACGTCTAATGTTTTCGATAGCGTGATCTAGAAGCGGGATAGTGTCATCTGTTGTGGTTTTTAAGTAACTTTTATGTAACATTAACCATGTAAGACAGAGAGCGATATATTGAAATATAACCATTCTTGTCGCACCGAACTGCCCCCTTTTTGGTCCAAGGTCATTCATACAAAGTCGACCACCCCTGGTTAGGGCTCCCGCACATAATTATAGGCAAGCGGACTATTTTTTTTTATTGCATAAATGAATAGTAGTCTTAAAATACGAGTAACTTCTCAGAAGAAACCGTATATCAAAAGTCAATATTTTCAAAGGTACAGCGATTTGTATACAATATTTGGCGAGTCTCGTAAACGCTTCATACTAAACTTATCCTACAAGTGACGTCACTTGTAGGTTGTGGTGTATGAAGTATACGGCCGCAGGAATATATTTGTAAATATCTCCGATATTTGTGCGCTTAAGTTCATACTTACCATAATATATGTAACATAATGTAAGTAAACTAATGATGTAGGTTTTATTTACCAATTTCGCAAAAAAAAAAATTTTTTCTGGTACTTTTTAAATGTATTTGATTAGTCAACTACACATAAAATAATATATTTTTTTTACATTTACCAAGTAGTAATGCCTCAACATTGCCTCAATATTTCTTAATATCTTAATAAAACTAAATATTTCAGATGTAGTCCGATCCCCTATTGCGAATTCGCATCGCATCGCAAATATCTGCGAGGCTCTAGCATACAATCTTGGGAATTCGCAATTATGTTTGGGAGCCCATAATAACGACGACATCTGCGGCTCAGTGGTTAGCACGTTAGCGCTCATGCCGGAGGTCGCGGGTTCAAATCCCACCGAAGGGACAATAAGTTTTCTGTGTACTGGACCATGGATGTGTATTAAATAATTGTATTAAATAATAAAAATATTAAATATAATAAGTATAGTATAAAATATAATATTTTCGTATTAATTATTATTTAGTTTCTTTCTTTTGTTTTGTTTTTGTCATTAGAATTTAACTTTTATGTCTGTGTTAACTGCATTCATAAATTTGTATTCGTCCAAACTTCCCCCATAGTACGGGCAGCGCCTAGTTTGGGGGACGGTTATGTTTCAGATGTTTTTGTTATATTGGTAATAAACTAATTTGTATTGTATCGTTGTCTACCAGACAACCCGTAACACAATTTCTTTGAGAACTTACCAAGGGACCTGATTCATATGGTGTAAAAACGTTAAATATTATTATTATTTCAAGAGTGGTAACTTCGCTTGGAGAATACCTACTGTATAAATCATCCGTTTTAATCCAGAGCCTAAACTACTACCATACCAAGTTTCATCGAGAACTGGTCAGTAGTTATTGCGTGAAAGAGTAACAAACATCCATCCTCACCAGCATTGACATTTATAATAGTTGTAGGATATACAGTTAACAGCACTAATGTAAGCGAGCCGCGATGACAGTTTTACACTTATGTAAATGGACCGTAATGATATAGTTAAATTTCGACCAGTGGACGAGAACAATAATAATTAATTAAAGTTGATATCGTTTAAAGCGGTCTGTACTCTGTGAATATTCAGAACTTCAATTTCGGTAAATATGTTTATTCAAAATACCCTCGTAAAAAGTAATGTTAAAAGTTGTATTGTGACAAAGCATTTAATTTTAATGATTTTCATTTAAAAGGACTTGTTAGCTTAATGCGTAGGGATGTACAATTGTACATTATATTCTGTATCGATATGACTACTTTACTAACTTAAACATATTTGAAATTAGGTTGCCTGTTGTTTAGCTTTAATTTCATAATAATTAGCTGTAAAAATATAATCTAAAATAATAAGCTTCTAATCCTACTGATTATAAATATGAAAGTTTGGATGGACGGATTATGATTGTTTTTTCACGCAAAATCGGATTTTGATGAAATTTGGAACGGTAATAGTTTATTAGGCTCTATATTAAAACATAGGCTACTTCTATCCCGAAAAAGTATCAGGGCTCTCGTGGGACTATTACTTCTATATGGAGCTAGTACATATTATCAGTTAAAAAGTAGTAAAAAATTTAGATGATCGATCGAGCAAAATTGTCACAAGCGTTGAGTACGCTAGTCTACCTGCCTAATGCACCTAGTTCTAAGAATAACAGCTTCATAAAGATTGCACAAACACAACTCACAAACAAAATAAACGGGCACAGAAAATATCGTTTTAAAATGGGTAATATTTTCGCGCCGAAATGTGGAAATTTTCGACACTACGTTTCCGTCTCATATGCTGATTTCGGCAGCACGAGCTTCGCGACATTTGCGAATATAAACAGCCTGGATTTCTCTGCATCTCTGTTTCGAAATAAACGTTCTCGATTGAGTTGAGATCGTTTTTCTTTTGAAACAAAAAGTTTAATCATAACACAACAAAACAAAAAGTTTGTTCAAAATCAACTACAGATATTACGAGCATACGATCTACTGCTTAGTTTTAGTTATTTATTCTCCGCAGTGGCTAGGTAAGTTAAAGCTAAGAGTGTAAACAATTATGTCGTAATGAAAGACAATTAGAATGCGCAGCGCCATCTTAAATCAACTCTATCGATACATTTATCGACGTCTCGGCCATCCCTATCTAATAAGTAGGAATAGGGGAGGAGGGGGATCTCGTGGTTCGTCGTTTAATTGTGTTATCTTGTAATAAGGTAGCTAATGCGAGTGTGGAGAGAGTTAATTGTACAGGTCAAACTAAACTGGTTGTAGTTACTTACACAACTCATACGGGCGGCTGCATACTTATACTCCCTTACTAATAAACGCTGTATAAGCTTTGAATAGTTATACAGTGTTCTGTCTCCTTCTATCGAATTAAAAATGTCACTTGTGTGACGTGAACAAAACACTGTATAATATTCAAAGCTTATACAGCGTTTATTAGTAAGGGGGATAGGGAATACACATGTAACATTATTACTATGATAAATAAAAGTGTCTGGGTAACCGAGCTATTCTCGTAGATTCTAATAAATTAAAAAAATATATCTATCTAATCGGGATTCGAACACTCCTCATTCCGCATTTGAATATTTTAACAAAACAATAATTACACACGCATACTAAACTGCCAATCGGACTGATATATTAAATTACAGTCGAAATTATTGATATTTTATTGTTACACGACAAAAAAATATTTATAACTTAACATTGCGCAGTTTCCAGGGATAAGACCTAGCTTGACTGATTTTTTCCCCCAAAACTCGATTATATATATACAAGATTGTCTCGTTTTCAGATATTCAACAAAAGTAGAATGTGGATGGATTGATTAATTATAATTAGACATCTCTTTCTTCCATGGGGAAGAAAGGGAAATAATACTATGTGTCGTAAGGAAAATGAGGAACGATATATGCCCCCTTCTCCTGCTCTTAGCCGGGTATCTATGCTATTTATCTTTACTAATATAATAAAGAGGAAAAGTTTGTTTGTTTGCATTGATTAAGCTCCGAAACTTCTGGACCGATTTTGATGAAATTTGGCACAGATGTATTACCAGTGTACCACGGGTCCTTTCCCGGATAAAAAGTAGCCTATGTCCTTACATAGGCTACTTTTTATCTCGGAAAAATGTACGGTTTCTACGAAATTAACTTTTGCGCGCACGAAGTCACGGGCAACATCTAGTAGTTATTAATCTGAATAGTATCCGACATTTATACAATGTATATTTTATACAATGATGTTATCTTTGATACTATGGAGATGTAATCTCGAGTATTTCCTTGTTCCCAGAATATGATAATGTCCTTAGAATAACTTATTATTATATAAAGTTATACGTACTCTGAAGTATGGTAGGTACAAACTTAGGCCTTTGCATCCGTTAATGGATGATTTATACAGTATTCTCCGAGCGAAGTAACCGCTCTTGAAATACTGTAGTGATTGGGACAGTTGGTTTTTGAATGTCGTATGGTTGCCCAAGCACATACGGCATTCTCACAACAGTCAGCCTAGTCCAGAGGAATGAACTAGTCAATACGTCTGGGGCCAACCATGTACGGGTTTCCTCACGATGTTTTCCTTCACCGTTAGAGCGTCCGTATGATGTACTTGAGATCTGAAAAAGTCTCATTGGCACACTCCACAACCTGGGATTCGAACCTGCACTCTCTCGAGTGCGAACCAAACGGTCTACCCATTAGGCTACGGAGCTCACTGGTAGGTACAAACATAATATTAATTATGTTTGTATTCCTACTAGGGCTTCCAATCCCGCAATACCGGGATCTCGGTATTGCGGGATCCCGCGCCATTTTCCAATCCCGCGTGATGCGGGATTACGGGCGCGGGATCCGCGGGAATTGCGGGACTGAAAATGGCTCGTGGATATTTAGGAGTGTCATTTGTTAGGTTCAATTAAAGTAAACAAAATAGGATAATCTGCGAGAAATATTCTTAATAACTCTAGTTATTAACTGTTTCGTATTTTCGTGAAGTTTATTGATACTTACAGTGATACTATACTACTATAATTAAACATAAAAATGTCAAGTCCAGTGCAATATAGTGTATTTTCTGGTAATTCTTATGTTTGGGTGCATTTTCTCAAATCTAATGATGCGTTAGCGGCAAAATACAAACTGTGCAATACTATACTTAAAACCACCGCTAGATCAACCAAAGGATTAAAAGTGCATTTGAAACCTAAGCATCATATAGAGGATTTAAGCAAAAACGGGCCCGAAAATGCAGCGTCGTCGTCAAGTGCGAGTACCAGTTCATCCTCTCGTGTGTTATCTCCAGAATTACAGCCTAATCCGATGTAAAAACGAATGAAGATTACGGACCATTTTCCAATTCAAAACAGTGCAAATTCAATGGAAGAAAGAGTTGCACGACTGCAAAAGACAGCTTACTCTTCAGTGTTTTTGTAACTTCTGAAGAATTACGAGATTACTTAATAATTAAGTAATCATTTATCAGTTTAAAATGTGTTTTTTTTTTTGGTTATTGACGTTATTTGATTGATCTCATTTTAACAGTACGTAAATAAATGTGGAGTTGATTAATTCATTGTTTTATTTGCCTTAATTGTTTTATTTTCAATATGCGGGACCCCGCAAATACCGAGATCCCGCGGGATTGAAAATTCGTAGTCCCGCAAATACCGAGATTGGATTCAGGCCGCGGGATTGGAAGCCCTAATTCCTACTATCCTTCCTACTAATGAGAAAGTTTGTAAGGATGGATGTTTGTTACTCTTTCACGCAAAAACTACTACACGGATTTTGATGAAATTTAGTATGGAAGTAGTTTAGGCTTTGGATTAAAACATAGGCTAATTTTAATCCGGGAAATACAGTATTCTCGCGGGATACTCGATAGTATATTTACGCGGGCGGAGCCGCGGGAAATAGCTAGTTTCTTTATAATAATACTAGCTTTTTCCCGCGGTTCCACCGTTAAATTAGTATCGGGTATCCCACGGGAATTCTGTACATTTTCGGGATACAAAGTAGCCTGTTTTAATCCATAGTCTAAACTACTATCGTACCAAATTTCAGCAAAATCTTCTGTAGATTTTGCGTGAAACAGAAACAAATACTCATCCATCTGTAGTTCCATACATCCTAATCTACATGACTAAGATAATAAAAAAAACTCTTGTTTATATTACGATTATTTTTTAACGCAATCCTGTACGTCGATGTATTTACCTCATCGATCTGACCGTTTCCTGTTATTCCATTACGTAACAATAATATCCCCGAAAGTATCATAAATTTTCTAAATTATGCTGGACATTTTTCTTAACGCTCTTTTTAGCGTCCAGGAGGAAATCCTTCGAGTATAAATCACAATTTCCTCGCGAATAAACAGAGATTTTACATTGATATTTGAATAAATACAGATTTTACATTGATATTTTAATAAATAGAAAAGAGATGTTCAAGAAATGTATGAGGCCTGGGCCAGCCCTAGGTACAGTATATGTAAATATAGCTACATAATATAGTAACCGTTCCCTATTCTTTATTTTGTTTAATTTCACTTCGTTTCCATGTACATTTAATTTAACTTCGTCAAGGAGAGCAACACAAAGTAAAATAAAACATGGCGGATCAGATCAGAATTAACTAAAAAATGTCATTTTGTCAATGACATGTCTTTTGACAAAGAAAGGCGTATGACATTCAAGACGACGTCTCTCCGTAAAACTGTCTATTAAGTACGTCAAAAGTCAAGTCAAAACAACTGTCATGGCCGCCCTAAAAATAGTGTTCTCGCAATAAAAAACTCTTCAAATAATCATTTTTGTACGCATGTACCCTTCTTTAAATTATTTTTTTCGTATTTTTATGATATTCCCATATTTTTTCCTATTTACCTATGTAATGTACATAGAACTGGCCCAAAATCAAACGTCTCTTTTTAAATTAAACTTTTGTTTTACATTGATATTTCTGAATATACAACCCCAATAGGCTTGTTTCCACTAAGAATAAATCGGATGGCTTAGAGTTTCTAATGATTAACCATGATAATTAGTAAACAATAAAACAACTTTTTTATTGAAATAATAAAAGATTATTGATATTTTTGGAAAATAAAATCGACATAATGAGGCGTTTAATCACGTGACATTAAACACCAATCAGAGAAGCGTGACGTCACACCTCGCGAAACACTGTGCTTGTAGCTGTGATCATAGATAATACAGATATATATTAGTATAGATGCGCAACTCTAAAATTGAAACTGAGTCTTGCAAAAGTTTCGGAATGTCGTTTTTAGATGGCATTGTACCGTTTTAGTTACTATCAAACCCGCTAGATGGAAGTAGTACCGCCTGATAATTTTTATTGAACTGAATTATGGACAGAAATCAAGTTTTATCGAAAGTCGTAGACACAACAACGACCAAGTTCCTCTTTAATAGTGGGATATGATTGCTGCATAGTAAAATGTTCGCGAGCCCTTATAAATACGCCTTGTGTTAGCGATAGCGCGATGTAGAAGTCGCTTAGTGGCATCTGTTGTGACTATCCGAAAACTTTCAAACTGTTAGTACCGGATAGTCATTTTTAGATGTCTCTGTTCTCTGTTAATTTGTGCATGTATGAGAGTTTCACCCCCCTGGCTGTGATTTTCGTAAGTGAACAGGATAATTCGAGTAAAACGTAGTGATTATATTCTCTTTGAATTCGAGTTTTCAGCAGTTATGTGGTATATTATGGAAGATTTTGCAAAATTCAATTTTCCTATACATTTATAAATAGATTACATATATACATCAAGATATACATCAAGTTGTGTTTAATACTTACATCAAAATGATCTTCACAGAAATAAATTGTGGAAGCAGTTGATAAAGTAAGAGCATATTGCCTCCTTAGTCCTTAGTCCTTGCCATTTCTAACCACTTTCTTCGTATTTGTTTATTGTTAGGTACATATATGAATAATTTGTTTGGCGTTTTTATCATTGTACTTTTACATTGGGGCACTACACAATATTTATAATACGAGGAATTCATTATTTACTAAAAAACACGATTGACTGTCATAAACAAACACGGCTGTTTCGCGAGGTGTGACGTCATTCAAGACGCCATGACAGTCTTGGCCTTTTTCGCGGTCGATTTCAAGTTAATTTATAAAAACTCCAAAATACTAATGTAAAAGACCTATTTTTCTTAAAATAATATATTTTTGGGGTAAAATAGATGCTAAGCTATAGTTTTAAACAAATTTCCAAATTTTGTCAACTAGCCTATTGTATTAGCGCAGTTAAATTTTCCGTGCTCTGAATTTTACCCTATCGGATTCCAGACAATTTAGTCGCAGCCTTAGGGCGCGTTTATATAATTACAAGAATTACAATGCATCGTAAATTGATCTTTATTGACTAGGCCACAACGTATAGACTATACTTTTCAGTACTCTTAATATTCCCGGGACCGCCGGATTGCGGATCATTGGTTGAAGCCTAAGGCTAAGAACTCACGGAGCGATTTTCAGTCGCGCCCGCCGTGATCGAAACCGCGATTTTGCGCGATTATAATTTATAAGTCACCGCGGGTGTGATGTTCACCCGCAAACGAAAATCGCAAAACATAAGAATTCCGCCCGCCGATTTACAGTTGTCCGTTGGCGGCCCGCGCGGATCTATAACGGCCCGTTTCAATAACCTATGTACCAATAACTATTTGTTAAATTTGTATCGCGAAAAACCGTCAAAAAAGATTGAATGACGACGTTTTTAACAAATATATAGATATAGGTTATTGAAACGGCCGTTAGTCAATAGTCGCCCGCCGGTGCAGCATCACCCGCAAACAATCGCGCTCGCCGCGGTTAAATTGCGTCATGAGTTTTCTTTCATTTTTACTTATATATTTGCATTCTACAGAAGCTGCGGGCACGCAATCACGATGGACGCGACTAAAAATCGCTCCGTGAGTTCTTAGCCTTAGGCTGCCATTATTACGTATAGAGTACCATGAGTACGAGTACTATATACGTATAGAGTACCATGAGTAGGTATATGTATAGTGAGACCAGTCATCTCCGTTACCTCTCGCGAGCTCTCGAAGACCAAAGACGTGTAAAGTTACTTTGAGCTTTGATACCGAATATCACGCGTTCTCCGGAATTACGTGAAATGGGTAGAACTAATGTAAATCATCAACATCACCAGCCTTAAAGCTTTTGAAATTTCAACAATGATTTCGTGCACAAACTTTTATATTATTATGTGTGCCTGTGCCTTAAGAAATAAAATGTAAATAATTGTTGTGAGCTTTGCACTAGCCTGAGCATCATGATATTAAAATACACAATCCTACCAAAAACATATTCAAGTAAATTAATGCCAAGACGAGATCATAACACGCAATGTCAAAAAGTTGTGAGATCTCATGAATATTTAAAAACTTCGTCTGTTTAATAAAGCCGCTGACAATGTATCCCGAAACATTTTGTATATTACATTCCAAACCCAAGTTATGAGGGTTAAAAAAGTCGACGCGTTTCGAGAAAAGATGGTCTGGTAGTGACCTTGTGCTTCCCTTGCCTCGTCTTGGCGGGATATCTTTTATTTTTCTATTTTTATTATTCTTATTATGTCGTCAATCAATCTAAGATATACTTAAATAAAATTAATTACCGAATTGTTTATACGCGTGTAACTTCCAAACAACTGCACCAAATTGGATATCTAAATCTTTTTTCACGTGTTTGTTACAAACCTTCTGTATGTATGAAAAGAAAAAAAAATTGTAGCAAATATTATTAAATTATTTTTTTCGACTTTTTTTTATTTATAAATAATACATAATATGCACAATAGCAAAACAATGTTCGCCGGATCAAATAGTTTTTAATAAAAATAATTAAGACAAAAATCTCTCATCAAACTCTTCAGTATCAAGTTCCCCATTTCTCCTTTATTGTTTATGTGTAAAAATCCGTGATGTAAAATATCTAGAGTGCATCAGCGGAGTGGCGGCCATAACGGCCCGGACGTCCGGACCTCCGCAATAACCCGGGCGTAGACGTACCGTATTACAGACGTCACAGAAACATCACCGAAAGGAGCTCGTGAAGTCGTGACTGAGATCGGGTCGCGCGCCCACTGCTTAGTCTGAATTTATATGGAGCATTTATCAATACCAGCGATGCGTCGCGCGACCGCAGGGCGTGGCCAGGGAAACCGATTCGCCAGTTTGCCGACCGAGGCCGGATCGCGCGACCCACTGCGACCTGCGTAGTTTGAATTCATATGGACTGGTCGCGAATCGCGGTCGCGTGTTGTAGTCGCAATTATCGGAACGCTACGTTAAGACAGCGAAAACTGACTTTCTACAATAGTCTGACTCTGATCTGTACTGACGTTTCATAATTCTGTTAGGTATATTTTGCCGTAGGTACGTATAAAATCTCACTGCCACAGGCCAAGCATAAGCAGCGGGCCTGCGCTCTGATTTACTCGTAGTAATAATCTCAGTCAGTAATAAGTACATATCTATAAAAATAAATACAAATAAAGTGACTATTCGTAATTTTAAATTAACAGCTTTTAACTTAATGCTTCATATGCATTAAGTTAAAAGTTGTTAATTTAAAATACTATACAGGATGGTTTTTTAAAAGGTATCTAATTTCTGTTATATTGTATTTCTGAACACAAAATGAAAATTAATATAAACAATGAGAAATATTTAAAAGCTTGTGAGTTGTAAACCTTATATAATTCTATATGAAAATATTACAAAAAACTTGTGATTAATGGTCAATGCGTTTTCGTAGTACGCGTGCTGTAGTCAGCTGGTCACAAAAACACCGACGCGACGCACACGTTCGTGTTGTAACTATACATCGACAGGTAACAACTACTAAGTTACGTTAGTAATATATTATATATTCTTTGACTAAGTAACGAATCTTACGTTTGTGTGCGTGCGTAGTAAAATTTCTTACGTATGACTTCCGCATTGTCCTCAACTTCTGATTTTTATGGAATAAATGTGTAATTTTTTTGAAAATAATTGTAATATGATATTATGTTTTTAATCAAATTATCGGTTACACTACTAAGTCTGAACCTCCTGTAAAAATGTGGATAGTCTTTGAAAAAATAACCTGTATAACTTACAATAACTCAATTACTGTATATTTAAGCAGACTGGTATTTTGCATCTAGAGAGATCGCTTCTCTCGTTCTTATAGCCATGTCACTTTTTATATGCGACATCTAGCTGTGGTACGCCCATGGCCCAGCTGTTATCTGTCCGTTCGTTACGGCGAATGTCTTCGCATTCCGTTTTCCGATTTTTGTGGCGGCCATCTTCGTACCCTTTGTTTACGTCATCATGCTAAACATATTGTGAGAAAAGTTTTATTAAAACTTGACGACAGTTGGAAAATATCATCATCATCATCATCGAAACGAAAAGTAATGAAGAAGTTTTGGAATTAGTTAATGAGAATAAAGAGATATTAAAGACCATTGAGAACAGAAGAGGAAAGATGTTAGGACACTTGATACGGCACGACAACTTTATTAGAGGAATAATTGAAGGGAAGGTTGAAGGTAGAAGAAAACGCGGAAGGCCGAGAAGAACGTTTATGGACCAGGTGAAGGAGAAAGTGATGGTCGTGTCGTATCAGGAGGTCAAGAGAAGGGCGGAGTGCAGAGAGGAATGGAGAAAGCTCCACCGACAAGAGCGAAGCTCTTAAGTTAGAATAAATGAATCATCGTCACGTCCCCTGGTCTCTCCTACTTGTGATAGGCTGTTGCCACTGTAGCACTGCGGGTCGCAGAAGGGACAGGCTCAAAAATATTAACATTGGAATTAAAGATGTTGCAGGTCCCGGAAATATTACCTAACCCCCTTACTAATAAACGCTGTATGAGCTTTGAATAGTTACACGGTGTTTTGTCTCCTTCTATCAAATTAAAAATGTCACTTGTGTGACGTGAACAAAACAGTGTATAACTATTCAAAGCTTATACAGCGTTTATTAGTAAGGGGAGTACGTGTTTAGCTAAAGGTTATAAACGTAACGTTCACTTAAGGGTCAATTCATACCGAAACGAAACGCTACATTTTTAAGATAGCTATTCATAATTGATTGTAAGAATGATGTATACCTACATAATATGAGACGTGTATAATATTTTTGTGTACTGAATATAGTTCAATTTTAAATAGCTATCTAAAAAAGGCAGCGTCGCGTATCGTCGCAGTGTGGACCGACCCTAAGGGTTACTTATTTGGTAAAAGTGTATCCCACCAAAAACATTCTGTAAAAAACTAGCCAAGTCTCGATGGAGCTGCTTGTTTATCTCTAAAAAGTAGTGAAATCTAGACAAAGTCGTGCCAAGTCTAAGGTTCCTTACTGCGATTTCTTTATTATTATAGTTAATGTTGTGTGACTTGGCCGTTGAAGGGTACACAATGGTACAAAAGGGGCTCCATGACACCATTGCTCCAATACATGTGTTCTACAATCAACAACAGCCTAAAATGAGACACTACTCACTAGCGTCCAATTACCAATACCAGTATGGGATATTATCTCGCTTAACAAACATAGGTAGTTACAACAGATATACATTACGTGTAAACAAAATTGACTTGTACCCACTTGTAACGTATAAAGAATGTTCAACGGCCAAGTCACACAACATTAACTATAATAATAAAGAAATCGCAGTAAGGAACCTTAGACTTGGCACGACTTTGTCTAGATTTCACTACTTTTTAGAGATAAACAAGCAGCTCCATCGAGACTTGGCTAGTTTTTTACAGAATGTTTTTGGTGGGATTTCACTTCTTTTTGTAGAAACGTGGGCATATTGATTTATTTTACTAGATTTCAGTGTAATTTGTTTATTTAATTTGTGTAATGATCGAGTACAATAAAGTTAATCGTTCGACTATTTCTTCTTGTAAACTTGTACATATAAGTATAAAAGCCAGTCTAGTCTTATCCAGAGTTTTCCTTTAATTTTATTGATATGCGTATCAAAAGCAGAAAGGGAGGCATTCGCCCAGCAGTGGAATGCTACGGACTAGATTAAATTAGAAGATGTGTCCCACTTCGCTAGGTTTTTGCAATGACAGTTGATTTTTTTATGTACCAATAGTAGAAGGGGGGCATTACCATATCTCTAATCAGCTGAAACCAGCTGAGGATTCTTCGTCAGATACTTCAGACCTTCGATTTTTGACATCAAATGAAGCGGCCCACCAAGTTGAATATTTTTTGTAAAGGCGGTATGTCGATCTCTAATAGTTTGGTTGGGCTCTTGTGTTTTCTAATCAGGGTCACCAGGTACTCCAGATGTTCGATTATCCTAGTTTTTATAGTTTTCCCTATATGTGGCCATTAAACCCTAATTCTGTACCAAATTTCAGCTCTCTGAGTTCATGAGAAGTACTAGTTCTATTCTGATGATCATGAGTGAGTGACTGAGTGAGTGAGTGTCATAAATTCAAAACTTTGCTTTCGCTTAACTTCGGAACTAAATGACCTACAGACTTAAAATTTTGGATTTTAAGTATGTGATTATAGCTTACTAGATGACGAAAATTTCTGCGTTCTGGTCTTATCCAGAGCTCCTCAAATAGGGGCCTGAAAATGCGGCGAAATGGTTCCAGTAAAGAATGGTACGACAGTGTTTGCTTCGCGCTCGACTTGACGGGGGCACTGCCGTGCCCCCAGATCGACGTTCTGGTCTTATCCAGAGGTTCTCAAATAGGGGCCTGAAATGCGGCGAAATGGTTCCGGTAAATAATGGCACGGCAGTGTTTGCTTCGCGCTCGACTTGGCGGGGGCACTGCTGTGCCCCCAGATCAACGTTCTGGTCTTATCCAGAGGTTCTCAAATAGGGGCCTGAAAATGCGGCGAAATGGTTCCAGTAAAGAATGGTACGACAGTGTTTGCTTCGCGCTTGACTTGGTGGGGGCACTGCCGTGCCCCCAGATCGACGTTCTGGTCTTATCCAGAGGTTCTCAAATAGGGGCCTGAAAATGCGGCGAAATGGTTCCAGTAAATAATGGTACGGCAGTGTTTGCTTCGCGCTCGACTTGGCGGGGGCACTGCAGTGCCCCCAGATCGACGTTCTGGTCTTATCCAGAGGTTCTCAAATAGGGGCCTGAAAATGCGGCGAAATGGTTCCAGTAAAGAATGGTTCGGCAGTGTTTGCTTCGCGCTCGACTTGGCGGGGGCACTGCCGTGCCCCCAGATCGACGTTCTGGTCTTATCCAGAGGTTCTCAAATAGGGGCCTGAAAATGCGGCGAAATGGTTCCAGTAAAGAATGGTACGGCATCGGCAGTGTTTGCTTCGCGCTCGACTTGGCGGGGGCACTGCAGTGCCCCCAGATCGACGTTCTGGTCTTATCCAGAGGTTCTCAAATAGGGGCCTGAAAATGCGGCGAAATGGTTCCAGTAAAGAATGGTTCGGCAGTGTTTGCTTCGCGCTCGACTTGGCGGGGGCACTGCCGTGCCCCCAGATCGACGTTCTGGTCTTATCCAGAGGTTCTCAAATAGGGGCCTGAAAATGCGGCGAAATGGTTCCAGTAAAGAATGGTACGGCAGTGTTTGCTTCGCGCTCGACTTGGCGGGGGCACTGCCGTGCCCCCAGATCGATTATCCTAGTTTTTATAGTTTTCCCTTTATGTGGCCATTAAACCCTAACTCTGTACCAAATTTCAGCTCTCTGAGTTTATGGGAAGTACTAGTTCTATTTTGATGATCATGAGTGAGTGTATAAGTGAGTGAGTGAGTGAGTGAGTGAGTGTCATAAATGCGAAACTTTGCTTTCGCTTAACTTCGGAACTAAATGACCTACAGACTTGAAATTTTGGATTTTAAGTATGTGATTATAGCTTACTGGATGACGAAAATTTCTGCGTTCTGGTCTTATCCAGAGGTTCTCAAATAGGGGCCTGAAAATGCGGCGAAATGGTTCCAGTAAAGGATGGTACGGCAGTGTTTGCTTCGCGCTCGACTTGGCGGGGGCACTGCCGTGCCCCCAGATTAAGGCAAGGTCCAAGCTCAAAAACAAAATTATTTATCTGCCTATAAATTCTATAAATAAGTCTACAAATTCAGCGTAGGTACCTGTAAGCTATTTTTAACTGTGAAAAGTACTGTGTATAATCTTTATGATTTTCCCATTTCTATCGGCTTAGCTCCATACATTAAACTCGGTTGAGCTTATCCTATATTTTCCATTAGAAAATGTAATTTACTAATGTATTGCAACCTCTTCTCATATTTGAAAACTGTGTTCATTTTATATTTTTAAAATATCAGCAAATTAAATGTTGAAAGCTTTTATTATCTACAATCTACATTATGAGTCTTGGCTTATTAACAAAAAAAAAGTTTCGCTTTGTAAGAATTGAACGTCTTGAATATTCTTGCGATATTGTATATATATTTCATTAGTTACTTTAATCAATTCACTTTTTGATCTTATAATGTCTTCTTAGCAATTATAATACTTTTTACCCAAAACAAAGTTTTATAATGGGGGATTTACATGTGTTGATTTTGCAGTGCGACGAGTCGCTCGACAAACCGCAAGCCCATTCACACAGGTGACTGAAATCCAAGCTATGTCGTCTTCCTTCAAAAATTACAATTCGAAACAATGGCGCTCGCCTGCAATAACTGATCGTTTAGATCTTTAGACGGTCGATTTTAGTCACCTGTATGCGGCCGATCGCCGTGCGGACTAATCGAATGCTACCCAACTTGGGGAGTCACGGCTTTTGTCACCTACGGTCTCGTCGAATTGGCATTTAGGTCTATTTTCGTCTTGCAGCGATAGTCGCGCAACTTTATTCAACCGTGAAAATCTATTAAGCTGGCGATCGCCTTTGTTTTAAATAATCAATTTCGAAGACAGGTGACTAAAGGTATATGCGATTTCAGTCACCTGTGTATATGGGCTTGCGATGCGGCGTGGTGGGTTTGTCAAGCGACTGGCCGCTTGATCAACCAATGTAAATACTCCTTAAGGGGTATCGCGTAGGCGAGTAACGGTTTAGCCTCAGTTTAATATAAATAAATTTAACTGAGGTAAGCCCGCGGGCCGCTGTTAGTTAACAATTAAAGTTATGAATGTTCTAAACTAGATATCTCTTGGAATACAATTTATAAGCTTTTTCCCAATTTAATACCTAAAGTTATCAAGACGATATATAATTCTTTCGCCTTTTCCTTTTCCAAATTAAATAATTAGCCCCCATGCAAATAAATGTAAATTATATTGTATGCTATAATCTTCTTATTATCTATACTAACATTATAAATGCGAAAGTGTGTCTGTCTGTCTGTTACCTCTTCACGCTATAACCGCTTAACCGATTTTTATGTTTGGTATAGACAAACTTTGGGTCCCGGGAAAGGACAAAGGATATTTTTTATCCCGAAAAAGTAGTGTTCCCGCGGGATAATGTATTTACGCGGGCGGAGCCGCGGGCAAAAGCTAGTATTAGGTATATAAAAATGGATTGCAATTCCAGTGCCACGCTAAAACTCGAGAACGGCTGAATCGATTAGTCTAAGTTTGGTCTTGAAATAATTCACGGAAGCTCGGTGAGAAATATTGAAAAAGTAGCGGGGAAAAAAAAAATACGACAGTTGAATTTTTTTTAGGTTTATGTGTGCACTCACACATTTGCCTGCAGGTTGTGGTATTTTTTCGCAGGATATTTAAAAAACTTAGGCCTTCATCTGTTAATGGATGCTCCGCCCGCGCAAATACATTATCCCGCGGGAACATTGTACTTTTTCGGGATTAAAAACATCCTACGTCCTTTCCCGGGACTCAAAGTATGTTTATACCAAATTTCATAAAAATCGGTTTAGCGGTTAAAGCGTGAAGAGGTAACAGATAGACAGACACACTTTCGCATTTATAATATTAATATATATAGTATTAATATAGAAGTAACCACTCTCGAAATACTGTAGTGCCTGGGACAGTTGGTTTTTAAATGTCGTATGGTTGCCCAAGCACATACGGCATTCTCACAACATAGTCAGCCTAGTCCAGAGGAATGAACTGGTCAATACGTCTGGGGCCAACCATGTGCGGGTTTCCTCACGATGTTTTCCTTCACCGTTAGAGCGTCCGTATAATGTACTTGAGATCTGAAAAAGTCTTATCGGTACACAAACTGGAAATCGAACCTGCACTCTCTCGAGTGCGTACCAAACGGTCTACTCACTAGGCCATGGAGCTCGACAACGCGGGATATTACTAGATATATTATTTCTACTGTATGCTATCGATTTCCGCAAAGTAACGCCTGGTTCTATCAACTATATTAGTAAGAACATACACCTCTCGCTAATACTAGGTATTATTCAATAATACAATTAGGTACTATTATACGCGCATTAAGCTCTTGAATTAGTAATAATCTACGTTACTACAGCCAAAGAGAAATGTTAGCATCAAAACATCGCATTTTGAAGACTGTTACTGCTTCCTTAGGACTAATTACTACTAGTGGTCGCCTAGTGGTCGAGATTCTACCATAGTTTGTCATTTAATTTTTAGGGTTCCATATTCAAAATGTAAAAACGAGACCTTGTTGTTCACTTTATATTGAGTTACGTATTTCATTTAACGATAAATAATAAAATAAAATTTTAAGAGTTTTTTTTCTCGGTATCTATACTATATTTAATCTATATTTATAAAAGAAAGTCGTGTTAGTTACACTATTTATAACTCAAGAACGGCTGAACCGATTTGGCTGATAATTGGTGTGGAGGTAGATTAAAACCAGAAGACGGACATAGGATACTTTTTACCCCGATCACGAGGAACTCAACATTCGAGAACGGCTGGACCGATATGGCTAATGTTGGTCTTGAAATATTTGTGGCAGTTCAGGAAGGTTCAAACAGAGACAAATATTGGAAAAGGTATAGATTTTAGGAGTAGCTGTAGGTGTAGGACTAGGACGTGTTTGCATTATTTGTGTAGTTATTTATTCATTCCTGTTTACGTTTAGGACAGAAGAACGTGTGTCGGGACAGCTAGTAGCTATATAAAATATAGATAACTGTACCAGAACTCTTCGTTCACTTAGTCCGACTCACACTTTTTCGGTTTTTGATGTGACGACGAAGTGCAGTTCGAGTCGAGGAGGTGTCGCACTCTGACACATCCTCTCTCTAATCCCGAGTCACGGACACACAGATCGACGTGGTGAAGTAACGCTACGCCATTTCGCAAAGCTTAGAATAATATTCGCAACGAATCCTCCGAACCAATTTTAAATCCTCGCGAAGATAATTACTCGGATAAATTATTGATCACCCGGGTATAACCTGGATTAGTTCTGCTAATTTAGATGTTACACACACGTTATATACGACCAGCTTTCACAGTTTGTAATATTTGCAACACTAGGGCTTCGATAATAATAAGAGGCAAATTTCATTTCATAACTAGCTGTTGCCCGCGGCTCCGCCCACGTAAATATAGTTTTTCGCGGTCGCGGATAAAAAATAGATAAAAAACAATCCTTGATGCGGATTATTTATCATGCTAAAATTTCAGCTCGATCGGTGCAGAACTTTTTGAGTTTTTGAAGTGTACACAAACCAACATAACATTTTTAATTTCGCAGAAACTGTGCATTTTTCCGCGATGAAAAGTAGCCTATTTCCTTCCCCGTGGTCTATTCTATATCAGCTGTGAAAAATTTCATTAAAATCGGTCCAGTAGTTTCGGAGCCTATTCATTGCATGTAAAAAATTAAACTTTTCCTCTTTATTATATTAGTATAGATGTTGACTTCATACGCACAAAGGGAAATGCGAGAATCCTGTGTTTTATATACCGTGGCAACTGATGTGTAGCCACGACAATGCTAACCGCCAATGAGCTCTTTGATAATAATTGATGTGGTAAGCCGAACTCCACAGGGATGCCCGAGGAACATGCTAAAGTTGTCTTAGGACTTCAAACCAGAGATGTTAATGATATGATATTTCGGATCTGAATACGCATGAAGGAATAAAATTATATCGGTTTCGGTTACGGATATTAAATTATTTCAGATTATCCGGTAGTTTTGGATAATATCGGTGACGGATATTACTGATTTTAGATTTATGACGGATCTACCTACTTAAGCAAAATGCATTTTACAAGCATACGTGATTTTTTTTTATGGACGCTTCACACCACGTCAATCTGATCCCGTGGTAAGTTCTCGAAGAACTTCTGTTACGGGTACCAGACAACAGAAATATATTTAATAGTTTTATACTATACACATATTTAAGATTTTTATTATATTATACACATATTTAATACACATTCATGACCCAAGAACACAGAAAAACTTTTTGTTCCTTCGGCGGGATTTGAACCCGCGACCCCCGGCTTCAGCACCAACACGCTCATCCAACTGAGCCACAGAGGTCGTTGTGATTACGTACACATTTGGACTGCAAAGCTAAAAAATTCAATAAACATGTCAGAATATACTCCGTCTATATCCGAAATAATCCAAAGCTTAATTAAGTCAGATTCGGTTACATTTTTTTTGGATATAGTTATAGTAGTTAGTATATATAGTTTCGGTGACGAATACGGAGCTAAATAACATCGATGCTCCAAAAGAAACGATTCAGACGAATATGGGAAGTGTAAAACGGCATCAGTTAATTATAGTTATTTTTCTGCATACAAGCGTCTATTATAAAACAGCTATTTATTAATTATAATACTTTTTAATTTACTAAAATACATCTGAGAACTCTACCTAATAATACTCCGACGGATATTGACCACTTTATTAAATCAAGTGTAGTTAAAATTAATAACAATTTTCAATTTCTGTACAAAATCTTAATTAAAATTGAAATTCTCGGCTTTGACTAGTTAATTTTATGAAGCTGATTTTCAAGGGGTACTTTTAGAATTAAAAAAGCGTTTTTAGCCGGACGAGAATCGAGAGACACTCCAGATAAGAGCTTAGCGCTTCTTTCAAAGTGATATTAAATTTGGTAAAATAATTTCGAAGTAAATTTTGCATGAAATACTGGAGCTTGATAAAACAATTGTTTATTTTTAAAATATCTATTGTTATAGTGTTTTAGTTCATTAGGGTTTATAAATTGCACTATTATTTACTTTAACACGACATTAATGTTAGCATAAAATACATTTTAATTTAATTTAGTGTTAAATTCGTCCATTCTACTTGTAGTCTGATTCACAAGATCCTTTTCAGTGAATTTCTGTTCAAGGGTAACGAAAATTATCATCCAGTGCTCATTCGATTCGGAATGACCCCTAGACTTTTTGAAAATTTTCAAGGCAGCACTGCACTCTAAGGTTTTTTTCCAAATTACCCTTTTTAACGGATTTCTACGTCATTAGGTACTATCTGCGTGCCTACATTCAGCGGAATTCGTCCAGCTGATGATATTTCGCTATACAAATTTGGGGGACCAAAGTTTTCACCCTTCACTCCAAAATCGAAATTGTAAAGGGTGAAAAAAAGAACATCTAGAATAGAGAATCAATTTTGTAACAGATTTATACAGTGTCATTGAAGCCGAAATTCAGTAGAAATCGCAAACACGCTAAAGGCAATGAGTAATCACTCAACTTATCTAGCTTAGTTCCGATTACACTAACGCCTGTTAGTGTTGATCGTTTGTCTAAATATCATGCCTTCTCCTTCATTAAAACGAATAACGAGAGAGATAACATGATATTTAATCAACGATTAACTTTAACAGGCGATGGTGAAATCGGCACTTAACCATCAATCACACTAACCATCCTGTTGTTGACAGAAACCGAGCCGGGACTGTGTCAATAGTACATGTACACAAAATAACATCATAATTTCTTATCCCACAAAAACATTAAGTACCTAAATGAAAATTGCCAAGTTTTTAAACGTTTTTCAAAGGAAAACTTAAACCGTCGGTTTTCTGTGAGGCCGTTTTATTTATCCATTCGTCCCGAAGCATCTACTGTAACCTAAAATAACCTACCACTTCTCAATTTATGAGATTTGTTATATAAATAACGATTACAAATTTATCAGGGAACTTGTGTTCATATATTTTGTTCCTGTGAATTCGTAATTTTTTTTTCAGACCTTTTACTTTTTCTGTATTTTTCCTTTATATGAAGCTAACAATCTAGCCTCACAGCAAATTTGAAATTTCTAAGTCTGCTGGAAGTATGCTTTTAATTTTTGTTTACAAAACGTTAGCTTGTGCTGCTAACGATTTCTCCGTGACAAAAATTCAGCTTTATTACAAATATGGGAGCTGAAAAATCCACGAAATACTTCGAGAAAAGATAATTACGGCCGCTTTAAACTTGGCGATGCCGCGACCGCGCCATTAGAGTTCAATATAGTCCAACTGTTTTAATTTCCAGAAAAACTTAAACGCATAACTAGATACTAATCGGGGAACTAAAACCTTAATATCTTTTATAGAGAGTTCAAATAATCTCTGCAACTGTTTTAAATCCCTAAAAAACTCTAACTCCCAACTAAACGATACAACCGCCAGTTCTACAAAAAATATTATTAACAGACCATTAGGTCTATAAGGCAATTAAACATCGGATCAAGTCTTAGTGTGCGTGAAGCCCGGACTTCAATATCCGGGTGGAAGCTCGCTAATGAACCGGACCGAATCGAACTGAACCGGATTGAACTGGTTCTGAGATTTTGTTACGTCACTGCTCAGTACTCAGTGCTACATTTTATCTCCGTTTCAAAAACGGCACCAAGAAGCTATTTATTTCAAGCTGTTTGCAGTGCAACCTATTTTATTAATAATATTATTATTATCTCCTTTAAGTGGCTTATTTCAACAACTTCCTATGATCTATCATATTTAAAGTGCACACAATATGACCGGATTCAGAACGCAGCGGACGGACCATTTTGGAAAATGTACACTCAAATCAAATCAAATCAAAATCACTTGTGTGTTTTTTGCAGCTTTATTGTAGTTGCGCTGAATTCTTTTTACAATGCTGTTTTTCTGATTCCCGAAAGCAAGAGATAGTGCAGTGTTATCAATTCTCAAAAATATTTTAAACTTAAAAAACCCGTATAATCGTAACAGGCTACTATAAAATAGAAAAAACCCGTAAATTTTTTGTATGATTAAAATACTATAAATAGGTACTTCAAAAATGAATTACTATTAAATAATAAAATTGTATCTTCTGTAATACCTGTTATTCTGTCCTTTATTAAAATATACCATACTTCTGAAAGTAAGTATATTTTCTACAGGTTGATTTTTCAAATCTATTTTTCCCAAATCCGTGGTCTGCTCCGCTATTACTCGTCACTTGTCAAGATTTAATGTTTATTAATATTTTTATTCAAAAATTTAAAGCCCGGCTGTAGAGTATTTAACATAGTATATCAATCAAGTTGATCTTCTACAATATTTTTAACCGACTTCCCAAAAAAGGAGGCGGTTATACGTTCGGCTGTATATATTTTTATTTTTTTTTATTTTTTTTGTATGTTCAACGATTACTCCGCCGCCTGTGGACCGATTTTCAAATTTTTTTCTGTGATGTATAGAGTGTAATCCCAAATTGGTCCTTTTGATATCAAAGTAGTGACCTGATGATGGGATCCATGAGGAATCGAGGGAACTCCTCGAAATTTATATGGACACATATGGTGACTTTTTCTGAAGTAGTTCAAGCATATGCTACCAAAAAGTAAGATTTTGCTTCAAGGTATACCTTGGATCCAAAAGTACAGAACAGAACTCCTGACTCCTTTTAGATACATGTTTGGGGATTTCGGCGTTGTTTAAAGAACTGCAAGCATATGCCACCCTGTCAGTTAGAGTAATCATCATCATCATCACCACTATCACACCATACATCATACGATTATGATGATATAAAAGGTACTTCTCATAGTATTTTACACTAACACGGAGATCTTTGAACATTACTCTGCCGTTTATGAACCTATTTGCAAAATTATTTTGTTGTTGTAAAGGGCTTAATTCGAAATTGGTCCTTTAGTCACTAAAGTGGAAACCTGATGATGCGATCCATGAGGAATCGAGGGAACTCCTCGAAATTTATATCCACAGATACAGTGATTTTGACTTTTACTAAAGTAACACAAGCATATGCTACCAAAAAATAAGATATTGTACCAAGGTATGCCCTGGATCCAAAAGCACTGAACAGAACTCCTCAGTCTTTAAAGATACGCGTTTCGAAATTTCGGCATTGTTTAAAGAACTGCAAGCATATTATGCCACTTTATAACTTACAGTAATCATCATCATCGTCTTAATAACAATACCTAATGGAAGCTTGGTGCGTATTCAATTATACATTCAATCGTTTAGTTTAGACGTTCTTAAGACGTATTAATAATAAATTAACAAAATATATCACTAAAAAGGGTGAAATTATTATTTTTTAACAAAAAATTAAACCGACTTCCAAAGTAAAAATACACAAAAAGTATGAAATAAAACTTAATCTCTAAATAATTCCCCTTTCAAATTCGGCTAAAATTTTTACTATTTCTCTACTCAATCTTATTAATTTTGAAGTCGGTACCAGCAAATATGAACGTAAGTTCTATATAATATTGTAGGATATTGTTTGGGCTGGTACCGATTTCAAAATTAAGAAGATTGAGTAGAGAAATAGTAAAAATTTTAGCCGAATTTGAAAGGGGAATTATTTAGAGATTAAGTTTTATTTCATACTTTTTTGTGTATTTTTACTTTGGAAGTCGGTTTAATTTTTTGTTTAAAAATAATTATGCATACATTTTGATTATTTGCTTTAATTTTGACTTCTTGATACGACACATTACACAACGTTTATATTTATGGTATTGTTATATAATTGATTGATTGATTTAATGAATGATACTTAAAGCATTGCGTTTCTATTTAGATTTCAATCACTCAGTGCAATGTTCTAGTTAATGAGTTAATGAGTGAACGAACGTGCTATACCGTGTTACGATGTAACCGCAATACGCTACACGTCTATAGACTCAATTCCTGTGTTAACGTCATTTACTGTCTACGAATATACAATAACTAGGACTGAGCTTCGTTTTATTCTACTTCGTGTTATTGTGTTTTGTTTTATTCCACACTCCTGTTTTTCATTCCATTTTTTTTTACTTTCTTTACATGATTGTCGCAATACACATAAAAGTTGTGCGGTATCTAGATAGTTATTCATGTACGAATTAATGTTCAATAAATGTAAATATTATATTTAAAACAATAGAAATAAAAAATTTCTTCTAAAATTCTTTACAGATTGTTTAAATTATTTAAAAGCAAAAAGCTAAGTACTTAAGCAATAATACCTACTCAGTCTTTACTATTAAGTTCGCAACTAATTCAACTCGAATAACTTTGTTCAATACTGTTCTATACAATTAGTGATGATTACAAACTTCCAAAGCCAACTTAATTAAATTTTCAATTCACTTAATTATCATTTTAGAATAACTTTGAATATTGAATTGTGTATACAAAGGTAAATTCGAATGTAAATTCAAATGTAGAAAACGTTTATTGTTCGTTCGAGTTACAAATCCTAATATCCGGACCTAGGGTTGTTAGATCTTGATGAAAACTCTGTCGCTTTAGCTGGATATTCAGATGAAAAAAGAAAAAAACTAGTTCTAAAAGCCTAACAAAAACTAGACAGAACGAATAGTATCTTATTTAACTGGACCTGCAATCGAAAAGCCTGACTGTCTTCTGTTTTATTCTAGCATGTTGCAGCCCTATGAGCTAGACTGCCAATGTAATGAGTTACAGTGAAATAATCAGGGGCCTATTCATCAGGGACACCGGGTAATAACTCCTGGATTGGTCTGGAACTGTATGATTAATATCCAAGTGTTCGGTGAATTGATTGAGGTTCTAATTCAAAATTCAATGCGGGTGTACCTCAGGGAACTGTTCTATTACCGCTTTTTCTCTGAAACTTTAATTTCATTATGTAAAACGTACTGTCAGGACTTATGCATTCTTATTACTGTTTTAATTTTGTAGCTAGAGCTACTTATAAACTTAAGCCTTTTCATCTGTTGTTGGATAATTTATACAGTATTCTCCGAGCGAAGTAACTACTCCTCGTAGTGCCTGGGACAGTCAGTTTTTAAATGTCGTATGGTTACCCAAGCATATACGGCATTTTGTACAACATAGTCAGCTTAGTCCAGAGGAATGAATGATCAGTGTGATGATCTGGGGCCAACCATGTACGGGTTTCATCACGATGTTTTTCTTCACCGTTAGAGCGTCTGTATAATGTACTTGAGATCTGAAAAAGTCTCATTGGTACACGCCACAACCTGGGGATCAAACATGCACTCTATCGAGAGCCAATTAAAAAATGGTCTACCCACCCACTAGGCCACGGTGCTCAGCATTGTATTAATACTTGATTATTTTGCTAGGTATTATGCATTGTAAAAATTCAGCTTTAAGGCTTCTAACAAACAACGACAATATCTCCTGAAAGGAAACTAGGATCTGAACAATCTTATCGCGGGCTTTAACCTCTTGTCGCAATAAATTCCGTCAATTTACAATCTTTTAGATATTGTTCGTGGATAGCAGCCATTCCCACCGCTGACTTTATGGCGACTGGAGCCGTCGTCGTCAAAGAGATTTTATCGGACGCAGTAACCGAAACTATCGGATCTTCACAAAACCGAACACGAAGAATGTAAAGTTTTGTATGAAATGAAAGTGTACAGGATTTTTCAGTATCTCAATCTTAATATTTTGGATAGCTTACAAAAGTTATAGGTACTTTGATTTGGTGCATTATCTGGAATCTTTGGATTAAAATATGGACTAATTTCTATAGCTACTGATCCGATTTCAAAATGAAGATCCAATAAAATTCGTGATAATAGCCCGGTCGGGTTTTAGATAAAAAAAATATAGATGTTCACTAGTAATTAAACAGTTATTGATATGAATCTTTCGGGGCTATTAAAACTGCGAGGCAGTTGGGCCATTTAGTTATTTAACTTATAATTGGTTTAAATAATAATTAAAATTTAAAATTAAAAAAAAAATTGATTCTATTTAAGTTTTAAAGTATTTTTTATGCGTTAGGCAATAGGGAATATGCACGTATTTTTTTTATTTATTTATATAGATCTATCTTGTTTGGTAAACTGTATGGTAAAATCAGTTTTTTGATATCATTAAAAATAACGAAGATATGAACGTTTAAAGTGGCCTATTAGACAGAGACATCCGACGTGTATCGTGACGTCACATAACACGACTTTCATAGAAAGTTCATACTAAATTTCGTTTTGCTAGAAAGAGATAGATTACAAACTTTGACCGCTCATATCTTGCTCATTTATCAACAGATATTGATAATTTTCTCGCCATTTTCTTTATTTTTCTGTCTAGTATCATATTATTATATTTTAAGCTATTTTTAAATTTTATGCATATTCCCTATTGTTATTTATTTAATTGCTGGTCTTGAATTATTTGAATTATGATTTTTATAGTAGTAATATTATAGCGTTATAATGCATTTGTTAATGAAATCAAACAGAAAGTAATATATAGTTTTTACTGTAGTTAATTTAAATATGTTTCATGTTTGATACAACTAATTTATTGTAAATCAATTTAACCAGAGCTGTTTTATGTTTTCGTTTTTCAATCTTTTTTATGTCGCGACCCACGAAAAAAGTCAAAAAGTTAAGTAAAAAGTCTTGCGACGCCGTCACGATTTTTTCGACGTTCGATACAACGACGTTCGTACCTATATGTAGTTTGTATTTATTATCTTTCAACTGCCTGCGACCCCTTTTAAAAACAAACTCGATCCCCCCAAGGGTCGCGACCCACCGGTTGAGAAACGATGTTGTAGAGTATAAAATTCATTAGCAAATTGCAGAAGAAGAGGTCACGGAAGCAAGCATAATACCAAGACGCTTTTCTTCGTCACTTTTTTTCTCGTCTCGAGTAGGTTAGCTCTATCTACTATTTCACGGGAAAAATCGCTTCGAAAATTCTCGATCAGCAACCGTAGACCGAAAACTGAAATGTAACGACATCATGTGACTTGAGTGCAACTTTCTTATAGTAGTAGTAGTATTTAGCCGTAACTTGTAGCGCAGACCCGTGGACTTAAATTTTTCTCAGCATCGTATTTATCCCAAGGGCGCGCGGAATGCGGCCCTGTATAATATCCCCGATTGGCCGGAATTAAATACGGATTATCCGGTGGAATACATTTAATTGAATTACTTCCAATGTCTTGGAACGGATTATGAAGCCGATTTGCCAGGAAATAATCCTTCAAATTAAAATTGGGGGCGTCATCAGCAATCTTGTTCGAGTTTAGTGCCCAATCGCGACGATTATTTGACGACCTCGGTGGCTCAGTGGTTAGCGCGTTGGCGGTCAAGCCGGAAATCGCGGGTTCGAATCCCGCCGAAGGAACAAAAAAATGTTTCTGTATTTGTAGGTAATGTAATTTAACACAAGTTCTACGTATACTTAGCACGGGGCCAGATTGACGTGGTGTGACGCGTCCATATATATTACAATTATTATAAAGTTAATGTCTATCTAGCTACATCATCGATCGCTACCTTGTCGCTGCCATAGAAATGCGATGCTTGCCGAGGGTCATTAAGAAAGTAGTTGTAACTTGTACTTGACTTGTACGGTCTACCATTGTTATTTAGTCATAATATGCGCGCCTGTACCAAAGAACATAATATTTTAGTACCAATACCTAGTACTAGTACTAATATAATTTAGTAGGTGTTAATAAGACACGTATCGAATGAAGTATGAAGTATGAACTTCATATTATTATTCTAACTTTCAGTACAGTTTTACGAGAATTATGCAACCGGAGGAGTATGAAATTTGTCCGGTAAATTAAAGTTTATGGGGAGGAAGGTGTACCTACAGGACGCTTAATTAATTTTCAAATAATGACTAGAAAAAAATAAAGTTGACCCGCACAGAAGATATTATTGTCGTGATGAGCATCATTGCCAATAATATGGTGTGTGTGTTATGGTGGCTAGCCATAGATACAATTTTAGATACAATATTGTTTCATGTTGACGTTTGTCAATCCATCACAACGTATTTTTTTTTATCTAAAAAGCATAAGAACTCATAAAAAGTCATAAACTTAAAAATTGAATGAATTATTATAGGTGAATTTCACCCACCTCTGGTCACATTAAGCCCACCCCATTAAACCACTACTATACAGCATGTTTTAAAAAAGTAGTAATTAAATTTTCGTCCGTTAGAGATTTTTTTACAAAAATTCGTTTAATATTTATTCGGTGACTCGTTTTTTGTTGGCTGACTCGCCAAAACACATTTTAATCTAAATATAAATATTTCAGGAGCAATCATCGTATTTAGCGAGCGGAAACCACGGCACATTCGCGTTATTGTACGCGCAGCCGTTATGCCTATACAATTTTATTTTTCATTGTAATATGCTTTTTATTAACATTTTTACTGTGTATATTATTTTGTGTTTTAACCTCTAGACCGTCGGGCCGAAAAATGGCCGAAATGAGCTGGCGTCGGGCCATCGCGGGCCAATTTGGCGAATCACGGGCGCGACTCCCGCCTTGTAGTTTTTCAAGATTATATTGATAAATTGTAACTTAAACCTATATATATTATACATATTTAGAAACTAGATTAAATTGCCTACGTGATGACGGAATTATAATTTTAAAATAACTAACTAAATAAAAGGAATCTTGATGCAAAAAATACACGAGTTCTTTTTTTTTTCAAACTTATTTATTTCAGACCCCAAATAATGCCATATTTATGTGTTAATATTGTAAAATTTGCTTTATTTACATAGGTGGATACTTTAGAAATTTAATTTCAATACAAAACATCTTGTACTATTACTACGATTGGATCTCAGATATATAACACAAATTACAGTTTTTATGAAAAACAGGACATGGTTTGTTGCTCAATAAACTGTAGCTGGGACATATTTATTCACATGTTTTTGTATTTTTAAATAGTTCAATATATTTAAAATCAATTTTGTGCCACTTTTGTTTGTTTTCAATGCACAATGAGGGAATAAAAACCCTCGGAAAAAAGGCTTTTTTGACGGGACTGTCTTACAAAAACAATCATTGTAACTAATGTACTTAATTCTATCATTAATTAATGACATTCCTAGGCACTAGAATACATACTATTTCTAATAAAGTGTTCAATTTACATTCCTATTTGAAATTATTGAAATTTGAAATTTTTTTCATACTAACCGAAAGCTGTCAAGTACTCAGTGTCGCGTGCCGGGTGCCGGCACGACGGTATGTCGCAGAAATTTTTAAAATTGCCTCTAAAATTTTTATTAAATCTATACGCAAATGCCCAATATCTCCTTCTTTTTTATTTATGTCCAGCGTGGTGTGGCAAAAAAATTGTAAAAATTGTAGGGTTTTAAATGAAAGAAAAAAATATAACTACTACCCGCAAAGGCGGCACCCGGCCTCTGACACTTCTTGCCCTAGCTCTCAAAGGCGGCACCCGGCGCCTGACACCCAGGAGGATATAAAATGTCATTGCATACTGTAAATCTCTGGCTTAAGTAACGAAAAACACGTTTTACATTTTTCCAGCTATTAATAGGTTGCGTGATATTTTTCAAACTCAAACTCAAATTTTTTATTTCCATGTAGGTTATAATATAACACTTATAGAATTGTCCTACATGATGCCTACCACCGGTTCGGAAACTAGCCCGGCGAGAAGAACCGGCGTAAGAAACTCGCACGGGGCCACCTTTTAGCAAAAAGATGGGAAAATTGTTCTTTTCAAAAAATATTTTACAATGTTGTAACTTAATCTATATAACATTAGTCATAAGTACATAGAACATACTTAAGTACATAAAAGCAGCCTTGCATGGTAATTTCTCTAATTTTTTTGACTGCATATGCTGCAGAACTGAGCTTATCTGCCAGATTTGCAATATGGGGACCCCACTGTAATTTACAATCTAGTGTTATTCCTAGAAATACAGTGGTGTCCACTAAGTTCATTTTCTCATCATTTAATAGTATATTGGTTTGTGCCTGCCTAACATTTGGGAGGCTAAACTTTAAACATTTCGTTTTATTTGAATTTAAAAGTAAATTATTAACATTAAACCAATGTACCATTTTTGAGAGAGCACTATTTACCTCGTCATAATTTGACTGTCGTCGCTTCACATTAAAAATTAGTGAAGTGTCATCGGCAAAGAGTACTATCTCATGCTTATCTTTAACTAGATAAGGAAGGTCATTTATATAGATGAGAAAAAGAAACGGGCTTAAAATTGTGGCACACCTAATTCTATTTTGGTCCCAGTAGACCTTGTAGAATTAACTTCTACTCTCTGCGTTCTATTTTTAAGATAAGAATCTAAAAGTTTAAGTGCCGTGTCCCTTATACCATAATGGTATAATTTTTTGACCAACGTAGCATGCTCGTCACAGTCGAAAGCCTTGGATAGATCACAAAAGACACCAAGTGCATCATGCGATCCCTCCCATGCCCCAAATATGCTGCATAGAAGACTGATGCCTGCGTCTGTTGTGGACCGACCTTTAGTAAAGCCGAATTGGTTACTATGTAATAAATTATTTATGTTAAAGTGGGCTAGCAATTGATTTAAGATTATTTTCTCGAAAATTTTACTGAAAGTCGGTAGTATAGATATTGGTCTATAATTTGCTGGGTCAGACTTATTCCCAGCCTTAAAAAGAGGCATCACCTTGCTATGCTTCATTAGGTCAGGGAACACACCATTATTTATACAATTATTGAAAACTAAGGCTAGATCCCTATCTAGTCTAAAAATGTGTTTTTGTATATAAAAATATAGATCGCTTCTTTACTAAAAAGTGTAGCTTAGCTATTAAAAGCAGCAGAGCTAGTTATTCCTTACCAAAGAATTAACATCTTTAGCAGAAATGCGTACTGTATGCATGGACCTAGGACCATAGTACTCGGTCCTGTTGTTATCAACAGGACCGAGTACTGTGAGCAAAAAAACGAGATGAACTGTGAGAAAAAATAAGATTTTCTTTGTTTTCATGGCCCCCATAAGTCATAGCCGAATTGAAAAGGGTTCAAAATGTAGCTTTCTGTATGTTATTTAAATAATGTATAACATATTTTTGGCTATTCCTTAAGAATTTTTAATTAAAACGTTTTTTCACTTTTTTATCAATGCGGGATACGAATTTTCACTTTGAGATAATTTTAAAACTATGCAAGCGAGCTTCATGGGTGTTTTACTCGGGTATTTATAATTAAGTACTCTTTCGAATTAACCGATAAAAAGACGATGTCCGATTTTTGATCGAGATTGAACACTGTGCAACGTTAAATGTGCCGTAAAAACCCTTCGAGAAAAGCCAAGAACGAATATTCTACCAAAATTTAAAAAAAATGTTATCAAACTGAACCCTAAAAAGCAAACGGAATATTGAAAATTCAATATACACAGCCCAGTCGGGCAAAACAGAAAAATCAAGAATGACGCATTCCCACCGGCTGACGACTTTCAGTTATTCTGGAATGTTCGTCGTGTTGTTGAGCTGGAAAGCTCTGTACTAAATATCTAGGTGACCGCTCCGCTTCACATTATTGCGTTCCGCTGACGATCCGCTACATTTTAAATCTAAAAGAATTCATTGTAAAACGTTTGAATAAATGAAAAAATCTCCTAAAAAGGCAGGCCGTTTGCGACCATTTTTATTCCCGGCTACTATTTTGTTATATCTTCAATATTTGCATTAAAATAAAGCTCGTCTTCAAGCTATTGTTGAAGAATTTATACAGTTCATTTCATCTGATTACCTGAACAAGGGTTGGATATTTTAAAAGTTAAGATGTATGCCCTATAATTCAATATATGTTATAATAACCCATTTAAAAGTGTAAACAATAGAACGACATAAAATAACGTCGAGTATGAGTAAATAAGCACTGTTTTATTTACTCATTTAAATATTATGGATAAATTACATTTAAAGTAACCGTTTATGAACACTCTGTATAAATTGCGCTTAAAATAACGCCATTACGCGTAATGCGCACATAAATTCGCGAATGTGTACGTGTTAAGATCTCATCGAGGCATCACTGATGATAATAATTTCCACAGTTTAAACACTTAGGTACCATTAACTTACTCTTATCGCGGTAGATAACGTGCCAACAGGATTCATTGGACATTAGTCATGAAAATTAGGATACCCTGGTTATACACAAACCCTGGAACCTATTCAATGTCTTTGTTTGATTCGTTGTAACTTGTTACAGTCACTTGACTGACAAAGTCAGCAACAGTGAATAGCTTATCCATTGTCAAAAGAAAATCTTTAGTAAGGGTCATAATTTAAAACACGACTTGTGCTTAATACAATTATTAAGATCATAGATGGCTATAATATAAAACAATGTACCTATACTATTACATGCTAGATGTCGCTCGCAAAAGTTAAACCGCAGAAACCGTACATTTTTCCGCGATAAAAAGTAGCCTATGTCCTTCCCGTGGTCTTATCTACATGTGTGCCAAATTTCATCAAAATTGGTCCAGTAGTTTCAGAGCCTATTCAATGCAAACAAACAAACAAACTTCCTCTTTATTATATCTTATTAGTATGGATTACGTAAAAAATAAAATACGTCTATATAGTTCTTTGAAAAAGAAAAAACAATCAATGAGCAAAGTAACATCCAAAAAGTTTAGAGACGACATTTTAAAATAAAGCCGATTTTCTAGTAAGTTCACTCTGATTCATTGTTAAATATTTCCCCAGAGAGTTTCTGAGAAACCAGTTTGATTAAAAATGTTATAAATAATATTGATTGTAAGAAACACTTTGTAATACTCGTAGACTCCACGACTTACAGCCCGTTTCAATAACTTATCTACCAATAACGATTTGTTAAAAACAAAATTCCGCAAAAAAAAAAACAGCAAATTCCGGCAAACGATTGAATGACGACGTTTTTAACTAATAGCTATTGGTAGATAGGTGATTGAAACGGCCGTTAATCAACTAATAAAAACACTCAATTAGTTCTGAAACTGTAAGTACTTGAATTATAACGGCATACTAGCCCCTGCTTGAATTAGGAAAGAATTATTTTCTCCATAAAACGTAATTTAATTATTTGTATTGTGCTTAAAAGTTAAACTTTATCGACTTTATTAACGCTCTTGGAGAAACACATTAAAAACAAAACAGTCCAAACATACCGAGTTCCAAAACTAGTTTTCTACAATGGCTACAAAGCTAAACGTAATTCTTTCGTACTTTTGCCATTACCGCGCTCGCCGCAGATGGAACAATTAAACACTATCAACATTCCCCCATTCGCCCGAGACACCCGCTTCTCCATGAGGGAGACTATCCTCCTGCGGGGGAGACTCCAATCCCCTCGCACAAGAAGGCGTGTGCATAAGGAGTGTAGTAATAGTGGTTGCAATTAAAGTTATTCGTGCAAGTTTCGGCGTTGTGACTGTTGGCCTTGTCTCATTCGTCATTTGCGACACAATGTAAACTGTTAAGACTTCAAGTTGAATACTCCACACTGTGGTATCTTCGCAGATGTGTGACTTTCAAAGTTGCGTCTGATTCGCAATTCAACAGAAGTTTCTTCGCCGACCGCTAACTTCTCTACAACGTCTTAGCGTCACACCCACTATCTTGCAAGCGCACGCTGCATTTTCAAGATAGTTATTCCAAATTGAACCTTAATCACTACACAAGATTGTTTCATTACAAGAGTTTGAATGTCCAACTGCACCGCTCTGCATAGCACGGCGCCACTCTTGAAATAAAACGTGTATATTCCTGTGTATTGCATTATAGTTCAATTTTGCGTCACTATTTTAAAATTGAAGCGCAGTGTTACGTATCATGCCGTTTCGGTATGAACGTCTCAAGTATCAATGTTAGCTCAGTCTTGATTATTTTATGATGGTCTACTGCGGTAGAAAAATTTTAATACTCAAATACAGAGTTGTACGTTCAAAATGTCCATAACTATTGTGTTCTGTAGGTTGGCAAAAAAATTCAATTTCAACACAAATTGATAGCATGCAGGTTTCATTTTTTAGTTGATGGATATTAAATATTTTGCAGATATATCCAATCCCTGTTTGATGTACATAATGTCGTGATTCGTGTATCGGGGTATCGTTTTTCAGAAAACCGACGCACGTCGGAATTACTCGACCGGCTGAACACTGCAATATTCGATCAATTTTAAACAATTTTATGCTTTTTTTATTATATTATCTTCTTTGTGTTTTATAATCACTATAAATTATTTATGTTATGTTATGCACGGCACCAAATAGCATGAACTTCAATTGATCATGCAAGATAAAGTCGCAGTTAGGAGACCTGAGGGTCGATTCTATTAATTAAATCCAGAGATAATCCATTATCAATGCAGTCTCGATATATTAAAACTGCAAAATGGTATTCTCATAAACGTCAAACGCAGAAATCTAATGCGAACATTATAAGAATAAAACTTAACTTTAGCTTGATCGAACCATTTACTCATACAAAACGGTATTCTGTTAATACTTATTTATATCGAAACCTCTCTTTGTCACACGTTTTAAATTTAGGCCCACAAATGTAATTTTTGAGGATGCCATTCTCTAAGCACGAAATATACTAATTATTTCACATATTATCTTACTAATTATTTAACTACCTGCTACTACATCACTACTACCTTATTTTATCCTCTGGTATCCTACGCACAATAGGGGATCAAACTACATCTAAAATATTTAATTTCATTAATATACTGTTTCTTCTGATAATCCATACTAATATTATAAATGGGAAAGTGTGTGTGTCTGTCTATTTGTCCGTCTTTCACGCCAAAACTACTGAACCGATTTAAATGAAATTTGGTACACAGATAGTCTAGAGCCTGAGAAAGGACATAGGCTACTTTTTATACTACGCGATATAAAGTAGTATAATAGTTACTCATATTGCAAATATAAAATGCAATTTAAAATAACCTAACCTATTTTGTTGGTGGACATTTGCGCATTTCTCTTTCCGAAACATAAATCCCAGAGTTTATTGGTGATGTTGATGACGATAACGAGAATTTGTTACTGTTGATTGATTATTACTATCGAGTAATAATTAATAACTTCCCACACCGATCTCGGTGACGGTGGCCGGTTTCATTTAAACCAGGCCAGTTACGCAGAAGTAATTTTATAGTGCCCACATGTGTGCGCAGTATACAAGAGCACTATTTATTCCTTTACTCTCGTAACCCAGTGGGATGGATAACCGACACGACTGACGAGAGATCAGGCGCAGGTCCGACTTTTTACATGCCCATCCGACGAATGGATCATCTTTCTTGTCAGACAATCAGATGATCGGCCTGCATTGTCCTATCCAAACTTGGAAACAACATTTTTTGATGTTCCAATGCGGGAATCGAACCCACGACCTCCGAGTCGAGAGCCAATGATCTAACCACTAGACCACGGAAGTTGTAGTAATAATTATTATAATAATATTGCAGTGCTACATGATAATGATGACGATAGTAATATATCCACGAGTCAAGAGGATTCCAGTTGATTTGGTCGCTCCACTTCGATCACTGTAGTAATACTTTTGACAGCTTGATCGCGCTGGATTACTCGGGAATGAGAACTTGATGGACAGACATTACATATTTATGTAGTAATATAATCACGAGAACCGCAATATGGGTAAGTTTCGAGGGTCAAACTTTAGCTATCTTATAAGTACGAGTAGTTATCTAATATTATTATTATTGATACAGTTATTAGGTACTTGTAACTTTCTGTGTAAGAGTTTTTATATCAAACGAGATATAGCAAGATTAATTATAGAATGAGATGAAAATCATAAATGATCTAGCTTTTGCCCGCGGCTTCACCCGCGTAAATACAGTACAGGAACACTGTACTTTTTCGGGATAAAAAGTATCCTATGTTTTAATCCAGAGCTTTTAAGCTCTAGATAATACTATACTACTACCACACCAAATTTCATCCAAATCCGTTCAGTTGTTTTGACGTGTAACAGTAACAAATATCCATCCATCCATCCTCACAAACATTCACATTTATAACAGGTATACTAGATGTTGCCTGCGACTTCATGCGCGCAAAAGTTAATTTCGCAGAAACCGTACATTTTTCCGCGATAAAAGTAGCCTATGTCTTTCCCCGTGGTCTACTCTACATCTGTGCCAAATTTCATCAAAATCGGTCTAGTAGTTTCGGAACCTATTCGATGCGAACAAACAAATTTTCCTTTTATTATATTGAAATAAAATGAAATGAAATGAAATGATGTTTATTTGGTAAAAATATGGTTACAAATTCAGAGATGGGCGATGGGTAAATACCCAATCTACCCATTTGGGTATATACCGGGTAGATTGGGTAAATACCGGGTATATTGGGTAAATACCCAAAAGTGGTGGGTATATAAAATTTAGCATTTGTTGCAACTCCCCGTTTCTTTAAAAACCTCCCTAATAGAATGCATATTTACTAACGAATTCATATTAGTTAAAATACGCACCGTAAAACCATAAACCAATATAGTTTTGAAAAATAGAATATGTTTCTCTATGGAAATACATATTATAAAAAATAAAATATTAATGTTCAGGGCCGTACTCAATTCTTTCTCATGGTCCAGCGTCGTAGGTCCAGTAGCCCGTCAATAGTAAGCTGTTATTAATTGGTAAATATAGTTTTAAAAAATTATCGACACTAATGATGCTATGATATATGATAACGTAATAATCGTGTTGAATCTACGGCGTATAACTTCTATGCACAGATTATAGGAGCAGATAAACAGCTACATAGTTATCTATCGATTTGATTGAACAACTACTAGCATATATACCACGATTATGTGAAAAAATCGTGGGCCGTTAAAGGGGACGTCAAAATTTTCAATTTTGGAACGTTCTATGAAAGCTGTTTCTACTTAGAAACAGCTGTAGAAACAGCTTTCATACAACACGTAAGAATATAATATCGATACCTTGGAGTAAAAAGGTCGTATAAACCATTTTACCTAAAATAAGTTATGAATGCAGTTTTATTTAAAATTTTCTCCATCGATTGGTGCATGTCGTTCGTTTTAGCCTGGTGACGTCCACTGCAGGACATAGGTCTCCCCCATAATTTCCAGTGCGACCGGTCGCTCTGTATCCACCGACTCCTTGCGACTTTTCTCGGGTCATCTGTCCACCTGGTGGAAGGCCGTCCTACGCTTCGACGTTCAGTTCGTGGTCTCCACTCAAGAACCTTTAAGCCCCAGTTCATCGATTTTACGGGCTATATGTCCAGCCCATTGCCACTTTAACTTGCTAATGCGCTGGGCTATGGTAACTTTAGTTCTGCTGCGGATTTCCTCATTTCTGATTCTATCACGTAGAGAGACTCCGAGCATAGCCCTCTCCATAGCTCTTTGAGCGACACGAAGCTTTTGTATAAGTCCCATATGTCTCCATATGTCATCACCGTCAAAACACACTTGAAAACTTTTGTCTTCAGACACTGAGGGATTTTTGATGAGAAGATGTTTCTGAGTCTCCCGAACGCTACCCAGCTGAGCTGGATTCGACAGTTGACCTCTTTTTTGAATTTGGACCTACCTAACTGGACTTTGTGCCCCAGGTATATTATATAGTCGTCAACAACGAGCGTAGAATTTCCAACGGTCACTTGGGTGGGTACAACATGGGCATTAAACATAATTTTTGTCTTATCCATGTTCATACTAAGTCCTACCAGTTGTGAAACTCTACAGAGGTCTTCAAGCATAGTGTTAAGGTCTTCCAGAGTTTCTGCCATAATCAAGATATCATCGGCAAATCGAAGGTGAGTGATGTAGTCGCCATTTATATTGATCCCAAGTCCTTGCCAGTCTAGGAGTTTGAACGCATCCTCCTGCAGCGGAAAACAGAGAGATGACGTCTCCCTATCTGACACAGCGCTGCGGTGGGATCGCCTTTGTGCTATGCTCCTGTACTCGCACCGACATTGTGACTTTACTATATAAACACTTCAACACTTCGATGTACTCTGAAGAGGCTGTAACACCGCCCAGGTCTCAATCAAATCAAAGGCTCTCTCATAGTCCACAAACGCCAAGCACAGTGGCAGATTATACTCCTCGTGTTTCTGTACCATAGACCACATACATAAAACCGAGTGTTTTATGTATGTGGTCTATGGTACTAAAACCTCTTCGGAAACTGGCTTGTTCGGGAGGCTGGAAGTCATCAAGCTTCCATTCGAGACGATTCGTTATGACTCTTAAAAACAGCTTATAAACATGGCTCTGCAGCGTAATGGGTCTGTGATTCTTCAGCAAAATCTTATCTCCTTTTTTGAAGACTGACTACTGAGACTGCCACGCCCTTGCTCCATGCCTTTGGCGTTTTGCCCTCGAACAAGGCGGAATTAAATTCTCTTGAGCATTTTGAGTGTTGGTGTTCCACCAGACCTCAGCAGCTCCGAGGTGATCCCATCCGGCGGATTTTTTTGCCATTGCCCGGCCTCTGTTTTTAAGCTGTTTAAGAGCCATACTAATCTCGTATAGGCTGATGTCCGGGATATCTTCCGTGTGATGTCGATTTAGTGGCTCTAGGATCCTAAGCCAGATTAACGAGAGGTTCGGCAACTGAGGTGTAAAGTTGCTCATAGAATCTCTCGACCTCTGCGATCAACTCAGGCCTGGCTGACACAACTTTCTCATCCTCTGTCTTCAGCTTCGTCAACCGGCTCTGCCCAACAGACGTGTCTCTTGCAAACACTTTTCAGCTCTTGTTTCGCTGTATCCTGTCCTCAATACTTCAAGTATTAAAGAGACGAATATCGTGCTGCAAAGACTTTGACATCTGTCTGTTAAGCTGCCCATAAGACCATCGTCAGAGGTTTGAAGAATAAGGGTGTGTCGACTAGCCATTAGTGTAAACGTGTGGTTGGAGATTTTCTGTGGCTTACCTCTACGGCGGGTCTCACAGTACTTTGACCCAACCGCATGGATAGTCTCTGCGAACCTGTCATAGATTTCATTTACTGAAGCGTAGTTTTCCAGGCCAGCAAAGCGGTTTTGTAGCTCGAGTTGAAAGCTTTCGGGGTTTCTAATTCCAGTTTGAGACGGTCGCAGCGTAGACTTTACCAAGCGAGCTCTTTCGAGTTTGATATTTAAGTTTAATGTGCCTCGCACCATTCGGTGATCGCTGCCGATTTTCACTCGGTGTATCACAGAAACATCCTTTCATATTTGTCTCTGGGTGCTCATGATGAAGTCTATCTAATTTTTTGTCTCTCAGGGCTTATCCAGGTCCATTTCCTGTGAGGTGGCTTCTGGAAGAATTAATTCATCATAAAGAGTTCTTCCTTTTCCATAAAATCAGCCAGCCTTTGACCCCTGGGATTCCTCTGACCAAAACCATGTTTTCCCACTTTCAGCTCGTTTTCACCTCGCTTGCCTAACTATGCGTTGAAATCTCCCATAACAACATTGAAGTGAGTTTTTGAGTTATGTATGGCCTTAGATATGTCCTCATACATATAACCTCTACTTCTTCATCTGGGTGAGACGAGGTAGGTGCGTAAACTTGTATGACCTTCAACGAATATCTTTAAGATATTCTGAGTATAAGGTATGCATCCCTACTCGACACACTTTCGATGGCCACGATGTTGTTGACAAGAGACTTGTGGACGAAAAACCCGATTCCACCTTGGGACTGTTGGTCGCCTTCCCAGTAGAAGAACAAGATAAAGATAAGAAGAATAATAAAGTTCGCGGAAACTTTGCTGCCCATTTTGGGTATGTATTTCCCTTAGTCGTCTCTTACGACACCCACGGGAAGAGATAGTATATGGGGAGGTGCTATTCTTACTCCGGCATGGATTGGTGCATGTAACACTTAAATTCGCAAAAAATGGTATATGACTTCAACTTCTCAACATAGTTTTTGTTGAAATGTATGATGTAAGATTCAAAATATAGATATTGCTTTGACTATTTGGTGTAATGTCATATTATATAAGATTAGGTCGTAAAAGACAGTAGATTGAGTCAAATACTAACCAATTTAACAAATGCACTTGGTTGTAAAAACCAAAGTTTAGTACGATTTTGATTACCAACATAACAAATGCGCTTGCTTGTAAAAACCAAAGTTCAGTACGATTTTTACTTACCATTACATTATTATGTTCACTAAAATTTGATTTAAAGATTAAATTCCAAAAGAATGTATGAAGAACAAATAACCTAACCAAGAGCATGTCAGGACATGTCTAAGGAGGGTTCCGTAACTATAAACGCGTAATATGCTTTTTTTTAATTACTCCAAAAGTTACTGTCCGATTTGGTTCAAAATAATTTTTCTAAAGAGTTTTTAGCATGATCTATCGGCATGGAAATTTGCAAGTTTCTATCTCCTATAGTTTAAAAATGCTAGGGGGGGACCAACTTACAAACTACTTTGGAGGCCGATTACTCGAAAATGGTCAACTTTATAAAAAAGTAACGTATGAAACCTTGCTTTTATTTTAAAAGACCTATTCTACGATACCCCACACGATGGGGTAGAGTGAAAAAATATTTTTCATCCCCACTTCACATGTATGGAGAGCCACCCCTAAAATATAAAATTATTATTTTTTTATGATCCCGAAACCGTGATCTATACACAATCTATAACTGCACCAAATTTCATCAATTTATATTCATAATTACAGGAGCTAGAGGCGCGGACAGACAGACAGACAGACAGACAGACAGACAGACAGACAGACGGACAGAGCGAAACTATAAGGGTTCCTTAAGTATTACGGAACCCTAAAAAGAAAAAATATAAAAAAGCCTTTTTCCTCTATAAATATATGATTAAAAGCTATAGAAGTGGAATATTAGTGATTAATATCTAATACAACATTAATCAGAGGTAGTTATATGCTCAAAAATTGTTACAAAATGTTGAATTTTATCTACCCAGCATTTTGGGTAGATATGGGTATTTACCGGGTACGTATGGGTATTTACCCGGTAGGTGGGTAAATACCCGGGTACGTGCCCATCTATAGTTACAATAGGTGTTACAATATTTTATAGTAGACCGCATATTTTGTCGCATTAACGACGACATTTATTTATGGGATATAATTAATCGAGCGAACAAAAAATTAGTTGGCGGCTGCACGTGAGCATACTGTATTACTGAATTTGGCAGCGAATTAATATGTTGGCAACTAAATTACTAAACTGGCGAAAACACTCGGGTGACAAAAAATTCTAAAGTCGGCAGATAAAAAGAGGCGAAATTTAATCCAAATTAGCACCGACATTTATAAGTTGGTGACTTAATTTCCGAGTTGGTGACCATTATACCATATAAGCAGCTATAAAACCAGATTTGGTTGATAAATTAATGGCTGCTAAAAATCCAATTTGCAGCTACGGAAAATCCTATTTTTGGATACTGTTGGAGTATGTTTTTCTTTGTCATGGGTGTCATTTTCTAGGTTTCTGGGGGTGCAGAATAATATGAAAATAAAATCTGTTTCGTAATTCCACAATAGCGTAAATTTTTGTTATTAAAATTAACAAGGTTGTCCTTTTCCCGGTTTCTGGGGGTTACAAAATTGTCTTCCAATTTCATTTTCCAAAATGGAGAATAATATTCAATCTTCGGAAAATGAATATGAATACTAAATTAAAAGATCTTTTTTTTTCGAAAAAATTTTTCTCCCATCATGAAGAAAATATGATGTTGCGGGGTTCCAAAGGGGGGCGAAATTTTCATTATTTTTTTAATAGGATGCACCGTTTCCGAGATAGAATCAATTTTATAAAAAAAGAAGTAAATGCTGTACATTGAGATACGACGGATGTTTATAGGTATAGAAATGTTGGAAAATTCAGGATTTTCGAAAAAAAAATTCTCCCATCATGAAGAAAATATGATGTTGTGAGTTTCCAAAGGGGGGCGAAATTTTCATTATTTTTTCAATAGGATGCACCGTTTCCGAGATAGAATCAATTTTATAAAAAAAGAAGTAAATGCTGTACATTGAGATACGACGGATGTTTATAGTTATAGAAATGTTGAAGAATTCAGGATTTTCGATTTTTTTTTCTCCCATCATGAAGAAAATACGATGTTGCGGGGTTCCAAAGGGGGGCGAAATTTTCATTATTTTTTCAATAGGATGCACCGTTTCCGAGATAGAATCAATTTTATAAAAAAAGAAGTAAATGCTGTACATTGAGATACGACGGATGTTTATAGGTATAGAAATGTTGGAAAATTCAGGATTTTCGAAAAAAAAATTCTCCCATCATGAAGAAAATATGATGTTGCGGAGTTCCAAAGGGGGGCCAAATTTTCATTATTTTTTTAATAGGATGCACCGTTTCCGAGATAGAATCAATTTTATAAAAAAAGAAGTAAATGCTGTACATTGAGATACGACGGATGTTTATAGTTATAGAAATGTTGAAAAATTCAGGATTTTCGATTTTTTTTCTCCCATCATGAAGAAAATATGATGTTGCGAGGTTTTATAGGGGGGCGAAATTTTCATTATTTTTTCAATAGGATGCACCGTTTCCGAGATAGAATCAATTTTATAAAAAAAGAAGTAAATGCTGTACATTGAGATACGGCGAATGTTTATAGGTATAGAAATGTTGGAAAATTCAGGATTTTCGAAAAATTTAAAATTGGGAATTTTGTACGCTCCTTTATGGTTATTTTGTGTGCGCTCGTTTCGCTGCTTGTATGGTTTTTGAGTTACCTACATCAGGGAAAATGTATGTGCCTATTCTTAAATTAAATGTGTACTCACAAATTGTCGCCAAGATGGTTATTTAGTCGCTAAAACATAATCTGTCTGCCAGTTTGGAAAATTCAGTGGTATTATTTAGTCACCAGATTAGTAATTTTTTTGTTCCTTACATTCTTTCGCCAACTTGGTGATTTAGTATTCAATATTGGGTATTTTCACATACAAAATTTAATTGTTTTGTCGCAAGTTTAAATACATGCCTTTATTTATTAATAATATAGAAGTAGGATTTATGAAATTGTAATTTAACGTTTTCCGTCTGATGAGTTATTACTTAATAGTCAGAAAATGCATATAATATATTGGTGTATTTCGAAATGACGCCAATAATATTGTTTTCAATTTATTTAATTGTTCAAAGAATTGAATAATTAGTAAACCTATAAAACATCCACGTTATATTAGGACCAGAATGTATGAATCATCTTTTTTTCTTTCATCAATTGGTCCTTATTCTGCCAGTTTGCCAGTAATAAGCTCGTATTTCAACAGTTATGGCGGCCAATAAATATTAAAGGATTTATTCGACCGCAGCGGGCTTACGGGAAGGCATCGCCGCAATAAACGTCAAATTGAAAGAATATCGGCAATTATTTAAGGCCGGATTATCGTGGGCCCTTGTACGACAAGTTGAGCCTCTGTTTTTTTGCACTTATTCATTGATTTTTTATACTCGGGTCACATAAAACGCCCTTCAGCAACGTCTACTGCTAATATACAGTAGGTGTTGCCTTCAGCCTTCAGTTAGCGTGAGGCCACACGATGCGGCGCCGCACCGCACCGCACTGGCGGCCACACGAGCAGTGCGGCGTCTCAATGTTCTTACGGCGCCGCTGCGGCACCGCAACAGGGTTGACTTGGTTAATGGCTTGCCCTGTTGACGACAGTCTACAATAAACAATGGAAATTTAATTATTTGTATAATTGGAATCGTATCACGTAATTATACTTTGATTCAAACGAGCATACACTTCTCCCTACGCCGTACATGCAACTGAGCGATGCCGCCGCGGCACCGCACTGCTGCAACCCTCCCCGCCTCATCTGCCTCGCGCCGCTGTCCGGTGCGCCTGCGGTGCGGCGCCGGACGCGCCGTGTGGCATACCATACATTTTTATATGTAAAAGACCCGTTGCGATACCACTCAGACGCCGCGCCGCAGCCGTACCGCACCGTGTGCCTGGCCCTTATCTTGATATCACCTTGTGGGATTAGTGAAAAATTCAGGATTGGCGCGCTAATTGGTTCGCCACAACCTGCAACCGCGGCTGACGGTTGCACCACCAGTAAATTAGAGTTTAAGATGGGACTATAATATGGTTCATATAATTATACTATAATTTAACAGCCTCCGTGGTCTAGTAGTTAGAGCATTGGCTCTCAACTCGGAGGTCGTGGGTTCGATTCCCGCATTGGAACATCAAAAAATGTTATTTCCAAGTTTGGTTAGGACAATGCAGGCCGATCATCTGATTGTCTGACAAGAAAGATGATCCATTCGTCGGATGGGCATGTAAAAAGTCGGACCTGCGCCTGATCTCTCGTCAGTCGTGTCGGTTATCCATCCCACTGGGTTACGAGAGTAAAGGAAGAAATAGTGCTCTTGTATACTGCGCACACATGTGGGCACTATAAAATTACTCCTGCGTAACTCGCCTGGTTTCAATGAAACCGGCCACCGTCACCGAGATCGGTGTGGGGAGTTATTATTATAATCGAACAAGTTTCCAGTGAGTGGCTTTTAATTAGTGCCCGGGTAACCGAGCTTTGTTCGGAACTCCGGTAGATTTAAAAAGAATCACAAAAATACCGGTGTTCGGACCCACCGCATTCCGAATTTCCGAACAGCGCAAAATTTACACATATATATGCATATCAAACTGCTAATTGCACTGACATAATAGAGTTGAAATAATTGATATAATAACAGCACGACGAAAGAAATAACATGATATTAATAATAATAATAATATCTATGGATGCTTCACACCACATCAATCTGGCCCCGTGGTAAGTATCCGAAGAACTTGTGTTACGGGTACCAGACAACGGAAATATATTTAATACTTTCATACTATACACATATTTAAGATTTTTATTATCATACATATTTAATACACATCCATGACCCAGGAACACAGAAAAACTTTTTGTTCCTTCGGCGGGATTCGAACCCGCGACCCCCGGCACCAACACCAACCATCAACACGCTCCACCAACTGAGCCACAGAGGTCGTCTATATTATATAACTTAGTATGCGAAAATAATTAGGTCCTAGCTAGATCGATTTTTCTCTCACAAAATTCCATGCATACTTCTATTTCATGAAAATATACCGGATAATTTTTTCACCAGTACAATAAATCAACATACGTAATAGTTGTCAAAAATAAAAAATACTAGCGATTTTTGTTACTACCCCTTTGGAACAAAAAAAAACAAAATTTTCAATCCCCGACCTTATCCGCTAAACTAATACAAAATGTGGATGCATTACGATTTACGCATATCTATCGATGCTTTGTTGCCAACTCGTGCGCCGCCCGGCCGATCGCTTACCCCACCCCGCCGCCCCCTACCTCGTACCGCACCCGTTGACGGCTTGTAGTTAGTGCGCCCATGCGGTATTCGATTGGTTATAGGATAAATTAATTGAAATGAAAAAGAAATTGTGAAATGTACTCTATTATCGATACCAATGACGTGGTAAAATTTATCCCACCAAAAACATTCTGTAAAAAACTAGCCAAGTCTCGATAGAGCTGCTTGTTTATCTCTAAAAAGTAAAAAGTAGTGAAATCTAGACAAAGTCGTGCCAAGTCTAAGGTTCCTTACTGCGATTTCTTTATTATTATAGTTAATATTGTGTGACTTGGCCGTTGAAGGGTACACAATGGTACAAAAGGGGCTCCATGACACCATTGCTCCAATACATGTGTTCTACAATCAACAACAGCCTAAAATGAGACACTACTCACTAGCGTCCAATTACCAATACCAGTATGGGCTATTATCTCGCTTAACAAACATAGGTAGTTACAACAGATATACATTACTTGTAAACAAAATTGACTTGTACCCACTTGTAACGTATAAAGAATGTTCAACGGCCAAGTCACACAACATTAACTATAATAATAAAGAAATCGCAGTAAGGAACCTTAGACTTGGCACGACTTTGTCTAGATTTCACTACTTTTTACTTTTTAGAGATAAACAAGCAGCTCTATCGAGACTTGGCTAGTTTTTTACAGAATGTTTTTGGTGGGATTTCACTTCTTTTTGTAGAAACGTGGGCATATTGATTTATTTTACTAGATTTCAGTGTAATTTGTTTATTTAATTTGTGTAATGATCGAGTACAATAAAGTTAATCGTTCGACTATTTCTTCTTGTAAACTTGTAAATATAAGTATAAAAGCCAGTCTAGTCTTATCCAGAGTTTTCCTTTAATTTTATTTATATGCGTATCAAAAGCAGAAAGGGAGGCATTCGCCCAGCAGTGGAATGCTACGGACTAGATTAAATTAGAAGATGTGTCCCACTTCGCTAGGTTTTTGAAATGACAGTCGATTTTTTTATGTACCAATAGTAGAAGGGGGGCATTACCATATCTCTAATCAGCTGAAACCAGCTGAGGATTCTTCATCAGATACTTCAGACCTTCGATTTTTGACATCAAATGAAGCGGCCCACCACCATGTTGAATATTTTTTGTAAAGGCGGTATGTCGATCTCTAATAGTTTGGTTGGGCTCTTGTGTTTTCTAATCAGGGTCACCAGGTACTCCAGATGTTCGATTATCCTAGTTTTTATAGTTTTCCCTTTATGTGGCCATTAAACCCTAACTCTGTACCAAATTTCAGCTCTCTGAGTTCATGAGAAGTACTAGTTCTATTCTGATGATCATGAGTGAGTGACTGAGTGAGTGTCATAAATTCAAAGCTTTGCTTTCGCTTAACTTCGGAACTAAATGACCTACAGACTAAAAATTTTGGATTTTAAGTATGTGATTATAGCTAGATGACGAAAATTTCTGCGTTCTGGACTTCTGGTCTTATCCAGAGCTCCTCAAATAGGGGCCTGAAAATGCGGCGAAATGGTTCCAGTAAAGAATGGTACGACAGTGTTTGCTTCGCGCTCGACTTAACGGGGGCACTGCCGTGCCCCCAGATCGACGTTCTGGTCTTATCCAGAGGTTCTCAAATAGGGGCCTGAAATGCGGCGAAATGATTCCGGTAAATAATGGTACGGCAGTGTTTGCTTCGCGCTTGACTTGGCGGGGGCACTGCTGTGCCCCTAGATCAACGTTCTGGTCTTATCCAGAGGTTCTCAAATAGGGGCCTGAAAATGAGGCGAAATGGTTCCAGTAAAGAATGGTACGACAGTGTTTGCTTCGCGCTTGACTTGGCGGGGGCGCTGCCGTGCCCCCAGATCGACGTTCTGGTCTTATCCAGAGGTTCTCAAATAGGGGCCTGAAAATGCGGCGAAATGGTTCCAGTAAATAATGGTACGGCAGTGTTTGCTTCGGGCTCCACTTGGCGGGGGCACTGCAGTGCCCCCAGATCGACGTTCTGGTCTTATCCAGAGGTTCTCAAATAGGGGCCTGAAAATGCGGCGAAATGGTTCCAGTAAAGAATGGTACGACAGTGTTTGCTTCGCGCTCGACTTGGCGGGGGAACTGCCGTGCCCCCAGATCGACGTTCTGGTCTTATCCAGAGGTTCTCAAATAGGGGCCTGAAAATGCGGCGAAATGGTTCCAGTAAATAATGGTACGGCAGTGTTTGCTTCGCGCTCGACTTGGCGGGGGCACTGCAGTGCCCCCAGATCGACGTTCTGGTCTTATCCAGAGGTTCTCAAATAGGGGCCTGAAAATGCGGCGAAATGGTTCCAGTAAAGAATGGTTCGGCAGTGTTTGCTTCGCACTCGACTTGGCGGGGGCTCTGCCGTGCCCCCAGATCGACGTTCTGGTCTTATCCAGAGGTTCTCAAATAGGGGCCTGAAAATGCGGCGAAATGGTTCCAGTAAAGAATGGTACGGCAGTGTTTGCTTCGCGCTCGACTTGGCGGGGGCACTGCCGTGCCCCCAGATCGATTATCCTAGTTTTTATAGTTTTCCCTTTATGTGGCCATTAAACCCTAACTCTGTACCAAATTTCAGCTCTCTGAGTTTATGGGAAGTACTAGTTCTATTTTGATGATCATGAGTGAGTGTATAAGTGAGTGAGTGAGTGTCATAAATGCGATACTTTGCTTTCGCTTAACTTCGGAACTAAATGACCTACAGACTTGAAATTTTGGATTTTAAGTATGTGATTATAGCTTACTGGATGACGAAAATTTCTGCGTTCTGGTCTTATCCAGAGGTTCTCAAATAGGGGCCTGAAAATGCGGCGAAATGGTTCCAGTAAAGGATGGTACGGCAGTGTTTGCTTCGCGCTCGACTTGGCGGGGGCACTGCCGTGCCCCCAGATTGTACCGATGAAAAAGTATTCCTGTACAGGCAGCCGTTTTTGAGATTACCATTATATTAGAAGAGTAGCTCAAAATCAGGTAAAGTATAAGTCTGGCACTACGTATATTCTCCGGAATCCGACGAGCTAGGGAAAATTCAGAGCACTGAAAATATAACTTTGCGCTAATACATTAGAGCTGAAATTCGAACACACGAGTGTCGAGTCCATGACATGTATGATTCGAACACACGAGTGTCAAATGACAGCTCGACACTCGATTTTCAACTCTATTGTATTAGCACAGTGTTCTATCTTCAGTACTCTAAATTTTCCTCAGCCAGATTCCGGTTCTATTAGTCACAACTAACAGCGCAGAGTTCTTTTTTCTATCCTGTGAACCATCCCGGACCGGATTCCGGATTAATGTCCCAATCTAAGATTGGCGAGGTAAAATGTGGCATCAAATGTTATGGCATCACATGTTATGGCATAGGGATGTCGAAAATGAAAGAAAATATCGATATATCGATACATCGATATTTGAAAAAATATCAATATCGGTCTCGATATATCGCGAAAAAAATATCGATATATCGATATATCGGTCAAATTTTTCGACCAATTTGCAACAGATTTTTATGTAATTCTCTGCCTTACTTAAACACTATTGAGCCATTTTTGTCGCATTTCTTCACTGTTGAGAAATCTATAAAAACTGTACCTATAATATTATCATACTCGACTACACACGTTATTTTCTCAGTACTTACTACGATTGTAGGCGAGTCGCTACTGACTAGTTTATAACAAAATGTAGTACAGCTGTTATAACTCTTAATAACGTCAATTGCTTTAATGTTAACACTTTTATACTAGAATAACTAGACTAACATTACATTTAACTTACTAATGTTACTAATAAACGAAATATTGCAACCAGCATAACTTTCACTTCGACAAGAATATATTATACAACATTTTTTCACCATTTTGACTGTTAAATCATCAAATAAATAATAAAAACATAGTTACGGAGATACATGAAGTCAGAAATAAAAACTATTTTCAATTTTAACATTACCCGGTGTTCAGCATAAAATATGTGTAATGGCGTATCTATTGTCTTGCGAATAATACCATCTAATAAAAAAAGAAGGAAAAGGATTTAATGTAAACTGCATTTTTATTTAGTATTAAATGACTTTTTCTAACTTTTTTAATTAGAATTTAATATAGTTATAAATATTTGTTAAAATAATAATAAAGTACACTCGTTTTATCTAAGATTTTTCAAGTTACTTTTAATAAATACCAACATTTTTCTGGTTGGCAACATGCAAGAACGAGACACACGGCCTCCTTCTGGCTATCTCGCTCGGCTCGGATTTGCCTCTATGATACGTGCATTGTGAAATACACTCTATTACCAAGTTCTTTTTAGCAATTACAAAATTCGTAGTCTTCTATCCATAGTTACTAGATCCATGCCGACAGGGCAGTTAGTTAAGCACTCACTACCAGATTAGATTAATGGAATTCTGCACAATAACTTTTTTTTTTCAATATTTTACGGCTTTGAATTCTAGCGAATTTAGTTAGATCGTCATGAGATGATAAATAAAAAAAAATATCTATTTTGATACGAATTTCGATATTTGTTTTTTTGTATCGATGTATCGATATATCGGATCAAAAAATATCGGCTAAAAATATCGATATATCGTACACAAAATATCGATATATCGATATTTTTTCAACATCCCTATTATGGCATCACATGTCACGGCATGGCGTCCGCGTCACGTGGCACGGCGTCGGACGCTCAGCGTACAAATGGGCCGCAGAGGGCCGCAGCGGGCCGTAAATAACGCGGCGCCATTTGTTTATCGCAACTGCGGATCGCCACCCACCGCGATTAGAATTGGTAGTTTTGTGTTGCATATAGGTACGAGTACCATAAACCAAACGGTTAACAGGAAAACCCGTAGTGTAATCGTTTTCGTTTTGTATAACTGCTTTAAACCTTTAGATTTATATATGTCACCGTAAAATTGTAAAAACCGTTAGATTGTAATAAAACTAGTGAAATTGTAAAATGCTGATAGACTTCCGACGCGAATATTCTGCCTATAATAATTTAACACAATATTTTTCGTTACATTATAAATCTTTCGGCATATTTTTACAATCTCGTTAGTTTTATTACAATCTAACGGTTTTTACAATTTCACTGTGACAATTAAGACCGGGTCCTTTTCGATAATTTCGTCGGCGAAGTTCGAAATCTAAAAATCTATGGGATTTGACATAATTAAGTCATCGAGCGACATGTCGCTTGCCAAATCCTATGTCAAATCCCAAACATTTTGTTTTCGAACTTCGCCGTTAAAATTATTGAATGTGAAACCTATCTTGACTAAAGGCTCTGTTACACAATCGTCTAATAAGTACCGAATAGCTTATCTGGCAGTTCGAGCGACGGAGTCAAAACATGCAAGCTATCTGACAATTATAAGACTAGCTTTTGCAAGATGAAGAAGTTTTCGAATTAGTTTATGAGAAGAGAGAGAGATATTAAAGACCATCGAGAACAGGAGAGGAAATATGTTAGGACACTTGATACGGCACGACAACTTTATTAGAGGAATAATTGAAGGGAAGGTTGAAGGTAGAAGAAAACGTGGAAGGCCGAGAAGAACTTTTATGGACCAGGTGAAGGAGAAAGTGATGGTCGTGTCGTATCAGGAGGTCAAGAGAAGGGCGGAGTGCAGAGAGGAATGGAGAAAGCTCCACTGACAAGAGCGAAGCTTTTAAATTAGAATGAATGAGTTTTTGCAAAGTCCGCGTGGAGTTCGGTTTCCATGCAAAATTTAAACCCCTTAGGGGGTGAATTTTCAGAAATCCTTTCTTAGCGGAAGCCTAAGTCATTACAACTATCTGTATGCCAAATTTCAGCGAAATCCGTTCTGTAGTTTCGGCTGTGCGTTGATAGATGAGTCAGTCAGGTTTGCCTTTTATATATTAAGAAGAAGATTGTGAAAAAGGCCCTAAAAAGATGGAGCGACAAAGAGCGGATACCTCTCTGAAAGACCCACAAACTTAAACTCCCTTCGCTCTTTGAGCTATAATGTACAGAATGTGTCTGGTTTTGTGGGGGTCCATGGTACCATGGCTGTATGCCACTCACCTAGCGTCCGCTGGTTTAAGGACTACTTAGACATCGGCCATTCAAAATCCCTAGGCTTGATGTTTCTCAGAAATTAAATTCTACAGATATTAAAAAATACTTTTAGGCCTATGTAGGCTTTGTATGTAGGCCTCAAAACTTTTTTTTTTTTTTGTAATTTCCATATAGGTTTTTAAACAACACTTATAGAATTGTTCTATATGATGCCTATCATCGGTTCGGAAACTATCCCGGCGAGAAGAACCTTGCGTGAGAAACTCGCGCGGGCCACCTTTTAGTAATAAGATAGGAAAATTGTTCTTTTAATATTTATTTTTTTACAATGTAGTAACTGTCAATAGTCAAAATACATAATGTACATAGAAGCAGCCTTGTAGGGCGCCATCTTATTCCCAAGGTGCAATCGTTAATGAAATAATTGACTTTATAATGAGCTTTAGCACGAAAACGTTCTTTAACAATTTTTGGAAAGATATGAACGTTACCTACGTCATAAACTACCCGCGTTAAGGCAATTGATTTAAGGTGAAATAGTGCGTCCGTATATTCACGTCCACAGCCTCTCCGCTAGTGGAAAGTGGAAACTATCGCCAGTGGAAACTGTAAACTATAATATATAGGGCCGCTTATCTAAAAGGTCTGTCCGGATTTATTGCACCGTTTAACTGCAGGTCACGGATTCGAGTACAGTTTGTAAATGCAGGTATAGAATTGAAAAAGTTAATTTATAAAGTTAATAAAATTCACATGAAAAAGTTAATTATAAGCCTTGGACGGTTGGGCCGCTTGGCTAAACTTAAAAGCGCTTTTGGCAAAAATTAAATAAATAAAAAGGCAGCAAAGGCGGTGTGCCCTTTATACCCAAATGGACTCAACCCTTAAGATATTAATAAAAGTACAATTAAAATAAAATACTTAACCCTTTAGGTATTCTAAACGTTAACAATGTTTAAATTCGACCAAAATAATTAAATTAATACTCGTATACTGCGTGTGTCGTCTTGAGGTTAAGAAATTTTAATAGCAGATGAAAGGTTTAATTTTATATTTTAATGTAACTTAATACATTTAGATCTCATAAATTATTTTTTCACATTTTATTTTATTATTTAATAAATATTATTTAAAATATCCGTTTTGAGGGTTCCGTAATATTCAAGGAATCCTTATAGTTTCGCCCTTCCGTCCATCTATCTGTTCGCTCTTCTAGTTTCTGTAATTATGAACATAAGTTGATGAAATTTGGTACGGTTATGTAATGTGTATAAATCTCAGTTGGCATCATGAAAAAGAATCAAAGATTTTAGGGGTGGCTCTCCATACATGTGAAGAGGAGATGAAAATTATTTTTTTATCTACCCCGTCGTGTGAGGTATCGTTGGATAGGTCAAATAAAGGCAACGTTTCGTATCAAATGTCTTTTTTACAAAGTCAACCATTTTCGAGTAATCGGCCTCCAAAGTGGTTTATAAGTTGGTCCCCCCTGGCACTTATAAACTATGCGATACTTAGAAACTTGAATTTCATGCTAAATACTCTTTAGGAAAATTATATTGAACGAAATCGGACAGTAACTTTTGGAGTTATTTGAAGAACCCTATTACGCGTTTATAGTTACGAAGCCCTCCTTAGACATGTTCTGATATTCTCTTGATTAGGTTATTAATTTCTAATGATACTACTTAAGTACTTACGATTTGACGTAAATTACAACACCAAATTCCTTCTACTTACAATCAGCTGATGGAACACGCAAATTTTTATTTGGAAAATACAAATTTTAATCAAAAGAAAATATGTAATCACAATTTATAACAAATAAACCTTGTATCTATTAATACAAAAATTACAACCCAAAGTGGGGTTTTTAAAAAAAATGCAATTATTTGTATGTAAACAGTGTATCTGTCTAACTAGTCTAGTGTAAATCTAACGGGTTTTACAATTTTACAGTGACATATATATGTCACCGTAAAATTGCATAAACCGATAGATTGTAATATTACTAGAGATATTGTAATAAGTCGACAGACTGTCAAATAAAAATTTCTCCTTACAATCTCCTTAAAATGTACGCATTATTTTTCGTTATCATTAGTAATATGAAAAAGAAAACAAATATGGCGGCGCGGGGCACTTGCCGTTTAACCACTCGGCACGGTAAATATTACAATATAACTCAAAGTAACGTGTAAATTGTAAGAAGAAATTTTTATTTGACAATCTGTCGACTTATTACAATATCTCTAGTAATATTACAATCTATCGGTTTTTGCAATTTTACGGTGACATATACACAGTGTTCATCACAGCTTATGAACATTTTATTTTATTTTTGTATGCACTAGAAATAACTGATTACAATTACGTTTTTATCAGCCCTTTTCCTTAATTGTAACAACAATTCTCGGGTCTACCCGTGATTTGGACTTGTTTAAAACGCTTAACTCGCATTGTAAATAAACACAAACGCTCCATCAGCGATCAAAGTGAAGGCATTTAATTTAACAGCCACAAATAAATTCACTAAGTCGCTGGAATTCCAAATAACATGAATCTTTTATCGAGTACCGTCTAGCAACAATCAATTTAAATTAATAAACAGTTTATTACATTACATACAGCGGGCCTTGCAGAAACATTTGAGAGTAGCCTAAATGTAACGTTATAGTGTTTGGTTTTATTTGATCGCAAAATGTTCCGAAAAACAGCTTTATGTCAAAGAAGAAGGGGCAAACCGTCCCCACTACTATAGCACTACAAGTCATATATCAAATGAAAGGGCTTAAAAAGTGTGTAATTTTATTGTATGACAAAAAATCTCTAAACCATGGGAGAAAAAAGTTAATGAGGGTTAAAAGTTAAAAAAATCATCATTATATTATTGCACCATTTTATAGTGTTGCTCATAAGGAACAATTTTTGGAAAGTAATGGCATACAACAAACTTCATAAAAGTGGTATATTTTGATATAGTGCCTCATATTTTGAAGAAATGTATGAAATAATAATAAAATGCTAAAAAAAAGCTATTTCCTTAATTTTTTCGCACATAATTACTTTTTAGAAATTGTTTCTTACTTGAAACGCTATCGAATGATGCAATAATACAGAACGTATTTTTTTCCTAATTTGCGGGTTCGAATCCTGGCCAGGAAAATTGGTTTATATAAAATCTAATGATGCAGATAAAACAATTACATTAAAATACATATAATTAAAGCAAAAATTATTTTAAAAAGATTATGAACTGAAAAAAAGTAAAAAAAACATATATTACATGGTGAACTATTATTCTGGGCGTTGTAAGAGAAGTCAAAAACAAATTAGGAATAGCAATTTAGCCCAATGGAGTGTCGAGTCCGACTTGACGAAAAGATAAACTGCATCATTAGATTTTTAATACTTAACTCAATTTTCCTAGCCAGGATTCGAACCCATAGATTTAAAAAAAAATACATTCTGTCTATTGCACCATTCGATAGTGTCGCAAGTAAGAAACAATTTTCAGAATGTAATTATTTGCGAAAAAATTAAGGAAATAGCTTTTTTTAGCATTTTATTATTATTTCATACACATTTTCAAAATATGAGGCAGTTTATCAAAATATACCACTTTTATGAAGTTTGTTGTATACCATTACTTTCCAAAAATTGTTCCTTAATAGCAACACTATAAAATAAATATTAGGTAGCAATATTAGGTAGCAACACTATAAAATGGTGAAATAATACAGGGTGATTTTTTAAACTTTTTTTTAACCTTTAACCCTCATTAACGTTTTTCTCCCATGGTTTAGATATTTTTCGTCATACAATAAAATTACACACTTTTTAAGCCCTTTCATTTGATATATGTCTTATAGTGCTACAGTAGTGGGGACGGGCTTCATACAAAAATGCCCCTTCTTCTTTATAAACGCACTAGCATTAATTTCCCGCGGCTTTGCCCCGGCCTCGCCCGCGTGAAATTAGATTTTAAACTTTCATCCCCTATTTTACTCCCTTGGGGGTTGAATTTTGAAAAATTCTTTCTTAGTGGATGCCTACGTCATATATTCGTATTCCTCATACATGTGTAAAATTTCAAATTTCTAGCCTTAAGGGCGTGGCCTGTGCGTTGATACATCAGTAAATCAGCTTTGCCTTTTATATGTCACCGTTAAATTGTAAAAACCGTTAGATTGTAATATTACTAGAGACATATGACAGCTCGACACTCGATTTTCAACTCTATTGTATTAGCACAGTGTTCTATCTTCAGTGCTCTAAATTTTCCCACGCCTTACGCATTCCGGTTTTTATTGTATAGTCACAACTCCCAGCGCAGAGTTATATTTTCAATGCTCTGAATTTTTCAGGGCCTGCCGGTTTCTGGATCATATAATATGATAATATATCCTGTCACTGTAAAATTGTAAAAGCCGTTAGATTGTAATATTATTTATATTACAATCTAACGGCTTATAATAATAGAGAGATATTGTAATATGTCGACAGATTGTCAAATAAAAATTTGTCCTTACATATGTAGGTACGCATTATTATTTTTCGTTAAAATTATTAGCATGAAAAAGCAAACAAATATGGCGGCGCGGGGCACTTGCCATTTAACCAATCGGCACGGCAAATATAACGAAAAATGCGTAAATAACGTGTCTGTCGACATTTTATAATATCTCTAGTAATATTACAATCTAACCGTTTTGACAATTTTACGGTGACATATATATATAGAAGATTAAGAAGATTCAATTTAGACGTAAATTCTATGTTAACTTTAGTATTTGAACCCCATTTGTGTTGGTTTATAAAACAAGGGTAAGGAAGACGGACGGTTTAACGGCTAGTTTATTAGTTAGTCAAGTTGATAATTCACTTGTAATGGTTCCCTGTAACTAGTTAGGAGTTAGCGTTGTTCCTATCGGGTGTTTTATTTTGTTTTTTTTTTTTTTTTTTTTATGAAATAAGGGGGCAAACGAACAAACGGGTCACCTGATGGAAAGCAACTTCCGTCGCCCATGGACACTCGCAGCATCAAAAGAGCTGCAAGTGCGTTGCCGGCCTTTTAAGAGGGAATAGGGTAATAGGGGAGGGTAGGGAAGGGAATAGGGTAGGGGATTGGGCCTCCGGTAAACTCACTCACTCGGCGAAACACAGCGCAAACGCTGTTTCACGCCGGTTTTCTGTGAGCCCGTGGTATTTCTCCGGTCGAGCCGGCCCATTCGTGCCGAAGCATGGCTCTACCACGTACTACCACGTTTGTAAAGTCTATGAGACTTATAAGAGTTAGAACAACGCTAACTCCTAACTAGTTAGGTTGTATTGTTACTTGTTACAGTTGTTAGTTTGTATTTTATAATCAGCACACAATACTAACATTAATTTTATGATTATTATGCATATTATTTATACAATTAAATAAAATTGATTAAATTTGGCACAGTTAAAGACGGTGTAAATACTGTGTATTATTCAGTTTTGACATCATACAATTATAATAATAATAATTTAACATTTGGCTCTCCATACATGTGAGAAAAATATTTTTTTATTCTACCACATCGTGTGGGATTTCGTTGAATAGGTATTTTAAAATAAAGGGAAGTTTTCATAAATTACTTTTCTTCAAAGTCAACCATTTTTGAGTAATCAGCCTCCGAATTGCTTTGTAAATTGGTCCCTCTGGCATTTCTAAACTATAAGAGATAGAAGCTTGTGAGTTTCCATGCTGATAGATCATGCTAAAAAATCTTTTGAAATTTTTTTAAATCGGTCTTTTGAAGTAATTGAATGAAAACCGTGGGTTGATAGTTACGGAACCCTCTTTAGACATGTCGTGACATGCTCTTGCCTAAAGTCTAATGATGAGATTCTGGATGAAGTTTAATGTTTAAATATTTAAATTTATATCGTGTTTTTATTTTGTTAACCTTTTTTCTATTTACATTTACACTGGTCTGGCAAGGTTAAAGTTTCAACTAAATTATCTGGCTTTTTTTTCTCCAACTCTTTAAACATTATACTAACACTATATTATCAAAATTTCAAATTGCCTCAAACATGTTATTTGGGGATTTGAAAATTCACTTTTTAAAAATTTGTATATTGACTTAGCCCCGCTTCTGATCAGCCAGACGCAGGTCTCGTGTTGAGGTACAATAGAAGTACAGGACAGGTTTCCGCTTACCTTAAAAACCTGTTCTAAATTTCCTAGTAGCTCTTGGACTATTATGACCGACTACGGCGAAGCCAAAACGAAGGTTTGATTTTATTGATTATAATAATAATGATTTTGGCAGTTTATACCACCATAGCGCATAAATTACTGGTCCGGTATCAATAAATGAGGTGTCAATAGATTCGTTATAATAGCCCGGGTAACATAGGCTTTATTATTTAGGTATTCGGTAGATAGTTTTGCTGAAAAATTGTAGTTATGTATTTTTAAGTTTAACAATTTTTAGGGGTTGAACATGGAATAAAACATCACGAGTGTCCATAGGCAGTGGTAGTCGCTTAGCATCAGGCGATTCGTCTGCTCGTTTTCTTATCCATTTCATAAAAAAAGTTTAAACTTGAATATAATATTACTACCCTAAATTGCGGGCTAGATTGCCGTTTTGTCCAAAGTGAACGCTAAGGCCGCTGCCTCGAATCACGCGGTGAGCGGGGCGGCGGCGGGAAGTGACAGCAGCGACGACGGCCGACGAGCGCAGGCGGGCGCCAAAGTCGCGCGTGTCAGAAATGCAGTCCTGTCAAGCGGTGTCTATGGCGGCGCGTTAACAGTCAAATGTAAATTAATTATTATTTATTATTATTATTTCGTGACGACTACTTTATGATAACGACGACCCACATACTTTTAATGACGACCTTTGTGGCTCAGTGGTTGACCGTGTTGGTGCTCAAGCGAGGGGTTGCTTCGAATCCAGCTGAAGGAACAAAAAGTTTTTCTGTGTTTCTGGGTCATGGATGTATATAATTATGTGTATAATAAAAATCTTAAATATTAATATGTGTATGGTATAAAAGTATTAAATATATTTCCGTTGTCTGGTACCCGTAACACAAGTTCTTCGAGAACTTACCACGGACCAGATTGACGTGGTGTGAAGCGACCATAGATATTATTTTTATTTTTTATTTTATTTTAATTACCAATTTAATTTAATTTGTACAACAAATTGTCCAATGACCCATATGCCGTGTTCACATTTACCAATATTATATACGCGTATTTTATTAATATTTAGGCTGGGCCTTTATTGGAATCTCTTTGGCCGGAGAAAATTCAGAGCAATGAAAATAGAACTCAGAACCTCAATTCTCCTAATTAACTTACACTTTAATTTTACTTTTATCGTATTATAAATGAAACGTCTTGATATCATAAACTGATTTTTGGGGTTTGAACCAATCAAATCGGGTTTAAAGTTGGTTTGACGTTTATGAGAATACAGTCTTGCAGTTTTAACATATCGGGACTGGATCTTAACTGTACTTTTGAATGATTTAATTAGCAAAAGATTTAAAATCGAACACACAGCGATGACCATAGATTATATAGATATATATAGCTGGAGAGCTACTAAGAAATTTAGAGTAAGTATTTGAGGCACGTTGAAACCGTGTCCTGTACTTCTCCTATTGTACCTCAACACGAGAATGCAGGCCTTTTTTTTTTTTTTTTTTTGATATCGCAGGGGAAAGGACGTTACGCCTTCCCCGGGAGGGGTATCCCGGGGATATGTGGGACTCCCGACGCGACTCGCCGGTTTACCCACTAAAACTGAACCTGCGGATTGCCATCAGCCGCTATAATGGGAAGTGTCCCGGATCTGTCTAACACAGGACACCCCCCGCGACCGGCCGGTCTACCTCTATAGGGACCGGACTTCCACCACAATTAGGGGTCACTCCGACAACCTGGAGTGTCCCCCTCGGCGCCGGGACTAGCTAAGCCGGGGAGGTTCCCATCCTCTCCCGGAGCCCCGGTTAGACAGGAGACTATTGGAGGAGGTTCGCATAGCGACGCCTCCTCGCTCCCGTCCTACGCCGGCGGAGCGGAACAGAGGATGGATCCATCTCTCTGTCCCGCTCCGCGGCCTCTTTCTGCGAAATGACGGATTCGCAGAAAGAGACCGCCGCCTGCCAGGCCTCATCGCTCTCGAGCATGCAGCGCACCACACTCGAGAGCGAGAGGTCCCGCCCAAGCACTGCCACGAGATCGTGGCGCTGCACGGCCCATCTGTCGCACACCTCTAAGGTGTGCTGGGCCGTGTCACGAGAATGCAGGCCTGGCTAGTCAGAAGCGGAACTTAGCCAAGTTACAAATTTTTGAAAAGTCCATTTTTTAATGCCAAAAATCCATGTTTGAGGCGCTTTGAAATTTGGATATACAGTTAGTTTAATGAATAAGAAGTTGGGGGAAAAAAAGGCCATGTAATTTAGTTGGAACTTTAACCTAGCCATGTCAGTTTAAAAGTAAATAAACTGGCTTTCGATTCATGATTTTCTGACATCTATTGGTCATTTTATGAACTGCAATATACGTACGGGCGAAAATGCGACATCTATGAAGCCCTCAAAGAACTACGTGGTCAAAAAATGAAATAATTGCGTATTGTGCAATAAACTTACTCGTCAAAATGTATTTATAAAACAAATAGGTATTAATGAAATAGAAATGGCATACGAACCAGCATAACCTACCATCTACATGTTTTAGATAATAGTTTAGTTAACTATAAACGTAAAAGCGACATCTAGGCTTGGCTTGACACACTACCGCGTGTCTAGATTTGTTTTTTATATACAATTTGTCGAGTAAATTAGACTATTGCACAATATATAATTTTATTGCACACAATATTGTATAAACAACGAATGGATGTCTTCGATTTTTATAGGAAAATCAATTAAAAACGACTCATATCGACTTTGCGAAAATTATCAAGACCACGTAGTTCTTTGATTCTTCCTAGATGTCGCTTTTACGTTTATAGTTAACTAAACTATTATCTAAAACATGTAGATGGTAGGTTATGCTGGTTCGTATGCCATTTCTATTTCATAATACCTATTTGTTTTATAAATACGTTTTGACGAGTAAGTTTATTGCACAATACGCAATTATTTCATTTTTTGACCACGTAGTTCTTTGAGGGCTTCATAGATGTCGCATTTTCGCCCGTACGTATATTGCAGTTCATAAAATAACCAATAGATGTCAGAAAATCATGAATCGAAAGCCAGTTTATTTACTTTTAAACTGACATGGCTAGGTTAAAGTTCCAACTAAATTACATGGCCTTTTTTTTCCCCAACTCCTTATTCATTATACTAACTGTATATCAAAATTTCAAAGCGCCTCAAACATGGATTTTTGGCATTAAAAAATGGACTTTTCAAAAATTTGTAACTTGGCTAAGTTCCGCTTCTGACCAGCCAGGCCTGCATTCTCGTGTTGAGGTACAATAGGAGAAGTACAGGACAAGGTTTCATCGTGCCTCAAATACCTACTCTAAATTTCTCAGTAGCTCTTGGGCTAATACTAGTAGCGGTGACTTTGGTGCCGCGTGCACGCGTCGCCGCGCCGCTACTGTTACTACCCGCTACTGCGAAATTTGAAGCTGCGGTCTAAAAGCTACTATAAAATATTAGTAAAACGATCGTGTATGAACAATGTTTGCAGCGTGCAACAATTACGTAACAACTGCGCTGTTGTTTGCCGTTGTTCAACAACTTCCAATTATATTTAGTTGTTCTAACAGATATCTTTCAATTATCTAAACCTATTCGCCTGTAAAGATTTAAGAGTACGCTGCCATAGATCTAGAAATAGGGTAGACAAGCAAACTGTTTTTTGACGTGAACACTTTTTAACCGAAAACAGAGGGGTGTAATATGTGTGACGTGTCTGTCTGTGTCTTTGTCTATGTCTGTGGCATCGCAGCTACCAATCAGATGAACCGATTTTGATCATTTTTCTTTTGTTTGGAAGCTGTCATGATCAAGAGTGTTCTTAGCTATGATCTATCATCATCAACCCGCTCACTCCTTGACAATTCCGGCTTTACTTTCATTTTTTAATTAAATATTGCAATCAAAAAACCAAATGATCATAAATTCGTGAGATACAATTACACCATGAAACAAAGGAATAAAATTTTTCATAATGCTAATTGAGGACAATACATCGCCCGTATGGAAAGGAAAAGCAGCTCTTTTAGGTCTGAGTTTTTAGTAGCTTATAGTTAGGTTGAAATTTATTTGAGAACATGTAGAGCACCGAGACGCAACACGATGCGGTGCGCACGTTTTAACAGCGATACGAAATCGAAATTGCGCGCGGCGTCGCGCAAAGCAGCACTGCTTAATATTATGCATTATGTCGCGTCTGGCTGTGTACCCTTACCCTGTTCTGCTCTAAATATTATTTACTAAATATGATGTATTAAGGTCGAATAAACATAAGCCCCGTAGACATGTCTAAATATAAATCTTTGTATGTGAATTATGAGCTGCTTTAATGATATATCAACACAACCCTTACCCGAAGAATATAATAATATAATATAATTTATATTACTAACGTAAAGAACCGTCATTCAACGATTTAGACGAATGACAGCTGGGGGCTATGTGCGTGCGGCTAGACGTATGCGGGGGCAGCGGGGGGCACGCGGGACGTGGGTTTTTTCAAGCACAAGGTATTCACATTCACAAGCGTGACACTCTTCAATAAGGAATATGCATAAAATATAAAAATAGCTTAAAACATAATATTATGATACTAGACAGAAAAATAAAGGAAATGGCGAGAAAAATTTCAATATCTGTTGATAAATGAGCAAGATATGAGCGGTCAAAATTCATAATCTATCTCTTTCTAGCAAAACAAAATTTAGTATGAACTTTCTATGAAAGTCGTGTCATGTGACGTCACGGTACACGTCCGATCTCTGTCTAATAGACTACTTTAAACGGTCATATCTTCGTTATTTTTAAAGATACCAAAAAAAATAATTTTACCATATGGTTTACCAAACAAGATATATCTATATAAAAAAATGCGTGCATATTCCCTATTGACAGCTCAAGCTCCGGCAAATGTCAGCCGTGTTGACACTTGACACCGAAATATTAGACCATGTATATGTCACCGTAAAATTGCAAAAACCGATAGATTGTAATATTACTAGAGATATTGTAATAAGTCGACAGATTGTCAAATAAAAATTTCTTCTTACAATTTACACGTTGTTTTGCGTTATATTGTAATATTTACCGTGCCGATTGGTTAAACGGCAAGTGCCCCGCTCCGCCATATTTGTTTTCTTTTTCATATTACTAATTATAACGAAAAATAATGCGTACCGACAGAGAAAATTTCTCCATACAATTGTATGGAGAAATTTTTATTTGTCAATCTGTCGACATATTACAATATCTCTAGTAATATTACAATCTATCGGTTTTTGCAATATTACGGTGACATATACAACCACCACATATTTTCACGACGCGACATCGCATCGTGAAACGACGCCGCATCGTGGTACGACGCGACGTCGTATCGTCTTTATAACTGGGAGCAGTAAATTGCTTAATTGTCTACGTAGGTACAATCTGCAAGTAACAATTTTGTTTTTTTTAATCCTTTTTAAAACATAAAGAAAATATATACAACTTGATAAATGTAGAAAGACGCCGTTTTGTACGGAACCTTTAGTACGTGAATCCAAAACGATCTTGGCCGGTTTTTTAAATAAATAAGCCAGCATTGGTAGGTAATGAGTTTTAAAAACACAACCAATATTAGCTTTAAATTCAATTTTCTTGTTTTTAGTTCACTTTTCTAAATCTTAGTGGGTGAACCTCAACCTCAAACCTCAACAATCCAGATTTTCAACTTGAAATTGAAAAGTCGACGATATTTTAAGTTAACAAATGGTCGGTAAGCTCGAAAATAATTTAAACTGCGTAAGTTTGCTCCTTCCTGCCAGCTCTCAAACTTGAGCGAACTTTAATCATTAAACTTTCGGTGTCAATACAAATAATTCCCGGTGTAGTTTATCCAGCAGACCTGTTAACGATATCAATTTACCGAGATCTAAGAAATAGCCATTTCTTAGATCTCGGATTATAGATAGCCATGTTTACTCGTTAAGAGCGGAACATATTAGATTTGTATTGAGTATTGATTAACCTAACTCATAACTGACTACTTAAAATGGATGGATGATGTGATGGAGTGGACTAAAATATACCCACAGTTGAAGAAATCTGCCCAGGATCGCAAAATATTCAGTATACCGCCAAACTTTAGTATGAAGATGGCACTCGAATCTCGATGATGATGATGATAGCTGATTACACAAGTCCACAAAAATTTGAAATCCTGGATCCTTTAAGAATGAAAATCTAATGAAAATCTGTCAAAATATGAAAGCACCTATACAAATTTCATTCGATAACGTTACATTTAAGCCGCTGTTAAATGTTCCTGCTACCCTGTTTATCTATAAGAAAACTCTCTCCAACACACCGATTGCGGTGACGGTGGCCGGTTTCATTGGACACGGCCAGTGACGCAGGAGTTTTTTGTAGTGCCCAAGTGTGTGCGCAGTACACAAGAGCACTCTCTCTTCCTTTACTCTCATAACCCAGTGGAACGGATAACCGAAACGACTGGCGAGAGATCTGGCGCAGGTCTGACTTTTTACATGCCCATCCGACACATGGATTAAATTTCTTGTCAGACAATCAGGTGATCAGCCAGCATTGTCCTAACCAAACTCGGAAACAACATTTTTTGTTGTTCCAATACGGGAATCGAACCCACGACATCCGAGCCAATCGAGAGCCAATGCTCTCACCACTAGTCCACAGAAGCTGTTAAGCCCTCTTTGTCTATATAATAATAAACAAGCTGTAATATGAACGTTTTCATTAGAGCATGGAGAATGCCGCAGTGGGCCATCTATTCCCGTCGACTGCCGCATGTTGGCTATTTCGGTCACCTTCATCTGTAAAGGGACTAACTAATACTACTCACGGGTCACTATTTAGGGCGATGATTTCAAGACTAAGGATGGGCTATGACGTACATTTGACAGAACAAATCTTTATACAAGAAAAAGTGACGCCCGCGCCATCTTGATTTCACTATACCTCAAAATAATAGACCTAGTATAACAACAAAATATGTCAGCCATCTTGATTTCACCATACTTCAAATAAATAACCCCGAAAGTAAGCTTATAGTAGTGGGAATAGTTTTTTCCTCAACAGGCATCGTCAGTAATCTATACTTCTATTACTAATATAATAAAGAGGAAAAGTTTGTTTGTTTGCATTGAATAGGCTCCGAAACTACTGGATCGACTTTGATGAAATTTGGTACAGATATAGATTAGACTATGGGGAAGGACATAGGCTAATTTTTATCACGGAAAAATGTACGGTTACCGCGAGATTTCCTTTTGCGCGCACGAACGCGCGTCATCATCTAGTATTAATATAATATTACTAGCTGTTTCCCACGGCTCCGCAGAAACACTGTACTTTTTCGGAATAAAAAGTAGCCTATGTTTTAATCCAGAGCCTAAACTACTACCATGCCAAATTTCATCGAAATCCGTTCACTAGTTTTTGCGTGAAAGAGTAACAAACATCCATTAATACATCCTCACAAACTTTCACATTTATAATATTAGTAAGATAAGATATTTTTGGCCCTGTTCTTCAAACTTGTGATTAAATTCAGATAGGTAATTCGCATATTTTGTCTCTGTCGCACGACATAAAGTACACTACGGCCGCTGTATCTTGACGGGTCTGAACATAGGCTCTGCGAACTTTAGCGCATGTACAACTCGTGAAGAAAACTGTTAATGTATTATTTTTATATACCTATGTACTAATAAAATGTCCCTAATACAGTTGACCAATTAATACAAATAAAATAAATACGAAAACACTTAGAAACAGCTAATGCGCAACCTTCTGCGCGAAGTTCAGACTCGCCAAGATACATCGGCCGTATTGTAAGCAGTGACAATTGACAAAACTTCCGAATAAACTATCTGACACAAACTTCAGAAAAGTGTTATATTTTGATAAACTCCCTCATATTTTGAAGAAGATCATATTGAACCATGATTTTTTAAACTTTTTTTCACCTTTTATAAGCCTCATTAACTTTTTTCTCCCATGGTTTAGAGATTTTTCGTCATACAATAAAATGACACACTTTTTTAACCCTTTCATTTGATATAATATGTCTTGTAGTACTACAGAAGTGGGGACGGGCTCAATACAACTCCGGGCTCCTTCTTCTTTGCATCGATTTGGATCATTCTATATATATATTAGCTGTTTATCTGTTCGTATCTATATTTTCTACTCCATGCTATAAGTATATAAGTATAATCGACACAATAATAGTATCTCTTAAATAAGCGATCTATAACTTTTTACCACAACACCTCTACTTTTATCATAACCCAAATATTTGCGGGTTATTTATTTAGTTCATAAGTTATTGACCTGGTCTGGTGGGTGAGAGGTCGTTATCTGAGGCGATACGACCTCCGACCTCGCTCGAGCCCTCTCGATACCTCTATTTATAGACCATATCAAAACAAATTACACATGAAATTTATATTTGTAGGTCGTTCCTAAATATAGGTCGAGAATTCTATAGGAAACTAGCCGATGTCCACGGCTCCGCCCGCGTAAATACAGTATCCCTCGGGAACACTGTATTTTTTCGAGATTAAAAGTAGCCTATGTTTTAATCCAGAGTCTAAACTACTACCATACCAAATTTCATTTTCAGTTTTTGCGTGAAAGAGTAACAAACATCTATCCATACATCCATCCATACATCCTCACAAACACATATTTAATATTAGTAGGATATATTGTAGGTGCGCTGTTTCGATGGACATGGGTTACAGGTTGTGTAGCCAACGGTCATGGGTTCTAATCGTAACGTACTGAGGCCGCTGGCTCGAACTTCGCTGCGAGAGGTGCAGGAGCGGGGCGGCAGCTGTGCTGTGAGAAAATTTTGTGGTTTAGCAGTTTAATATGTATCAGGAATTGGTCATACTATTTCCTGACAATAAGTTGCAACGCAGACGGCACACTTTTTGTGCGATCGAGTCTGCGGCGCAAAGAAATTCTACATGGCGCGCACAAAGTCGTTCGCGGATTTTTGACAGACTCAAAGCAGTGACGCACATCTTCGATCATTCTGTCAGCAGAACAGTAGAGACGTTCACGCTATGGAAATCGCGCAGAGATCGCGATGTATTATTTTATACTTGAAGTACAGAAAAAGAAGAAGAAATAGAGAATTTTGGGTTCATCCTATACTACTTTCGAAGAGATTACTGAAAGGACAGTTCCATATTGAACATTCAAATCTGAAACAACATCCGGATAAATTTTTCAAATTTCATAAAATGTCTGTTTCTACATTTTATGAGCTGTATTGCTGGTCTGTTTTGTATTTCTTGTATAAACATCGTTACATCGATCTCTGGCGCCATGGTATTATATCGCATACGTTACGTCCATCCTTAACAAATGCAGAGTGCAGACTAAAGCATAGATTATACAGATATATACTAGTAACTAAAGTGTGCGCCATGTGCGCCGTGTGCGTTAGCGTACGTTTAAGCAAACGTTTTATTTTTTGTGCGGCGCGGCGCGACGCGGTCTTCCCGAATTACACGGATTTTTTGTGCGCCGGACTTTTTGCGCGCCGTATGCGTTACTGCATATAATTTCATATGTTCTATTTTCACAGACTAAAAAGTGCGTCACGGACAGTCTGTCGCCTGCGCTTTCCCTAAGTGACTGAAGTAGTGTTGCCCAAATCAGTCTTGGTCTTGATCTTGCAGCAAGAGTCTCGCAAGAGTCTCGCAAGTCTCGCAATTACCTATTAGCCTATTGCTATTTATTAAACGTTATTTTAGATCTCAGAACAACGTTATAGAGTAGGTATTACGTTACGTTGTTATATTAAGTTGTTCTAATATCTAAAATAACGTTTAATAAATAGCAATAGGCTAATAGGTAATTGCGAGACTTGCGAGACTCTTGCGAGACTCTTGCTGCAAGACCAAGACCAAGACTGATTTGGGCAACACTAGACTGAAGGAAACACCAATTATCATAACTTCTAGCAAATTATACGGACGACCATGTTCAACATTCATTTTCCCCGACTGTACACATTATACAAAACTAAAGTGTGTAAAATATAATATAAATTAATTTAACTTTTACTGTGTGGTACTGCTGTACTACTGTTGTGCGGTAAATTTAACTAGTTGTTATTATTTAACTACACAACTTTGTACGTAAACTGTTTGCATACTGTAAATGTAAATATTTCAATGTATTGTTGTTATATAATTATTATATATTAGTTCATAGTATACTAAGGTTACTAGGGGTAAGAGTAACGTTACAAATAAAGGTAAGACATACTTTATTTTCTTTTTGGGTCGAAAGTGCAGTGCAGTGCAATTTCGGTTTCGATGCAGTCTCGATAAGTTAAAACAGCAAAATAGTATTCTCATAAACGTCAAACCAACATCATACGCGTTAACCCTTGGCTGGTATCGCTATTTTTGGCAACACTACTGGCATCGTGGGTCATATTTTACCCATACCAAAAAATATGTTGTAGTACGTATGCATTTGTTTTATTTATGTAAATAGGGATAGAAATGAAATAAAAAAACATTTTTTTACAAAATTATCTTAGTATAATTTTAGAATATTAAAAAGTTATTTAGTTCTACATGAATTTGTAACTAACCTAAGTTTTTGCACTTTTTGGTAAGATTGTGTTTAAAATGAAATAAAAAATATAAACTCTAGAAAAACTTTCACAAAAATAAATTAATGACACTTCTTATATCCTCTTAATAACAAAAAAGTATAATTATCATGAGATCAGCTAATAATTAAAAAAATAACAATCAAAATCGTGGGTCAAATGTGACCGGCCGGCTCCATATCTCAGCTCCTATGATGGTCACCACGCTGCACGTCCGCCCCCGTACGCAGCTTGCGACGTACTAAGAATACGTAGAAGCGCGCACTTGTACCATGAACATTAAAAGAATAATAACTAAAAAATTTTGCGTCTGGGTCAAATTTGACCCACGATACCAGCTAAGGGTTAATATTGGTCTTAACTCCAAAAATGAGATGATGATATTAAGACGATTCGAATCGTATAATATGTAAAAATGAGAATTGGGATTCCGGTGATAATTATTATTCAACTCAATTTTGATGGAGATGCGATGCATCATGGAACGTCCAGATATAAATATCAAATAGTAAGTCTACAGTCTACAGTCTACACCGAGCCGTCGACAAACTTTTCTCGCGGCGAGTTTGTAGACATATCTCGCTGTCTTCGACAACCTTGCTAGGGAGAAGTGAGCCAGTGCCCAATAATGAATATAATATGGGCTCATGTCGTACATTCTATAGTAAAATCAATATTCCATCGATATTTTATTCACTTGATGGCTTAGCGGCCGTTCATATCAGGACGCGATACGCTGCGGTGCGGTGCTGAATTACTAGTATAGTTCAAAATTGAACTTTATTTACTAGACAAGAAGATACAGATTTGATTGCAAGAGTTCTTTACGACCGTAGCGTGGCTCCACTCTTGCAATGAAACGTGTATCCTTCTGTGTACTAAATCTATACTAATATAATGAAGTTTGTTTGTTTGTATTGAATAGGCTCCGAAACTACTGGACCGATTTTGATTAAATTTGGCACAGATGTAGAGTAGACTACGGGGAAGGACATAGGCTACTTTTTATTGCGGAAAAATGCATGATTACTGCGAAATTTTACTTTTGCACGCTCGAAGTCGCGAGCGACCTCTAGTCTATACTAATAATAAAGTAAATAGAGTTCAATTTAGAATCGCTATCATAAAAATGCAACGCCGCGTTGCATTTCGTTGTGAAGTGACCCTTGAGCATCAGGCTTCTACTGCAGCAATAAATGTTATAGTAAAGTCGGTGATACACCTCATACCGTGCTACATAATGTTATAGATGTATAGATAGATGACCTCCGTAGCTCAGTGGTTAGCGCATTGGCGCTCAAGCCGGAGGTCGCGGATTCAATTCTGTCAGGGAACAAAAAGTTTTCTGTGTTCCTGGGTCATGGATGTGTAGGTATTAATATGTGTATTATCTATACTTCTATACTAATAATATAATAAAGAGGAAAAGTTTATTTATTTGTTTGCACTGAATTTGCTCCGAAACTACAAGGCCGATTTTGATGAAATTTGGTACAGATATATATTATACTAAGCGGAAGGACATAGTCTACTTTTTATCGCGGAAAAATGTACGGTTACTGCGGGATTTCCTTTTGCGCGCACGAAGTCGCGTACAACATTTATTATATATAAAAATATATTTAAAAAAATTCCAAGATTGTCTCGTTTGAAGTACAAGATAAGCACATTACAAGTATATTAAACTACAGACGTGTCATATTTATTCATGCTCTAAAAGTAACTCACTGAATTTATTTTGAAGCTATAAGAATTATTTAGTATAATATTTATTTTTCTGTCGTCGTGCAACAATATATCAATAATTTCTACTCTTATGTATGTAACATTTTGTTCTGTTCGAAAATTTAGAATGATCACCACATTCCGAATTTTCGAACGTTCGAATCTCTTTTTTTTTTAATTTATCAGAACTCCGAGCAAAGCTTGGTTACCCAGGTACTTTCCATTTATAAAAAAATAACTATGGAGCTACGCAAGGATAATAAATGTGTAAGGAAAAATTCTGAAGGTACATAATTTGCTTGTCTAAATCACAAGTAAATAATACGTGTATCTGTGGCTTAATATGCCTCGGTGGCTTCGAATGCCATTTTATAGGCGAATAGGACATTTCAATAAATTAATTATTCAGTTTAAGATCCTGCATGTTACAGACAAATTTTATATCATCATCTATACTTAATAATTAATAAAGAAGAAAATTTTGTTTGTTTGTTTGCATCGAATAGGCTCCGAAACTACAGGACCGGTTTTGATGAAAATTGGCACAGATGTGGAGTAGACTACGGAGAAGGACATAAGCTACTTTTTATCGCGGAAAAATTTATGGTTTCTGCGAAATTTACTTTACCTGTTATTTTTCTGTAATGTAAAAGAATTACACAGATTTAATTAAAATGTATGCAACGTGGAAAAGTTAGTTAAAATAATAATCGTATAGTTAAATTAAATATCCAGTTAAGCCTCATCGCAAGCCTGTGTTATTGTAGTAACAAGTTATAATGAAAATGAAATGAAATGAAATGAAAATATACTTTATTGTGCACAATCAGCTGTTACACAAACATATTACATATACATACAAACAATATTATATAAGCGATAGTACACAAAGGCGGCCTTATTACTAAACAGCAATTTCTTCCAGACAACCTTTGAAAGAAAGGATCAAATTGCTGGAGAAGGGTAAAATTGTGCTCAAAGTATACATATTATAAACATAAAATATATAATATGATAATATATATACTTAAATACATACATACTAGGGCTTAATATTAATAAACATAATATAAATATATACAATATTATACCTACGATTAATAATACTATAATTTATAACACTATAAATATAATATATAATTATTAACATGAGCAATTGAAGAAGCCTACAATATGATTTAAGTTTGGCACATACTAAGATAGTAGTCTTTTAGGTGAGATTTAAAAATATTTATAGATTTAGCTTGCTTTATTTTGGTAGGGAGAGAGTTCCAGAGTAAGACGGATTGGACGGAGTAAGAGGAGTGGAAATACTTAGTGTTGTGGATGGGGATATCTAGAAGGAGATTTGTATAAGACCGCAGCTCTTGCCTGTCGGAGCAACGGAAGCTAAATATGTCTTTGAGGTATTGAGGACTATTGGGATCAAATAGGATGTTATAAAGGAATGAGAGTACGCGGGCATTACGACGAAATCGAATCGGTAACCACTTAAGTTTTTTGCGGAACTCGGAAACATGGTCGAATTTGCGCAACCCAAAGATAAATCTTAAAGACAAATTCTGAAGGCGCTCGAGTTTGTCGAGTTGGTCTTCGGTCAAGTTGATGAAGCTAACATCGGCATAATCCAGGAGAGACAGGAACAATGAATCAGCTAAGGCCACCTTTGTGGGTATCGGCAGCACATAGCGAAGTCGTTTCAGGGAGTGCCACGTTGAGAATACCTTTCTGCCTATCTCTTTCAGTTGGTGAGACCAAGAAAGATGCTCATCAAAGTACACACCAAGATTCTTCACTACTTTACTGTATGGTATTGTTGTACCATTGATGAGCACCGGAGGTAAAGTATGCCAGTCAATTCTAGAGACCAGCCCCGGGCTGCCGATAATTATTAATTGAGACTTAGCGGGGTTAATAAGTAATCCATGGTCTTTGCTCCAGTCACATATGGCCGATAGGTCTCTGTTCATAACACCCACCGCCGCAGGCAACGCATCCAAAGTCGACTGGGTATAAATTTGCAGATCGTCTGCATATAAATGGAATGACGAAACTATATAAAAGGTGACGAAGTTTATAAAAAGGGCAAAGAGTAAAGGGGACATAACGCCACCCTGAGGGACACCGGCAGTTGTAACGGTCCAGTCTGAAAAAGATTCTGAAATTTTGACTTTCTGTCGGCGACCTACAAGGTAGTTTCGGAGGAACTGAATCACAGAAGGTGAAAGGTGAAGGGCCAGCAAACTGAGAAGGATATCATGGTCAATAGAATTGAATGCGTTACTAAAGTCGAGCAAAGTTAGGATGGTGAGCTTCTTGTTGTCCATACCAGACCGAATATCATCTGCCACCTTGACTAAGGCCGTAGTAGTACTATGACCCGTTCGGAAACCAGATTGATACCTACTAAGGAGATTATTGCGCGTGATGTATGTAGTAAGTTGGTGTAGTATAAGTCGTTCTAGAACTTTTGATAAGAAAGGAAGAATTGATATAGGACGAAAATCAGAAATAGTTTTAGGGCGAGAAGATTTAGGCAAAGGGATTATGTGAGCGGCTTTCCAGGTATCAGGAAAGGAACAGGATGATATACAAAAATTAAAAATATGTAAAAGGATGGGAGTAATTATGTCTAGGATCGGGATAATCATTTTGCGACTGATACCATCATCACCAACGGAGTTCGACGCAATCGACATGATTTGTCTTCTAACCTCGCACTCAGTGAATGATATGAAGGAGAACGGCTCGATGTTTGAGTTAGGTAGTAGGTAATTTTACTTAAAGTTTGCAACTTTATAGCCGGATCTAAGTTAGGTGAACAAGCAAAATGTTTATTGAGTAAATTAACATCAACCTTACAGGAATCACTAAAATCAGACTTTTTGCCAATACCAAGAGTTTTGAGGAATTTCCATGTTTTACTTGGATCGCCATTTTCAACTGAAGCATGGATATGTCGCCGTTGAGCATCTCGACACATAGTGTTGCATCGGTTACGCAATTTGATATATTTGGCCCGATGCTCATCGGAGTAACTTTTTTTATATTTTGCTTTTGCAGAATGTTTGGCATTAATGAGCAATTTTATTTCATTTGATAGCCATGGGGCTGGTAGATGCTTAATCCTAACGGGCTTAACGGGAGCATGCTTGTCGTAAAGAGATTTAAGTAAGCTATTAAAAATCTCAATCTTATCATCAACTGATTCAGCTGTGTACAGTGCTGACCAGTCTGTGCGGAGTGTATCTTCCCTCAAGCCATCTAGCATTCCGTTGCAGAAGTGTTCTACGTTTTTGTTTATGTGTGCGAACGTTAAACGCGACATAGATAAGGTCGTGGTAGGAGAACATTTCCGCTGAACTCTGACCATGTTTACTAACAGAATTTGGCGAAGATACTATGATCAGATCAAGCCATGAAGGACGGCAACCTGGAGAACAGTGTGTTGCGTTAAGGGGTAATAAGCTCATATTACATGAATCCAAAACAGACTTAAGATTCTTTGATCTACTATCATCTTTTAGCATACACGTATTAAAATCACCCATTATAATTGAATGAGTATAACTGGGCTTGTACGATTCAAGTATGCTTTCAAAAGATGAAAAATAGTTGTGATGCATCGATGGGCAGTAGAACACACCCAGAAGTATTTTACTGCAAAAAGATAATTGGATCTCAATGAGCAAATACTCAAGTGAATCCAATGGCGGGGGCTGGGCTGACGAACTAATAACAGTAAAAGAAATATCGGAACGCAAGTAGATCGCAACACCGCCACCGCCCCTTCCAATACGATCGTTACGGATTAATTTATAACCTGGCAGACTGTAACAAGTAGATGGTAGGCAAGGCTTAAGCCACGTCTCCGACACAAAGATGGCGTCTACATCAACTTGATCGAAGGAGGACAGCATATCAGCATAATGAGCTGGAATGCTCTGCGCATTAATATGAACGGCCTTAAAACAATTTTTGACTGTAGAAAAGTTACTTAAAATATTATCCCTTAGCGAAGTATATGAAGCACTTATAAAGCTATTATCGCTACTTATTGAGGAAGCGGAAAAAAAATCATCAGAAGAAGTTTTAAACACTTACGGATTTTGTCGCGGTGCACTTTTCTTTTGCCCGACGTTTCGGCTACTTTCCAGCAGCCGTGGTCACGGGTCAGTCCTCCCGTGACCACGGCTGCTGGAAAGTAGCCGAAACGTCGGGCAAAAGAAAAGTGCACCGCGACAAAATCCGTAAGTGTTTAAAACAATGAACAATATTCGCGTAAACATAAGAAATCAACATCAGAAGAAGTGTCAAAACTATTATTCATAGTGTTTTGTATTGTAAAACGAAACAATAAAACAAATATAGTATACTAATAATCCGTTCCGTTTCAGCCTGGTGACGTCCACTGCAGGACATAGGCCTCCCCCATAGATTTCCAGTGCGACCGGTCGCTCGCGGCCTGTATCCACTATACTAATAATAATATAAGAAAAATATATGTTATAACATACTAAAAATATAATAAAATTAGCTTAAATTATTTACCTACTTAAAACACCTCATGCCTACAGTGTCTTAAGTTATGTATAAGCATAATATTTAAACATGCAGTAATAAAATATATGCACTATTACAAATTAAAAGTAAAATAAAAACAGCAAAACAAAACAATCGAATAATAAAAAATAAAAACAGTATCAAGCAAAGCAAGTAGCTACTGCGTAAAACGGAATACAATCATCAGACACCTATCTGTCGTACATTGAAATGTCAACTGACAACTCTGACAAGTAACAGCTGTCAAAGTCATATTTTTAAAATTGTTAGAAAAAGTGAGTACATTTTATTTATTAAAACTAGTTTTTTAATATTATATATCTATGATTAAAACGTATAAAAGTAACTACAAAGCAATATACAAGATTTGTAATAACTCAAAAAGCGGGTGTAATTGCCTACATTGACCCTATATATTGTATATATAAAGCAACCAAGTTGAAAGGCAGGACGTATGACAATAAAAGAACAGCACACCAGCCTATAAAAATCCAACAAAGAATGATATGCTGCAACTAAAACTACACAAAAGCTAGTACGTCAGATAGGTAATAACTAAAACATAAAGATCACTAACACACAGGTAACTAAAAGTCAACAAAGATAAAACAAGAAGGGGAAGAAAAAGAAATAAATTAAAATGTTACTTTTTTGCTGACTTCTTTGTCTTTGTTCCAGCTGTGGTTTTACCTCTTGTTACGGGAACAGGTCGTTCGGTCAACACCATGGGCATATCAGAAGTAGGACCTGGAATAGCGTCCAGGTCAGCCATGCTGTGAGCACGGACTTTGGAGCCGTCAGGTCCAATTACAATTACCGAGCCATTGTGTGTCCAGCATTTTGAGACTCCAAAACGTTGTCTGGCTGCCATGAAGATATTGTGCCTCTTCTTAATTAGGAATTCTGATAAAGTGTTGCCAGAGTTTTTTAAGTTGGTCTTAGCTGCCCATATCTTATTACGGACTGCGAGATCATGAAATTTAATCAAGATAGGTCGTGGCTTAGACTCAGTCATGCGACCCAAGCGATGACAGTATTTAACTGACGATATATCAACATCTGGAAGTTGCAACTGTGTTGAAATCAGTGATGAGATAACTTCAAGCTCAACTTTTTTATCTTCAGAGACTCCGTGAAGTAGTAAAATTTTCCTTCTACGTCTCATCTCAATTTGGTCCTGCACATCCATCAAGACTTCAATCTGTGACTGCAGCGATTTCAGAGCCTCCAAAACAAAAGATTTGAATGCACTGAATTCCGATGCCAATGCTGATGTGGTACCTGATGCTTGACAAGAATGCAACTCTTGCTGGAACTCGGTCATCTTGTTGTTAAACAACTCATTCATTTGGTTGATGGATTGCTTTAGAGACTCCATAATATTTATTTTTAATATTCTTCAATAAATAAAAACGCACTTCTTACAAAGTGCAGGTGGTGGTAATAAGTGTTTAAATATTGGGTGTTTGATAATACCAACAAAGGAAATAGTGACACTGATAGGCACAGGTAAAAATAATTACATAATATTATTTATAACACTATTAAATATAATATTTATTGAGGAGCAGTTAAAACTACGTATTGACTTTTTGCACGTCTACCCTCCTATAATCATGGCTTAAAGTGATAGTCACCGCCGCGCCGACGGCTTACTAACTAGATTAGCAATCAGTGTTAGCCTACATATATCTTACTAACTCACATACAAGTTTGAACTTACAACTTACAAACTTTTTAAAAGTAGCAAGTCTTAAATGGCCACATCAAGTGGATGTACTATAAAACACCAACTTCTGAAGATCCTGCATGCATCCTCTTTGACAGTTATCAGTAGAAATGCATACACATAATGTTATTACTAATTAGCTCTCAATAAAATTAATTCATTTTAGATATGCTGTACTTATTTTTATTTGATGGAGAATATTGCTGATATTTAAGACTTGTCATGATTGATGATGATTGAAACATGCGAACAACAGGTAATCTATTAATTTCTTGATCAAAAGTGTAAATAGCAAAATGTCCAAGACCTTTTTATATGATTGACACTATTGACACTTATGACGGCTATTATGTTACCAGTGCTGGATTTGCTGGCTGGACGGTGAGTAATGCGTTTAAGTAGCAAATCGACTGTGTAGCAAAACGTCTAACTATTGAAACATCTATATTTTCGAGACGGAAATGGGCAATTTATTTCGGAGGAATGTATGGTCCTTACTCCCTGAGGATAGTCTCACATTCTTGTAGAGCGAAGTTAGGACGGGGAAATTATTAGCGCCCAACGTAATTCCTGTTTCTCTAATTAACCTTTTTAATGTGAAACTTCTATATAAAATGACACTTGAGTTAATTAAGCTATTAGAGTTTCAAAGCTGAACGACCGCCATTTTTCATTTAATTTCGTCACGTCAAAGCTGATCAAAGCTGTTTCAAGTCTCATACACCCCCCCCCCCCCTCCCACACACACACTTATCACACACTAATCCCCCTTCATATTTTTCTCTAGCCGCTACTGACTTCAAACCAGGTCAAATTACGGCTTATAATTCGGAGCCTATTCGATGCAAACAAACAAACAAACTTTTCCTCTTTATTATATTATTAGTATCATAGATGTATTATAATATTAAAAATTGGATTAGTATAGACTAGCGACTCGCCCCAGCTTCACGGGCGCAATGTATTAGACTAGGGTTACACGGTCAGTCTGGCATCAGTTCAGTCCATCAGCGTGATCCAGACTGACGAAAGAATGATCGTGTAACCGTGTGATTGACGGACTGATAATTTTTTTATTATATACTATCCGGCAGTGGCGAAGCGTGTATAGAAGCCGATTCCCATCGGCTTCCCTTTTGTGTTGGATACATTTCAGTAACTATGACAAATTATTTTGTAAACTAATTCACTACAGCAATGACTTATTGTACAAGCTATAGCGTGATGTAGGGCCGCGCGAGCGCCATCTATGCAACGGACATCACAATATCACATAACCCGATGAATAACGGCTTATCGCATTGTATAAAAGACCTTATTTCGTTCGAAATAAAGTTGAAATTTAAATATGCCGTCCTATTGGACGGCCAGTTCGAATTTTGAAAATCGTAATACGGTGTCTGAGGGTTTCAGCAATGAAATATATGTTTCATTCTATAATAGTCATTATTTCGTTTGTTTTAAGGTTAAATTCAAACTGTAGGCCTAATGGCTCTTATTACGTTTTGGAAATGAATGACAAAGTATTTGTACAATTTTATTGGTCGAAATTATCATTAAACTAGCTGACCCGGCAAACTTTGTTCTACCTTAGAGGCAATAAATGAGCAGATTTTGGATTTCATTAAGTGCAATTTTTCATTAGGATAATAGATATAATTAAAAAGAAATCAATTATTTTAATGATTGTTAAAATGGGCCATGTATTTTGGTGCATGGGTTGCAATCTTCAGTAAAGCATCTCGTAATAGACGACATTTTTCGTTTTATTATCAGGCGCAAGAATAAATAACGCAGATTGTCTTCCGATCCGTGAATATGCCACATATAATTGACCAGGTGAAAAACATGGATTTTGTAGATTCAGATCACAAACTTTCAAGGATTGGCCTTGTGACTTATTAATGGTCATGGCGAATGCAAGACGGATGGGAAATTGAAGTCGTTTGAACTCAAACGGCATATCGGTATTCGGTAGGGATCATCGGGATCTTCGGAATGAGAACTTCCTCACCTTCGAATTTTCCTTTGAGTATCGTCGCGTAAATCACATTATTTGTAAATCCCTAAATCTCCTATTTACTAAATCCCCAAAAATATTTTTCTGCGATAAATAGTAGCCTATGCTCTTCCTCGTAGTCTACTCTATGTCTGTGCCAATTTTCATGATGATCGGTTAAGTAGTTTTACGTAAAAGCGTTAATACAGTTGTCCACAGGAACCGTACATTTCCCGCGATAAAAAGTAGCCTATGTCCTTCCCAGTGGTCTACTTTATATCTGTGCAAAATTTCATGATGATCGGTTAAGTAGATTTTACGTAAAAGCGTAAATACAGTATTCCACGGGAACCGTACATTTTCTGCAATAAAAAGTAGCCTATGTCCTTTTCCGTGGTCTACTTTGTATCTATAGTAAATTTCATGGTGATCGGGTAAGTAGTTACGTAAAAACGTACAGTATTCCACGGGAACCGTACATTTTAATGCAATAAAGAGTTACCTGTGTACTTCCTCGTAGTCTACTTTATATCTGTGCCAAATTTCATGATAATCTGTTAAGTAGTTTTTACGTAAAAGCGTAAATACAGTATTCCACGGGAACCGTACATTTTCTGCAATAAAAAGTAGCCTATGTCCTTTCCCGTGCTCTACTTTATATCTGTGCTAAATTTCATGATGATCGGTTAAGTAGTTTTTACGTAAAAGCGTAAATACAATATTCCACGGGAACCGTACATTTTCTTGCAATAAAAAGTAGCATATGTCCTTCTTCGTGGTCTACTTTGTATCTATAGCAAATTTCATGATGATCGGGTAAGTAGTTACGTAAAAGCGTAAATACAGTATTCCACGGGAACCGTACATTTTTATGCAATAAACAGTAACCTATGTTCTTCCTCGTAGTCTACTTTATATCTGTGCCAAATTTCATGATGATCGGTTAAGTAGTTTTTACGTAAAAGCGTAAATACAGTATTCCACGGGAACCGTACATTTTCCCGCGATAAATAGTATCATATGTCCTTTTCCTAGTTCTAAGATACCTCCCTACCAATTTTCAGCCAAATCGGTTCAGCCGTTCTTGAGTTATAAATGGTGTAACTAACACGACTTTCTTTTATATATATAGATAAGCCGCTCGGAGACCGGTTATGGTCTCTCATTGGTTGAAAATCCCAAACATTAGAAAATTTCTTTTGCCATTTTTATGCAAACGACAGTCGACTACATTCCATATTATGCGTTGTAATTTCGTTATAAATTATTCGCTAGTTTCTTGTATTATTGTAATTTGTAGTGTATACTGTAGTGTAAAATATTATATTTATATTGTGAAGTGTACTTATTTGGATTGTAAATTGCATTATTGTGGTGAGTAGATTCTAGTAGGCATAGTATTTACATTATTGAAACGATCGTGAATTTCTTAAAATGGCGTTAATACATATTGAATCAAACGAAACTCTAACTCTGTACCGAAATAGATAGAATCCCACGAAGCAGCCTCTAGGTATGTATTTACTATGTACTTGTTTAATATGCATAAAGACCATAGTGGCTTCCCTCTGCGGAAAAACCACCCTTCGCCACTGCTATCCGGCCATCATTCTGGCGTCAGTCTGAGACTGATGGACTGAACTGATGCCAGACTGACCGTGTAACCCTAGTGTTAGATGTATATCTTACTCTTAAATCACTCTATCTATTGCTGAGAACTACATTAAAATCCGTTGAGAAGTTTAAAAGATCTAAGGGAACAAGAAAGGAACCGACTTCATTTTTTGATTGTCCATAGTACTCCCTTAGTTTTACTGTGAATTTATACTATGTCTTTACATTCATACTAGTGCTGTTGCCCGCGTCTCCGCCCGCGTAAATACAGTATCCCACGGGAACACTATACTTTTTCGGGAAAAAAGTATTCTGTTTCAATTCAGCGCTTAAACTACTACCATACCAAATTTCAGCTCAGTTCGTATCTAGTATCTAGTATCCACTCAGTGGTTTAAATAAATAAGTCATAAATAAGTCAATATATTCGTTGAAATTAGTTAAAATATCACATTATTTACTGCACCTGTTTCAGATGTTGTTATTCAGAAGCAATTACGCTGACATCCAGCCTAATTTTATCTTTGATCGCCTTGGGAAAATTTTCCATAATAAAATTCCCAGTGCCCTTTTTTAGGGTTCCGTAATACTTAAGGAACCCTTATAGTTTCGCTCTGTCCGTCTGTCTGTCTGTCTCTCTGTCTGTCTGTCTGCGCCTCTAGCTCCTGTAATTATGAATATAAATTGATGAAATTTGGTGCAGTTATAGATTGTATATAGATCACGGTTTCGGGTTCATACAAAAATTATAATTTTATATTTTAGGGGTGGCTCTCCATACATGTGAAGTGGGGATGAAAAATATTTTTTCTCTCTACCCCATCGTGTGGGGTATCGTAGAATAGGTCTTTTAAAATAAAGGCAAGGTTTCATACGTTACTATTTTATAAAGTTGACCATTTTTGAGTAATCGGTCTCCAAAGTAGTTTGTAAGTTGGTCGACCCCCTAGCATTTTTAAACTATAGGAGATAGAAACTTGCAAATTTCCATACTGATAGATCATGCTAAAAACTCTTTAGGAAAATTATTGTGAACCAAATCGGACAGTAACTTTTAGAGTAATTAAAAAAAAGCTTATTACGCGTTTATAGTTACGGAACCCTCCTTAGACATGTCCTGACATGCTCTTGGTTAGGTTATTATTAGTATTTGTTTGTATCATCGATAAAGAACTTATTACTACCCTCCGAAGATTCTTACGGAACTATCACGAAGGAGAAGGAGAAGGAGAAGGAGTAGGAGGAAAAATATAATAAATAAACACAATATAATAAATAAACACGATAACGATAAAAATACGTAGTTACGGAAGAATAAGTATTCGAGTGCGAATCGATATTATGTTTCAAGGTTCCGTATAACGTTAGGTACCTACTTATTTATCATTTAGATTTTAGATAAAGGGGAGAAAGACATACATGATATTTATTATTTATAAGTACATATTATTATTCAAGCAACTTTACGAAATGTTATAATTTCATTTCCTTTTTTAAATAAAGGGTCTGGCATACAAACGGACTTAGCGATTCCATAATATGTTTACCACGTTATGCGAAAGAACTTTTTTTATTTATAGGTTCATCATCAATTTGGTCCCGTGGTAAGTTCTCGAAGAACTTGTGTTACGGAAATATATTTAATACTTTAATACTATATTAAACTGTGTAATCTAAACATATAAAAGGCAAACCTGACTGACTCATCTATCAACGCACAGTCGAAACTACTGAAAGGATTTTGCTGAAATTTGGCATACAGATAGTTGTAATGACGTACGCATCCGCTAAGAAAGGATTTTTGAAAATTCGCTCCCTAAGGGGGTGAAAAAGGTGTTAAAACTTTGTATGAAAACCGAACTCGACGCGAACAATGTCGCGGGCAAAAGCTAGTATCTTAATGTATAAGATATTACACACTTTATATTATATTTAATTAAACCTCCATAACATGGAAACACAGAAAACTTTTGTTCCTTTTGGCGGGATTCAAACCCGCGACCTCCAGTACCGATGCGCTCAATCACTGAGCCGCAAAAGTCGTCAAAACTTATAATAACGCTGTTAACATAAAAACGTCATTTGACACCGAAACGAGACGATAATGGATGCTACGCGCACTTTTTAAATAGTAATTCAAAATTGAGTTTTATTCACTACACAATAAGGTACACGTTTGATTGCAAGAGTTCGAATGTCAAGCTAGACCGTTATACATAAGTGCGGTGCAGCACGCAATTCGAACGCTTGCAATGAAACGTGTATTTTTTTAAATGTAATGAACCAGGAAACGAGCAGACGGATCGCCTGATGGTAAGCAATTACCGCCGCCCATGGACACTCGCAACACCAGAGGAGTTACACTTGTAACTTCTCTGGTGCTGCGACTTGCGTTCCTGGTCAATAAAATCACCCCATGGGCCTACGGTAACCTCACTCACTCGGCGAAACACAACGCAAGCGTTATTTCACGCCGGTTTTCTGTGAGGTCGTGGTAATTATCCGGTCGAGCCGGCCCATTCTTGCCGAAGCGTGGCTTTCCCACAGTTAAGTGTATCTTTTTATATAGTAAACAAAGTTTAATTTTTATTCGCAACTTAAAAAGTGTGCGTCGCGTCTCGTCTCGTCGTGAACTGACGCCAACACAATACTCTTGAGAGAGTACAAGAATAAAGTCAAGACGCCGAATATCTCAGGAGCTGTTTGGCCAAAATGGCCCTTTTCATGAAAGCGTGATTCCTCAAGAGAGAAGGGTCTGCCCTGCGGCCGTTTGAAGTTGGGACCCTCCGTTATTATGTACTTACATACTTTGGAGATATAAGTCCACTAATAACTTTCTTTTATCATGCACAAAAATGCCGGCTAGGGCAGGATTTTTTATAAAAAATGATATAATCTTATTCGTATTGGGTATTTTCCTACATATTGTAACAATTTTTTTTTAACATTGAACTTGATAAAAGAAATAAGAATTAAGATTTGACTTGTAGTTTGTAAGGTGCATTTCAACGTTCTAAAAAGTTGGAATATTGTATTACTACATTAATGTATAAACTATAAAACCTACTTATTTAGTTTCATCAAATACAATACGATTTACTATGGTGAGTCATACTCACCACTTAACTTTCATACGTAAACGGGAAAATTTCGGAGTTATTAGAAATTTAATGCATATGGCCATACATTTCGTTATTTTCGTAGCAACTAACTAGCGTGTGACGTCGCCTGCTTGTACGATTTTCGTATGGGGCGTTTTCACAAGACTCACAAAAGTGCTTCAAACAATCCGCAGTTTTTCGAAAATGTTGTTTATTATGAGTATACCGTTATTTTTGTAAACTGTCTAGTTTTTCAGAGCACTATTTATGTGATAAAAATTACAGTAATCTATCTCGAGTCCTGGGTTCGATTCACGCGTTGTAAGTTGGAACTACATAAAATGTTGTTTCCAAGTTTGGTTAGGACAATGCAGGCTGATCACCTGATTGTCTGACAAGAAAGATGATCCATGCGTCGGATGGGCATGTAAAAAGTGGGACCTGCGCCTGATCTCTCGCCAGTCGTGTCGGTCGTCCGCCCCACTGGCTTGAGTAAAAGCGGGAAGAGTGCTCTTGTGTAGGTACCGCGCACAAACTTGGGCACTATAAAATAACTCATGCATAGCTACCATCACCGAAATCGGCGTGGGGAGCTATCATTTACTACCATACCTACAAGTTACATCCTATTGACCATCTATAACATATTTTTTTATGTAACTCCTGCAAAAAAATTCATTAAAATTCCTTTGATAATATACGCGCGAACTATTTAATGGGACAATATATGTACGTGAATTATTAAATAGGCCAAATTACATCCAGGTCACGGAGACGCCAAGGTGAGGTGGAAATAGACAGACGATCCGTCGCAGCTGTTGGCAGCGCGAGCGCCATTCAGATTTCTATAGTAATTATCGTAACTATCTTATATTTTAAAATTTAAATGAGCAAATATATAAAATCGGAAAATTGTAATCTCGGAAATGGCTGCAAGTATTTCTATGACACACGATGTTGTGTTAATTAATGAAATAAATAAATAACTACACCCTACTACAGACAATAAACTCTATGGCTCAGTGGTTGAGCGTGTTGGTGCTCAAGCCGGGGTCGTGGGTTCGAATCCCACGGAAGGGACAAAAAGTTTTCCGTGTTCCTGGGTTATGGATGTGTATTAAATACTAGCTTTTGCCCGCAACTTCGTCCGCGTGGAACAGTTACTTTAGGATATCGCTAAAATTTACCCGCGACTTCATTTACCTAGAAGGAGAAGCGCTTCCACCTCACGACTGCCCGCCCGCGCCTTGCGGCGCGCCATACATTATTATTGCGCGCATGATTATTTTATTACTGCGATATCTTCTAAAACCCTCATTGAAATCAAATGATGTTAATGGCAAATTTCTTCTAGATTAAATGCTTGTAATGAATAACGTATTTACTTGGAAGTTGGAACAAATAAACTTCAGCTTTTTAATATTAGTATAGATATGTTTATTATAATAAAAATCTTAAATATGTCTATAATATCAAAGTATTAAATGTATTTCCGTTGTCTGATACCCGTAAGTCGTAACACAATTTCTTCGAGAACTTACCACGGGACGTGGTGTGACCGTGTGAAGCGTCCATCTAAGATATTATTATTAAAAATACTATATTTGTCTATAATATAAATTTTAAATTTAAATATATTAATACGGGCTTCAACCACATCTGCAGTCAATAAATAAAAAAAATAACAAAAATTAAATAAAATATGGTAAAAATAAATAATAATAAAAAAGTCAATACGGACAATTCCATTACAAGGAAGATGTTTAGAAACTGGCAAGCAGTAACTTTGAGGATAGTTCGTGTACCTAATGTAGTATTACCACAGATTAAAGAAAGAGGACCAGATAAACAGCTACATAGTTAGTTTTTCATTTGATTGCACTACAGCAAACGTACGATGTGTCCACGTTTGTGTAGAAAATTGTGGGCCGTTGAAGGGGACGTCGAAATTTCCAAATTTGGATCGATTTATTCTATGAAAGCAGTTTCTATGTACATAAGTGTATATTATATACTCTGTGATACTACGAAGTAACTATTAGTATAATAAAGCAATCTTGGCACCAGTGCCTTTAGTCAAGATGCATTCGATAATTTGGACGGCGAAGTTCTAAATCAAAAATATATTCGATTTTAAAAAATAAGTCATCGCTAAGTGACATGCCGCTTGCTAAATAGCATACCTATAGGCTGGACTAAAGGCCCATGGGCTCAAGTCAAGATGACTTCGATAATTCCGACGGCGTTGTTGGAAAACAAAATGTATAGTGTTTGACATGAGGTATCGCAAGCGACATGTCTTATCGATGACATGTGAAATCCCATACATTTTTTATTTCGAAGTTCGCCATCGAAATTGTCGAATGTATTCGCAGGCATGTCACTTAGCGATTGCTTATGTCAAATCCCATACATTTTTGATTTCGAAGTTCGCAGTCGAAATTATCGAATGCATCTTGACTAGAGGCCCAAGCTCCACATATTTAACGAATTATTTCCATCAGTAATTTAATTCCGTTCCATATGACTGGGAATTGTGTTTGTCTGTTGGAAGTTTCCGTAACTTGAGGTTTAGTTCTAATACTTGAGAGTTTCTTCCAACGTGATATTGCGCTACAGTAAATTAATTTTGCCTTTGATATATCTGTAACATTCATATTAATATGACTCAAATGTTTATCAAGTCGATGAACTTTCATCATACATAATGGAGTGGAGTGGAGTGGGGGTATTCTATTTGATTAAATACTGCAATAAACTAGTATAAATTTAATTTTACTAGAGATGGCTCTATGGTCGAAATTGGTTAGTCGAAAAAAAGGTTGGCTTTACGTATTAATTTAATATATTATTGTAACTAACTTTTACATTATTATATTAAGAACTGTTTATGTGTTAAGGACTTGGACTTCTGACTTCGTGCAGCGTGCGGAAAAACTTCCTAACAACTTAACAACCTTACAACTTATTATTTTCTATTGAGCCTACTCATGGAGACGCTTTATTTTACTGGTAAGGTCCCGAAGAACTTGTGTTGCGAGTACCAGACAGCGGAAATATTTTTTAAAAGACCAAGGCCCAAGCTTTAAGTTTTTTTTTTAATGTAAAGAATCTAAAGTGTGCAATTTACCAAGTTACTTTATTATTTCAGGAATCAAAGTTTTTCACACATCGTAATAAATGTCTTTTTAACGTCATAGAAGAACGACAATTGGTGAGAAACAATCAGAAGTGTAGCGTGCCTTGGCGGGGCTCCGTATAAAAATTTGTTTGGGGGCCCTAAGGAAGGGTAAATATTTCTCATAAAAGAAAAAAAAATGCATAAAATTAAAATAAATATTTATTCGTCATAATTATCTATCTTACCGATTTAGGGTGTAGCCAACTTTTGAACGCACGTTTTATGCGGCAAAAAAAGAAATAGCTTTTTTACTTTTGTCATTTGTGAAATAAAAAAAATTGGGAAGTTTTTATAAACTTTTGCTTACGCACGTTGGCCCTGTGGCCCGGGGGCCCCGTATAATTGATACGGCAGATACGGCAGTAGCTACGCCCCTGGAGACAATAATAACGTGGTTGCAGTATAACCCCGTACCTAATTACAGATCAACTTGTTCATTTAATTTTTTTTTAATGACATTATTAAGTGTAAAAAAGTTATAAAGAGAAAAAATAAAAATATACTTACTTGTCAAATAGATATAAAATACTTTTAATAATATGGGTACTGGGTAGGTATATATTATAAAAATTTAGCTCTAGAATAAAAAACGTATAAATAAGTCTACAAATAAAAACCGTAGATACCTAAAACTAAATGTTATTTCCTAGTATTAAAAAGTCTCAGCAAAACTGAAATAAAAACGCATCGAATCCGCAAAACAAGGTTTAAAAAAATTGTAAAGTTTTTACATTTACGGGGATTACAAGTTATTCGCAACACACGGATGTGCAGAAATGGCGGTAAAATATGACGCAAGTTGCATTGAAATATTCGAATAAGCTTTGTTTCGCCGGTTCTAGGTACTTGGGAACTATTTTTTTTACTTATGTTAGGTTCTTATGTAAGTTTCGGTAAAATCAACTACGGATACTTCGGGCACATGATTCACTGCTTGTGTAGAGATGTTTAGGCGAAAAAATTATTGTCATACTCAAAGTAGAAAATCATCTCATGTATGGGTGACTCTCCGCAAAACGCAAACTCGCCCAAACAAAAATACAGATAATACAAATAAGACGACCTCTGTGGCTCAGTTGGTTGAGCGTGTTGGTGCTCAAGCCGGAGGTCGCGGGTTCAAATCCCGCCGAAGGAACAAAAAGTTTTTCTGTGTTCCTAGGTCATGGATGTGTATTAAATACGTGTATAATATAATAAAAATCTTAAATATGTGTATAGTATAAAAGTATTAAATATATTTCCGTTGTCTGGTACCCGTAACACAAGTTCTTCGGATACTTAGCACAGGGCCAGATTGACGTGGTGTGAAGCGTCCATAGATATTATTATATTATTAATTTTTTTTTCGAGTATGACAATTATTTTTCTGTTTAAACGTCTTTACATAAGCAGTAGATCATATGCCCGAAGTATCCGTAATTGACTTTACCGAACCTTATATAATATGATATAATATTATTAAAGAAACTCCTAATTTTGAACCGCCGAAAACATCAATTTTATAAGATTGTCTGATGGGTACCCCTGCTAACGATATTAAAGAATCGGCAAAGCGCGAATCCAACTCGCGCCCGAATTGTTCCGTACAAAACGGACAAATACCTATAAATAATAAAATAATGTTCTGATATAATTCTGTCTTTTAAAATATACTTGCAAAAGTATTTTAATACGGTTGACCTTTCAAATCGCTTGTTGATAATTATAACAAATCAATAGCTTAATTTTATTAAAAACAAGAAAATACAAACCTTTAAAAATAACCCTAAAAATCCTCCCCACGAGGATTTTTTGCCAAATTTTAGGGAGAAACTCCTATGTTGGCAACTAAATCCGTGGTACGCTCCGGACCAAATCAGTACGTGAATACTATAAGAGTCAAAAAGTTCGAATTCAAAAGTTATATTATTTACTAGATGTTGCGACTTCGTGCGCGCAAAAGTAAGAAACCGTACATTTTTTGCACGATCAAAAGTTGCATATGTACCTCCCCGTTGTCTACTCTAGATCTCTACCAAATTTCATCAAAATCGGTTCAGTAGTTTCGAAACCTATTCAATGCAAACAAACAAACTTTTCCTCTTTATAATGTTAGTATAGATAGTATTAGAAGGGCGCATTTCGACCACAGGGCGGTTAATTATTTCTAAGGACAACGTTATCTTTTGGCTTCCCTCAACAAAGGTATCACTTCAATGGAGGAGCAATTAATTACCTCCTCCCGAAGGACAGTCGCCCTCTGTCGGGACATCTCTGTCCTCTGAATGCTGAGATTTTTCAACACCTGACTGTTTTGATGAGAATGTTACTTTTTACGGTCAGTTCACATCGAGACGCGAGGCGAAAATGTATAGTATTGACTATTGACGTATCGCCAGTTATGTCACATAATGAATATTACTTCAATCACATTTCGTATACATTTCAAAAAACGTCATTGTAATTAACGATAGCATGTTGGCTAAGCCCACTGATAAATTATAAATCGCAAGCGACGTCGTTCTGATTTTTTTTCTGGGTAAAAGAAAAGTGCTGTCGTGGATAACGTAGAATTTTGTACATTGACTCATTGGCCATCGATACTTGTTTCTTTCACTCGCGCATGAATATGTTGCTATCGCTCTTACACAGGTTAAAGGAGCGCGATAGAAATATATGTGTGCGCGAGTGAAGAGACAAGTAGCGAAGAGTCGATGTACGAAATCCTACGAACTCCGCAACCGCACTTTAGATACTATCATTGTGCAGGTAAGTTTACTTTCACATAACCAAAATAAAATAGAAGGTCATATTAGTAATAAAGGTTCTATCCTAAAAAATAACGCTAATGAAGTCACCAACAAACGAATTGAATAATAATTTATTCATAACTACCTAGATGTTGCACGCGGCTACGCCCGCGTAAGTACAGTAACCCACGGAAACCGTATATATGTCCCGCGATAAAAAATAGCCTATGTCCTTTGTCAAGCTCTAGACTATCTGTGTACCAAATTGCATTTAGACCGGTGCAGTAGTTTTGGCATGAAAGACGGACAAACATGCACACTTTCTCATTTATAATATTAGTAGATATGGATACCTACACTCGTAAACGTTATGGAAGGGGTTAGGGGGTAAGGAAATAAAAATATGACAATATCTATCACGTTTTATGGCCCTCGAGTCGAGAGACGAGATGTAAAAACTTCTTTACGCATAAAAAGTTGATACAATCCATGAATAACAATTGGTACGTTTGTTTAGGAAACTGGTGACGGTAATTTTATTTCAGGAAAATCGTCAGTTACATCCCTTCTACGACAAATCTAGGTACTAAAAACGTCGGTTACGTCCCTTCTACGACAAATGTAGGTACTAAAATCGTCGGTTTCATCCCTTCTACGACAAATCTAGGTACTAAAAACGTCGCTTACATCCCTTCTACGACAAATCTAGGTACTAAAATCTCGGTTACATCCCTTCTACGACAAATCTAGGTACTAAAATCGTCGGTTATATCCCTTCTACGACAAATCTAGGTACTAAAATCGTAATCTTTAGGTACGTAATAAATAATTACGTACAAGAAATCTATGAAACGATAAATGAAACATTTAATTGCTGCTCATAGGGTTGTCCCCTTCTAGTATATTATATCTGTATAATCTATGGTCCCCTTGTAATTTGTATGGGAAAATTAAAATCCCAAGTCGGCACGGGTTATCGTTTTACCCGAAAAAAAAAAACATTCGAATTGTCTAATAACCCGTGGTAGCCGGATTTGCAAAGTCTGAGAAAAAACGGTCGAACGAATTAGTTTCTTAATTCTTACGAACGCTGCCTTTCCGTTAGGAGATATATGATTAAGGCCTAGAAAAAAGTTGTAGAGCTAGATAATGCCTACAAAATAGTCTGACAGCATATATCTAACTTTTATAAAGTCTAAAAAGTAGTTTTTATTTAAAAAAAATATTTAAATCATTAGGTCATGTTTATTGGTCAATATTTTCAATAATTATGAATTATTAAATATATTAAATAAGTGAATTTAGTCTCAACTGATAAAAAAAATACTTTTTCCTTTTACTGCATATAATTTGCACCAATTGTAAAAGAAAAAAGAGAAAAGTTTACCGCCCAACGGGCACGGGTCAGCTAGTAATAAATTACCGAAATTTCCACTTGAAAAATGTTGCATAAACGCCGAACGAGATGAAATGTTAATTAATACTACGTCTGTATAACTTGAATTTTTATTACCTGGGTAAACAAGCTTTTTGACGACCTTCGTGGCTCAATGGTTGAGCGTGTTGGTGCTCAAGCCGCTTCTAATCCCGTTGAAGGAAAAATGTTTGTCTGTGTTCCTGGGTCATGGATGTGTATTAAATATTATGTGTATAATATAATAAAAATCTTAAATATATGTATAGTGTAAAAATTTGTAAATTATATTGCCTATGTTACTCTGGCTGTTATAAAGAATCTATTGACACCTCATTGATTAAAATCGGACCAGCCTGTCTATTCTGTAAGAACATTTTCAAATCTCGAAAGCTGAATCCGCGGTGAGTGTCAAATTTTTATATGATATTTGACACTTGCCGCGGATTCAACTGTCGAGATATTTGAAAATGTTCTTACAGAATAACACTGCTGGTCCTCTAGTCAAGATGTATTCGATAATTTTGACAGCGAAGTTCGAAATTAATTTGGCATCGCAAGCGACATGTTTTCGAAGTTCGCCGACAAAATTTCGAATGCATCTTGACTAGAAGCCCAGTAGTTAAGGCTCCTTATTATTTAGCTCCCAGGTTAATTTTTATACCGAAAAAGTACAGTGTTCCCGTGGGATATTGTATAATTACGCGCGCAAAAGCTAGTTGTTCATAATACATTTCAAATGTTAATAATGTAATGATTAGTAATTGTATTAGTTATTTAGAATCTTGAAAGGATTTTATATTATATATTATTAAGGTAAGGTAAAATCAAATGCGGATTAAACGATTCGGTTTACCGTATTAAATCGAATCGTTTAATAATTATATTCACATTCCTTTTTACAAGAACTTAGAATAGAAAAAGAAAAACTTAAAAGTTTTTTTTATTTCTGTGTAAATTAAATTAAAGGCTCTGACTTAGATATTGTTTGAATAGATTATCAAAAAAAAGATATTTACAAAAGAAAGAGGAAGATCAATTTATCTAAATGCGGTTAGTTCAACTTGGACCTACTGAAGTAATATAAGTTTTTATATAGTTTTAGTCGTAGTATAAGTACTTAGATATAATAATTGGTTTTGTCTATGTCCACGTGCTATATTTATTAAATTTCACGTGAATAATAATAAATTGTTGTCAGTATATTAGCGCAAAAGAGAATTTATTGTACACAATATGACATCAATGTCGTAACCATAAACTGTATTTAAAAAATACTTTTAAGAGTTCGTTGTTTTTTTTTTATTAATATTATAACGTCCTGTATGTCACATATTTTATTTTACGCTTATTTTAATCTGATATTAATAAGATTATTTTAAATAATATTTATTCTATTTACTTAATATAATACTCACTCCTGACTGAAGTGTTCTTTAGATAATCCTCAAAAACAAAATCAACACTTGAAGACACTTCACTTTTTGACTTCGAAAGTTGTACACACACAAAAACGACGAAACAGCGACACGTCCGCCCGCTGCGACCGATATCGCGCTACTGAAATTCAGTCAATTCAGAAACAAAATTCTAAAATACGCCTGAAACGAGAGAGGCTGTCTTCCGTCTCAGGAATGTCTTCTATAACGGGCCGCGATGATCTTTTCCACTGAAGTGTTGAATTCTGTAAACTCAATTTCAGTTGACACTTGAACCAATTCTCATCTGAAATGAAATCGAAATGAATTATCTTCGCTCCACTTTTGATTCTGTTCATTAATATCGACACTCAGGTTTCAGGTTTAATAGATTAGGAAAATTTCTGTATTATTTATTAATCTTGTATTTCTGTATTATTTAATATCTTATATTCCTATCAAATCTAGTGGAGAGTTAAAATTATGTGAACTAAAATATGTTGCTCGCGACTTCGTAGGCGGATTAGAAAATCCCGCAGGAACCATATGTTTTGCCGCAATAAAAAGTAGCCTACGTCCTTTCCCGTGGTCTACTCTATATCTAATATCTGTGCCAAATTTTATCAAAATTGGTACAGTAGTTTTGGAACCAATTCAATGCAAACAAACAAACAAACAAACTTTTCCTTTTTATAATAATACTATAGAAATAAGTATAGATCTATAGATATAGATAACTTGTATAGTGTATACCTATAGAAGTACTAGTAGATATTCGAGTAGAGAAAATTCACGAACTTACCTATCTTAAAACCAAAATAAAAAGAAATCATATTCTGAGCCATAAATCATTAAAAATCCATTTTGCATGTACAATAATACAACTTTATGCAAAACGAAGAAAAGCTAGAGCAAAGAAGTTGAAATCCAACTTATACCACCGTAAAAACTTTACGATTTCAGCTAAATTTATCCGAGATCTCGCAGTTTCTGCTCTTATTTTCGGATAAATTGTGATGCAAACGACAAACTATATCCCGCAAAAAGGTGCATTCATTCATATTTTATTCACTTTTTTTTTATTCTCCGTTCATAGATGGTCTATTACGTAGAGAGATAGTGTACTTTTATGTAGAGAGTAGAGATAGTGTACTTTTACGTAGAGAGTAGAGATAGTCTACTTTTACGTAGAGAGTAGAGATAGTGTACTTTTATGCAGAGAGTATAGATTGTGTACTTTTACGTAGAGAGTAGAGATAGTGTACTTTTATGCAGAGAGTAGAGATTGTGTACTTTTATGTAGAGAGTAGAGATAGTGTACTTTTATAGAGAGTAGAGATAGTGTAGTTTTATGTAGAGAGTAGAGATAGTATAGTTTTATGTAGAGAATAGAGATGGTGTACTTTTATGTAGAGAGTAGAGATAGTGTACTTTTATGTAGAGAGTAGAGATAGTGTACTTTTATGTAGAGAGTAGAGATAGTGTACTTTTATGTAGAGAGTAGTGATAGTGTACTTTTATATAGAGAGTAGAGATAGTTTAGTTTTATGTAGAGAGTAGAGATAGTATAGTTTTATGTAGAGAGTAGAGATAGTATAGTTTTATGTAGAGAGTAGAGATAGTGTAATTTTATGTAAAGAGTAGTGATAGTGTACTTTTATGTAGATAGTAGAGATAGTGTACTTTTATGTAGAGAGTAGAGATAGTGTACTTTTATGTAGAGAGTACAGATAGTGTACTATTTATGTAGAGAGTAGAGATAGTGTACTTTTATGTAGAGAGTAGAGATAGTGTACTTTTATATAGAGAGTAAAGATAGTGTACCGTTTATGTAGAGAGTAGAGATAGTGTACTTTTTGGGTGACTGTGAAACGCGACTCTTTGCACAAGAGTGCGTAAGGCACTTATATAATACTTACTAGGTACCGAATTAGAGACATTCTTCGCTCATTGGCGCTATCACGGTTTTAAAATATTTTCATACAATTGTCATTCGATAACGTTACGTTAACTCCACTGTCAAATGCTCCTGTTAGACCCACTGGAATTATTATAGTGGTGAACTATAAATAACTGTCTAGTGTGTCGATAATCGCCATTTTACATCTTGACTATTGTTTTATCTGAAATGTCACGCTTTTAAATGCTGTTAAAATTTTGTGAAAAAGAAAATACACAATGTAGGAGATTTTTTACATTTCAGTGAAGTTTCAGTGATGTAGTTGATGATCACGCCTTAAAAGGTTTTTCGTAATTTAGAACTTCAAAGAGATAATAATAATTAGCGTAATTGTATTAAAATAATATTAAAAAGCTTTTATCTCTGAATATTAAATAACCCTTTATGTACTTTAAAATATTTTAAAGGTGAACTAATTAAGATAATTTTGTACCTAATTGATTAGTACCTAGTTATCTGTTAATGGGGGATTCTATAAGGTCTAAAAGTTATATTAATTATTTTTTTGATTAATTTAATACATGACAAAGGATAAATAAAGACAAAATGAGGGGACAAAATCTAATGTAAAACAAAGTACTGAAAATTAATTTATTTATATCAATAAAAAAAAAACTGAGTGACGTTGTCCGCGGTTTAACCGTGCAGTTTTATCGTTACGTGTGTAGCGGATGTAAATATCATTATAATTAGTAGCAACAAGTGTTATAGTGTACTGTGTATTAAAAAAAAAATTAAATTGAATCTGCATATAGTAGTATACTAGCTGTTGCCTGCGGCTCCGCCCGCGTAAGTACAGTAACCCACGGGAACCCTATTTATGTCCCGCGATAAAAAGTAATATATGTCCTTCCCCATGGTCTACTTCATATCGTCGCCAAATTTCATGATAATCGGCATAGTAGTTTTGGCGTGAAAGACGGACAAACAGACAGACACACGCTTTGCCATTTATAATATTAGTATGAATTATAAGGTTGTTCCAAATCAACTATGGATATTTTGGGCATAATATGATCTACTAGTCATGTCAAGATATTTAGATTGTTTAGGCAGAAATTTTGTAAAAAATATACTAAATAAAATTGCATTAATTGTAAGACGCTGTTAAGATTAAGAGGGTAGTTGAACTCACAAAGCTGATTGAATTGATATTATATTTTAGGCAAAGTCTTTGTTTCCTCTTAAAATCACCTGTTTCTATGAGGTTAAAGCCCTCAGCGCCTTAGAGAGCGCAATGTAATTATTTTTTTTGTTCAAAATTTTTATTTATTATTTTTCAGCTTAAACGTCTTTACAGAAGCAGTAGATCATATGCCCAAAATAGTTGATTTTGAACAACCCTATATTTTACTTGTACCGAGCTGATGATGATAGCTAAACAAACAATAAACTCCAACAGTCATTCACCGTATAACTTTTCCTATCGGCCGGGCATTTCGTCCCTGCTCGTTACCCGCGCCCCGTAGGGGGAGAGGGGAGGGGTAATGAGCCATTACCCCGTTTACCTCTCAATCATATCGCACGTAGCCACTTGTTATTAAATAGAGTATATCAGTTTACGAGTGTGGGGCGGTGTTGCGAGCGGTTAGCGGAAAGCGGATATAGTATTGGGGCGAGATTATTTAATTCATAAATACTCGGACTACATCAGAAATATTTAGTTTCATTAATTTTTATAGAAATATTGAGGCATTACTACTTGGTAAATGTAAAAATATATATTATGTATTTTATGTGTAGTTTACTAATTAAATACATTTAAAAAGTACCAAAAACATTTTTTTTTTTGCGAAATTGGTATCTACACAAAACTTACATCATTAGTTTACTCACATCATATACAAAACCATTCATTATGGTAAGTATAAACTTAAACGCACAAATGTCGGAGATATTTACAAAATATATGTTCCTGCGGCCGTATACTTCATACATTTTAACCCAAGAGTGGCGTCAATTGTAACCCGACTTTAGTATGGAGCGTTTTTACGAGACTTGTTGTATATTATACACGAAATTTTGTATACAAATCGATGCACCTTTGAAAATATTGACTTTTGGTACATGATTTCTTCTGAGAAGTTACTCATATTTGAGAGTACTATTCATTTATGCAATAAAAAAATCAGTCCGCTTGCCTATTGTAGTGTTTGTTAGAAACTAGACATCTTAAATTTAAATATAAAAACGACAAATTTTAGTGTACACACGGGCTCCGGCAGCTGTTTATATGACTGTGCAAAGAGATTAAGCTAAGATTTAGATTTTCTTGTACTCCAAATCAACATGCCTAATTGACGACTTCTGTGGCTCAATGGTGAGCGTTTGCGCTCTAGCCGGAGGTCGCGGGTTTGAGTCCCACCACGGAACAAAAAATATTTATGTGTTCCTGGGTCATGGATGTGTATTATATATGTGTATTATAATTATAATAAAAATCTAAAATATATGTATAAGTATAAAATACATTTCCGTTATCTGGTACCTGTAACAGAAGTTCTTCGAGAAAATACCACGGGACTTATTGACGTGGTGTGAAAGCGTCCATAGATATTAGTTATTATAAATAAATTAACTAAATCTTCCTTTGTCTCTGTAAAGTTATTTGTAAATTAATTGTCATTATTTGTAAGAATTTTTCCCCAATCAATCCCAGGCCTTGAGAATTCCAAAGAGTTATTTCCGGGCTTAACAAAAGCAGTGTAGCTTTGGCACTTTCAATAAGTAGGAATCAGCTAAGAATCCTCACCAGAACTTTAACTAGACACTGCAAGCTCTACAAACGCCTCAACAGAATAGAAGTCGGCGGCACAACGACTTGTAGATTCTGCGAGGAAAAGGAAGAGACACCCATGAACCTTCTGATTGACTATCCAGCACTTCAACAGAACAGAAACAGGTACCTTGGGCAGCACGAATACTCCACCATAGAGGATATTCGTAGCACCAGCCCCAACCATATCGTTCAGTCCATGAGCAGCATAGGGCTGGGGACGGTACTATAACGCGAAGATATAATGCGAATAGATCCAAGGATCGCAGTGACGTCAGGGCTCAGATATGGCATGTTTTCTAAAATAAAAAATAAGACTATCCCAAAACAATGACATGTTGGCATGGGAATAGGTACTAAAATTTGTTTAGTAGTTATTGCGTTTATAACATTGTAAGAAACGTCTGTACAACGCGTTTCAATTAAGAATAGGACTGTCAATGTCTTTTTCTGTCAAATGTCACTTGAAAAGTGCGGTTTGCAGAAAAACTTATTTGCATATAAATAATAATAGTATTTCATCGAATTTAAATAAAAATATTAAATAGTATTAAATTATCTAAACTAATATTTTTTCTGCAAAACGCACTTTTCAAGTGACATTTGACAGATTGACAGTCTTATTCTTATTTGAAACGCATTGTACATCCTAACTTTCGCGTTTATAATATTAGTAATGATAATTTGAAACTTGCTAGATTTGAGACCCTACCCTATATCACCTAGCGTCCTACTTCCGTAAGCCTACGCTTAAGTACTATTCCTATTTAACACGTGTTCACCTCCGGAGTTAGTGCCAACTTGTCAACGAAAAGCCTGTTAGCTGTTTACCCCAACTTTACCCTAAGTTCTAAGCCTTTGTTAGCACTATCTTGAAGTGGGTGTTAAATTAGACATGATTTGTTATTATTTAAGAGAAATATAATTATAATAACATAACTCCCCACACCGATCTCGGTGACGGTTACCGGTTTCATTGAAATCAGGCCAGTTACGCAGGAGTAATTTTATAGTGCCCAAGTGTGTGTGCAGTACACAAGAGCACTCTCTCTTCCTTTACTCGCATGATCCAGTGGGACGGATAACCGACACGACTGACGAGAGATCAGGCGCAGGTCCGACTTCTTACATGCCCATCCGACGCATGGATCATCTATCTTGTCAGACAATCAGGTGATCAGCCTGCATTGTCCTAACCAAATTTGGAAACAACATTTTTGTTGTTCCGATGCGGGAATCGAACCCACGACCGAGTTGATAACCAAGTCAACGGCTCGAAATTGTCGAATTTTGAGTACAGTATACTGCCTGAAGTCCGTGTAATTGCACTGTATGTCGCTGCTTTCTTTAGCACACTGCGGGCCGCAGCGGGGCGGGTCGGGCCGCTTCGCAAGAACCAAAATTCGCAGCGAAGTGATGCGGCCCACTGCGCTCCGGCAAAGTGTGCAATAATTCACATTATAAAATTAATGGTCTATGGAGCACATTTTTGCGATGCTTCCCGACACAATGTGCGCATACCGTAGGGTTTAACAAGTATACTAGTAGGTGTTTAACCTATGAAATTTCACTGACTTGTTAGTTATTGGCCACCAATTAAATTATTAAGTAGACCTCTGTTGTTCGTTTTCCTTTGTACTTAGTAAAAAACTAATTTAAAAATGGTATGTAACCCCCGAATCGTCTAGCAGTGAGCGAGTTGATGAAGATAAATTATTATTATAGCTGAGTACACTATCGAGCATGTCACCCACGAAGTAGAGATACCAGGAGTCCGAACGGTATAGGCTTTTCCATAGTATTTATGTACACAATAATACACCCAAATCTTAGTTCTCTTTTCTGCCACTGGCTGTGCTAGAATTTGTTACGTACCGAGTGTTACCAATACAATTATTTTTAAATTACTGTTAGGCAATTGCCGTATTCTACGGTATCTATACTTCGTGAACAGTTTCTAAGAATTTTATAAAACTTTTATTTAATTACATTTAAATCCACGTTTCCCATAATATTTTTTCCAGAGCTGTCAATAGCAACATAACTTCCCGCGTAATTTCAAACGAGTGCTTCTTTTACTGGGACGCGCTCTACCGGCAAAAAATCTGTCCCCTAAATTGAGACCATTATTTTTACATTACGTTCAGACAGCTGGATCTATAACTTCGTGGTGTCACCTTACAAGTCTTACAACCAAAAACACTAAATCAACACACGGACACAGACGGTGTTTTTTTAGACGGGGATATTACTGAAAATCGCTACTAGGTGCTTGGTAAAGCTTAACAATATGAAAATGTCTCTACACTTTTTACACACAATTATAATATTTTTATTAAATATACCTACTGGTAATTTTATATAGATATACTAATGTTATAAATAGGAAAGGTTGGTTTGTTTGTGTGTTTGCATTGAATAGGCTCCGAAATTACTGGACTGCTTTTGATGAAATTTTATACAGATATAGAATAGACCACGGGGAAGGACATAGGCTACTTTTTATCGCGGCAAAAATCACCTAGTAGGTATTTTACCAGACCAACGTCGCTTTGGAATTAAAACATTCAATTAAACCAGAGAGAAACAATAATCTTTAATCGCAGCATAAAACACCGCCTGGCGGTAGGTTATAAACTTTCTGAATGCAAATGCGACGGAAGTGACGTAATGGGGCGTTTAAAAATGGAATTCACTCGATTATGTTGCGCCGAAGAGTTAAGCCAGGTTCAATTGGATTTCAATTCGAGCAGACGCCGCGGAAACACACGGGACGATATACATATTATTCACTTCGCGACAACTATTAAAGCAGCTTCGGAAAAAAGATGTCAAAACTGTTTCGTTTTTGACATCTTTTTGACGTGATAACGCTTTGAGTATATAACCACTAGAGAGAGTTTTAGCCAGCAAACGCGTGTCCTTTTTCTGCTTGTGTGCATTGTATTAGTGTACGTGCAGGGATGTAACGTATATCGATATAATATCGATAAACTACTCGACTTTTTTGTGGTACCTATCGACGTTTGTAGATATTTTTATAATTCTGAATTTTTATTTTATAAACACATTTTAAGTTTTATGTCATCAGTTTATAATGTGTAAAACTCATTAAGTACCTTTTTAATTTAAGATATAAGTATTTGAAATTAACAAGATTTTATTAGATGTTTAAAAAATATTGTGTTCTTATAAGGTTTGTTTGTTTGCATGGGCTCCGAAAGTACTTGACCGATTTTGATGAAATTTTGCACATATATAGAAAAGACCACATAGGCTACTTTTTTGCGGCACGGCATTTCTTTTAGCGCGCACGAAGGCGCGGGCAACATCTAGTTTTTATCATAAAAGCGTTTTCCCATTATCCGACACGATATCGGTAAATAATGCTGATAGCCGATACACAATAGCCAAAGGCGAGTAAAATGTATGAAATAATTAGTAGCATAATTCTTTCACACTATTCAGTCAATTGCGTATTTTAATTATAAAATAAGTATTATGAGAAAACGTTTTATTAATAACTATTTACATTAAATAAAATTACTCCCTATATCTACCAATTGAAAGCTTACAATTCCTAACAATTCTGCACTAAACCTACCTACCTGTCACCGTAAAATTGTAAAAACCGTTCGATTGTAATATTACTAGAGATATTATATTATGTCGACAGATTGTCAAATAAAACATTTCTCCTTTCAATAATTGTACGCATTATTTTTAGTTTTAATTATTATTATGAAAAAAAAAACAAATATGGCGGCGCGCCGCGGGGCACTTGCCATTTAACCAATCGGCACGGTAAATATTACAATGTAACGAAAAATAACGTGTAAAATTGTAAGAAGTAATTTTTATTTGACAATATGTCGACATTTTATAATATCTCTAGTAATATTACAATCTAACGGTTTTTAAAATTTTATGGTGACATATATTATACAGCCGAACACAGAACCTCCTCTTTATTAGTAAGTAAGCCTTAGTAATACCGACCCGATAATATATCCCGACGGACATACTATCAGGAATCTGGAAGGCCGGGGAAAATTTAGAGCATTGAAAATATAACTCTGGACTGATACAATAGAACTGAAAATCGAAGACACGAGTCTCATGTCAAATCTGACAACACAAAAATTTTGCGTTCGATTTCCTCTCTTTGTATTGTATTTGCATTTTTGATTAGCATATAAATAGTAAATACATTGAGAGATTAGCTGAGTCAGTCAGATTACTCACTTGCTTGGGGGCCTAGCAGGAACAATTGTCAATTGCGTAAGCGTTACGTTATCGAAAGAGATTTGTATAAAAATTATGACAGCGCTCATACAATTGACATTCGATAACATTACATTTACGCACCTGTCAATTGTTCCTGCTAGGCCCATATTTACAGGAATAAAAGTGCTTTTCTATCCGATATCAAACCGATAATGTGAAAGACCTATGTGTTTCATATATTTTACTTGCCCTTGCATGGCTATTGAATATCGATTACTGTATCGGCATTCGATACCGATATCGTATTCGATCTGGATCGGATAATGGAAAAATGCTCTTTGTGCATTTTAATTGGAAACTAAATAAAAAAAATATGTTTAAGAAAGTCTAATTATATTATTGTAAGTCTTCTTAATTGTCCGGTAAAACAGAAATATCTTCCCCGTATCAATACCGTCACACCAAGCTGTCTCACTGGTGGAACACACTCTTCTAATTTTCGCATCTAACTGCTTCAATCTATTCGCCTCTTCTTCCGGAGCATTTCCGAGACCTAATAAAACGGTTTAGTAAAAGTTTATTATCTTTATCGATAAACTCTTGTGTCAGTAGGGTACATCATTCAAAATACGCAGAAAAACAAAGCTTTTATTTTGCACAAATTATTACTCATTACGTGATATTCATCATTAAAGCGTGATATAGTACGAAAAAGGGTTCGTTAAATTTAATGATTATCCGTTTATATTATAAAAATACTCATTATTTAGTTCACAAAACATTGTTAAAACATTACGTGTAAAATGATAATTCCAAGTATTTGACACCTTCTGTCATAGATAATACAGATATATATTAGTATAGATGCGCAACTCTAAAATTGAAACTGAGTCTTGCAAAAGTTTCGGAATGTCGTTTTTAGATGGCGTTGTACCGTTTTAGTTACTATCAAACCCGCTAGATGGAAGTAGTACCGCCTGATAATTTTTATTGAACTGAATTATGGACAGAAATTAAGTTTTATCGAAAGTCGTAGACACAACAACGACCAAGTTCCTCTTTAATAGTGGGATACGGTTGCTGCATAGTAAAATGTTCGCGAGCCCTTATACATACGCCTTGTGTTAGCGATAGCGCGATGTAGAAGTCGCTTAGTGGCATCTGTTGTGACTATCCGAAAACTTTCAAACTGTTAGTACCGGATATTCATTTTTAGATGTCTCTGTTCTCTGTTAATTTGTGCATGTATGAGAGTTTCACCCCCCTGCCTTCTGTCGTCATTCTTGAGGCACAATATGCAGCGGCGCAACACATATTAGATGTTTTAAAATTAATATCTCCTTTACACATTTATTTTCATTTCAAACACAAAAATACAAAGAGCTACTGCTCTGCAATGGCCTACTGAGCTGGCCATAACATGACACGAAACACGCGTTTATACACCGATATAAGCTCTTTCATTCGCTCGTATTGATACATCGTTAGTAAGACAGAGCAACAGAAAACAATAGTACCAACTTTCAAAAACTATGACTCCGTCTTTAGAAGTCTTTGTGATAACGTCTTATAAATTGATGAACGGCTACACGCACAAAAAATTGTCACGTTCCGCATAATTGTCACGTTCCGCATAATTGTCATGTTCCGCATAATTGTCATGTTCCGCCGCGCGCCTGAGCCGAGCGTGCAAGCGAGAGCGCGGAACATGCTATAGAGAGGTACGATCGGCCTGAGCGTTCGGCTAGTGATGACTGATGACGTTATCATCTAAATCGTCCGCAAACCAACATAACAGACAACCTTTTTTTTCTCGGTGCTGCTAACGTAAGTACCTATATATCTTTTAACCCGATTAGGGCGAAGCCAAAAGAAAGGATATTTGGGTAGTGATTTTGGCAATCCATAATGTACGTTCCACCGTAGCGTTTAAATTACCGGTCACGTTTTAATAAAATATGAGGTGTCAATAGATTCGTCATAATAGCCCGGCTAATATAAGCTATTAATTTACGTAGTAAGGTTATTGATATATATATATATATATATATATATATATATATATATATATATATATATTTTTTTAAATCAAGTATGTGGCGGTAACGTACACAATATATTTCCGTGTATTCCGTCGATGATCGTCGAGTCAGTAAACTCGATGAACGTATGGCGTTCGCCGCAATAAGTCATATTTCAATAAATCAATGTCAATAAGATATTATTGAATTTCAGTGCCACATAATGATCAATTTGAGGCTCGGCAATCGGCATATAATGTAATAAAGAGTTGAGATTGAAATAAAAATCTAATAGTTTTATTAACCTCCGATGCAAACATTATATTCTGTTTGTGGCATTATCTTGTGAACGTTTGTTTTAAGTAACCTTTTTGAATATTTTGACTTAGTTTTTTTTTTATTTGAAAGGCAAAATAATCGAAAGTATTCTAAAATCTAAGTTATATTCGCATCACCATGAGATCGCTTGAAAATATCGGGGGCTACTTAAATGTTACATTTTGTTTTTATTACCATCTTACTATGTACTTAAGTAAAATATATAAATGTGAAAATTTGTGAGGATGGATGAATGGATGGATTTTTGTGATCCCGCAAAAACTACTGGACGGAATTTTATAAAATTTGTTATGGTAGTGGTTTAGGCTTTAGATTAAAACATAAGCTACACTTTATCCTGAAAAAATTCAGTGTTCCCTTGGGATATTATAAAAACGCGGGCGTAGCCATTATATTATAGGCGTACGTATATTCTCTTTTTAATATAATACATCTATGTAGTACATATTACATAAAAATTAACCACTACTTCTCCTAGTCACGCTATAACTTGAGAACGGCAAGACCAATTTTAATCAAAGTTTAGTAATCTGTGGTTCAGGGAAGATATTAGAAAAGTTGAGAAAAATTGGAAATATTGCAAGGAAAATATTAAAAACGACGAACTTTTTCCACACTAACTGTTCACTGTCATCAATGATCAATCACATCGCAATTTGTCACAGTGACAGTTCAGTTTAGCTGTTTGGTTATTTATTCCAGCAGGCTTAGCATGACGATCCATAGAAATAATTTTAAAGAAGAAATATTCAATACAAAATAGTTCGTTGCAAAATAGTTCTTACTATATGGTAACAAGGTCGTCAATAGAAGTTAATATTTCTAAATACCAATATTTTTTAAATAGCTGCCGGCAAATCTTATGTCAAAAATGATCAAAATTCAAGTGTATGACTCAACGTAAAGAAACTATTTGTCTAGGACCGCCATGATGTGGAGTGGTTGACATTATTGTAAGACTTTTTGACATTAAATTAAGAAATCTTTTCTACTTTAGCTGTCAAAAGAGGCCATTTTGTGAGCTCATGCTCGGAAAGAAAAGAAATGTTCTTTCTCATAACGACGATACATCGACCTTGCTACCTTACAATAAGACCTATTTTGCTCCGGATGGTATTAATGTTTCTTCAATCTGTCATATTATCTATTCTTCGGTGTTTCTACTGTGCGCATGCTAAGCCTGTGTTCATAGTTAAGACGGAACAACTTGTGTCGGGGCATCTAGTAACAACAAAGAACTGTAGTCAAAAATCAGCAAACCTAACAATAAATATGAGCGGACAGCAGGTGGCCAAAACGGCGGAAGGGTTACTGCCACATAGGCTACATTTTTAGTTTAGTGTGGCGCACAAAACATACGGTTAGGTGATTCATTTTTATTGCCTATAGTAATGGGCTATTCTGCGACCCATTTCATATTATTTATATATCTCTTAGCCCATACATATAGTAGTGTTCGAGCGTGCTGGTAAATGTAGCGATACTTTTGCCCGATATCCCACGGGAACACTGTAATTTTTCAGGATAATAAGTAGCTTATGTGTTAAACCAGAGCTCAAACTGCTACCATACCAAATTTCAGCAAAATCCTTTCTGTAGTTTTTGCGTGAAAGAGTATCCTCCAAACTTTCACATCCTACTAATATTATAAATGTGAAATATTGTGAGGATGGATGGATATTTGTTACTCTTTCATGCAAAAACTGCTAAACAGATTTTGATGAAATTTGGTATGGTAGTAGTTTATAGGCTTTGGCATACTTTTACATAGTTTTTATCCTGAATACGTAGTGTTCTTTTGGGGATACTTCATTTTATATAATATTTATTTAAGTTTATAATATTAGTAGGATAAGAAGGACACTAGCTTTTGCCCGCGGTTCCGCCAGTGTGGAATAATGCACAGTCAAACATACGCACATAATACAATATCCTACGGGAACACTGTAATTGTTCGGAATAAAAGGTAGCAATACACGTATTAATCTAGAACCTAGAGTGCTACCATACATTTCAATAATATCCGTTCAGTAGTTTTTGCATGAAAGAGTCCGTTTCAAATTTTTGTCATTTTTAAATTGTCACACTTATAACCGTGGCTCAGTGGTGAGAGCAGTGGCGCTTTAGCCGGAGGTCGCGTGTTTGAATCCCGCCAGGGAACAAAAAAGTTTTCTGTGTTCCTGGGTCATGGATGTGTATTAAACATGTGTATAATATAATAAAAATCTTAAATATAAGTATGGTATAAAAAGTATTAAACATATTTCCGTTGTCTGGTACCCGTAACACAAGTTCTTCGGATACTTACCACGGGGCCAGACTGACATGGTGTGAAGCGTCCATAGATATTATTATTATTATATTATAATGGTTTTTATCTAGAAGTGGTGAAATATATTACAATTGCAAGGAAGTTGAAGGTGGTTACAAGATGTAAGCCATCTCAAATCGGCACTTTAGCTGGCATATGTAGAACATCGTAATATGGTTTCAGAGGAAACGGCAACGTAAAGCCGGCTATACATAATGTATATACTTCAGACTGGATTTTGGGTACCTACCTAAACAATAAGCATAATATAGTATGTGCAAGTTATAAGGTTATCGAATGTCTAGTCCGCGTAAATGCAGTATCCCACGCGAACACTACTTTTTCGGGATAAAAGTAGCCTATGTAATCCAAAGCTTAACCTCACCAAATTTTATCAAAACCGGTTTAGTAGTTATTGCCTGAAAGAGTAACAAACATCCATCCTTCCATACATCCATCTATCCCCGCATAATTTTTACATTTTTTATGACATGAACCAGGAAACGAGCAGACGGATCGCCTAATATAAGCGATTACCGACGCCCATGGACACTCGCAACACCAGAGGACTATACTTGTAACTCCTCTGGTGTTGCCACTTGCGTTCACATTCGTGCCGAAGCGTGAACCTCACTCACACGGCGAAACACAACGCGAGCGTTATTTCACGCCAGTTTTGTGCAAGGCCGTGGTATATCCGGTCGAGCCGGCCCATCCGAATAAAATATGTAATAAGAAGCAAACGAGAACATGTCACATACGTATATTATATTATAGACGAGGCATGTTGAGGCAACAACTGTCTTCACTTAAATGGCCCCACTTTTGGAGTTTTTGGGTTATTTTGACATTTGAAGTACGGTGAAAACAAGATGGCTGCCGTTTGATGTATGGTGAAAACCAAGGTGGCGTAATAACTTTATAATAATATAACTTTATAATAAATAATAAATATAACTTTTTCCTGTATTAAGATTTGTTCTGTCAAACATACGAGTACGTCATAGCCTATTCGTATGGAAATCTTTGAACGAGAATGCTAAATAGCGGGATTTACACGGGACTAAAGCACGAAAATCGACCGTTTTTAATTGGTGGCGATTCGACCGTTAAAATTGCCATTATTTGCCAATTTGAAGGGTAAATCCCCCATACACGACTATAGTCATGAGGATACAGATATTCAATGAAAACGCAGTACCAGAGGAATTACAGATGTGTGTTAGATGTTCAGGAAAACAAAGCGTTGTACATTAAAAACTCGGGCTTGACATAATAATTGGCCACAAAGCGGCCGCCCTAACCTACCCTTACCTTGCCCGAACTTTAATTGCCCGTGTCAAACACACCCTTCTACCTTTATACAGGTCCTACAATACCAATTTGAAATTTCTGCTGGGTTATGCTGGTTAAAATTAAAGATCAGAATACTTCGCTCCTTTCGTTGCACCTTTTTTATTGGTCTAACACTACACTAAACCAAAGCAGATACACGATTTTAAATAACGAACAACGAACACAAAAGGTACTTAACGACATAATGTGGAATCAATTAGTTATTTCTTTAGTCTCGACTATTCCTACACCTGCCTCAAAACAAAAAAAAAAACATGTAGGTAAACGAGACTATCATAAATCAGAATTCAATTCGACTTAGCGCTCGAATTAATTGAATTTTTAATTCGCATCACCCCCCTTCTGTGTAGTCTAAAGGGGGGGGAGGGATCACAAACATGGCGTCGATTAATTCGCTAAAAATGACAATATCTCACGCGTGTACTCACTAATTGCTTTATTCAATTTGCTTGCGGTGGATATTGACAATGGAAAACGGATTGTAGGTATTGGGAATAATAATATTAATATAGAAAAATAATATTAAAACACACAACGGTGTTTAGAGCATTGGCTCTCGACTCGAAGGTCGTGGGTTCGATTCCCGGATTGGAACACCAAAAAATGTTGTTTCCAATGACAATGCGTCGGATAGGCATGTAAAAAGTCGGTCCTGCGCCTGATCTCTCGCCAGTCGTGTCAGTCATCCGTCCCACTGGATTATGGGAGTAAAGGAAGAGAGAGTGTACTGCGCACACACTTGGGCATTATAAAATTACTCCTGCTTACATAAACTGGCCTGGTTTCAATGAAACCGGCCACCGTCACCGAAATCGGTGTGGGGAGGAGTTATTATTTAACACAGTTTGAGAACTGAACATTCACGAGCGATCCGTATGGCTCTCACGTCATTGGCTCGATACTCGATGTCGCGCCGAGCCAAATTCATGGCATTCACGAACACGCCAGCGAGCCGTTCCATTTGATCATTTTGAGTGTAGGTGTCGACAGCACCGGACGTGTTCATAATGCTTCTTGTCCAACGGCTAAACGCAAACTAAAATCAAAATGGCGTCTTTGGCTTGCGAGTAACACCATTCACGAACGAGCGAGGCGTATGGCACGACGGCTCAGACCGACCGGACCGTTGGTTTTCTGCATTCACGAGCGCGCCGCCTGCGTATGCGCGCCGCGCCAATTGGCTCGGTGCGATGGATTTCGGCGCAGTTGGAATTCCATCGTGTCGAGCCGATCCATTTGGACCGACAGTGTTTTCAGATTCATGGACGAATTTTGGATCGACAGCGTGCTAAATAGATCGATGGATCGCTCGTGAATGCCGGCCTTAAGCGGACACCTTATATTTGAACCGTTTGGGGTGGAAACCCTAGGCACATGGGGTCCGGGTCCACATAAGCTTTCAACAAAGCTTGCTGAAGCCACCCGTGATCCCAGAGCTGGGAACTACCTGGCATAGCCAACTGCTTTCCAACGAGGCAATGCTCCGTTTGCTAGGTACTCTGCCAAATGGGGATGACCTAGAGAAGTTTTTTATTTATATTTTTAGAGATAGAAAAATAGGGTATAATAGGTATATGAAATAGAGTAATTTTACATACCTACTTAGTTAACTGTTTTTCCTATTTTTAACGTGGTATAAAATTAATTTACAATATGGTACTACCAAGTTAAACCCCCGTATAAGCCCATTAGTAGTTGGGCACATACAAAGATATTTTCGTTTGACATTTAAAACCCTGTTACCTTTTAGTGTGTGTATCACCCCTTGTAAATTGTTATGTAATTGTATTAAATAGTTACATAATAAACGTTATTCGCAAGCACAACATCTTTCATTGCACTCCCCAAGCCTGCACAACGCAACCTGGTTGATTCTGTCTTACAATATTTGGCTTTAATCGAAGTGATAACAACAGGCAACGTAGGAACCCTGAGGCGTTCCATTTTGACCGTAATATCACAGCCTATAGAACTATTACCTACAGTCGTCCAACGGACACGTCTAGACAGAGCAATCGTGCGGGGCGTGCGGGGTGAGAGAGGGGCGGTAGCGAGCCCAAGCTGCCATACACTCGCTTGGGACACGTCAGCCGGGGTTGACGCTTTTTAATTTGATTGTTTTAAGTGGTTTGCGACAGTGTTTCGTTTGAGTTCTATGTAGGTACTTATTTACAATGGTCAATTATATGACCAGTTAAAGAAGATTAATTTTAATACAAAACCATGCGCCTGTTTCCCGTCAGAATTTTTAGTAAAATTGTATCTACGTATGAGAATTTACTAACTACATCGTCAAATTCAACAATCGCAATCTAAAAACTAGTAAATCCAAATGTCGAAAATACCTTTCAGTTTCGCATTTGTAGCTTCTGCAGGGTTCGTAAATATCCGATATTTATAATAAATATCAAAATATCAGATATCTTTGATTATATATATCCGATATTTATGATTTTTTGATATTTTCAAAATTACATACAAATCTCATAGGTACTCTGATATGTTTTTTCGTAATAGTTGAATCGAAATAATTTGTATGTCTGATAATTTGAAGATAGGGAAGTAAAATTAAACTCATTTATTTATTATTATATATTATATTAAATATTATATTAAAAGTTTTCAAATCAATTAAAAATCAACGATAGATACTTTTGAGTATCAATTTAAATAAACCATAAAACCATAAAATGACTTTTGTTTATAACCAGAAGAAAAAGAAGTGTATTAATTTTATCAGTCGAATTAATTTGACACATGGTATAAATGGTATAACAATAGTATAATAACAAACAAGGAATTTTCTTCCGAAAAACAGGGGGTCACGTGGGTGTCATATGCCGTTACAAGCCGCGTCGACGGCTATGATTAGTTAATGTTGTGTCAAATTGCAAGTTTTTGATGACCTAGGCTTGTGAAAATAAGACCTGTGTTGATGTAAGATTTAAAACATTCTTTTACATTTTTAAATATAAATATCAATTTTGATATAATATATCAAGCATAAATATCAATTGATATATATCATGATATATATACGATATATATCAATTGATATATATCATGCTAACCTTGAGCTTTTGTATACGCATTTGTATTTTTTATAATAAAACTCTTCATTAATACTTCTATATATATTTTTTTTTGTTTTATTCCTAGTACTCTACATACACATACTACGAATACCTACACAAAATGTAGAACAGATTATAATAAAACACATTATTGTGACAACCCTGCAGCAATGACGAATACCTACACAAAAGCGGCATTTCGCGCGACTTCAAACGCGTTGGACCACTGTATCTCTTTATTACACTGTGGTAATATCTTACAAATTGAAACAACGGACTACGAGATGGCTACGCTACAATACGCACCACAACAGTATTGCCAGCTTTAAGCAATAGAAGCACCTTAATTAGATGTGAATTGTACAGGGAATATTAATAAAATACAAAAACTACTCAAATCTTCATAATGAAGTTGAATATCTTGTAAACGTATATTATGTAAATAAAAAAAGTCACAGAAACCTCTCGATGTTTTTAAAAAACCTTTCTAATTTTATCACACACTATGGGGTAGACGCGAGAAAAAATCATCCCCACTTTACGTTTAGGACAGGACTGGTGCCGCAAAAAAAATATTTTTTGTGACTTTATTTTAGCACTTTTTTGACGTGACAAATATATACATTTATCCATGCAAAGTTTTACCTTCCTTCCTAGCGTTCGTACGGATGGACGGACGAACGTAACATAAGGGTTCCGGCTTCCGAGACGTGAACCACGGAACCCTGAAAAGGACAAGCTTATCTATATTTATACTAATATAATAAAGAGGAAAAGTTTGTTTGTTTGTTTGTATGTTTGTTTATTTGCTTGCATCGAATAGGCTCCGAAACTACTGGACAAATTTTGATGATATTCGGCACAGATTTAGAATCGACCACGGGGAAGGACAAAGGCTACTTTTTATTGCAGCAAAATGTTGGTTCCACGAGAATTTCTTTTGTCGTGTACGAAGTCACGCGCAACATTTAGGTAGTTAGCAAATACAGGCTAAAATTGAACAATAAATAATAATATCTAACTAATCTTATACACAAAAATTAATTGCAAAACCGGTGTCTCGCTAAAACTCGAGAACGGCTGGACCAATTTGATTAATTTTAGTCTTGAAATAATTGTAGAAGTTCGAGAAAGATTTAAACGGTGAGGAATATTGCAGGTTTAGATGTAGTTATTCATTTAATCCATTTCGTAGTTAAGACAGGACAACCTGGGTCGGGACAGCTAGTTATGAATAAACTACGCCGCATTACTCAAACAAGTGAATTGAACCAATAAAATCTGAATCAGCTTTGAGCTTACATATTCAACAGTTTAACCACACTCTAACAAACTTCGCATTACAATGGTTCAAAATTATTTCGGTTTGATTTGATCGAACGCGGTTCACGCGTTAGTTTTGAATAATGATAGCGTTTTGTGTATGTATTTTGTTAGATAAATTGATGCAAATACATAACTTTCTGTGTTAAAGCGTCACTAATACTTATTTAGTGTTCGCAATTGTGTATAAATATCTACCAAAGGATTTATAACATCAAAATATGGAGTTTCCTTGATTTCTGTCGATTGTCATTTTTATATAGTATGCAAAACTCTGGCGGTACGTCTATGAAGAAAATTTACCATCAATTTCAAACAAATATAGTAATAAATACTATCACTTACAAACACTAGCTTGTGCTACTAGCTAGGATCAAAAATAGTATATGTGTTAATCCAGACCTAAAACTACCACCAAAGTTCATCAAATTCCGTTTAGTAATTTTTTCGTGAAAGAGAAACAAACATCTATCCATTCGTACTCACAAATTTTCACATTTATAATAGTTGTAGGATTATGAACAAGACTATTTTACGATACCTTTTCAATTGACATGACATCCAAATAATGAGGTAGAAGAATTTTCAAAATACTACTGACTAACTTTCAATTTTCCATCAAAATCTGTTTAGTACTTTTCGCGTGGAAGAGTAACAAACCTAGATCCATTCGTCCGTCTAACTATCCTCACAAACTTCAACATAAATTTAGCACCAACCGCCAATTGTAACCACCTACGAAATGCAGTAGGTATACTAGTGATCAATTAAACCATGGTTTGCCATGGTCAAACAAAGCAACCGAATCCAAAATGGCTGGGAAATTTAAATTGCTTTTGAACTTGCAGTCGTCTTTTTGTATTCAGTATCGTATTTCTGCAATCTCTGAGCTTTGTTGTTAGAACGCCGAATAGAACATGATCCATAGTAAATAGACTGGTATATTATTACTATTGTGACATTAGATAGATTGTTAAAGGACTAAGATTACAAAAGCCCTAAGAAGTAAGAGCGTTTTCACATTATCCGATCCGATGTCGAACGATTCAATGAAAATGAGACAGACAGGTATATATTTCAATATCGGACTGAAAATGAGAAAGAAAGCTATACTATATTATGTTTCGAAAATACGATAAATTATAATGGATATAAATTATTAGAAGAGATAGTGTAATAACGCTCTTATACCTAGTTGCCTAAATGCCTAATATCTTAACCATTATTTTATTGGATCTTTGGAGAACTCAAATGATCAGCCCGTAACTAATATTAAGGCATAAAGAGAGGTCTCAAAAAGTATAATGGTTCTAATATTTTAGCAAAAATGCGCTTTAATGTTGAATATTTCGCAAACGGATATCTAAATCAAAAATTTTGTTGTCAACGTCTTAATGTTTATTAAATAGCTATCTAATGATACCCCATCCTATAGCTAGATATAAGAAAAAGATCATCCCCACTATACAATAAAGATTGTAGACTGGGACTAGCCCGCAGTATCGAAGGCTGATTGTTCTTCGGAAGCCCTAGCCTGCATAATAAGTTGGGATTTAGATGAGAGTCTTGAAAAGGTAGGTAAGTGGTAAGTGAAGCCGATAGGAATGGAGTTATAGGAACCCCACGCTACTGCTACCCCGTACCAAAATAGCACTTTATCGACGTGGTATCCACATATCCATTCAAAGTTTATCTAACCGTTTGTTGTTTTAAACATTCTTATTTCGAGTATTTCTATTGTGGTTGTCACTTTTCTTTTTGAATAGGCTTACATTTTTTTTAACATACAGTTCATTTGATAGAATATACTGAGAAGCTACAGTTAAGATCCCAGTTTCCTTAAACTTATCTCTTAATGAAGTGTTGGGGGCCAGCTTGTAGATTGCCCGAACAGCTCGCTTCTGCAGCACAAAGATAGTATTTATATCTGCAGCATTGCCACATAGCAGAATGCCATAGGACATTATACTGTGGAAGTAACTAAAATACACAAGCCTTGCTGTGTTTTCGTCTGAAAAATATCTTATTTTACTTACTGCAAATGCTGCTGAACTAAGTCTGTTGGCCAATCCAATATGAGGGCCCCACTGAAGTTTCGCATCTAATGCAATCTATACATATAAAATCCTTTGTCCTGAATGACTGACGGATCAACGCACAGCCTAAACCGCTGATCTTAGAGACCTGAAACTTGCAGGGCTTGCTCTTTGTAATGCGTAGGGATCCGATAAGAAGGGATTTTTCGAAATTCGACTCCTAAGGGGGTGAAAAGGGGGAAAACAGTTTGTATGGGGCAACGTGATTCCTTGGTCCAATCAACTTCATATTTTGCACAAACATTATGTAACAGAATTGATGGAATTCTTGTATCATAGTTAATTGAAATTCATCCCCTAACGGGTATAAAAAGGGAAAGAAAGTTGTTTGGGAGCGATTGGCATTAAAGTTGATATAAATACTCCTTAGTGCTTTTGATTTAAAGCGATCGATCGATTTAGTCTTTACAATTTAAACATTAACTGGATTCGTAGTTGCAAGTAAATCGGTTTAGATAAAAATAAAATATAGTCTGAGATCCTAGGATCACCTTACTATTCTTTTTATATGAAACTCGTATATATACACGTAAATTTTGTTCCAACTTTTGACCCCCACCACAAAAACTAGCTGGTAGGTCTTACAATAATCATTTTGTGTAATAGTCGTTAGCAATTTACTTTCAAATACTGTCGGGTCCTATCTACTTTGGTGAAGAAATAAAAGATGCAAAGATATATTATAATCGACATGTAAAATATCTAGTGGGTGTGCGCCAGCGCTGGTGGATCGGATAGAAGAGTGAGCCCGTGAATTTCCAATTTGATCGAAGTAATCGATAGCCCGTGAGCTTTATTTTTATTTTGACATAATATATTGTCATCATGATGAAAAATAAATCTGTCAAGAATGCCAAAGTTAAAGATGAAAATCTTACTCTTTGAAAAACTAGGCACCTAAATATCACAAATATTTACGATTGCTGCAATTATATTTATTAATAGTACTTATTATATTACATCATAGATCACTGTATTACATCATAACTATATTACATACTATTTCAGTAGAATATTTTGAGTGTAGGTATCTGTTGCGGAGACCGCCGTTGTAGGTAGGCAGGGGTGATGAATTATAACATCATAATCGAATTATTCATATATTTAGTATATTAATATGTACAATCGAACCACATCTTATTACGGTTTTTTGGCTATCTGACATAACAAAACATAAGACAAATTGACATTACTTATTATTCTTAATATTTGAATTATGTACATTCGCAGAGGTTCTATAATTTCTAAACATACCCCCGGGCGTTGAAAGGCTTGTCTTTCAACCACATGGTAGAGCTAATTCGGGTAATAGGCATATTCTGTTAAAGGCCCTGATCCTTAATGATCATCATAGCATCAGCTGTCTTTAAATCATTTTGACTTTACCTCCACTTGACACATAGTTGAAGCTTAGATTTCATTCTTTACCCCATCTTGATTGAAAATGCTTTCGCTATTATTTCATGCGCTGGTAGCGATCAATAAAATTAGGTGACTGCTGTTGGACTTCGTAGTCAGGCAAAGAGGTAAATTAAATACCGATAGAAATTATTGTCCTGACTTCTAGGATTATAATTTGTGGGTTCCGCCGATCATGGCTTTAAGATCTTGAGCTATTCAAAGTATGTATCGCCTCTATTTCTGAGAGAGTTGTGTAAAGCTCTTTATAAATAAGTTAACAATTTCCTAAACCTAAATTATAAATTATATTAAACTGCGTTACACCTTGTAACTAACGTCAACCAAAATGAGGAGTGTACGCGAAAATAAAAGAAATGTTAATGTCCTCATTGGCAATGCCCTCACTCTAAAAGTGGCAATCATCATTTAAAGACTTTAAAAGATCTTTGTATGCATCAATAATATAAGTGCCTTTACGTGAATAAATATTAAATGGCTTTTTTCTTCGCGAAATTAATATATTAAAGGATTGCTCGTTAAGTCACCGGAATTCTATGTGAACAGCATAATTAAAATAAAACAAATAAATATTATAATGCACACAATAAATGTATGAAATCATTATTTTACCAGCCTGCAACCATATTTATAATAACTATACTAACGACTAACACATAATATTATAAAATTGGGTCATTATCGTCGACACCTATATTCTCAAAAGACAGCCGTTAGAAGTATCTAATATTTATAAAAGGACTGGTAATACGGAAATAGTGTATAATAATGTTTAAAACATCTTTGATCTTATTATTCAAAATTAGAAGATGCGAATCCTTGCAACAGGCGAGGTTTGAAAAACGAAAAAACGAAAACAAAACTTATAAACACATGCAACGGTGCGAAAGAGTAGAGAAATAATAAGAAATTGTTAGAACTCGACAATCAATTAAACAATATAATCAAATAACTAAAATATTACTGTACATCGTGGCGAGGCTTAAACTTAACGCCTTTACGTACCCTACGCACCTTACTTAAATTATTTTCTTTAGTCAATAATTCATCATAATAATATGGTTTATGCATCTCCACATTTTTCTTTCTTACATGTTGAACTGATATTCCTAAATAATGACAATGTTTTTTAAATGGAATATTTACACTAAACCGACCATCATCAAGTAGAGATGTATTTTTAACAAAATGAAACTTATTAGAATAATTCTGTGAGTATTTACAAGAAATATCACGAGTCAGTAATGACATAATATTATTATTAAAGTGATTGACAGCTATCGAACCTGCAACTATCCATCCTAATCTCGTTTCGTAAAGTATCGGTTTATCTTTGCCTAACTTCATCTTTCGCGATCCTAGTATTTCCCAAAATAAGTTGGCCCCAATCAGCATCTCAATCTGTGAGGGCTCATAAAACTTAGGATCGGCTAAAGTAATATAAGCTGGAATATTGAAATTATATGTGTCGATATAACGTCCCGGTGTATCACTCGTAATTGACGGTAAAACTAAACAACTAACGTCAGTGGCATAACTACCATTTAAAGATTCAAAATGAACCGTACACGTTTTACCAGCGCGGGTGACCGCGTTATTGATGCCCAGTATCGACTGATCAATATTACCAGTAGATAAATTTAATTTATGGCAAAGATTCTCCGTAATAATGCACGAGGTACTACCGCTATCTAACAGAACACGAGCGACGTGCTCTACATTATTGCTGTCGCGCAGCTTAACTAAAGCGGTGGACAATAACGCCTCGCACGCTCTTCCCTGCGAAAGAGAAGAGCTCACACTCGCTGTCAGAGCGATGTGACTGCCTTTAGGGCCGCCGGAGGAGGACGGATTCGGTGACTGCGTCTCAATAGAAACAGATTTTCTACGATTATCATTAAAAGCATTCGCAAGCACCTGACGATCGGCTATATGTATTAGCGTATGATGCCGACGTTTACAAAACTTACACCCTGGTCTCCTCGTACATAAATTGGCTAAATGACCCTTATTTAAACAATTATAACAAACCCTATAACTTGGTATTGACATAAGTCTTTCTTCAACACTCATAGAAAGAAATTCCGTACAATTACTTAGATTGTGATTGCCCTTGCACTTAGGACATACAGTCGATGATGACTCTGAACTTTTATTACTCTGTAGGGAAACCATCGACTTAACTTTATAATTACTTTTATTATTATTAAAACTCTGAACACTACGGGAATTACTAGACTGATTATGTGACAACTCTAAAGTCTCTATTAAGTCAGCGCGGTTACGCAAAAACTCAAGAAATAAATCAAACTTAATGAAACTATTTTTATTTAATGTACCTTTGTATTCTTCCCATTGACGATACGTCTTACTATCTAACTTTTGTGTCACAATATATATTAAAAGTGTATCCCAGGACCTAACAGGCTCATTCAATGACTCTAGTGCTCTGAGATTTTTGTTCAACTGATCTATTAATCGTTTGATAGCAGCAGATGACTCTTTACCTATAGAGTCAATATTAAATAACGCTGCTACATGATTTTGAATGAGTAGCCTTTTATTGTCAAACCGTTCACACAGCGTATCCCACGCGACATTATAATTTTCAGATGAAAACTGAATCGATCGAACAATAATCGCAGCTGATCCCTCCAGTGTTGTTCTTAAATAATGAAACTTATTTATGTCGTCAATATTTTCATTAGAATGGATCAGACTGGTAAACGTGTCGCGGAATTCGAGCCAATTATCATAAGACCCGCTAAACTTAGGAAGTTGAATTGTAGGCAATTTAACGAGCTTGTGATTATTAGAATGCTTACTACTACTACTTACATTTTCATTTTTATTATTTAAATTGTTAAACTCTTCTAATAATCCTTGCGCGTGTGACAGGCACTTATAATACAGCGACTCAAAGTTGTCGCGCTCTGCGAGCTGGGCCGCCGCGTCGTCGGTGGCGCACTCGAGCTGAACCTGCACCTCATCATATTGCTCATACAAAGATTCAATCTTACCAATGCGTAATTGCAACTCCCTGAAAGTGGCGCTGTCAATAGGCTCGATCAATGCTGATAAATAATTCGAAAAAGAAGTCAAGCGGCCTTTATAGCTGCCTCTTCTTTTGATTAACTCCTTCTCACTCATCTTGGTGGAAAGTGGAAACTAAAAACTTAACAAAATTAATCATAAAATGCCTACCTATATAACAATAACGGTTTCCTAATTATTTAAATAAATTATTATTAATATAATATAACAATAATATCATTAAATTAAACAGCGACAAATACCTAACAAAGTTGCATAACAACCTAAATAATTAAATAATGCGGCTTGTCGTCTGTTGTTGTATCACACACAACTCTCAATTATATTCATCAATTGTTATATTATTATACCGTTCCTTGTTCGGCGCTGCTCAAGGATCAATAGTCCATATAACACGAGGCTTAGTCCACGTCCGTTCCTGCAGGATCATGAGTGTGGTACCTCTATAACATCGCCATCCACGTCCGTTCCCAAAGGATCATGAGTGTGGTAGCTATTATACAGCGCACGTCCAGGTCCGGTTCACTCTAGGACCTAGTGGTCCATATTACCATAGGGTATCTCTTATTATGCGCTCATCCATCCGGCGCTGACGAAGGACCATGTTGCGGAGACCGCCGTTGTAGGTAGGCAGGGGGGGTGATGAATTATAACATCATAATCGAATTATTCATATATTTAGTATATTAATATGTACAATCGAACCACATCTTATTACGGTTTTTTGGCTATCTGACATAACAAAACATAAGACAAATTGACATTACTTATTATTCTTAATATTTGAATTATGTACATTCGCAGAGGTTCTATAATTTCTAAACAGTATCCTCTTTTTAATATTATATATCTATGGTAGGTATAATAAAATTTCTTTCTCTTTTGTAGTTATAGGTAATATTTAATTTATTTGTGCTTGATTTATCAGTGTTTAATATATAGGTTTTTAGTTTTTAACCCAAAATAATGACTTTTAAGATTTTCTTAAAAGATTTTTGATTTGTAGGTACGTTTGTGCGCGCTTAGCTCAGAAACTACGCAACGGATTTTTATAAAATTTGTTACCGTAGTAGTTTAGCCCTTGGATAAACATACTCCGGGACATCTTTGAATCGTCGATCCACAATCCCTTAAGAGCAGGGTCTTTGATCAATGCGTACTAACGGTAATGAAATACGGAGCCGAAACGTGGACACTCATCGTAGGCTTGGTTCATAAGTTTAAGGTTGCTCAGCGTGCGATGGAAAGAGCAATGTTAAGGATATCTCTGGTGGATAAAATACGTCACGACTCACGACGTTATTCGCCAGAGAACTAAAGTCACCGACATTGCTCAACGAATTATTAGCACGCTGAAGTGGAAGTGGGCCGGCCATGTCGGCAGACGGACAGACAATCGATGGAGTCCTACGAAGTCGCAGTAAACTTTCAAATAAAATACAACTGATACGGCTGTGCAGTGCCTACACCATTATGTATTCAATTTTGGTATTGGTATTTTCCCGAACAAGCTTTCCCTCTGACTTCAACCCAATTTCACGCAAGCGAAGCTGCGGGCAAAAGCTAGTTATAAATAAAAAGACTGCTGTATCTACTAGTTCCATACCTTTCCCATTTAATAGCATATTGGTTTTAGTTTGCCTTACATTCGGCAAAGTGAACTTTATACATTTAGATTTTTTGCTATTTAACATAAGATTATTGACACTAAACCAGTGTACTATTTTTAGGAGAGCATTATTTACTTCGTCATAACACGAGTTTTGGCGATTAATATTAAAAGTAAGTGACGTATAATCGGCAAATAATACTATTCCGTTTTTTCATTAATAAGATATGTGTATTCGCAAATTGCAGATTTCTTGTTCCGACGGTGTTTAACATCTGCGATGTGTTCCTTAACGCGGGTTTTAATCGATCTTTTTGTTTGCCCTATATAGGATAGACCACAGTCACAGTCGAGGTTGTAGATTCCTGCATCTTAAAGAGGAATGTTGCATTTCATTAAAAATTTACTTATCTTTTTAGGCGGCTTGAAATATGTTTTTATAGAAGCTATCCTTAGAATATAGCCAACTTTATCAGTGACTCCTTTCATATATGGTAGAACTGCAGGTATTCGTTCGACGGTGGCTGGTTTCACTCAGTCACTGTGATGCAGGCGTGGGACTTGAACAATTAAAACAATGAACAATATTCGCGTAAACATAAGAAATCAATATACTAACCGTTTGGATGGTAAGCCGAAGAAGGAAATGACGAAGATGCGGCGAACTAATCAGCGCACAGACCTGAATCGAGCTATCGAAGTTCGGAGCTTTATATACGACAGCTGAAATGCATACAAGTGGGCTTCGGCCTGATCAAGCATACCACCTCATTCGGTCGGAGATCTCCCACTGAGGCTTGCCTCCACATCCACACATTCCCACGAAACTAAAAGTTCCGGCACATGAACTACGGAATCCTAAAATGTGCAATATAAAAACAAGTTTCAAATTTTGTTGATATTCCCCGTTCAATTAAAATTCGTTTCCCAGTGGTCCCGTTAGAACTCCTGTCGTAAGAGGTTGAAACTTCGCGTTTGTTGACAAGCGTTCTAACGTTCCAAGATTGTGTAAGCACTAAAAATTTCTTTAAATAATTTAAGCCTACAATGTTTAAAATCTATATCCTTGGTACAACATTTCACTTTTTATTTGCTGTGAATGTATAAAAAAATCGATATCGGTGTAATACTATGAGAAATGCTTAAATTAAGTATCATGATGTTTAGTGTGATTATGTTGGTGGTGATGATGGTCATATGCTTGCAGTTCTTTAAACAATGCTGAAATTTCCAAACGTATATAAAAAAACACAAGAAACATAAAATTAACAATAAAACTAGAGCCAAATAAAAAACTAAAAATTAATACCTACTAATAAAAAGAAGACATCTATAAATAATCTATCTCTAAAAAAGTATATAAATAGAAAAACTTCCCCAGGTCGTCCCCATCTTGCAGAGTACCTAGCAAACTGATAGCATTGCCTCGTTGGATAGCAATGGCTATCCGTTGTGCCAGGTAGTTACCGGCTCTGGGGTCTCGGGTGGCTTCAATAAGCTTTTTGGAGATTTCTTTAAAAAGCTTATGTGCGCCCGGACCCCATGCGCCTAGGGTTTCCACCCCAAACGGTTCAAATATAAGGTCTCCGCTAAGGTTCTCATATTTGCGCCGTTTGAGGTTCTCTCCTTGGTTTGCAGCCGCGCCCGCACAGTTCGAAGTGCCCTGGACATGGGACGGAGCAAGAGTAACGTATATTATAATATTTAAAGGCTGAGGAGTTCTGTTAGGTCCTTTTGGATCCAGGGTATACCTTAGCACAACATTTCACTTTTTGGTAGCTATGAATGTTCAAATAAATCGCTACTAGGTATTTCTCTTTTTTTACGGTATAAATGATATATCAACACAAAATCATGATGTATCGTATGATGATGATGATGCTGGACCAACTTGGCAGTCAACCCTTTAAAATAAAAAAGACTTACTGAAGTCCACAAATGGCAGAGTAATCGCGATACATACAAAAAAAAACATTCACACGAATTGAAAATTGTGGAAGTCGATTAAAAATTAATACAAGTTAATGAGCTTGTTCTGTGATACTATGGCGCGTATCTATTTCATTGCCCGTGACTGACCTAAAAGTAGATATAACAAAAACTTCAATAAAGGAATCTAAGCGAAAAATAGCACAATAGAAAAAATATATTGCTGATGTTTCATAATGTTTTGTGGATAATAAGGCGGTCCCATGAAATTGACTCGTTTATTCATCTCGTTAGCTAACGGGGCTAAGGACCAGGGTTCAATCCTTTATAGTTAAGACCTTCGTCTATATTGCGATACCCTTTAATATATTATTATAACCTTTTCATGTATCCATTGCACAACGAAAGCACATCAATCATAAATGGTGAATATTTAAATCAGTTCTAACTTCGTATATTCTTGTGAAGACTGACTTCATTATTCATTGAGTAAGTCGTAGGCAGTCTTTAGCCTCCAATACCTGCGAAAAACAATAACAAACTGTAATAATTTTGTATAAATAATGATGAAGTGATATGCCTTATGGCCCGTTTCAATAACCTATCTATCTATAACTATTTGTTAGAAACGTCAAATTTGTATCGCTAAAAACCGGCAAATGATTGAATGACGAGGTTTTTAACAAATAGTTATTGATAGGTTATTGAAACGGGCCGATAATCATCGTCCTGCCTGCAAATCCAGCACCGATAGTAATGACCGTCATTAGTGTCAATGATTTAATGTTTTTGAAATAATAAGGTGGGACCGCATTTAGGTGAAACTACGCGGCAGCGGAACTATACGACGCGTCACGGCCAAATATTCTTTGTATGAGATACAGGTCGCGCAACGGTTTATGAGCGCTCAGTGAAAGTGGAGGGGATCGTTCGCGCATGTGACCAATAGCAAAGAATATATATTACTAACGTACCAATAGCGTGTCGGCAGCTATGTTCGGCATGCGTTCGGCGCATCCACACCTCCCCGCCCGAACCCGCTACCGCCAAACACACCCAAAAACTGACTTCTGCGCATACCCCCTCTACTTTTGTCGAAAGATCTTAATTCGTTGCGCGACCTATACAAAGCACTACGCGACGCGATACGGCCAAATATCTTTGTATGAAATATAACGCACTACGTGTCGTGGCACTCCATGCTGTATTACTAGTCTTAGTAGAGTTGCGGCGTGTTGCGTCGCTCCGCTGTCGCCTAGTGCTGTTACCTTTACCCTTTACTCAAAAACTACGAACGGATTTTGATGAAGTTTGTTATGGTAGTAAAGTTTAAGCATTGGATTAACTCGTAGCCTACTTTTTATCCCAAAAAAGGGCAATGTTCCCGTGGTATGCTGTATTTAAGCCGGCGGAACCGCTGGCAAAAGCTAGTGATCATAGAATTTAAATCGATCATCTAACATGGATCACTAAGCCCCCCCGATAGCATATTGATGTCTGAGAATGAAAGAATTAGTCATTGGTATAACTGTAGGCGAGTCGACGAGTCTCTCCTCGGGGCAAAGGATTAATATTATTATAAAACTAGTAATATTCTACAACGCTAGTCCGAAAACTATGGATTGGTAACATTCCACAACGCTAGTCCAGAAACTGTGGGTTGGTAACATTTCACAACGCTAGCCCAGAAACTGTGGGTTGGTAACATTTCACAACGCTAGTCCAGAAACTGTGGGTTAGTAACATTTCACAACGCTAGCCGAGAAACTGTGGGTTGGCAACATTTCACAACGCTAGTCCAGAAACTGTGGATTGGCAACATTTCACAACGCTAGTCCAGAAACTGTGGATTGGCAACATTTCACAACGCTAGTCCAGAAACTGTGGATTGGCAACATTTCACAACGCTAGTCCAGAAACTGTGGATTGGCAACATTTCACAACGCTAGTCCAGAAACTGTGGATTGGCAACATTTCACAACGCTAGTCCAGAAACTGTGGATTGGTAACATTTCACAACGCTAGTCCAGAAACTGTGGGTTGGTAACATTTCACAACGCTAGCCGAGAAACTGTGGGTTGGCAACATTTCACAACGCTAGTCCAGAAACTGTGGATTGGCAACATTTCACAACGCTAGCCCAGAAACTGTAGGTTGGTGACAGTGGATTGGAAATACTCTAGTCCAGAAGCTATAAAATGGCAACCGACTAGAATAATAACCACTAAAAAATAGTCAGTTATTTGATCCACGACGTATAGACACAGTAAAACACCGTATAATGCAGTAAAACTAGCCTCGTAAAGTGCAGCTAGTGGAATTGACGATAGAACTCGTAAAATTTTGATCATATTTTAACAATCGTCAGAAAATATAAGAAGAGAGGTGTTGGCACAATTGGCCAAAGTGTATTTTCACTAATATAATGATTTTGGCAGTCTATGTATTATATATCTATGTAATTTTGTTCCATCGTAGTGCCTAAGCTACTGATCCGATTTTAATAAATTATGTATCAATAGTTTCGAAACGATGGCCCGGATAACATAGGCTACATAATTTGCGTGGTTGGGTTATAGTTTTTTATCCATTGAATATGTCTGTTGGGCTGGACGCTAGCATTTTTGAAAAAACACAATATTATACCTTGAGAGAGTTTCAGGCACGAATAGGGCCAAAAGACAATACGACCTCACAGAAAACTGGCTTCAAATAACAATCTATTTTGTTTCATCGAGTGAGTGAGGGTGCCGGTGGACCAAGAAGGAGGTGCGGGCTTTCGAACCGGCAATGTCTTTTAGAACGGGACTGTGGGAGAGCCACGCTTCGGCACGAATGGGCCGGCTCGACCGGATAAATACCACGACCTCACAGAAAACCGTATGCGTTGTGTTTCGCCGAGAAAAGGATTGGGGATAGGAAGGACCAGGAATGCAAGTTGCAAAACCAGAGGAGTTACAAGTATAATTCCTCTGGTGTTGCAAGTGTCAATGGAAGGCGGTAATCGCTTACCATCGGGCGATCCGTCTGCTCGTTTCCTGGTTCATGTCATAAAAAGACTACATTGTCAGTAATCCGTATGGCTGGGTAAAATTTAGAGCACTGAAAATAGAACTCTGCGCCAAAACAATAGAATCGAAAATGGAAGTGGCGATTGTATAGCTGACATATTATAGATATTGACATTTGACTAGTGTGTGTTCGATTTTCAGCTCAATTGTATCAGCGCTGAGTTCTATTTCCAACGCTCTGGATTTTCCCCGGAAAATTCAAAAAATCCGATAATTCAGGATCCGGAATCCTCCGGATCATATTATAGTCCCAAACTAACTCCGTCTTCTAAATTGCTGGACTTTTTTTTCATCTTGAGTACGCTCAGTATGTCTCATGCTTTACAACTATTTCTGCCTCTAAGCTCTATTTCCCCGAGATTTGCAGGAGGGGCTCCGCAGCCCGCTGTAAAATATTGACGAGACATGCAGGCCGTAAACTTTATAGCTGCCTAGCTCCCTTCTACGGTCTAGAAATTTAAGGGCTTTTTGAAACAGAAATAATAGTTCTTATTTAAATACTTTGTAACAGTTTTAAGTTTCTTTTAGGGTTTCGTACCTCGAAAGGAAAAAACGGAACCCTTATAGAATAACTTTTTTGTCCGTCCGTCCGTCTGTCTGTCAAGACCGTTTTTCTCAGGAACGCGTACAGGTATCAAACTGGAATTTTTGTCAAATACTTAGATCTGATGTCCCTTGGAACTGTAAAAAAATCAAACTTCTAAGCCAACGCAATCAAAAGATACAGCCGTTTATGTCGCAAAATTTTCGACACTTGCAAGGGAATCAAAACCTACGTAAGGAAAAATTGCGAAAACTGTAAATTTTTAGTTGCATCTTATAATAAACATATTTTTAATAATTTTAAACTTACTACCCCTTTCCTTATGAATGCGTAGAGGTATTAAATTGAAATTCATATGAAATACTCAGGTCTATACCTTTAAGCTGTAACAAAATCACTACAGGTTTGTACGGAACCCTCGGTGCGTGAGTCCGACTCGCTCTAGTTCGGTTTTTTTTTACTTTACGCGGCTAAAACGTCTTGATACGCCGCCGCGACAATCCGCTGCCATGAAGATGTGACTGGTGGAGGCTGTAGTGGCGTCTCATCAAGTATCTCTGGAAAAAGTGTAGCAGTGGTGCGTAACAGACACTTCAGTTATTCTGGAGCAGCACTAGTGGAAACCCTGGGAGATCCATCTGTCCTTCGGCACAAATGGGCCGGCTCAACCGGATAACCGCTTGCTTTGTGTTTCATCGAGTGAGTGAGGTTATCGGAGTCCTAAGGGGGATGGTGATTTTAATGTGCGCGACACTAGAAGATTCACAAGTGTAATTTCTCTGGTGTTGAGAGTGTCCATAGGAGATGATAATCGCTTACCAACAGGCGATAGTCCTAGTATTTATGAAATTTACCAGGTGACAAGCAGACGGTAAATTTCATAAAAAGACGAGGACTATGCGACGTTGGACGTTAAAATTGGTGAAGATAACTGTGTGGAAATCATATGTTTACCGGCACATCTGTTCGTTACTCGACACATTAAAAATTGACCATTGCCGAGACTTATTGAAGTCGGCAGTTTGACTCTAGTTGCGCAAAGATTATCCCGGACGATCTTTCCTCACAAACTGTATAATTGAATGTATGAATCAGTATTCCGGCCGCGTGCGACGAATTCAGATAGCCGCTATCACGTTACGACATTCCGTAGATGTCCCATAATTTATGAATACCTCGAACAGAGGGTGTGGAAATGAGGAAATAGCTGGTCAGTAATGCGTAAGTATTGCCTAAAACGAAGTACTATTACTGTATCAGTGAGGACGATGGCTTTGGGCGCTAAGCGCAAAGCATAACTAACGGCTGAATACTAAAGTGCTTCTCAAAGTTAAGGGGGCACTCAAGACACATACTTGTCACTGCGCCAGAAGGAGGGTTATGGTTTACGAGTATATGTATGCAGTATGTATGTATATTTCTTTGGTACGCTCTATAGCCTATGAGCTTGTTGTTGTGTGTATTATATAATATAATAATTATATTGTCATAACATAGCAAATAAATTAGATTTGCTATATATTGGCAATTTTATTTCAACCACTTATTTTTTATAATATCATGGTTACTACCTTATGGTAATAACCATAATATTGTAACAATAATATATTATTATCATTATCATTAAAAATAATAGCACTTATCATAAAATTGTAAATCTAAGTGTCAACACTATCAACTATTGAAACTAAGTGAAATATTTCTGAACGCACCCAATAGTTTTATTTTTGTGATTTTGATTTTTCGGATTTTCTGTTTGATATAATTATATAAATCTGAATGTTTTCACGTTCGTCATTGTTAAGACAGATGATTTATTAGTTACTACGTAATTGTTAAACTAAACATTTTTAGTTATTAGTAGTTTATTACTAAATATTAAATTACGAAAGTTACGACGATGAAAACAAAAAAATGTAGGCGTGCGCTCACTGTCGGAGCTGGTGACGAACTAAGTATGTGCCTACGTGTGGATGGTAAAGGCATAACTGTGGCCACAACCCTTTTATTTTTGTCGAAAAACCGACACCGCACGGATCTTGGCCAAGTAGCGATCACAGTTCTTGCCCATCATTCCAACAGTGTGCTAACCCCTAATCCACACGATGGCACAGTGATGGCACACACCGTTATGGCCATCTAAATAGCCATGGTGTGGAAGCTACAAACAGGGCCGTGCGAAACCAATGAAGCACCTCTTATTTTTAGGATCTTCATGTTTTTACGTAAGTACTTTTTTTTTATTAGGTATTTGTTAATTTTGACTGAAAGAAAAATGTTCTTCAGTATAATATACTTAGAAAAATGTTCTTCAGTATAATATATTTATATAAAAATAAAGCGCGAATTAAATTGTTACATACTTAACTGTTGATGTTATATTATCTATTTTTAACTTCCCGCTAAGAAAATCTAAGATTTTCAAAAATCGGGAAGTTATTGGTTTTACCCCGTTTTGCAAAAATCTAATTCTCATCAGATCACGACGTTCTGAGCAGTTTCGGTCAAATCTGAAGACGATGACGTTGTGCTGCCAATTTTCGATCCTTTGAAGAATGAAAGCAATGCTGAAGCCTGGTGCCGCAGCATCGAGGTTTTGGCGAAAGAAATCAACTGGAGCAATGTCATCAGTGTTGCAAAAGCAGGTAAAGCCTTAAAAGGCTTTGTGGTTTCAAACATAGGATCCAGGTAGGTCGTGGCTAAACTTCCGAAATCAATTGACTGTACTTTACCCTGAACCGCGAAACGCCGATAGGCTTAAGGAAGCCATGACTTATTCATCCGATTTAGCGGATACATATTGCGACTATGCAAGAGAAAAACTTAGACTTCTTCAAAATACGAAAGTGACCTTCACCGAAGATCAACTTATAGAATTAATTTGCAGTGGTATAACGGACGTTAATGTTAGAATGGCTTCTATTAACAATAGTATTAACACTACAGCTAGTTTAATTTCTTTGTTTACTGCTTATGTAAAGCCAAAACAAAAAAAGACTTATAGAGCAGTACTAGCTGACACGGCAAACGTTGTTTTGCCTTATAAAAAAATTAAAAACGAAAAAATAAGATTACAATTTTTAAATATATTTAAAAAACATACGGCAGTATTAAAAAATAATAGCACAGCTACTACTCTTGAATTGAAATTTACGCTAAAAACTAACAAAAATATTTATTACCGTCTCTATCGATTGTCCCTGAGTGAGAGAAAAATAGTTATAGGAATAATTCAAGAACTTTTAGACAAGAGCCAGCCTTTGAACTTTTATACAAGAGTCTTCCTTTGCCAGCCCAATTCTACTAGTAAAGAAGAAAGATGGTAAAAATAGATAATGTGTGGATTACAGGTCACTAAATATAATTTTAGAAAAAGATAGATATCCTCTCCCTCATATTGCGGACCAAAGTGACAGATTAGAAAAAGCTAAATATTTCATCTCCATTGATATGAAGAATGGATTCTATCAAATTCCTATTGCAGCTGATTCCGTTAAATATACAGCTTTCATCACTCCAGACAGTCATTACGAGTTTCTCAAATTGTCTTTCGGCATTTGTAATGGACCAGCAGTATTTCAACGTGCAATTACTAAAGCGCTTAAACATCTTGATTTTTTGTAAGTTTATATAGATTACATACTAATACCATTTGCTACAATTGAAGAAGGATTGGAGTACTTCTATCTTACTATTAGTGCACTTAGTTCTACTGGTTTCAGTATAAACCTAAATAAATGTAAATTTTTTGTTGAACATATCGAATACCTAGGCAGATTAATCTCTAAAGAAGGGGTGAAGCCAAGTCCTGAAAAGGTCAAAGCTTTAGTTAATTCTCTTATTCCGAAATCACTAAAACAAGTCCGGCAATTTATGGGACTAGCCAGTTATTTTTGCAGACTTATACCCAATTTTGCAGCTCAAACTGCCTGTATTTCAAAATTACTACAAAATAATCATTCTTGGGAATGGGGTTCTGACCAACAGAAAGCCAGAGCTTTACCTAATAAAAAAATTAACTTCATCTCCTCCTATATGCATATTTCATCCAACTTTAGAAACGGAGCTTTATACTGATGCTAGTTCTATAGGTTACGGAGCGATTATGATGCAACGAAATAACAGTAAGGAGACAAAAATAGTAGCTTACTTTTGCAAAAGAACTTCTTTAATAGAATCAAAGTATTGTTCTTACGACTTAGAACCCCTAACCATTTACAACGCCCTAAAACATTTCCGAGTTTACCTATTAGGAATCCATTTTAAAATTATTACAGATGGTAATGCCATTCATTCTACGCTTATTAAAAAAGACCTGTCTCCGCGTGTCGCCAGATGGTGGACTTACACATGGTTTACTATACAATAACAGAAAGTCACAATACATGGTCTTTAGGGCCGGCCACAAGTGTCCTAATTTTGTCCCCCCTATATATCTTAACAACGAACCTCTGGAAAGAGTGTACACTTTTAAATATGTCGGACACTTTGTTACCAATGGCCTTAAAGACGGTGTAGACTTAGAAAGAGAGCGTAGGGCATTGTCAGTTATGGCAAACATGTTGGTTCATAGATTTAGTCGCTGCACGGACACTGTAAAGATTAATCTTTTTAAGGCTTACTGCAAAAATGATTCCGCAAGATAAACTTATACACGCACGAAGTTGCGGGCAACATCTAGTTTAACAATAACCTTTTAGTCGATAAAAAAAAAAAAAAAAACTAAAACCGGACTACGTCACTCTAACCAGTGTTGCCAACTTAGCTACTTTATGGCTAGATCTATAGCAATTTTTCAGTGTTAGGCAGCCACAATTTATGAAAACTTGTAGCTTAACTTTTTAGCTACTTTTTCTAGCTACTTTTCACTTTTCAGTGACAACATTATTAGAATTTCTTCCTATATTCATATTTGTGAACAACTGGTGTACCTATACCCAAAAACCGCAGTGGGGACGTATAGGACAGATCGAATTACAGGCCAATATCATTAGCAACAACAATAGCTAAGATATTTGACAGTGTGCTTAACTCCAAACTAGAAAGACAATGTGGTCTCCATGATGGTCAGCACGGTTTCATACGTGGGCTGTCAACTGAGACTGCAATAATGAGTTTAAAGCACACTGTCAAATATTACATGGACAGGCGCACACCGGTTTATGCCTGTTTCCTCGACCTCACCTAGGCTTTCGATCTTGTCTCGTACGACATCTTGTGGCGTAAACTAGAAGCTCTGGGTCTGCCCGATTTGTTTAAATTTTGATATTGTAATCAGGTAAACTATGTGAGATGGGCGGATGCATATTCCGAACCGTACAGGATGGAGTGTGGGGTGAGGCAGGGGAGGTGGGCTGACCTCGCCCAGGCTCTTCAACCTGTACGTGGATCACTGATACGGGAGCTCAGCGGTATGCGTGTCGCCTGTCACATTACTACTACTACTTTATATATCTGCCAATTTTTTTCAAAATCGGTCCAGTAGTTTCGGAGCCTATTCAATGCAAACAAACATACAAACAAATGTACAAACAAACTAACTTTTTCTCTTAATAATTATTTCCATACATTCAAAATCCAATTTTATTTAAAACCAACCAATTAACCTGAAATACCTACTTTCCTATCTATTGATATAATATATAGAAAAGTGGGTATCAGCTTTTTTTGGTTTACTTATTCTAAGGCGAATAAATACAAAATCTGTGTATACGAAATCGCTCCCTTACATGTCTTCAAAGTTTTACCGTTATTGTCTTTGTATAAGAAAATATTTACTGAACATTTCAGGTGTGTTTTCTTCTTTTGTTTGTTTGTGTTATCTTTATCAACGTTCTTTGTGCAAAAAAACTAATTGTTACATGGTACGAAACTTTTTGGTACGACTATTTGTTCAATTTATGTGAAAGTTTATGCGAGCAGGTTGTAATAGGTTGGGAAAAAAGTCTTTTCGCATTATAGTATGTATGAACTTGTCATAAAATATCTTGGGCTATACCAATTGTATCTGGCTGATTTTGGTATCATTAAAAAGTTTTAATTTTACAGAAGACAATTCCAAATTCAAATTAGGTAAATTTGAGATTTTCATTTGTTTTTCTTACTGTTAAAATGAGTGATTCTTATGAAGAATTTCGATACATTTTAAAATTTTATTACAAAAAAGGTAAAAATGCAACACAAGCCGCGAAAAAAATTTGTGATGTTTATGGACCTAATGCAGTATCTGTGAGAGTAGCGCAAATTTGGTTTAAGTGTTTTCAATCCGGAAATTTTGATATCAAAGATGCACGTCGCTTTGGTCGCCCTGTTACGGATAAAACTGTTGCCATTTTTGAAAAAGTGGAGCAAGATCGGCATATTAGTAGTTACGATGTAGCTGAAGAACTGGGGATTGACCACAAAACGGTTTTGGCGCATTTGAAAAAAGCTGGGTACACAAAAAAGCTCGATATTTGGGTGCCTCATGAGCTCACTGAAAGAAACCTAATGAACCGTGTACTCATTTGTGATTCTTTATTACGACGTAATGAAACCGAACCATTTTTGAAGAAGCTGATAACTGGTGATGAAAAGTGGATCACGTACGACAAGAACGTGCGAAAAAGATCGTGGTCAAAGGCCGGTCAGGCTTCACAGACTGTGGCGAAACCCGGATTAACTCGCAACAAGGTGATGCTGTGTGTGTGGTGGGATTGGAAGGGCATTATTCATTATGAGCTGTTACCGCCAGGCAGGACCATCAATTCTGAACTGTACTGCGAACAACTGATGAGATTAAAGCAAGAAGTTGAGAGAAAGCGGCCGGAATTAATCAACAGAAGGGGTGTGGTTTTTCACCATGATAACGCTAGACCTCACACATCTTTAGCCACTCAGAAAAAATTACGGGAGTTTGGCTGGGAGGTGTTAATGCATCCGCCGTATAGTCCTGACCTTGCACCTTCAGATTTCCACCTGTTTCGGTCGCTGCAGAATTCCTTAGGCAGTGTCAGGTTGACATCACAAGAGGACTGCCAAAACCACTTGTCGCAGTTTTTTCATCAGAAGCCCCAAAAATTTTATAGCAATGGGATCATGTACCTACCAACAAGATGGCAAAAAGTTATCGAAGAAAATGGCACCTATATACTTTAGTCACTTGTAAATAAACTTTATAAAAAAACCTTTTGAATTTTTATATAAAATGCGAAGAAACTTTTTCCCCAACCAATATAATGGAAAATGCACGGTCGACATTAAAATTTAATTAATAAATAACCTTTTCAAAAAAATATTACGATCACTCAGGAATTTTCATCGTGATTTATAACATCTCTGTTGAAAATGGCGCGTGATCAATTAATTGACTCAAAAATTTAATTTATGATACATTTCTTCTTTAGCAGTCGTGTGCAAACAAAACAGAAATACCTTTTTGGTGTAGTTGTCCCCAGTGCGGTGGAGCGGCTGAGTGGAGGAGCCACAGACATCTATTGACTAGACCACGCAAGTGTATATGTCACCGTAAAATTGTAAAAAACCGTTAGATTGTAATATAACTAACTAGATTGTAAAAATATGTCGAAAGATTTATTGCTATATAATTATTATGTAACGAAAAATAAAGTGTTAAATTATAGGCAGAATATTCGCGTCGAAGTCTATCAACATTTTACAAATTCACTAGTTATATTACAATCTAACGGTTTTTACAATTTTACGGTGACATATACACTTGCGTGGTCTAGTCAATAGATGTCTGTGGCTGTATAATATATACTTCGCGTGTAAAAGAGGAGTAAAATTTACTTCCTTCAGCGCCATTTCCTCTCGAATATTCTCGATGCCAAACGACTAACGAAAACTAAAAAACGCGAAACGCTTTGAATCATTGACTCGAGGATGGGGAGTTATTATCACTAAATCGCTCTTGTGACGTCACAGCAGGTAGAAAAATAATAGCACGCTCGGTTTCTATATAGACGATGAGACTCGCGTGGTCTTGTCAATAGATGTCTGTGGCTAGAGCGGTCGAGCGGGCCAGTTAATTTGCATGGCAAATGTGGTCTAATGTCATCTTGTTTCATCGCCCTCCTGTCGCACATCGCACACAATTGTTCTTTGTTACCTCTAAATTGAATACCTTTGCGACAGACTGTGGACCGTGATGGGTCACCACGTTTTTGACATTCGTATAAAGCTATGAATCCAAAAGAGATTGTTGGCGCAAAATAGAATAGATATTAATAATATCAATAATATTTGCGATCATCTCTTTAGCGCTGTTTCAATATTACTAACCCCCACAAGCGAGGCATACATACAAGCCCACTTCCCTTATGTAGGTATATTATACAGCGTGTCCCGACAGCTATATCGGAGCCTTTAGTGATAAAAAATATGGAATTTTTTATCGACAAATTGCCCGTCAAATTTTATTTTTCTCTCACGTTTGTAAAATGGCAGCCATTTTATTTTTTGGTTACCAAGACCCGGGCACTCTTACTAATTCGACCACCACTATAACTTCTTATTATTTGGTTAACAACGATAGAAGAGGACGTTTGCTAAAATAAAATACTAAACTCCTTTACTCTCAGTGCAATAGTTTAGTAGTTATAACAATTTGAAAAAGGTCGACTGGCTGGCCCCCTGCCTGATATGATACCAACAAATTGTTATAACTTCTGAACTATTGCACTGAGAGTAAAGGAGTTTGTATTTTATTTCAGCAAACGTCCTCTTCTATCGTTTTAGAACAATAAACAATCAGGTCAATGGCCTAGATTTTTCACAAGAAGCAAATAATTTAAAAAAATCACCGAAAAAAAACTATATATTTCTTTAATTACCTTTTTTTGTTTTTCTGTTCAAAGAAAATTTAAATATTTTAACTGTAAATTATTGTCCACATATTTAGCTATCAAATGAGACCTTTTTTATGCTCCTAGGACATTTACATGAGTAGTGGTGGTCGAATTAGTACGAGAGCCCGGGTCTTGGTTATCAAAAAATAAAATGGCTGCCATTTTACAAATGTGAGAGAAAAATAAAATTTGAGGGGCAATTTGTCGATAAAAAATTCCATATTTTTTACCACTACAGGCTCTGATATAGGTGTCGGGACAATGGACCTAGTATAACAACAGGACCGAGAACTGTGAGCAAAAAAACGAGCCGAGCGAGAGGTTGGAAGAGAGGCCGTGTGTCCCTTTCTAGTAGGGTGACAATAATATTTTCTGCTGTGGCAAACTGCAAAGCTGTGTAAGACAAATTGTGAAACACTGAATGACATACAGCCGAGGCTTTAAAAGTCGACTAGATTAAATAATGTAAAATCAAGAAGGTTTGAAGTGACGGCTGCATTAATATGTAACAGATTTTTATGTAATTCTCTGCCTTACTTAAACACTATTGAGCCATTTTTGTCGCATTTCTTTATTGTTGGGAAATCTATAAAAACTGTATTATATTATCATTAAAGGCCTTACTCGACTTCACAAGTTTTTTTCTTAGTACTTAGTCTACTTACGATTCTAGGCGAGTCGCTACTGACTAGTTTATAACAAAACGTAGTACAATTATAACTCTTAGTAACGTCAGTTGCTTTAATGTTAACACTTTTATACTAGAATAACAAGATTAACATTAACAATTAACATACTAATGTTACTAAGAAACGAAATATTGCAACCAGCATAACTTTCACTTCGACAAGAATATACACAGCATTTTTTCACCATTTTGACTGTTAAATCATCAAATAAATAATAAAAACATAGTTACGGAGATACATGAAGTAAGAAATAAAAACTATTTTCAATTTTAATATTATCCGGTGTTCAGCATAAAATATATGTAATGGCGTATCTATTGTCTTGCGAATGATACCATCTAATAAAAAAAGAAGGAAAAGGATTTAATGTAAACTGCATTTTTATTTAGTATTATATGACCATTTCTAACTTTTTTAATTAGAATATGATATAGTTATAAACATTTGTTAAAATAATAATAAAGTACACTCGTTTTATCTAAGATTTTTCAAGTTACTTTTTATAAATACCAACATTTTTCTGGTTGGCAACATGCAAGAACGAGACACACAGCCTCCCTTCTGGCTATCTCGCTCGGCTCGGATTTGCCTCTATGATACGTGCATTGTGAAATACACTCTATTACGAAGGTAATACAGTTCTTTTTAGCAATTACAAAATTCGGAGTCTTCTATCCATAGGTACTATATCCATGGCCGGGGCACGCTGTATAAAATGTTTTTTTTTTTTTTATATGCGGTAAGTACTAAACCAAAACAATATTTTGCGCCCAATGCACCCAAAAACTTGCGCTAATACTATGTGACGAACCAATTCCATATTTTAAAAATGAATATATCAAGAGCTTATGAGGTGACACGTTGAGCCGGCTATTGATACCCGGACCTGGGTTCGCGGCCTGTAGGTAACCTTATCACGACACTAAGCTGATAGTCCCACACATAGATAATACAGATATATATTAGTATAGATGCGCAACTTTAAAATTGAAACTGCGTCTTGCAAAAGTTTCGGAATGTCGTTTTTAGATGGCGTTGTACCGTTTTAGTTACTATCAAACCCGCTAGATGGAAGTAGTACCGCCTGATAATTTTTATTGAACTGAATTATGGACAGAAATTAAGTTTTATCGAAAGTAGACACAACAACGACCAAGTTCCTCTTTAATAGTGGGATATGATTGCTGCATAGTAAAATGTTCGCGAGCCCTTATAAATACGCCTTGTGTTAGCGATAGCGCGATGTAGAAGTCGCTTAGTGGCATCTGTTGTGACTATCCGAAAACTTTCAAACTGTTAGTACCGGATATTCATTTTTAGATGTCTCTGTTCTCTGTTAATTTGTGCATGTATGAGAGTTTCACCCCCCTGGTCCCACACACGAGGAGTCCGAACGGTATACCGTATAGGCTTTTCCATGGTATTCATGTACATAATAATAAACCCAGATCTTAGTTCTCTTTTCTGCCACTATCTGCCCTAAAATTTTGGACGTACCAATGCTATTGTGGCGGACCAATCAGCGCATAGTCCTGAATCGCGCTTGGTACTTCTTGAACAATGGCGCGCTCTACCGGCAAAAAATCTGTCCCCTAAATTGAAACCATTATTTAAACATTACGTTCGGACTCCTAGTATTTATACTTCATGGTCCCACACTTCAATTTTCACATTGATAATCACTCGAACTACGGTTGATGTCCATCAAACAAATTAATTACGGAGGGTGCGGTTAACACAGCCATTACCAAAAAAGGATGCAGTTTGCTAAGCGCGGTGTGCTACTAAACTGGTATTAACTTGCACCCGGGAGATCTCTAGTGGACATTCGTTGTCTCGCTCTTGCAACCAGAAAGGCATGTGCAGGAGGGAAATGAGGATAGGAATACGACTAAAGTGCCAATTTAACTATTAATTTAAAATAAGACGGTGCGCGAAAAGAAACTTTACGCGGCAAATTAAAAATGCAATAATTGCAACTAATATCTATGGATATAAACCAATGCAACCAATATCTATGGATATAAAACAAAATACACATATTTATACCTATATTAAAATAAAAAACAAACAAACATAAAAAAAACAAACAAACATAAAAAAACAAACAAACATAAAAAACCCTTTTAATAAAATTAAAAAGTCCTTAGACTATACTAACATTGATTTATAATGCCTATTGATTTTGTTTGTAGGTACGACTATATTTTCATACCTATAACAAAATAATTAAACTAATCAGTCTTCAAATTAACAACTTACAATTAAAAACGAACAACTATTAAACAACCCCTTTAACAAAATTAAAAAATCCTTAGACTATACCTTCTAACATTAATTTATATACCACACATTGATTTATAATATTAACTTTGTTTATACGCCTATATTTTCGCACCTATAATTAAACTAATCAGTCTTAAAATTAACAACTTACAATTAAAAACGAACAAACATAAAAACCCTTTTAACAAAATTAAAGTCCTTAGAATATACTAACATTGATTTATATAACACACTTGACTTTGTACGACTATATTTTCGTTCCTATAATTATTAAAACAATTAAACTACTAAGTCTTTAAAATAGCACTCTTAAAATTAAAAACGAATAAACATAAAAAATTATTCATCAATGTTGATTGGTTCAGTATAACTATTATATTTAAATATTGTAAAAAATCTCAAGCTGTATGTACAATAAAGGATAGAGCTGTGGATCTCTCCTGCTTGATCGCCAAGGCCCTCAAATCACGTTCATGATGCAGCTGGACCCGCTTATTTTCCAGCTGCATCATCTGGTTCATTTTTCCTCCAGCATCTGTTGCTTCCGCTTCTCTTCTTGCTGTATTAACTCAAGAGCGCGTTTCTTCTCCAACTTCATCATCTGCTGGCTTCTTTTTGCCTCCAGCTCTAACATCTGTTGCGTCCGCTTCTCTTCTAGCTGTATTATCTGAAGAGCGCGTTTCTCCTCCAGTTGCGTTATTTGCTGGGCTCTCTTTTCTTCCAGCTCCAAGCGCGCCATCTTGACCGCATTTGCCACCCTTTCAAATGGGGTGAGACCATGTCTACGGCGGGAGCGTACGTGCCTGGGAGAGCCTGCCGAATGCGGTGGCAATGGTATCGTAGACAAACGACGGCTTGCAGGTGGAAGGGAAGCATTAGGACGTCTTCGTTCCAGACTCGTAATTGGTGGTGATGATGGCTGTGGGGTGAGAGACCGCGGAGGCGGTACAGCATTTGATTGCCTTCGTCCTGGAATTAATTAATGGGGACGTATGACGTCGTATGTGGTCGCCGTAGAGGTAGTGCAGGTGATGTGGGAAGAAGTTCATCTGCAAAATATTTTGTTCATAATTAAAATGATAAAAAAAAAATTATTTTATATTTTAATTTTTAATCATAAGTTTATTTTACAAACGTAAACCGACTTCCAACGTATAAATGCACAAAAAAGTATGAAATAATTCTCATTTTCTAAATTATTCTCCTTCTAAATTTGACTAAAATTTTAACTATTTCTATACTATAAACAAAATTTTATAGAACTCACATTCAAGTTGGCTGGTACCTACTTTAAAATTATAAACATTGAGTAGAGAAATAGTTAAAATTTTAGCTGAATTTAAAAGAGGAATCGTTTAGAGAATAAGAATAAGTTCATAAATTTTTGCGTATTTCTCCTTTGAAAGTTGGTTTTTATTTAAATAATTTTTAATTAAAATTAATTCTTAAAGAAAGAATAATACTTTTCCCTTTTTAGATAAGTATAGGTATTTATAAATTACTAGATGTTGCCCGCGACTTCGTACGCGCAAAAGTTAATTTCGCAGAAACCGTACATTTTTCCGCGATAAAAAGTAGCCTATGTCCTTCCTCGTCCCGTGATCTACTCTACATCTGTGTCAAATTTTATCAAAATCGGTCTAGTAGCGCTGGGGTTGCTTTAGAATAGGGGTAGCCTAAATAGCGGGTAAGGGTGAAGGGGAGGGGGGGAGGTTCACCTAACCCCCCTCCACCATTCCCTGCGTGAGATGTATAGTTTTTGAGAAAAGTGCATTTGAAAATTTCCAAATTTTCCTGCAATTCTTCAGTATTTTGTGAAAATATTTAATCAATATTGAGGAAGGAGTGGGTTACTCCTCCCATCTACTACTCCCCAACCCCCGTCCTCCAGAAACCTGTACCTAACAAGTTTTTTGAGGTAAAAATCTTTCAATTTGCATTTTTTAAGCGATTATTTTTCACGCCGGGCTTTTTGAAGCCATGTTCCACTCCGAAGACGTTTTTAACGTGATAAAAAAGTTCTAACCTAACCTAACGCAAAACTACACAAATATTATTTCACGCTGGGTTTTTGTAAGGCCGTGTTCCACTCCAAAGACGTTTTGAACGTGATAAAAAAGTTTTAACCTAACCTAACCCAAAACTACAGAAATATTGTAATTTCACGCTGGGTTTTTGTAAGGCCGTGTTCCAATCCGAAGACGTTTTGAACGTGATAAAAATGTTCTAACCTAACCTTCCCAAAACTACACAAACGTTATTTACCACCTGTTTTTTTGTAAGGCCGTACTGTAACCACTCTGGAGATGCTTTGAACGTGATAATTATTTTTATTATTATACACATTTTGGTGATAAAAACAGATTTACCTAAGTAACTTTTGTGAAAAGCGTGAAAAATAATATTAAATTTGTAATCACAAAAATGGCTGTAAAAAGGAAAATACTCAATTTCTCACCCTAAAATTGGTACCAAAATGATGGGGTAAGTACCCCCCATAAAACCCAACCATCAAAATATATAAATTCAGGCTACCCCTATTCTAAAGCCCACCCTCGAAGCTTATATATTCAATGCAAACAAAAAAGTGAGGATTATTAACAAATTTTGAGAAACTTATTAATACAAAAACGGTTTACGGTTTAAGACTTTTTATTTCCCAATAATAAGAATCTAAAATTCACTTACATGAGAACAAGAACAATCTTCATTAACTTACACCAGTACAAAACACAGCTTGCAGAATATAAATAACATTAAAAACTAGGAATATAAAAGAACACAGCATACTGTTTCGATACAAGTTTATAACTACCTTTTTGCATTCAAAAATATAGGGTAGTTGAAAATATTCGCTCTTCATCGAACTCAGTGTTATCAAAAGCTTGCGTACACTGTCAAGCTATACTTTTGAATGCAGTAGATATTATATCCTTGAAGTCTTAAATTTAATGTTTCTATAGTGCAATTCAAATGAGAATAGGATCGAGTCGGCGCGATTTGTTTCGAATTTAGACTGTTATGATAGTTACATTTATGTTTAGATAATTTATTACTATTTAACGTTTTTATTTACATTCGATACAAGACTATTAATATTTATATGCACATAAATTTTTCTACAAATCGCACTTTTCAAGTGATATTTGACAGAAAAAGGTCATCGACGTTCTTATTCTTATTTGAAACGCATTATACTTAGATCTTTTAGTAACATTATAGTGTTTAATATAACTATAATGTCGTATATAATTTATTAATTCGATATTTTTAAATAATTGTGGTATTATCTAGTAAGTATATAAGCTTTTTATCTTTGTGTACATGATATGGTTATAAAATGTCCCTCAGTTCAGTGTGTCTTAAGACAAAGGCCTCCTCCAACTGTTTCCATTTTTTTCTGTCTGTTGCAACTCTAGTCCAGTAACGGCTAGACGAAAATAGTCTTCCCATCCGTTGTCTGCATCCATCTCTTGGATACCAGAGTGTTAGTTGTTTACATCATTTATCTGTTTTGCATCGCAACATGTGACTTGTCCAGCGCCATTTCAATTGGTCAATTCGAGTTACTATGTCGACAACTTTGGTTTTATTCCTTATGTCAGTTTGGGTAATTCGATCACTTAGTTTTATTGCTTTATTGCACTTCTAAATTCAAAATTCAACGTTTGGTATTTGGATGATGGGACCCTTGGAAGCGATACATCTACTGTACTCTCTAACTTTCGTACACTAATCCATGAGATCCAAAATCGATATTTTGGATCTCATGGATTAGGATTTGGCCGATGCCTAGAATTAAACTTTGGAAAATGGGAACTTTTTGTCCCTGATAATTGTGAGGACAGAGTAACCGTTATAATATCCAGGTTCAAAGAACTAGCTCCACAATTATCAGTTATCGAAAAAGGTTCACTTCTTCTCTTAGATTCCCCTATTCTAAACGATTCCCTTCCGGAATTTATAAACAATAAAATACAAAATTTTACTGAAACTTGTAGACCGACTTCTCCGAATTAACTGTCACATGGCTTTTACCTTAATCCGATATAGCTTATTTCTTTCAAATTTACTTATGTCTTGCGGTGTTGCCAACTTTGGAAGTTCCCCCAACTTCTCCAACGTTTAGACGACACCAAAAAACATATGCTTTCTTCCATTCTTAATATAAATTTGACCACCGCTCATGAACTCAAGCAACGCTTCCAGTAAGATTCGGCATTCGATAAATGTCTGACTTACGCCTTACCAGCGTTCTTGTCCTCGGTCCACGCAAACCACGCAGTAATTTTGAAAATATTATAGCGCTCATCCTGTCCGTTAGCTATCCCTTTTGCGGACGAGGCCAAGGACGCCTGGGACATTGCTAGTGCCGGCAGCAATATACCCGAGAACGCATTTTCCCAAAGGCTTCGGGACGAGCCCATCTTATTAGAGCCTTGGCCTAGCACTGCTAATGGACCCATAAGGCCCAGCACCCTCTGATCAGTATCAGGGAGGGACTGATGGCTTCCTAGCCCACCTCCTGTGCCATTTGCAGCTCTGTGTAACATAAGCGATTTCTTTTTTGTTTTAGATTTCCAGTCTGCCCAAATCTGTAATATGGGCACGTTCTTAAATTTTAATGGTCTCTTCAAAATTGCAAAAAGTTACCAAATATATAATGAATCAATAATTTAAATTATTAAAATATTTTAGATTATTGAATAAATATTAGGGGCACTTAAATTGGTGTATCAAGTCTCTCAAAAGGATCAAATTATTAATATTATATTGAATTTTAACATACCTACTAACACCTTACTGAATTAATCAGTTACCATATTGTTTCAAAAATTCATTTCTAATGTTTTTCAAGCATTTATTCATAATTAATGATTTAATTATCAAATATTTAATATATGATTAATTACCTAATACTATCCTCCATAAAATAAAATATGAGCAATAAAAAATAATATGTAATTAAATTTAAATATTGAAAACTTACCTTTCTCCACTTGTCTGTCGATTTAGTTATTCTTCCACCAATGGCATTAGAGTATTAGTGAGTACCATAAGCGGTCTGATGTCACTCCACCTTGAGGGCCACCAACAGGCCTAGCCAAGATCACCATGACTGTATACAGATTTAATAAAAAGGTTACTATATTATGAGCTTAATACATCACAATGGCTGTGTTCCGCGGAAAATGGCGCTTGTTGGCACTCACTAGCGCTAAAAAGAAAATGACAATTGTCGGCGGACACGTTTACTAACTTCAGTAGCGCTGACATAATCCGCCATTTTGCTTATTTATTTTGCAATCAGTAGTGTTTTTAGAGGATAACGTGTCCTAGAGGAAAATAGCATTTAGCATTGACAAATGACAGGTGCTTACCGCTTAGCAATCGCCATTTTGCTTACAAGCGCTTACGTGCACCTTTTCCCGCGAAACACAGCCAATCTAATACCAATTTTATACAGATAGGCGTTATAAGCAGGTAGGTACCAACGCTAATGGTTTTCCCAGAGGAGCAGGCAGAAGTCACATATCTCCATATAAGTAATACGATCCAGTCATACCTACTCGATTCACTCGCTCACAGGTTATGGTTGTCACTGGCCTTATCCTTTTATAAGGATACCATTTCCACCACCCACTACTCCCCTGGAGTCGTGGGTGCCCATAAGCGACTGTAATCGCTTACCATTAGGTGACCCGTCGTTCGTTTTCACATACATTAGATTTTATATCATTTATGTAATTAGGGACGTAGAATTTTTTTTTTGTTTACTAACAATGCTGTGTACAATGTTGGATTAATGAATTCAATAATGTTTATTTTTATAAGCTTCTAACAAGATTTGTATAAACTTAGTTCATTAATTATTTTTGTACCTTAACTAAATAAAAAAAAGTGATCCTTACGTCGCGCGTCGTCGGCATAAAGATCATTTCGAACTGAGAAGGGATAGCCCGTTGACGTTGACAGACACTGACACTTCACAACTGACGGCGAAATTGTCATTGAAATCAAGCAAGAAGTAATAAAAAGGGTTGAGCAATGCGTTGTTGCGATTCGAACAACAGAGTGCATTTAGCTATGGACATCTTGTCGTGCACGTTTCGAAACGAAACGTGGACACTTACCGTAGGGCTGGTTCATAAGTTTAAGGTTGTTGAGGGTTTCTCTGGTGGATAAAATACGTAACGACGTTATTCGCCAGAGAACTAAAGTCACCGACATTGCTCAACGAATTAGCACGCTGAAGTGGAAGTGGGCAGACAATCGATGGAGCAGACAAGAATTAGAGTGGAGACCACGCTTAGGCAAACGTAGTGTAGGACGTCCTGCGGTACGATGGCCGACGATTTGAAGAAGGTGGCTGGCGGCGGACGGTTGAGGGCTGCCCGAGATCGGGATGGTTGGCGCTCATTGGGGGAGGCCTACGTTCAGCGGTGGATGGCGATAGGTGGCTGATGATGATCTTGTCGTGATTTCAAAAGAGAAGTCGATTCGACAGATTTTTTCGTATTTTAACGAAGCTAACTTGGGTAGAGGCCCAGGGCCTCCAGTCAAGATGCATTCGATAATTTCGAAGGTGAGCTTCGAAAACAAAATGTATTGATTAGACATAAGGTATCGCAAGCGACATGTCATTTAACGTTAACTTGTGTCAAATCCCATACATTTTTGATTTCTTAGTTCGCCGTCGAAATAGGCAATCGGACAATTTTTTTTTTATTGCATATATGAATAGTATTCTTAAATATGTTAACTTCTCAGAAGAAACCGTATATCAAAAGTCAATATTTTCAAAGGTACAGCGATTTGTATAAAAAATTTCGCGAGCCTCCTAAAAACGCTCCATACTAAAGTCGACCTACAAATGACGTCACTTGTAGGTTATAGTATATGAAGTATATGGCCGCCGGAATATATTTGTAAATATCTCCCATATTTGTGCGTTTAAGTTCATACTTACTATAATGAATGTTTTTGTATATGATGTGAGTAAACTAATGATGTAGGTTTTGTTTACCAATTTCGCAAAAAAAAAAATTTTTTGCTACTTTTTAAATGTATTTAATTAGTAAACTACATATAAAAGAATATATTTTTTTACATTTATCAAGTAGTAATGCCTCAATATTTCTGAATATATTAACGAAACTACATAATTATTTCAAATGTAGTCCGATCCCCTATTATCGAATGCATCTTGACTAAGCCTAATTCGCCAGTTTGCTAGTCACGGTAACCAATTTGGTTTTGGAGACAACTCGACGAGGTAATCGAATTTCAAATGTCATCTATAACAACCTATTAGACATCGTATCCTACGTCTCACACTATACCAACAGTAACACATAATAGCACTAAATTACGCCGTGAATGACATGTACATTGACGTCTCATATAGATATGTTATTTAATATATTATATAATATTATCGGATGCTTCATGCCACGTCAATCTGGCCCCAAGACAACAGGAAATACCTACTTATACTTAATACAACATGGGTATACTTATACTTAATACAACATGGGTATATACAGAAGGAAAGCTTATTCAGGAAAATACCAATAGGTACCAAAATTGAATACATAATGGTGTAGGCACTGCACAGCCGTATCAGTTGTATTTTATTTGAATGATTCCTGCGACTTCGTATACTCAAGAAATCTACCGGGAACTATACCATATAAATAAAATTTAATAAGCTGTAAAAATTATTCTGTGTTAATTCTAGATAAACTACTACCATACCAAATTTCATCAAAATTCGTTACGTAGTTATTGCATGAAAAACTAAACATATTATATACATACAAACTTTCGCTTTTAGGTATAATATTAAGTAAGGATTTCTTTGTAACCGATAATTAGTATTTTAACGATTTCGAAAATCTTTTGAATGGGAAGACGTTAATTGGCAATTGGCAGTAGGCGCGTAGACTTTGAACTTAATGAAAATAATTTGGATTGTGATCACACATCCTAGTTAGGACCAAGGGTGAGTTTGAGAGAGAGAAGAGTTAGAAGTACGACCACGAAGCCATCGAGCTTCTCACTTATTCCTCATAGATCATACACACTAATGATTAGGTAATACCTAGGTAAAGTTTTAACCAATACAAATATCCGGTTATGCTAAAGAATTTTATTTTATGCTATTCTATAGATTGATAAAACTTTTTGTAGGTATGAACAGATTGAATTGAAATACCTACACAAAATTGAAGCAGAGCTATCCTTACCGCGTGAAAGCCAAAAATTTTCCGCGATAAAAAGAGAGTCCTATGTGTAAAGCCTAAACTACTATGGTAACAAATTTCATAAAAATTCGTTCTGTAGTTTCTGAGATTAGCGCGCACAAACGTACAGATAAACAAAAAATCTTAAAGGTCTAGGGTTAAAAACTAAAACCTATATATTAAACACTGATAAATCAAGCACAAATAAATTAAATATTACATATAACAACAAAAGAGAAAGAAATTTAATTATACACTCAAAATATTCTACTGAAATCATAGATGTATAATATTAAAATGAGGACTGAAATAGTATATTATAATATATGTACTTATTATGAATGGCTATGCTCGGAGTCTCTCTACGTGATAGAATCAGAAATGAGGAAATCCGTAGCAGAACTAAAATTACCGACATAGTCCAGCGAATTAGAAAGTTAAAGTGGCAATGGGCTGGACATATAGCCCGTAGAACCGATGCTCGCTGGGGCTGAAAGGTTCTTGAGTGGAGACCACGAACTGGACGTCGAAGCGTAGGACGGCCTTCCACCAGGTATACAGATAACCTGAAAAAAGTCGCAGGAAGTCGGTGGATACAGGCCGCGAGCGACCGGTCGGAAATTTACGGGAGAGGCCTATGTCCTGCAGTGGACGACACCAGGCTGAAACGAACGATTATGAATATATTAAATGCAGCAATCGCAAATATCTGAGTGCCTAGTTTTTCAGAGCAAGGTTTTCATAAAAGAAGAAGGGGCAAACCGTCCCCACCCTTGTAGCACTACAGGACATATATCAAATGAAAGGGCTTAAAAAGTGTGTCATTTTATTGTATGACGAAAAATCTCTAAACCATGGGAGAAAAAAGTTAATGAGGGTTAAATGTTAAAAAAAGTTTAAAAAATCACCCTGTATTATTGCACCATTTTATAGTGTTGCTAATAAGGATCAATTTGTGGGAAGTAATGATATACAGCAAACTTCATAAAAGTGGTATATTTTGATAAACACATATTTTGAAGACATGTATGGAATAATAATAAAATGCTAAAAAAAAGCTATTTCCTTAATTTATTCGCACATAATTACTTTCTAGAAATTGTTTCTTACTTGTAACGCTATCGAATGGTGCAATAATACAGAATGTATTTTTTTTAATTTGCGGGTTCGAATCCTGGCCTGGAAAATTGGTTTATGTAAAATCTAATGATGCAGATAAAACAATTACATTAAAATACATATAATTAAAGCAAACATTATTTTAAAACGATTATGCACTCAAAAATAGTAAAAAAAAAAACATATTACATGGTGAACTATTCTTCTGGGCGTTGTAAGAGAAGTCTAAAACAAATTAGGAATAGCAATTTAGCCCTATGGAGTGTCTAGTCCGACTTGATGAAAACTTAAACTGCATCATTATATTTTTAATAACTCAATTTTCCTAGCCAGGATTCGAACCCATGGATTCTAAAAAAAATACACCTGTATATTACACCATTCGATAGTGTCGCAAGTAAGAAACAATTTCCAGAAAGTAATTATGTGCGAAAAAATTAAGGAAATAGCTTTTTTTTAGCATTTTATTATTATTTCATACATTTCTTCCAAATATGAGGCAGTTTATCAAAATATACCACTTTTATGAAGTTTGCTGTATATCATTACTTCCCAAAAATTGATCCTTATTAGCAACACTATAAAATGGTGCAATAATACACGGTGACTTTTTTTACTTTTTTTTAACCTTTAACCCTCATTAACTTTTTTCTCCCATGGTTTAGAGATTTTTCGTCATACAATAAAATTACACACTTTTTTAGCCCTTTCATTTGATATAATATGTCTTGTAGTGCTACAGTAGTGGGGACGGGCTCCATACAAAAATGCCCCTTCTTCTTTAACTTACGAATTCTTGTTGACATTTATTTTTCAGCATGATGACAATATATTATGTCAAAATAAAAATAATGCTCTCCACTCACGGCCTATCGATTGCCTCGATCAAATTGGAAATTAATTAGTATTTGAAAGTAAATTGCTAACGACAAACTATTACACAAAATGATTAGTGTAAGATCTACCAGCTAGTTTTTGCGGTGGGCGCCAAAAGTGGGAACAAAATTTACGCGTATATGAGTTTCATATAAACTCATATGAGTTTCATATAAAAAGTGTAGTAAGGCGGGCTTAGGATCTCAGGGTATATTTAATTTTTATCTAAACCGATTGACTTGCAACTATGAATCCAGTAGGTACCTAAATGTTTTATATGTATTGATCATAGATGAATGATTAGTCTCGCTGAGCGAGAGCGCCCAGCGAGACCAATCATTAGTCTATGGTATTGATAAACATATTTAACACACATCCATGACCCACGTATACAGAAAACTTTTTTGTTTCTTCGGCGAGATTCCAACTCACGACCTTCAGTTTGAGCGCCAACGCGCTATCCACTGAGGTAATGTACGTCATTAAATCCTACACCACACGTTTAACTAGTATGCATGCGCATTGACAGTGGACAAACCCAACTTAAGATAGACATTACCTTGTCGGCTTGCAACTTCTGAACTCTTCAAAATGTCATGTATGAACCACATTGCCAAACTTTTTCGACTTGCTTGGCTTGAGCACCAACGCGCTCAACCAGTGAGCCACAGAGGTCGTTAATGACTCTAGATATGGGACATCGATGGTTACACAACATACTCTTGACTAGGTGATACAGGCGGTAATGAATTAATTATGATGATATGATCAATAATTATTTTGATTACAATCAAAACAATTATTGAACAATTATTTTGATTACAATATTTATTCAATAATTATTTTGATTACAATCAAAATAATTATTGAATAGTAAGTCAACTAAACATGCTAACGACTTCTTCTACATTTTACTAAGTCTGGTTACTTTACGGATTATTTTGCTGTGAAGGCATGTTGATTAAAAAATATTTTTCGTTGATTCAGTGTTAGACACATTTAAGTGCCCAAGTGTGCGCGCAATACACAAGAGTACTCTATTCTCCTTTACTCTCGTAACCCGACATATAGACGACACGGCTGGCGAGAGACCGAGCGCAGGACTGACTTTTTACATGCCCATCCGAAGCATGAACTTTTTTTGCCAGATGGTGATCAGCCTGCATTGTCCTAACCAAACTTAACCTTTTTTATTGTTCCAACGCCAGAATCAAACCCACAACCTCCGGAGTCGAGAGCCAAGCTCTAAACCACGGGATCAAGGAGGCGTAATTAAAAATGTGTTTAATTATCAACACTCGAAAAAAAATCTAATAATGAATCCACAAATGAATTGATCAAAGACATTAGGAGCTGAAAAGAAAATGAAACAGCTTAAAAGTAAAATATGACCGTAATTAATCAAGTAAATAATTTAAAAGCCCACAATAATGGCTGACGGATGCCCAGCGCTGAACAAAAGATAAAAAGTATATGTACGAAGTTTAGACGCCATTTAACTAATAAATATTGTCCGTTATTTACTTAAGATTGTGGTGACCATGGATTTAGAGCTTTCTGGACTTTTGTCAAAGTAAATTTATTTTACTGTCGCTCGACAAAGGCGAACAAAAGGAGAGATTTGATTGAGAATAAAAGTCTTCGTCCACACATGGTAGGTAAGGACTTACCGTGTGTGGCCATGAATTGGCATGACAGAGGTGTATATGGACAAACTGCAGGCTTTTGATTAAACTATACTTACTAATATTAATATTACAAAGAGGTAAAGTTTGTGCGGTTGTAGGGGGTTACTGAACCGATTTTGAAATTTATTTCACCAGTAGAAAGCTACGTTATTTGTGAATGACATAGATTATATGGATGGATTGTTATTCTTTCACGCAAAAACTACCGAACAGATTTCGATGAAATTTGGTATGATAGTAGTTTAAGCTCTTATAACAGGATATTTTTATCCTGTAGAAGTAGAGTATTCCCGTGGGATTCTATATGTACGCGGGCAACATCTAGTAATATATATATAATTATGAAGCAGGCTGCAATGTATTGAATAAAATATAATTGATGGCAGAATTAGTATCCGAAGAACTTGTGTTACGGGTACCAGACATGAGACAACGGAAATATATAAGGTTCGGTAAAATCAATTACGGATATTTTGGGCATATGATCTATTGCTTATCTATTGTCTTTACATAAGCAGTGGATCATGTGCCCGAAGTATCCGTAATTGATTTTCGGAGACATTATGTTTAATGATTTTTATACTATACTTATATTTAAGATTTTTATTATATTATACACATATTTAATTTTCATCCATGACCCAAGAACACAGAAATATTTTATTGTTCCCTGGCGAGATTCGAACCTGCGACTTCCGGCTAAAGCGTCAATACGCTAACCACTGAGCCACAGAGATCGTCGAATGAAAATTGCGTAAGTTTATTCTGTAAGTCCCGGGCAATGATGGCGACCCTACGGTTATTAATCAATGTTATGGCCGGCGTTAATACCCGCGCCATTACCGCTCATTACGAACTTTCAACATTTTCAATACGCCATTTTGTTTGCGACGTGACGTGTCACTTTTGGGACAACTATTTTGTGATGAATGAATGAATGAATGATACAATATAATTCTTGTATATTAAGGGACTATGGGTGCCTCATATCCAATAGATAAAGTATAATATAGTTTTAATGACCTAAAGATCATTAATATTCTAAATAATATAAGGCATCATAATTAAAATAAGGTAATTAACCTTATTTTAATTATGATTCCATGCATAATAACATAATATATATGAACGCCTCACACCACCGTGATAAGTTCTTTAAAAACTTTGTGTTACGGGAACCAGACAAGGGAAATATATTTAATACCTACTTTTACATTATACACATATATAATACACATCCACGACCCAGGAACACAGAAAAACTTTTTGTTCCTTCGGCGGGATTCGAACCCGCGACCCCCGGCTTAAGCACCAACATGCTCAACCCCTCGGCCACAGAGGTCGTATGTAATGCATATTTGTTACAAAAACCATATTTTCTTCCATATTTTCTGGGGAATAAGAATATACAGCAATCGGATGCCAATTTTGCACCCGTGAAATGCAAAAAAAAATGAAATATTATTTTCCAAGTAACATTTTTTATATTAAATTTTCTTTTCCACAGATCGGGGTGGTCTGAGACATTATTTGCTTTATTTCTATATTATTTTCACGAAGTAGTTTTATTAATTGTGGTGGCGGTGGCGGTGGCGTTATGGTGACCACAGCGTAGGATGCTCTGTCGTTTATTTGGTTCCGCCGATCTCATTTCGTTTGACAGTAAAGTTGTCAAACTGACAGCGTAAGTACATGTTTACATTAAGGCTACGTTCCCACGAAAGTTTTTGTGGTCGCAACAGAATAAACAGTAGGTACTGTAAATATAACTCCGAGCTTAGTACAATTGTGAGGTGAAAATCGAAGTGTCAAATGTCAAATTTGACAACTTTATACGATTTTCAGCTCTATTGTACTCTAGTGGCCATTGTAGTAGTATAGCTCCGTGGCCTAGTGGGTAGACCGTTTGGTCCGCACTCGAGAGAGTGCAGGTTCGAATCCTCAGGTTGTGGCGTGTACCAATGAGAATTTTTCAGATCTCAAGTACATTATACGGACGCTCTAACGGTGAAGGAAAACATCGTGAGAAAACCCGCACACGGTTGGCCCCAGACGTATTGACCAGTCATTCCTCTGGACTAGGCTGACTGTTGTGAGAATGCCGTATGTGCTTGGGCAACCTTAAGACATATTTTAAAACCCGACTGTCCCAGGCACTACAGTATTTCAAGGGTGGTTACTTCGCTCGGAGAATACTGTATAAATCATACATTATCGGATGAAAAGCCCTAAGTTTTTGTACTAGAGCAGAATTCTATTTACACTGTAGTTTTTTTTCTATCGCGACCACTAAAACGCTAGTGGGAACACCTGTTTATCCTGTAAGTGCATAAATAAGGTTCACGTGGAAAAGGCGTAAAGTGCAAGGGGTGTAATATCCTCCCCAGGCCATAACGCAACTTTAACGCTCCCGATACTTAGTTGAAACTTAGGTTTACAAAATATATTTACGGGCTACACGTTAGGTGACGGATAGTGGTTAATATTAGGTGAGGTATGAGGATTGAAGAGTATATTTATTTTGAATTTACCCATAGCGCAACTAACAATAATATGTTTGATTAATTTTATCACGCGTTATCTTAAACAGTTAAAATAATAATAGTGCAAGATCCGATATAAGAAATATATACCCTCATCTGTTTATTAGTGATAGCGACCCGCCCCGGCTTCGCACGGGTACAATACTGATACTAATATTACAGAATGTCTTTAAACCTCTACCAAACGGGCGAAATTTAGTCAAAAGTTCAAAACAAACAGAAACAAATTAATATAGGTAGGTAAGTACCTACTAAAACTCAATGAAATAAGTAAGTATACTTTTATCTAAGTAGGGTATACTTTTATAGTATGAAATACCTATACTCTTCAGGACTAACAATACAACAAACACTAAATAAATAGGTATTCAAGTAACTATCCATCATAGTTACAACGAACACAAAACAAAAAAAATATTCAATAATCTAAACTCCGCACGCGCACCCTTGGTGACACAGTGGGTGTCGCAACGGGCCGTGCAGCAGAAATCGTAATATTTTAATTTCGCCATAACTTCAAAACCAAACATCCAATTTTAATCATTCAAATACCAAATATTATCTACATAAACTGTACTTAGTGATGAAATAATTTATTTTGATAAGGATTAATAGCATGAGTAAAATAAACGCGTTTAAGTATAGTCCAAAAAAAATTCAAGATTTCTAAATAAAAAAATGGTTGTTGTGCCTCACTCGACATAGATAGGTATAGTGTGTCGCGGACTTTTTTGTAGATATTTATAAGATCTACAATTAATTAGAACATTTTATGGTTCTATCTTTTATAGTTTAGGCAGCGTACGCAAAATAAGTAACTTTTCTGGTTGATTTTTTACACCTTGTGTCCGAAAAACCCAAATATCTTACGGAACCCTACTTTTTCCAAAATAAAATTTAGCCTATGTTACTCCTGGATAATGTAGCTTTCGAATGGTGAAAGAATTTTTGAAATCGGTCCAGTACTTTTTGAACCTATTCATTACAAACAAACAAACAAACAAACATACAAACAAAGTTTTCCTCTTTATAATATTAGTGTAGATAAGAAATAAATTATAGATAATATTCACATTGGCACATCGCACATTCTAAATAGGTTGTCTAGTTAAATTGCGCAATAAGGGCTGTTCCACGCCGAAATGGCAGCGGAGCGGCGAGCAGCATAACTGTCATAATGATACTTAATTTAAAACTTTTGGGATACCGCATTCATACAACTTTTACATCAAATAAACTGTTCGGTCGAGTTGTGTACTTTTCATTACTTAAAACTGAACTGTTTAGTCGATGGTATGCGCACTTCAATACATTGCAATGCAAAATGCGCGAGATCAATATGTCCCACTTTTTAGTCAAAAGCAGATCGATATAGCTTTTTGATTTTTTTATCGATCAACTATCGAGTTGATAGTAATGCGTGCGTTCATACATTGCTATAAACATAATATGAAACACAACTAAATAATTGTGCAACTATAAGTTGTATGTATGCGCCCCGATGGCCATCGGTGGTCGTGAGCTGCCGCGGTTAGTAAACAACAGATATTTCTTATACCACATCTTGGACCATAATGATAATTCTTCTTATTATTATTTCTATTCTATTAATATTATTCCACTGGATTATGAGAATAAAGAAAGATATAGTGCTCTTGTGTACTGCGCACACACTTGGACACTACAAAATAACTCCTGCGTCACTGGCCTGGTTTCAATGAAACCGGCCACTGCACCGTCACCGAAATCGGAGTGGGAACCAAAGATTTCAAAACTAATTAAGGATAAGCTACGATTTACATTTGACAGAACAAATCTTCATACAATAAAGTTACGCCATCTTGGTTTACACCATACCTCAAATGTCAGCCATCTTGTTTTACTTCTATACGTACGTATACGTACTTCAAATGTCACAACGGCCCCAAACATTCAAAAAGTGGGGCCATTTAGAGGGAGACAGTTTTTTCTTCAACATGCCTCGTCTATAATTTAAACGTCTATGGTAGGAAGCTATTATTATTAATTATTAGTTCGTGCTTACCCCTCAGATACTGTGTCCTTATAACTTTAGAGTTCTGAGTAGATTGTTTATTTTCTCATCTTAATTCCAATTGATGTCATATAACTTATTTACAAAGTAAGCTAACAAGCTCTTTAGTTCGGAACTAACTACAGCAGTTACTGCGACAGAGATTGAACTGGTCACAATTAATAACAGGAAGTTATCCGGCACTTAAACGGCGGTTAAACAATGATTAGACGTTGGACCGAGCTTTTGAAATACTGCACTATTTGTAATGCTATGAATAATGATATTAAACTTTTGCTCTGAGTTTGTATGTGAAAACATAATAAAAAAAAAAGTAAGTAGTTTACATCTTAAGATAGAACTTGGCAAGACTAGGTAATAGGTACAATTATTTTTACTAGCTTTTCCCCGCGTAAATATAGTATCCCAGGGGAACACTGAACTTTTTTGGGATAAAAAGTAGCCTTTTTCCAGAACCTAAACTACTTCAATATCAAATTTCATCGAAATACGTTCAGCCTTTTACGTGAAAAATCCATCCATCCTCACAAACTTTGAAATTTATAATAGTAGTAGGATAGTAATATTAAGCTGTTAAAAATAGTAAAAAATCTTAGTTCTCTCATGGTGTGGTGGCGACCTCTGTGGCTCAGTGGTTCAGGGTTTTGGTGCTCAAGCCGGAGGTCGCACGTTTGAATCCTGCCGAAGTAACAAATAGTTTTTCTGAGTTCCTGAGTCATGGATGTGTATTAAATATGTGTATAATACAATAAAAATCTCAAATACATGTATAGCATAAAAGTATTAAATACACTTCCCGTTGTTTGGTACCTGTAACACAAGTTCATCGGATACTTAGTAATAATAATAATATAATAATATCTATGGACGCTTCACATCACGCCAATCTGGCCCTGTGGTAAGTATCCGAAGAACTTGTGTTACAGGTACCAGAAAACGGGAAGTATATTTAATACTTTTATACTATACATATATTTAAGGTTTCTTATTATATTAAACATATATTTAATACACAACGATGACCCAGGAACACAGAAAAACTTTTTGTTCCTTCGGCGGGATTCGAAACCGCGACCCCCGGCTAGAGCACCAACGTACTGAACCACTGAGCCACAGAGGTAGCACGGGGCCAGATTGTGGTGTGAAGCGTCCATAGATATTATTATAATATCTTGTTGTAGACACAAAATATTATGTAGTAAGTACTACCACAGATTACTAAATAGTGGTATTATACAAAATACTACACACATAGGTTAAGTTACTTTAAAAATATTGTTGTTGGAAATTCACATACAAATGGACGGACTATATTTTTATACTAGCTTTTGCCCGCGGCTCCGCCCGCGTAAATATATTATTCCGCGGGAACACTACTTTTTCGGGATAAAAAAAATCCTATATCGTTTCCCGGGACCCAAAGTATGTCTATACCAAATTTCATAAAAATCGGTTCAGCGGTTAAAGCGTGAAGAGGTAACAGACAGACAGACAGACAGACACACTTTCGCATTTATAATATTAAGTATAGAAGTATAATATATTAGCATATTAATAGTAGTATATTAGTATAGATTTGGAATAAAAAGTAGACTACGCGTTTGTCCAAAGAATTAACCACTACCATACCAACTTTCATTAAAATCGGTTCAACCTTTTAGCAGTGAAAAACAGTCAAATATCCACAAAATAATATATTATCCCTCGGGAACACTGTATCTTTTTGGGAAAAAAGTGGACTGCGCGTTTGTCCAAAGCATAAAACACTACCATACCAACTTTCATTCAAATCGGATCAACCTTTTAGCAGTGAAAGACAGTCAAATATACACAGAATAATACATTATCCCTCAGAAACACCGTACTTTTTCGGCATAAAAAGTAATAGGATACTTTTTATGCCGAAAAATTACGATGTCTTTTCCCAGGACTCAAAGTATGTCTATACCAAATTTCATCAAAATCAGTTCAGCGGTTAAAGCGTGAAGAGGTAACAGACAGATAGACAAACACACTCGCATTTATAATATTAGTATAGGTATTGTAAAAACTTTTGCGGTTTGCTGCAGAGTAGGCATCTACAGACACACGAATTTGTTACGGAGAGTACAGCGGACCGAATCCGGTGTCGCTACACACGCACGGATTTGGTACGATGCAGTGGACCGAAAAGCTCGACACTCGTGTGTTCGATTTTCAGTTCTATTGCATTAGCACAGAGTTCTATTTACAGTGCTGTTTTTCGACGACGCGATGATTCCCGAAATTCATTGATAACAGGCAGTTATCAATGAATTTATATATTAACTCTCAAAAATATTTATCTCCAAACTTTACCCCTGATAATTATACCATTGACAGGTCTAAGAGATAATAAGCTAGAAAGAAAGGTTATGTGTTTAATATAAAGACTTACGCGTGAATAACATAAAACTAACTTGTCTTAATCTGATTTCACTCCCAATATTATATTTTCATATCCCTGACTATATACACACATTTAATAATTTTTATTATTACATACAAATTGATTCATAAGGAGTAAACTCTAAACATCCTGGCCCCTAGTAAACCCCCGTAGATATTTTCCCTGATGTTGGGTGGTAAAACCCTAAGTTGGCAACACTGACACCGTTGTACGGCCTAACCGCCGGACTGCTCTACACACGCACGGATTTGGTACGGAGCGTACAGCGGATCTGGTACGCTCCGTAATTCGTGTGTTTATTATTCGTAATAAGATACCTACCAAGCTTCAAGTTCAACCTAATATACAATTACTTAGTACCTATAATATGGTAGGATACTCAAAGATATAACATCAATTTAAAGTTTATTTTACTAAAATTAAAGAAGACGAATGTTATAAAAGTTGAAAATATTTTTTCACAGAATAAAATAGTATTTGAAATTATAAAACAGTTATTCTTCTATTCTGCTCAGTCAATATCAATACGGTAAAAAGACTATGGCTGTGTTCCGCTGAAAATAGAGCTTGTTAGCGCTTGCTAGCGCTAAAAGAAACAGATTATCCGCCAGGGCACATATTTTGCTAGCTTCAATAATGCTAACATAATCCGCCATTTTGCTATTTATACCAGCGGTTGCCATTGTGCCTACGTTTTATTTTCCGCGGAACACAGCCTATGTATGCGGTTTAATTTTGAATTTCGAACGCAAATATTTCAAGAGCCTGAACGAAATAATATCAAGGTACATTTTTACCGGCTAAAAAAATAGTAGGTACTTAACTTATTAAAGACCTCCAAATAAGTTGACCTCTCGCTCAAAGCAAATTCTTAGTTTAAGTAGATCTTGTACTATTGGTTTTTTCCTTCGCTATTTATTATTTGTGTTGAGTAGCATAAAAAATAGATTTATTTTTATAATTTTAATTTAATAGTTTTATTTCAAGAGAAAACATGCGAAAAATGATGATTTATTTCGGTTTGTGAAGCAAGTTCAAAATTACAGTTTTTTCATGATGCCGTGGGAACCGTTTTGGTTTCCAAGAAAAAAAAATACTGTTAGTTATTTCATGTTCCAATCTATCTTTGTGCCAAGTTTTATTTAAATACGTCGAGTAGATTGCCTGAAATAACGTCAAACAGGTAGGTACAGTTTTTTGAAGATCCCATGGGAACCCTTTAATTTTGCGGGATAAAGAGTATCCTATTTTACCCTTCAGGTCCTAAGCTACCTACCTGCCAAATTTCATTTAATTCCATCCAGTGGTTTCGGCGTGATGTGATAACAAACACACAGACAGACAGACAGACAGACATTTTTTTCAAAAACGTTATTTTGTAGGTTCTGTGGCCTTTATAGACCCCCCATTTTGATTTTCACTTCGATAACTTTAATGTACAGACATGACCCCTCTACAGATTTATTATATGTATAGATAATATAATATATAAAATTCTCGAGTTTGGTGTTTGTTAAAGATCTCCTACGAAATGGATTGACTGATTTTGATAAAACGAAGGTGTATTAAATAGGTGTAGGACAAAGGTTGTAAACTACTTTTATACCCTTATGTGATAGGGGTGACCAATCCCAAAAAAGTTTTTTTATTTCTTTCCATATTTTTTATTATTTTATGATTCAGCATTAAAAAATACAAATAACCCTCTTCTAACACCAACCCCCATTGTTGGTTAGCGATATTAGTTCTGTAACAATTTCAACCCCCGGTTGTCGATAACTCTTTCACACATCGCCTGCAGGTTGCATGGGTAGGTAGTAGGTGTAGGTTGTAGATATAATTGTTGGTATCTATTTATTTATGCCAGTTCATAGTTCTACCTCAACGTGTGTTAGGTACAACTAGTAATTAATCTAAAAATAATAAACTTGTATTTATACAACTGCCCTCAGACATAAAGCTTTATATAACTGATTGAATGTACTGTTGGTTCTTGGTGGAAATTCATGTTCATAATAATATAACACAACTTTTTATACACACTTTTCCACTTTATTTAAGTATACTTACACAAATAAAGTGGAAAAGTGTGTATAAAAAGTTGTGTTATATTATTATAAAGCTTTATTTTCTGTATTCCACTCACAAGCACAATTAGAAACAATAATATTGCTTGTACATGCTACATTTAGTCGTAAGCACTTCATGTTGTAAAACAACTGTTAAGTTTTATGCTGTGATTACATCGGAAACAGAAGTCGTGTCGGCCGACCAGGAGTTAGTACTGTGGACTGTGGAGTAGTAACTGTGGAGTAATGTGGCGTTACTCGTTAGTACTTAAGTATATTATATTTACTCTGTGGTTAACAGTCTCCGTGGTTTGGTGGTTATGAGCTTGGCTGTCGACTCGGAGGTCGTGCGTTCGATTCCCGCATTGGAACATCAAAAAATGTTGTTTCCAATTTTAGTTAGGACAGTGCATGCTAATTATCTGATTGTCTAACAAGAAAGATGATCCATGCGTCGGATGGGCATGTAAAAAGTCGGTCCTGCGCCTGATCACTGCGCCAGTTGTGTCAGTATCCGTCCCACTGGGTTACGAGAGTAAAGGAAGATAGAGTGCTCATGTGTACTGCGCACAAACTTGGGCACTATACAATTACTCCACGTAACTGGTTTGGTTTCAATGAAACCGGCTACTGTCACCGAAATCGTTGTGGGGAGTTATAATTTATATAACTGCTTTCTGGTTAGAACTGTGGACTACTGTTTTCTGTGGACTGTGGACTGTATGACAGAGACTAGGAAAGAGTTTATACTGTCATTACATACGGCACATCGGCGCGCGGCGTTATGCCGGCATTACCGTTACACTGTGGTCTAAGGGACAGGGTGTAGCGATGTGCTGCGTTAGGTAGTTAACTTGGACCCACTTGCGCAGATCGGACGGTCAATTCTGCTAAATAAATCCTATATTAAATATTAATACAATAGGCAATTATCATATGGTGAAAATATACTATTGATAAAATAGTATATTTTCACCTGATATAACATTACGTTTAGTGATATAATATCAATCTATTGATAGTATATTTCAAAAATAAAATAACAAATTTTTCACGTTCATTAAAAACACACTTCGTCAAACGTGACGTCAGACTCCTGTACTTCTTCCTTTTTTTTAAAGGTCTCCATTATCGCATTATTACCGCCAGTCTATGAAAAAAAATGTGTCACTTGTCAGGTGTCAGTAGAAATTTGTGCAAGTTTTGTGCGGAATATCAGCGTTTCTCGTACGATAATAATAGTATAACACCACATTTATGGCATTTTAAAATAGTAAAATTACCAAAGTTAGCACCAAGCATTTCAGGATTTGACGTTTAGTGTGATTTCATAGTTGACAGGTGATTACAAGAATGTGACGTCATGACAACACATTGAAGCGTTTTCGCGGCTTTATTAGTAATTTAAACCTTTACGCTGATTTGCAAGGAAAGGAAAGAAATTCAAAAGGAATAGTCCAGGTTGTAAATGTGTTTTCCCTCCGCCCCTAGTCAACAAGGGGGGAGGGCGGCGGCGCCTGAGGCCGAAATGTCCGAGTAATGCCAGGACATTTCGGCTTCCTTCAGGGGAATGTTAACCACTCCGCCGCGGCTCAGGACCTCTTCCTGCAGTCGATGGTGGAGTGGAATATAGATGTGGCGGTGGTTGCGGAGCCCTATTTCGTGCCTTCCCTGCCGCACTGGGCTGGGGATGCGGCGGGCTCCGTCGCCATCGTGGTTAGAACAGGCGCTGGCCCACCCCTCATACCCAAAATGAGGGGAGATGGGTACGTGGTGGCGGTTCGGGGAGAGGTTGCCGTTGTCGGGGTATACTTCTCTCCGAACCAGAATCTTGCGGCTTTAGAGCGATTCCTTAACGCTCTGGGGCCGCAAGTTAGGCGGCTAGCCCCCCTTCCCGTGGTCGTGGCGGGGGACTTCAACGCCAAGTCCTCGGCGTGGGGGTCCCCGATCACGAACCCAAAGGGGAGAGAGGTGGAAGAGTGGGCGCTGGCCACGGGGCTGTCCCTGCTAAATAGAGGGACAGTCTCGACCTGCGTGCGATGGAATGGGGAGTCAGTGGTGGACTTGTCGTTCGCCACGCCCAATATCGCACGCAGGATAGAAGGGTGGAGGGTGGTAACGGAGGTGGAGACACTCTCGGACCACCGCTACATACGGTTTGGGGTGTCTCCAGCCTCCGGGTCGAGTCCGGCGTTGCTCAGGGGTTGTAGCAGGTTCCCGCGTTGGGCGCTCACAAAGCTCGACCGGGAACTAGCGGAGGAGGCGGCCATAGTCGGTCGCTGGTGCCTCCCGTCGTCGTCGCAAGGTCGGGGGGTGGACGAGTTGGCTGGTTGTTTCGGAGACGTGCTCTCAAACGTCTGCCGGGCAGCCATGCCGAGGATCCACGGTCCCCCGCCGCCACGTCGGGCGGTCTATTGGTGGTCGGCAGAATTGGCTGACCTTCGCGCTGCTTGCAATGGGGCGCGTCGCTCCTACGGACGCAGCAGGCGGCGCCAACCCCAGGACGCGGAGCGAGATGGCCGGCTATACCGGGTCTACGTTGAGACCCGAGAGGCCCTGTTGTTGGCCATCAACCGAGCTAAAGAGGAGGCATGGCTGGAGCTCGTCGGGGGTCTTGATAATGACCCCTGGGGTCGACCTTATAAAAGGGCGCGGGACCAACTTCGCGTCCAGTCGGCCCCGTTGACGGAGACGCTACAGCCTGAGCTGCTGGGGAACATCGTCAGGGAGTTATTCCCTGACCCCCCGGCAGGATTCGTTCCTCCGAGAATGGCTCGGCGAACGTCGGACTCGACTATGGAGGGTGTTCCGCCACCTGTCACCGACCAGGAGATGGAGGCGGTTCTGTTCCGTCTCCGAAGTAAGAAGAGGGCGCCGGGTCCGGACGGGGTGCACGGGAAAGTGCTTTCCGTTGCACTAGTGCACCTCGAGGATCCCCTTCGGGAACTGTTCGACCACTGTCTTCGGTCGGGCCAGTTCCCGAGGGAATGGAAGGTAGGCCGGCTTACCTTATTGCCAAAAGGGGGCCGGCCGCCGGACCAGGCGTCGGCGGTGAGACCTATCGTTCTGCTGAGCGAGGTCGGGAAGGCCCTGGAGCGAATTGTGGCTTCTCGACTTGCTCGGCACTTGGAGGAGGGCCCGGGACCGGGACTGTCCGATTCTCAGTACGGTTTCCGGGCCGGCAGGTCTACCGTCGACGCAATTAGGCGCCTACGGTCGGTGACGCAGGAGGCGGAACGCGAGGGGGAGGTGGTGTTGGGGGTGTCGCTCGACATCGCCAACGCTTTCAACAGTCTTCCCCACAGCGTAATACGGGAGGCACTGAAATACTTCGGTGTCCCCCCGTATGTCGGAAGACTGTTGGAAGATTGGCTCTCCGGCAGGGAAGTCGTATGGGAGGACCGGGAGGGGTCTTTTGTGCGGTGGAGAGTCGAATGCGGTGTCCCACAGGGGTCGGTATTGGGACCCCTCCTCTGGGACATTGGCTTCGACTGGGTCCTGCGATGTCGCCTCCTCCCCGGGATGAATGTCATCTGTTATGCGGATGACACCTTCGTCACATCCCGGGGACGAAGTTACCAAGAGGCGGCGCGGCTGGCCGAAACGGCCATATCGCTGGTGGCTAGCCGTATCAGGAGGTTAGGGCTTCGGGTTCGCTACGAAAAGACCGAAGCCCTCATGTTCCGCGGACCCGGGAGGAGAAGACCCCCCCCAGGTGCACGACTTCAGGTCGGAGAGGAGGAGGTCAGGGTGGGCCCCACCATAAAATATCTTGGGCTCACCCTAGACGGGAGGTGGACCTTCGGCCCCCATTTCGAACAACTGGGGCCGAAGGTCATAAGGGCGGCGTCATCGCTGGGCCGGCTCCTACCGAATGTGGGGGGGCCCAGCCAGGCCTGCAGGCGGCTGTACTCCGGGGTGTGCCGGAGTATAGCACTGTACGGAGCCCCAATCTGGGCGGATGCCCTCACCGTCCGCAACAAGGCCCAGCTGCACAAAATGCAGCGGGTCATAGCGGTGAGGGTCATCAGGGGCTACCGTACAGTCTCCTGGGCGGCAGCCACTGCCCTGGCGGGGGAACCGCCGTGGGAGCTCACGGCACGGGTCCTAGCCGAGACGTACCTCCTCATGTCAGAGAGGAGGTCACATGGCGAGGTCCCCTCGTGGGAGGAGCTCAGGCGGTTCCGTAGGCTAGGAGAGCAGTGGGTGCTGGGAAGGTGGGGAGAGGCGCTGGCGCAGTCGCAGTACGGCCAACGTACGGCCGAGGCGCTGCGTCCAGTCCTTGCGGCGTGGATGCGCCGCAAGCGAAAGCCACTCACCTTCCGCCTTACACAGGTGCTCACCGGGCATGGTTGCTTCGGTGTGTACCTGTATAAGGTGGCCAGGAGGGAGCCAACGCCAGCCTGCCACCAATGTGGCGCTGCGGAGGACACGGCCCAGCACACCTTAGAGGTGTGCGACAGATGGGCCGTGCAGCGCCACGATCTCGTGGCAGTGCTTGGGCGGGACCTCTCGCTCTCGAGTGTGGTGCGCTGCATGCTCGAGAGCGATGAGGCCTGGCAGGCGGCGGTCTCTTTCTGCGAATCCGTCATTTCGCAGAAAGAGGCCGCGGAGCGGGACAGAGAGATGGATCCATCCTCTGTTCCGCTCCGCCGGCGTAGGACGGGAGCGAGGAGGCGTCGCTATGCGAACCTCCTCCAATAGTCTCCTGTCTAACCGGGGCTCCGGGAGAGGATGGGAACCTCCCCGGCTTAGCTAGTCCCGGCGCCGAGGGGGACACTCCAGGTTGTCGGAGTGACCCCTAATTGTGGTGGAAGTCCGGTCCCTATAGAGGTAGACCGGCCGGTCGCGGGGGGTGTCCTGTGTTAGACAGATCCGGGACACTTCCCATTATAGCGGCTGATGGCAATCCGCAGGTTCAGTTTTAGTGGGTAAACCGGCGAGTCGCGTCGGGAGTCCCACATATCCCCGGGATACCCCTCCCGGGGAAGGCGTAACGTCCTTTCCCCTGCGATATCAAAAAAAAAAAAAAAAAAAAAAAAAAAAAAAAAAAAAAAAAAGGTTGTAAATGTGTTATGTTGTTATGAACAATATGACGTATTTTTCAAAAACTTGGAAAATACCCCATTACAATTTACAATCAATTCCCGATACGCTTAAACTACCAAACTGATATTCTCATAAACGTTAAAGCAGCGTGAAACGCGCTCTGATTGGTCGAAACTTCATAAAGTCAGTTTATGGTTACAAGCCGCTTTACTTATAATGCGACCCATAAAATGAAAGTCCACTTTAAATACGAGAGTTGAGGTTCTGGGTTAAAGTTAAGTCTGGATTAAAATATCATGACTTTCATGAAGAACGAGAGAGTTAACGTGATATTTAATCCAGGGTTATACTTAACTTAAACTTAACCACAGAAAACTGGCGTGAAATAACGCTTGTGTTGTGTTTCGCCTAGTTAGTAAGGTTACCGGAGGCCCAAGGGGGTTGGAGATTTTAAGGACTGGGAACGCAAGTCGCAGGACCAGGGGAGTTACAAGTGTAATTCCTCTGGTGTTGCGAGTGTCCATGGCGGTGGTAATTGCCTACCATCATGATGTAAAGCAATTACCGCCGCCATTTCCGTTCGATCCGTCTGCTCGTTTCCTGGTTCATCTATACTAATATAATAAAGCGGAAAAGTTTGTTTGTTTGTTTGCATTGAATAGGCTCCAAAACCACTGGACCGATTTTGATGAAATTTGGTACAGATGTAGAGTAGACCACGGGGAAGGACATAGACTTTTTATCGTGGAAAATGTACGGTTTCTGTGAAATTAACTTTTGCGCGCAGGAAGTCGCGGGCAACATCAGCTAGTTTCATATAAAATAAAAAAATAAAATTAACCCAGATCAGCCCAAGTGGGCCCAATATTGTCATTATCAGGAAAGTATAATACTAAAGGTTACCTTTTTGTTTACATTTTGTAAGGTATCTCATAAATAAAATTGGAGTGTCTGTTTTTACAAACATCAAAAAACATTTTTGTCTGTCTGTTTGTTCCGGCTAATTACCTACATATATCGTGATTTGGTAGATGCAATTTTTTTTACATGTTAACGCTTTGAGTATAGGTAAGTCTTTGTGTTAACGTTCGTCAACCTGTCGCAACATTTTTTTTCTATTCATATAAGAGGCAAAAGAGCCTTTATAAAGTTCAAATAAAAAAATTACAATATGAATGAATATGGATGAATTTCGACCACGGGGCCACATCTAGTTTACATACAATTCTAAAGCAAATCAGAGCTTATATAGCATGAAACAATCGCGACAACTGGTTTGAATACAATGTGTGAACTGAGTTGAATAACGTCCACTTCAGTCAGCGGGCGTTTGTATTGTTGCATAACTTTTATATTATGATTTATGCGATATGACGATGAATATTTATTAGTCAATACTACAGATAATACTACAGAAAACGACAATTCAAAAACTGTAATGAAAATTGGATGATACAGTTTGGTTGTGAAAATCTATTACACACCAAAATTTAATGTAACCGTTGTACTCATATAGCTAAAACATCAAGTAATCTACAACTATTATTATAAATTTCTTATGTTTACGCGAATATTGTTCATTGTTTTAAACACTTACGGATTTTGTCGCGGTGCACTTTTCTTTTGCCCGACGTTTCGGCTACTACGGCAAAAGAAAAGTGCACCGCGACAAAATCCGTAAGTGTTTAAAACAATATTATTATAAATGTGAAGTTTTGTGAGGATGGATAGATTGATGGATGATTGTTATTCTTTCACGCAAAAACTACTGAACAGAATTTCATGAAATTTGGTATGACTACGATAACAAATTTCATCAAAAAGTCTATGCTCTCGATGCTCTACATGCTACTTTTTATCCCGTAAAAGTACAGTGTTCCCGTGCGATACCGTATTTACGCGGGCGAGGGATAAGCTAGTTTACTGTTGCGTATGCACGCCATTTTAATTATTTTTCGTACAAACATCTACTGCTGTTGTCCTTAATTTAATTGTTTCTATACTCTTTTAACTTACACCCCATTTTCAGCGCCTATAACTTAAACACGGGAATGCTGAGCACCAAACTTACTATATCCAATTTTAAACTCTTGTAAAGTTGGCCAACTGTAAAAACGGCGGATTATTTTCAACCCACTCCCGTCGCAATAGAGCCTACAATGCGGTACCAAGTTCACATTGTTAGGAGAATGGTTGTATAGTAGTAAAAGTTTAGTCTCGAAACGAGCTAGGCTGAGCCGTGATGGTAGAATTTTTACGTGCCATTACTGTGTAATAGAACTCGATATGAAGACCCGATATGCAGTAAATATGTTCTGGAAACTGCAAAGTTCTTGGTTTGAAGTACGTTTTCAAATATAAGGTCTCCGAAAATCAACTACGGATACTTCGGGCACATGATCCACTGCTTATGTAAAGACGTTTAGGAAAAAAATAATTGTCATACTCAAAGTAAAAAATCATCTCATGTATGTGTGACTTTCCGCAGAACGCAAACTCGCCCATATAAAGAAAATTTTTTTTTCGAGTATGACAATTATTTTTCTGCTTAAACGTCTTTACATAAGCTGCAGCAGTTTTATTCTGTAAGAACATTTTCAAATATCTCGACAGCTGAATCCGCGGTGAGTGTCAAATATCATATAATATAAAAATCTGACACTCGCCGCGGATTCAGCTGTCAAGATTTTAAAATGTTCTTAGAGAATAAACAGGCTGATCATATACCCAAAATATCCGTAATTGATTTTACCAAACCTTATATAGACATACTAAAACATACAAACATATTACATACATATAATCACGCCTCTTTCCCATAGGGGTAGGCAGATACCGCCTCTTTCCCATAGGGGTAGGCAGAGCCCACTTTTTCCACTTGCTACGATCCCTACATACTTGTTTCGCTTCTTCCACTTTCATTCTTACCATCCATTCCTCCTCTTACATTCAACATAGCGAAGCGACTCTCCATGGGCCACTTTTCGCCTCCGCGAGAAACGAGACGTGATGGGTGGCGAACCACATCGCCGCCATTTTGGATAATTAAATTATTTATATAATTGTCCATTGCATTTCCACGGATTAGCGAATAGAATAGGGAAAGGGAAGGACAGGTGGTGTGGAAAGGAAGATTGGTAAGGAGGATTACTGTCCTATCCCTGGCCCAGGAGGGCAAGGGATAGGACAGTAATAGCTAGGGAAGCCGGGGTCGCATACCCGTATACTATACCACAACTACCGGACAGGTAAGTTGGGATGAGTATCCCATGACAATTACTAAACGTACTAAAATTATTAATAAAAATAACAACAACACGTACATACTGCCCCAGATTATTATTAACACACACTACCGTGCGTTTGATAGATACAAGGAGTTGAATGTTTCAACTACAGCAAAGCTTCGCATAATCGAGCACTCTCAAAAGTAGTGCTTTCGCGTGATGCGTGTTGGATACCAACTCAGTGGAAAATTAAAAAGTGTTTTTTTTTTCTTTAATTAAACATTGATCGAAAATTTATTTTCTTTTTAATATTATATATCTATGTTTATATATTATTGTTAGTAATATTGTTTATTGTTGAAAAAAATTAAAGCTTTCGATGCTGCTGGTGCATTTGAAAACTAATTCACGTTCCAATTAAGCATCAGCACAATTCGGCATTGTGCGCCACTAAGTAGCATTATGCTCTGTAATTGGGAAGATACTAAGATTTTTTTACACGTTGACGTTTGTCAATCTGTCACAATTCACAACATTCACATATTTTTTTCTAAGAAGCAAAGGAACTCTCATAAAATTCAAACTCAAAAATTATTATAGGTGAATTTCGACTTCAAGGCGACGTCTTATCTTTGTTACTGGTCGTGCGTATACTCTCAAGACGAGATGCATATGTATGTATATGTCACCGTAAAATTGTAAAAACCGTTAAATTGTTAAATAACTAACAAGACTGTAAAAATATGTCGATACATTCATTACTATAATTATGTTTATAATCTAACGAAGAATAATATGTCAAATTACAGGCAGAATATTCGCGTCAGAAGTCTATAAACATTTTACAATTTCACTAGTTATATTACAATCTAACGGTTTTTACAAATTTACGGTGACATATACATTCGTCTAAAAACAAGTATCCCTATTCGTGAGTGTACTCTCAAGAAGTCAAGACGTAATGCGCCCAATCAGGGAGTCAATTTGGAAGCTGCCACGAGGTGATTTACAGCTCGTGCCCGCCGCTGGCGCCCGGGGATGGGATCTACCACAGACATCTATTGACTAGACCACGCAAATAAATAAGGAGTTAAATTACTTACTTTAGCGCCAGTTCCTTTCGAATATTCTCGGTGCCAAACGTCAAACGAAAACTAAAAAACGTGACGGAGCAGCGCGCGGCGAACGGCTTTAAATCGTTTTATGCCGGAGAGTTATCATCAATTAATCGCTCATGTGACGTCACAGCTGGTAGAAAAATAATGGCACGCATGGTTTTTATACAGCGGAGACTTGCGTTATCCAGTCAATGGATCTGTGAGATCTATGTGCAGCGCATTACTGGATAGTCTGTAATGTGTGTGTGTATCTAGTTTCATCCACAATTAAGTTATAGGGGGGTCGAAAATGGCGTGAACTGCTTCGAGAAAAGAATGTTACGGCCGTGCCGCTTTTTTGCACGACTTGGCGGGAGCACTGCCGTGCCTCCAGATGCTAGTAAATTATTATATATGTAATGTCTAAGTATACCTGCGATGTGACATCCTCTGTGGCTCATTGGTTAGCGCGTTGACGCTCCAGTCACCGGCTTCGTATCCCGTCAGAGAACAAAAAGTTTCATGTCTTAAACTTTGTTCGGTACTGTATAAAAAGTATTAAATTATATTTCCCCTGTCTGGTACCCGTAGCACAAGTTCTTTGAGAACCAGATTGAAATAGAAAAGTCAAACGCCAACCGTTTTTGACGTAAAACGTAAAGTCACCATTGTACGTTTTGCTATCACTTGCAAAACCACCTATACTGCTTCCTTCGTAATATACGGCACCACTTACAGAGCCCCTAATTTTACTAATTAGGAAGTGTGATAGGGGATCAGCTCGCGGGGCATATTTACTACTTCCTCCTACACGGCGCTTGTTAAAATTTCATTAGCGCTCCCCGTACCGTGCTTTGCGTAGATGTAGAAGCGTGGATCCACGCTCATTGCGAATACAATACATGTACATGTGGCAGAATTAAAGGCATGAAGCATTCATCATTTAAAATCCAAAAATCATCTCGTCATGCCTCGAGTCAATCACTTCAAAAAGATCTGTGTATTAAGCCAGAAAGTTAAGTTGTTGAATAAGAAGTAGGAGTTGCTTCCGACAGATAGCGATATTATATCCTAAATCGTTTTGTTACCTTAAAATACTGTCACTATTGAATGTCTATGCCGCTTAACTTCAAAAATGTTGGGATATGTGGAAGCCGCAAAGGGAGATCTCCGACCGAGCGAGGTGGTATAGGTCAGGCTTTGGTTAAGGATACAATCTACGTGGTCAAGAATAAGGACATTTAACTAAATCAGTACTATTTATAAAGATAGCAGTATTTTTTCATATAAAGTAATAATAGTTACTTTGTCAAAAATAAGCAACAAAAATATCTATTTTGTTATGTAAGTCTTGCCTTGCCTGTCGCTAAGGTGTTTTAAAACAAAATTTAAACCCCATTTTGAACAGTTGTGTAGTTTGTTACTTTACATCAAGGGCGTATAAAGTATGTTCGGAAGTAATTACAATATATCGCGGGCGCACCACCTGGCTTCTGAGCCAACTTATAAATTCACTGACGGTAAGTCGCGGTGCAGCCTCCTACGTATAGTTAATATAATATATAATATGTTACAAAATACACTCATATAATGTTACTCAACACTAATACCGTACAGTCATAAGCATGAGTATGGTCTATATTCTATAACTAGCTTTTGCCCGTGCCTACTTTACACGGGAATACTTTTTCGGGATCAAAGTAGCCTATGTTTTAATCCAGAGCCTAAACTTTTCCCATACCAAATTTCATCAAAATCTGTGCAGTAGTTTTTGCGTGGAAGAGTAACAAACATCCATCCATACATCCTCACAAACTTTCACATTTATATAGTAGGACTTGGTTGATCATCACGATGAACCAAAGGGCCACATAACTCAGTGGTTCCTTTGATTTAGCGCAGGCGAGTGTGATCACGACGTATGGTATCGTAACTTACTCGAGACACTACGGTGTATTGTTCTACGGTGTGGTGATTGATGACGTCATCAGCGATACAAGATGGCCGCCACTTACGTCACTCCGTAGCCACACGCTACGACGTAGCAGTGTGTGCTACGAAATGCTACGCTTTTCTATGACAATGCTGATGTCATTTTTTTCTTTAAAAAGTGGCGCCTTTAAATGTGGCGATGTTATTCTCGTCACGTTTTTCGAAAACTATTTTTATATTTATTAATTTAAAACACCAATATCGTGGTACGCGTCACTCACCAGTCACCAAAGATACGAATATTTTTTTTATGTAATGGGCCAGGAAACGAGCAAGCGTATCGCATGATGGTAAGTACCGCCGCCCATGGACATCCGGACATACAAGTGTAACTCCTATAGTGCTGCGCACTTGCTTTCCTGGGTCCTTGTAATCCCCAACTCCTTGGACCAACACTTACACCTAGTATATATATCTGTATAATCTATGACTTACACAACGCAAGCCGTATTTCACGCCGATTTTTCGTGATTCCATCGTATTTCTCCGATCGAGCCAGCCCATTCATGCCGAAGCATGGCCCTCGCCTGTTTAATATCTGACATTTTTTCATATAAATATCAGAGTCGTATCTGCACTAAAGTTATAAAGAGGAAATATGTTTTTTTTTGTTTGCATTACAAAGACCTCGAATCTACTGTACCGATTTTTATGATATTTAGCACAGATATAGAGTAGATCACGAAGAAGGATATAGGCTACTTTTTATAAAGGAAAAATGTACGGTTCCCGCATGGTTATGATTTGCGCGCACGAAATCGTGGGAAACTTCATATTTTTGGAACTAACAATACGAAAACTACAAAACTTCAAACTGTCTTCGTTTATTATCTTTCGTTTTCTTCACGTTCGATTGTATTTTGTATTGTTGCTCCATCGACCTCAATTACTTACAGCGGACGCCTGCAGCGGACCACCGGCTGCGTCTTCTGACTTTATACAATGAAGGCTGCTTTCAGACTAGTGAGACGCGGTTTTTTACCGTTACACAATATGCCGTCGGTTTTAAACTTACATGAGAAATGCACTTGAAAAATGGGTAGATTGCGTTCTTTATCCTCAATTTCTCCAAAACCCCGTGGGCTTCTGGTAACCCTCGGCGAAATACAATGGAAACGTTATTTTAGACTGATTTTTTTTGTTACGAAGCATGGCTCTTCCTCGCCTAAACTACTGTTTGCGGTAATCAAACACTCAATAATATCAACGTGATGACAAACGTGTATTTAGTCAATGTTTTGCCAAAGCGGTTTACAAATTAAACACTGCATATTATAGTTTCTCTTTTATGAAAATTTATCAAAGAACATCATCATCATCATCCAAGAAATCTTTGTATAATTACAGTGTAAGAGCCCTGAACCCCAATTCTTGTATTTAAAGTTGACTTTAATTTTACTTTGATTGTATTGTTAAAAGAAGCGACTTGTTATCTTAAACTGATTTTTTGTAGTTTCGACCAATCAGAACGCGTTTGACGTTGGTTTAACGTTTACGAGAATACCTGTTTAGCAGTTTGAGCGAACCGGACTTGATTGTAATTTAAAAGATAATATGTTTTCTTTTTGCGCTAGCAGTTAGCAGTAGCAAGCCATTGTGTAGATTTGTAGAGTTGTCACATCTGACATTTGACACTTCACAATTCAACTCTGTTGTCTAGTACAACAAAGTGCATAGTTACATTTACAATTTACAGTACTGTTTTTTCTATCGCAACCACAAAAACTCTTGGAAACGTAGCCTTACTTCTGACAATTATCTTATTTGACAATTTAGCAATTTAAGCTGCGCGTCCACTGCATCGGAATCGGAGCGGACGGAGCGGACGGAGCGTCGGCATTTACAAAATGCCGATGGGGTGCGTCCACTGCATCCGGATTCAGCATCGGCAATTTAGTTATTTTTAATCCGTCAGCCTGAACGTGCACTTGCATTATGGAGGATAGTGACGAGATATATTGTTGTAATCTCAGACCGAATAGGTTGTAATTAGCTTATTTTATCAGAAGAGGAAAAGAGAAACAAGAGGAAACGAAAGATATGGGTTCATAAATCATAATATAAATTCAAAAAGAATAATTTTTGGAGAATTTCATACATTATATTCTGATTTATTAAAAGATGAAAATAGATTTTTTGGGTACATTCATATGACTCGAAAAAAGTTTTTTGAACTTCACTATATTCTACAATTTTTATTTATTATTTGCCCAATTTCATCCCATATATCGTCTCTCCTCAGTTGGTTAAGATAATGTTGATGTTTTAGATTGTAAAGTTCATCATATTTTTCCACTAAAGTAATTAAAATATCGTCATTCGTCGTGAATAAGTATTTATGTATAGCCGTCGCGTCGTCGCAAACACGTCTGAACTTGAAACGTTCGGAATCCGAATGACGGGTTCACTGCTGATGACGTCATCGGCAAAAATACCGGTCGCGGGCGCAGAAATGCCGATCCAGTGGACGCAGTACCATAGAAATCCATACAAAGCAACAAATCCGTCCGCTCCGTCCGCTCCGATTCCGATGCAGTGGATGCGCAGCTTTAATGCTATAGGTGTACCAGAATCTCATGGCATTTAAAAAAAATTAAATAATGTGATTTTCATATGGCAATGTCAAGTGTGACCCGTCAAATCAAAGTACGTGATCTGTCAACCGCTGCTAAAATTTTGTGATTATGTTCTTGGAATTTGTTGTTTTTGTGAAAATGTCGAAAAAGACAATTCGATCTCAAGCGAGAAATATTGTTTTCAATGTCTATCGTAAAATACAGGAAGATGAAAGTGTAAATCGAACTCAATCTTATAACTTAAAGCTCGTGGTAGAGTTGACCGGTAAGTTAGAGTAAGTTGTTTTGATACTTTTATTATTTTTATATTTTCTTAGGTACTTATTGTGACTTCTTTAAATGTGTTTCCAGTACTACTATACGACGAATCGTAGCTGATGGCACATCGAATGATGGTTTGTTTTCCATGCCTGGTAAAAGGAGGGGAGGAGGGAAGAAGAAAATCAACTTAGAAAGTTTCGATTTACAGTTGATTAGGAATAAAGTAAATGAGTTCTATACAGTTTGGAAAGAAATTCCAATATTAAATAAACTATTGCCAATTTAATTGAATGTTATTTGTAATAAATAAGTATATAAAGTAATTCACGATTGATTTATTTTTCATGACATATTTTCTATGTTATTAACTCGATGTATAAGAACATTCTTCATACAATCTTATTATCTTATTACAATTCATGTTCAATAATAATAAAAACATAATTAAAAATTAACCAGTATCAAGATCGTTTAATCCAATTTCCCCAGTATTGCACACTACAAAATTTTATTTCCCTATTTGCCATGAGATTCTGGTACACCTATAACTATCAGACACACGAATTTGGTATGGAGCGTACAGCGGACCATATCAAGAGACCAAATCCGGTGTCGCTACACACGCACGGATTTGGTACGGTGCAGTGGACCGTAAAGCTCGACACTCGTGTGTTCGATTTTATGCTTTATTACATTAGCACAGAGTTCTATTTACAGTGCTGTTTTTAAACGACGACGATGATTCCCGCAATTCATTGATAACGGGTAGTGATACCAACACTTTAAAAAATATTTCTCCCCAAATTTTACCCCTGATTACTTATACCATTGACAGGTCTAAGAGATAATAAGCTAGAAAGAAAGGTTATGTGTTTAACATAAAGACTTACGCGTGAATAACATAAAACTAACTTGTCTTAATCTGATTTCACTCCCAATACATTTTCATATCCCTGGCTATATACACACATTAAAATAATTTTTATTATTACATACAAATTGATTCATAAGGAGTAAACTCTGAACATCCTGTCCCCTAGTAAGCCCCCGTAGTTATTTCCCTAATTTTGGGGGGTACATCCCTAAGTTGGCAACACTGATACCGTTGTACGGCCTAACCGCCGGACTAATCTACACACGTACGGATTTGGTACGGAGCAGACCAGATCCGATGCAGACAACGGCGAACTCTTCGCCTTCTTCTTATGTTCACCGGACTGCCCTACACACGCTCGGATCTGGTACGGAGCGTACCAGATCCGCTGTACGCTCCGTACCAAATTCGTGTGTCTGTTTCCCATTATGTGTATCATTTTACGCGTCCCAATTGAAAACTATCATGTTACAATTGTTAAGGGCGGTATTCTTGGTCGATTCTTATTTCTAAGTTCGCCTTATAGACATGCTTAAGGTGACATTTTGATTCACAGTCGTAACTTAAGCATTGTCTTAAGTATTATTTCATACAAATAAGGCGGACTAATTCGAAAATTCTTAAGTCTTTTCTTAAGCAACGACCAAGAATTCCGGTCTAAGACGTTACTGTAAGAGCAACTTCTTTAAAAGTTAATGTTTCATTGTACGATTCACTTCAGATCATTTAACAACCTTCAGTTAGAGCATTGGCTCTCGACTCGGAGGTCGTGGATTCGATTACCGCATAGGAACAACAAAAAATATTGTTTCCAAGTTGACTGACAAGAAAGATGATCCATGCGTCAGATGGGCATGTAAAAAGTCGGACCTGTGCCTGTGATCTCTCGTCAGTCGTATCGGTTATCCGTCCCACTGGATTATGAGAGTAAAGGAAGAGAGAATGCTCTTGTGTACTGCACACACTTGGGCACTATAAAATTACTCCTGCGTAACTGGCCTGGTTTCAATGAAACGGCCACCGTCACCGCGATCGGTGTGGGGGTTATTATGATCATTTTAGACGTGATGATCATGATTGTAGTTTGCTCTTCGATAGTATTATTTTAATCGAGTATTTGGTGAGATAAATAAATATCGGTTTATCTTCGGTCTGCGGTAACAGGCGGTAACCGTGTTGCTGCCGACGGTACTGTAATTCACTTTGCCCCGCGCTGCGGACCGTACCACCTGCACTGTCGGTTACCGCATTTGATACTTTGCGAACAAATTATTTTAGTTATTTTGAGAAGTGGTACATTTTTCCTGTAGCTTTCCATCTGTGGGTGTAATTTCCTGAAGAAAAAAAAAGGGGATGGAGAAAGTTTGGTGTGCGTGGACGACAAGTTGTTTGGAAGATTTCCGAGTATGGAGAGCAAAGATATTAGAAATGTTTTGTTTAAAAAAATCCAATATTGACCAAATAAAATAAATCTTACTTATTTTACTATTACATGCGTAATAGTAAAATACGTGAAAGTTTTGTGGCGACATTTTTTTCTAATATTTTTTTTAATATTGTTGGATTATTTTTAATCGAATTTGTCGAATCGAAAGTGATATTATCCGCTGTTTTGGTTATTTGTAAATTTCGAGTATAGTGCTTGTGAGGATTATTGCTTTACTTACTAAAAATCATATATTTTTATAATATATTTAACCGGTTTATTTTATATAGTACGAGGGCGGCACTGAAAATTTCGGGAATCAAGGAAGTGACACAATATTACTATTTAAAAATGTATTTATTGCTTTTCGAAGTATTCTCCGCGAAATTTGACACATTTTTCCATACGATAGAACCAATCATTGAAGCAACCATTCCATTCGGAAGTTGGGGTCTCCAAAATGGCCGTTTTGTAGGCGTCCACAGCTTCTTCAGGTGATGAAAATCTCTGACCACGCAATTTATTCTTTATTTTAGGGAAAGTATAGAAATCATTAGGGCTTAGGTCGGGGCTGTACGGCGGATGGTCTAATAATTCTATGATTTCTTGCTCTAAAAACTCTTTTGTTCTGTGCGCGGTGTGAGAACTCGCATTGTCGTGATGGAGGATGATGCGGCGGTTGCAGTTCTCTTTAGGGAGTTCAGAAACGAATGTTAGCATACCATTCTGCACTAACCGTTCTTTGTTCCTCAAGAGGAATAGTCGCAACATGGCCGGTTTTGGAGACAAACGTGGCCACCATTTTTTTTGCAACACTCCGTGAACGAACAATTTTTGTTGGGTTTAACTCATTTTCGAACACCCAAACTCGTGACTGGTTTTTTGTATCGGGTCCGTACGCATTTATTCAGGATTCGTCACCTGATACGATGTTGTATAGGTACAGCATTTGACGATCCTGCGTGGAATCTTTCGAGAGTTCTGACGCACCAAGTAACGCGAGCCGCTTTATGCTCTTCACAGAGCAAATGCGGTATCCATCGGGAAAACAACTTTTTTCATCTAATTGTTCATGCAAGTATTTGTATTTGACTCATGTCAATGTCTAAAGTTGCCTGAATTTCACGGTATGTCACATGTCGATCTTCCTCAATCAGCTTACGCACAGCATTAACGTTTTCTTGGGTGACTGCAGTTTTTGGACGACCTTGACGGGGATCATCACTGAGCTTGACACGTCCACGTTGAAATTCAGCAAACCAGCGATAATTGTGGTTTTGGATGGGACTTCATCACCAAATGCAGAAATCATCCGGTCAACACACTGTTTTTGTGTTAAACCACTTCGAAAGTCATAATCAATCATCGCTCTAGAATTTTCTCGAGTAAATTTCATTTTCTCAACGACTAAACAAGTTTGACAAGACCTTATGACAAGACCGAGAATCTTTTTTTTAAATAAATAAACGGTATTCGATTTTTAAAACCAAGAAGTTTTAAATTAAAAAGATTTTAATATGACAGGAACAGTGGAAATATTCCATTGTTCCTGTCATATTATATGCCATAGTGCAGCCTATGTAGCACTCAACTTGTGACAAAAGTTTTGTAGGGTTTAGTTTCATTTGTCACCAAATATTGTATTGCATCATAATGCTGTAAGACTGTTTTTTTATAGAAGAGCAAAAAATTAATGCATCAGCTGTACTTTTTCTCTTCCTGGCCAGTCAACAAGTTACTAATGTCGATCGATGGCGTGGTTATTACTTTCCACATGGAATTTAACAAACAAAAAAAAAACAGAGTGATGCGTGTGTGTCGTGATGGCATGAACACGAGATGCGTCATCATTGTCGGGTTTCTACAAATTTTGCGTATCTAATACACAGTTCTTAACGCGAGCACCAAACAAATATTAGGTTAGGAAAAGTCCTCGCTGTCGTGTTTTTCCTCCAAACGGCCGTCGTCGCCTCAACTTTGATTGGACTTTAATTTGATAAAAATGTAAGAGTTGTTTATCCACGGAAGGGTTCCTTAGGACAACAAACAAAATGTTTCAATGATCAATATGAATACTATTTCTGCTCGAACTGATTCTAAAACTATGTAAACATGTTTATTGCCAGTTAAGAACTTATTTATATCCTTCGTATTTACGCGGGCGGAGCCGAGGGCAACAGCTTTCATATAAACATTTTCCTTTGTACTAGGACACCTGAAACACAAGGGAAGTGACAGCAACGACTGCTGACTGATAAAAGTCCGTATTTACACGCGAGTATATGTGCATGCGCATGATTCGGCGGAGCTGTTAAGCGATTTTCATCTTATGCCTTATATTATATATTATATACTAGCTTTTGCCCGCAGCTTCGCTCGCGTCAGAGGGAAGGCTTGTTCGGGAAAATACCAATACCAAAATTGAATACTTAATGGTGTAGGCACTGCACAGCCGTATCAGTTGTATTTTATTTGAATGTTTCCTACGACTTTGTAGGTACACTCAAGAAATCTACCGGGAACTCTACCATAAATAAAATTTAATAAGCTGCAAAAAGTATTTTGTATTAATTCTGGATAAACTACTACCATACCTGATTAAATCAAAATTCTTTACGTGTTTTCTTTACTTTACTTTATTACATGAAAAACTAAACATATTATTATGTACTGTATACAAACTTTCGCGTTTAGGTATAATATTAAGTAAGGATTTCTTTGTAGCCGATAATTAGTATTGTAAAGTTTTCGAAAATCTTTTGAATGGGAAGACGTTGTGGACTTTGAAATTAATAAAAATAATTTGGATTGTGATCGCCCATCCTAGTTGGGACCACGACAGAGTTTGAGAGAGAGATGAGTTAGCAGTACGACCACGAAGCCATCTAGCTTCTCACTTATTCCTCATATAATAATCATACACATTAATGATTAGGATTAACCTAGGTAAAGTTTTAACCAATTCAAATATCTGGTTATTTTATAGCATTTCATACTACGTTATTTTTTAGATTGATAAAACTTTTTGTAGGTATGAACCGATTGAATTGAAATACCTACACAAAATTATAAGCAGAGCTATCCTAATTCCTATCCGCGTGGAACCCGTAGGTACCTACTTAGGTACCCAAAAATTTTCCGCGATAAAAAGCGAGTCCTATGTGTTTATTTATCCAAGGGCTAAACTACTACGGTAACAAATTTTATAAAAATCTGTTCCGTAGTTTCTGAGATTAGCGCGCACAAAGGTACAGATCAAAAATCTTTTAAGAAAATCATAAAAGTCATTGTTTTGGGTTAAAAACTAAAAACCTATGTATTAAACACTCATAAATCAAGCACAAATAAATTAAATATTACATATAACAACAAAAGTGAAAGAAATTTAATTAGGTATACCTACACAGTACACTCAAAATATTCTACTGAAATAGTATACAAATGTAATATAATACATAAGTAGTTATCACTGATTATGAATATATTTTAATGCAGCAATCGCAAATATTTAGGTGCCTAGATTTTCAAAGACATTTTCATCAAATTTAACTTTAGCATTCTTGTCAGATTTATTTTTCAACATGATAGATAGATGACAATATATTATGTCAAATTAAAAATAAAGCTCTCCACTCACGGGCTATCTCGATTGCTTCGATCAAATTCTAAAGTAATTCGCAAAGAGAATATAATCACTACGTTTTAAGTAATTCGTATTTGAAAGTAAATTGCTAACGATAAACTATTACACAAAATGATTAGTGTAAGACCTACCAGCTAGTTTTTGCGGTGGGGGTCAAAAGTTGGAACAAAATTTACGCGTATATATACGAGTTTCATATAAAAAGTATAGTAAGGCGGTCCTAGGATCTCAGACTATATTCAATTTTTATCTAAACCGATTTACTTGCAACTACGAATCCAGTAAATGTTTAAATTGTAAAGACTAAATCGATCGATCGCTTGTGAGTGGCAGCTTTAAATCAAAAGCACTAAGGAGTATTTATATCAACTTAAAAGCAAATCGCTCCCAAACAACTTTCTTTCCCTTTTTATTCCTGTTAGGGGACGAATTTCAATAAACTATGATACACGAATTCCATCAATTCTGTTACATAATGTTTGTGCAAAATATGAAGTAGATTGGACCAAGGAATCACGTTGTCCCATACAAACTGTTTTCCCCCTTTTCACCCCCTTAGGAGTCGAATTTCGAAAAATCCCTTTTTATCGGATCCCTACGCATTACAAAGAGCAAGCCCTGCAAGTTTCAGGTCTCTACAATCAGCGGTTTAGGCTGTGCGTTGATCCGTCAGTCATTCAGGACAAAGGATTTTATATGTATAGATTATATAAGGCATAAGATGAAAATTGCTTAACAGCTCAAACGTCTCAAAATATATTAGAAATTAATTGGTTTTACCTACTGTATTACGTATATACTAAACACATGCACATTATGTGCGTGTATAGGAGTGTATGTATATGCAGATGTGTGCATGTGTGCATGTATAGTTTAATATCTTGTATAGTTTAATTTGACGATAGTTTAATCACAAGTCACAATTCTACAAGTTTCAAAATGAAATGTGTTTTGTTTGTTTAAGGAAAGAGCGCGGAGCGGGGTCTCCTAACACAGGCTTATACTTAAAATGAGGCCCTAGCCACTTGTAATGTAACTATTATCAAAGATACTGAATAAAGATTTTGTTCATTTTTTCATTGAGATTATTTCTTTAGTACAGATGAGAATTATGATTACAATTTATACCTTCACAGTGCCGGCCCATACAATCCCTGCAAGAGTCATGAGGCCGAAGGTGTGCTGCAGTTTGTATAATTTATGTTTTCATTATCCGCCTGCCGTAACCCGCCTGCTGTAAACATTTTTATGTTCGACTCGCTTCTACTCGTGTATCTGCTCGAATCTTTTAAGTCCAGAAATTTTTGCTTTGGACCTAAAAGTGTTTTTGGGATTGCTGTAATTGGAACATGTTTTCAATAGCAAGTCGGTACCACGAACACCAAGGGATAGACAAATGAAAAATAGGTATTTGTAAAATTTATTGCTATCCCGAAGTGCCCGAACAAGCTAGCTATCAATGTGTGCGTGTGCGATAGAGACAACTGCAACTTAAACTGAAAATACCTATTAAAATCAACGATTCGTAGGACGTAGTCCCCTGATTCCTTCTCCAAAACTTAACCGATTTAAGTACTTCTTTCATTGAAAATTAAAAAGAGAGAAAATTAAAAACATTTTTTTTATATAATTTAATCAAATTTGTTTTTTGGATGTTCGAACACAGCGGAAAATTTGGCATTGCACATGACAAAAGTTTTTGAACGTCCTTATCTCTTTTGATAATTAATTTATGAAAAAAAGGAAATCATAGAGACATGTTTATAGTATCCATAGATATCCAGGAAAAAAAATGTTACTCTACCGGCATTATCCAGGGAGGAAACAAACAAACTACGTTTGTATGTTTTTCCATACATTTCGTGGGCCTGGTGTTTCCTCTCGTTTACGTAAAGTTGGCTGACAGGTTCCCGAGTATGGACATACGTATCTTTAGAAATGTTTTGTGCAACAAATCCAGATAGTTACCAAATAAAATAAACCTTATTGCTACGGATTAAGATTCATGCATAATAGCAAAACACTTGAAAATTTTGAGGAGACATTTTATGCTTTTTCCAAATATTTTTGGCATTATTTTTTTACCAAATTTAAAGTATTATATCCACGATCTACGGGTATTTTTAAGCAAACAAAATAAGCTGAAAGAATAAACATACATACATGAAAACATACAAACTTTCGCGTTTTATATAATATATAATGATATAATTAAAGACCTTTTTATCTAATAATATAAACGAGATTTTTTTTTTAATATCAGTTATATAACAGACGGACAGACAGACGTCAGCTACAGTTTTATATCCCCGACCCTCAGCTTGGCTTGCATTTTTAAGGTAATGCCTTATTCGCTTTTTATTGCCCCCCCAGACGTCGTCGTAATAACTGGTATAGGCTTAGTGGCTGTAACGCCGAGAGGACAAGTGTTATTAAATTACATAAAACCTTTTTCCGTCGACTTAACTAGTTCGCTACTTTAAGATTTGTTACTTTTACAACGCGACGTGACGTGCCTCTTAACTCAAGAATCGTTTGTGTATCCGGCCGTATAAAAACAGTAAAGGACCATGCAAAAGACTGTATGGGCAGTGTCCCAACCCCCCAACAGATTTCAAACCTGTTTTAATAGCTCTTACAACGCTGATAATAATCATAGATTTATACAGATGTGTACTGATCATTATAAATTTAGTATGGCAATCTCAGGAGTGGGGTTTTAACAGTATTTGAATAAATTTTTTATTGTTTTATATAACTTAGGCCTTTACATCAGTTAATGGATGATTTATACAGTATTCTCCGAGCGAAGTAACCACTCTTGAAATATTGTAGTGCCTGGGACAGTTGGTTTTACGACCGACCGATACATTAATAACCGAGAAAGAAATCGTTGAATAGGTCTTTTAAAATAAAGTTACGGTTTCATACATTACTTTTTTACAAAGTCATCCATTTTCGAGTAATCGGCAAGTGGTTTGTAAGTTGATACGTTAGAAGCATTTCTAGACTATAGGAGATAGATACTTGTAAGTTTCCATGCAGATGGACCATGATAAAAACTCTTTAGGAAAATTATTTTTAACGAAATCAAATAGTAACTTTTGAAGTAATTTGAAAAAACTTATTACGCGTTATAAGTTACGGAACCCACCTTAGAAATGTCCTGACACGCTCTTGGTTAGGTTAGGTTAGTATAGCTAGGTTATTAGTTATTTTGTATTTGGTATGATTTCTTTTTTTGTAAGACTTTATTTTAACAGGTTTTGTTTGTATAAAACATAAGAAGTGAGCATGGTAAACGACACTCATTTCATCAAAACCTTAATAATATCACACAGCCTTTTTATACACTTTTCCACTTTAAAAGTTGTGTGATATTATTGTGAACATGAATTTCCACCAAGAACCAACAGTACACTCAATCAGTTATATCATCAAAATCTGTTCAGTAGTTTTTGGTGAAAGAGTAACAAACATCCATACATGCATCCTTACAAACTTTCACCTTTATATAATAGTAGCAGAACTTCGGAAGATCTAACATACGGTTGGAGCTAACTGAATAAGTCTACCTACGTAACGCTGGTAACATTTCCCATTGCAATAACAACGTGTGTTTGTGTAGACGTTGGATTTTTGAAAAATCAACTGTATTCGGTAACTGACTGCAGGTTTTTTGTTTTCCATTACTTTTATCATCAATCTAGCCGTACGAAATCCAGTTTCCAAACGAACACGCGTCAACGCAAAATCACAACATCCGTTTTAGGGTTAATAGCTAACTATTAACCCTAAAACGGACGTTATAGGATCTAAGTAACTAACTACTTCTTATGTTTTGTGGTTCTTTAACTGATAAAAGCGAAAAATAAAAGCTGTTAAAATAATGTCTTACAATAAAAGAAATCATACCAAACACAAAATAAAATAACCTAACTAAGAGCGTGTCAGGACATTTCTAAGGTGGGTTCTGTAACATAAAAACGCGTAATAAGTTTTTTCAAATTATTCAAATGTTACTTTTCGATTTCGTTAAAAATAATTTTCCTAAAGAGTTTTACAAGTTTCTATCTCCTATAGTCGTTTAGCACTATTAACCCTAAAACGTTTATGGTTAAAATATATTTTTAGAAAATTGCAAAATATTGACAACTCGACTTTGCCCGCGTCGAGCGCGCAAAAGGAAATACCTCGCGGGAACCGTATCTTTTGCCTCAATATAAAGTAGCATAATATGTCCTTCCCCGTCGTCTATTCTATATAAGGTTCGGTAAAATCAATTACGGATATTTTGGGCATATGATTTAATGCTTATACATACGTTTAGGCATAAAAATAATTGTCATACTCGAAAAAAAATCTTCCTTTATATGGGCGAGTTTGCGTTGAGCGGATAGTCACCCAAACATGATATGATTTTTTTACTTTGAGTATGAAAATATTTTATTTCAGTTATCATGCACCCAAAATATCCGTAATTGATTTTGCCAAACGTAATATATGCCAAATTTCATCAAAATCGGTCCAGTACTTTCGGAGCACAAACAAATAAAATAATATTTCCTCTTCAGATTAATAGTATAGATTAGCTTATAAATTCCGTTAATTAAAATCCAAGGCCTTATAGAAAGTTCCACAGATACCTGCGTAAGAAGAATATGCCATGGAAGGAGTACTTACTAAAATCGAAGCCGTAAGTTATCTATCGCACAAAACACCAATGGTAAATCCCATAAGAGCGAAAGAGAAAGTCCATGTATTTTGTATTTTCTAAAGTTTCTAAAGCGTTTGGTGGACTTTTGGTGTCCTTTTTTGAACGTTGGAATTACGACTTTATAGCGCTCTTAATAAGTGTAAGCACGTGGAATAAGGGAAGATATATATGTCTTCACTTACTAAATATCCGGGTCTCTATGCTATCTCTAGTCATTACTACAGAATAAATAATAGTACCTACAGGTATCAATGAGGTATGTTCATAGGTATGTAAAATCACTTGAAAACTCGTTACATTAGAGCTTTTATATATACAAATACACTAGTTTTTGTTTTATTTAAAAATACCTAGTCGTTTAAATTTTACAATCATTCAAAGTTCGCGTAAAATTGTTGCCCCGCTGGAAGTCACTGAACAGCCGATGACGTCATTTTTTAACGCTCCGTGCCGTACCCGCCCGGTTGTAGCAGTGTATAGGTCCCACGCACTGTTTTCTATTCTTTCTTGACGTAAACAATCTTAGCACCTCTGACCAACTTTACCAACAAGTAAATGCAAAATACAAAAGATTAGATTAATATATCTATGTCTACATAAAAGTATACTATACTTACGTCAAAATGATCTTCACAACAATAAACCATTCTTTTTTCATTAATGGGATCTAACCTTTTCATGGCATTTAGGTAACCATTTTCGTATTTTTAAGTCCATTGGAACTAGGTAAAACAACTTTTCTGGCGTCTTTATAGTAGTACTTGTACATTTTGGCACAACACAGGATTTCCGAGAATTAGGATTTCACATATCCAATGATTTTTAGGGAAACGTAAGGCAGCGGTACGGAAGAGCTCGAACGGACTAAGTGAGTGTTACAATATGACGTCACGCGGCAGGAGCGTGGCCCAGCGGTCGCGAGTTCACTTTTAAATTCTATAACTTGGGAATTAATTGACGTATCAAAATAATTCTTCCACACCTATTTTTTATTTTTGACAGAGAATACATTAAGCTAAAATTCAAAATTAGTGAACATTCTTCATACTCAATACGTCGATTCTGCTAATAAAATCGTACAATAATACAGTGCCGATGCAGTCTCAACATGTTAATACAGCAAAATAATAATAATATCTATGGACGCTTCACACCACGTCAGTCTGGCCCCGTGGTAAGTATCCGAAGAACTTGTGTTACGGGTACCAGACAACGGAAATATATTTAATACTTTTTATACTCAATATATTTAAGATTTTTATTATATTATACACATATTTAATACACATCCATGACCCAGGAACACAGACAACTTTATTGTTCCCTGGCGGGATTCGAACCCGCGACCTCCGGCTAAAGCGCCACTGCGCTCACCACTGAGCCACGGAGGTCGTCATCAAAATGGTATTCTCATAAACATCAAATCAACATCAAACGCGTTTTGATTAGTCCAAACTGCAAAAATCGGCTTATGATATCAAGGCAATTCATTTAGGGATATAATTAATCGAGCGAACAAAAAATAAGTTGGCGGCTGCACGTGAGCATACTGTATTACTGAATTTGGCAGCGAATTAATATGTTGGCGACTAAATTACTAAACTGGCGAAAACACTCGGGTGACAAAAAATTATAAAGTCGGCAGATAAAAAGAGGCGAAATTTAATCCAAATTAGCACCGACATTTATAAGTTGGTGACTTAATTTCCGAGTTGGTGACCATTATACCATATAAGCAGCTATAAAACCAGATTTGGTTGATAAATTAATGGCTGCTAAAAATTCAATTTGCAGGCTACGGAAAATCCTATTTTTGGATACTGTTGGAGTATGTTTTTCTTTGCCATGGGTGTCATTTTCTAGATTTCTGGGGGTGCAGAATAATATGAAAATAAAATCTGTTTCGTAATTCCACAATGGCGTAAATTTTTGTTATTAAAATTAACAAGGTTGTCCTTTTCCCGGTTTCTGGGGGTTCTGATTACAAAATTGTCTTCCAATTTCATTTTCCAAAATGGAGAATATTCAATCTTCGGAAAATGAATATGAATACTAAATTAAAAGATCTTTGGGATGCAAATTAGGATTGATGATTATTATTACAGTATGTTATGTAGTTCAAAGTACCAGCTATGTAGGTATAGACATTTTTAAAAATTCAGGATTTATGAATTTTTCTCCCATCGTGAAGAAAATATGATGTTGCGGGGATTCTAAGGGGGACGAAATTTTCCTTATTTTTTCAATAGGATGCACCGTTTCCGAGATAGAATCAATTTTATAAAAAAAGAAGTAATGCTGTACATTGAGATACGACGGATGTATAAATCTATAGAAATGTTGGAAAATTCAAGATTTTCGAAAAAAATTTTCACCCATCATGAAGAAATATGATGTTGCGTGGTACCTAAGGGGGACGAAATTTTCATTATTTTTTCAATAGGATGCACCGTTTCCGAGATAGAATCAATTTTATAAAAAAAGAAGTAAATGCTGTACATTGAGATACGACAGATGTTTATAGCTATAGAAATGTTGGAAAATTCAGGATTTTCGAAATTTTTTTTGTCCCATCATGAAGAAAATATGATATTGAGGGATTCCAAAGGGGGGCGAAATTTTCATTATTTTTTCAATAGGATGCACCGTTTCCGAGATAGAATCAATTTTATAAAAAAATAAGTAAATGCTGTACATTGAGATACGACGGATGTTTATAGCTATAGAAATGTTGGAAAATTCAGGATTTTCGATTTTTTTTTCTCTCATCATGAAGAAAATATGATGTTGCAGGGTTTCGAAGGGGGCGAAATTTTCATTATTTTTTCAATAGGATGCACCGTTTCCGAGATAGAATCAACTTTATAAAAACATAGTAAATGTTCTTCATTGAGATACATTCCTAGATGTATAAAGCTATAGAAATGTTGGAAAAATCAGGATTTTCAAATTTCTTTTTCTCCCATCATGAAGAAAATATGAGGTTGTTGGGTTACTAAGGCAATTTAAAATGGATGACTTTTTTGTAATCAGCACCCCCAGGAACCAATAAAATGACACCCATATTATTTTTATGAAATTAAGTATGTCCGCCATATTGGAATTTCAAAACGAATGTCATTTTCGTATCACTCCCAAAAACCTGGTAAACGACACCCATATCAATTTTACGAAAAATAAATATCCGCCATTTTTAAATTTCAAAATTAATCTACACAATAATCTACACCTCCCTAAAACCGAGAAAAATAAAAAATTGGGAATTTTGTACGCTCCTTTATGGTTTTTTTGTATGCGCTCGTTTCGCTGCTTGTATGGTTTTTGAGTTACCTACATCAGGGAAAATATATGTGCCTACTATTAAATTAAATGTGTACTCACAAATTGTCGCCTAGATGGTTATTTAGTCGCTAAAACATAATCTGTCTGCCAGTTTGGAAAATTCAGTGGTATTATTTAGTCACCAGATTAGTAATTTTTTTGTTCCTTACATTCTTTCGCCAACTTGGTAATTTAGTTTTCAATATTGGGTATTTTCACATCCAAAATTTTATTGTTTTGTCGCAAGTTTAAATACATGCCATTCATTTATAATTCATTGAAAGTAAATTGAAACTCTAACATTCGAGAATTGGAGTTTCGAGCGTAATACCAATTTAAAATTATACGTCTCTTCAAATGCTACATTATTGACCAGTTTCTGAAGTTTTGATTTGGTTGAAGATAATTGAATAACCAATCAAAAGCTACATTGAATAGACAAACTCTGTATAAAAATCTTCAGAAACCGACCATAAGTAAATTATTTTTCTCCATACAAAAACAAATAAAAACTATTCAGGAAAAATCACGAAAGCAGAACCACGTTATCGTTGAAAGAAATAATACAGTGTTGTTTTTTACCGCGTTTGTTCCGGCACGGGGCGTTCGGTTGTCGCCTTCTAGGTCTTATTGTGGTGTTTGGTTGTAGAAGACAGATTTAATTGTAGAAAATTCGGTCGTATTGTAGGAGCCTAGGTATTATTGTAGTTTACTGATATTTTAGTTTGGTATTTTTGTTTAGCAGTTTAGTTTGGGCGGATAAAACGATTCGGATAAAATAAAATTAGCTTCCAAGGTGATTTTGAAGCACCAGTTTCAGTGATAACTAATATTATATATCTATGACCAGTTTAGTTTAAGTTAATACTAAAATGTCAAGTTTTCTTAACCTAACAGATATTACTGAGGAACTAAAAAAGTAACTATATACCATCCTCCTTACTAATAAAAATATTTAAACAGTTTATAAACTATACAATGGTTTGTCCTTGTCTTATAGGTACGTTGAAAAAGTCGCTTGACGGACAAGGACAAAAAATTGTATAGCTTATACACTATAAATATTTTAATTAGTAAGGGGGCAAGTAGGTATACCTATGTCGTTTATAAATATTGTTAGTGGCTTAAAAATAAAGCTGTTCTGCAAGAAAAAACATGCACTGGATCTCGTACCCACTCATGTGTTACACCACGAAAACACCGTGTCGTTTATACAATAAATTAAATTTTTATAATTGCAACCCCGACATCCCAAGGGCGCCACAAAGTTGAACCGAGCGGAATTGCCTTGTTCCAATTGAGGCAATTTTTGTTCCGTGTACTGACGACAACAACAACGGTACGTAACAATGATACAACTGACAGACACTGACAGCTTATGACGTCACGTCACTTGCAGACAGGTATGTTTTGGAAAAACAACAAATATTTTTATAACGCCTGCGGAAATATTTCGCGAATTGAACGTTGCTTATATTTTATGTTAGGCGCTATATTAAATATTCAACGACACAATAGCGCCTTTATGCGCTAGTAGCAAGCAGTATCGTAGCACTTTTTTTATGAAATACATCAGGAAACGAGTAGCTGGATCGCCTGATGGTAAGACAGTTCCGCCACACATTGACACTTGCAACACCAGAGGACTTACACTTGTAAACTTGTAAACCTAAATAGGGGATTCATTAATATATTCAGAAATATTGAGGCATGGTAAATGTAAAAATATATATTATTTTATGTTACTTGGTAAATGTAAAAATATATATTATTTTATGTATAGTTTACTAATAAAATACATTTAAAAAGTACCAAAAAATATTTTTTTTTCGCGAAATTGGCAAACAAAACCTACATCATTACTTTACTCACATCATATACAAAAACATTCATTATGGTAAGTATGAACTTAAACGCACAAATATCGGAGATATTTACAAATATATTCCTGCAGCCATATACTTCATATATTACTTCATATACTATAACCTACAAGTGACGTCATTTGTAGGTCGACTTTAGTATGGAGCGTTTTTAGGAGGCTCGCGAAATTTTTTATACAAATCGCTGTACCTTTGAAAATATTGACTTTTGATATACGGTTTCTTCTGAGAAGTTACTCATATGTAAGAGTACTATTCATTTATGCAATAAAAAATGTCCGATTGCCTATTACTTCAAATGTTACTATCCAATTTCGTTCAAAATTAATTTTTCTAGAGTGCTTAGCATGATCTATCAGAATAGACAATTGTAATTGTTTCTAAGTCTCAAAGTTTAGAAATTCCACCAATTTGTAGACGACGCAACGAGGCGACCAATATTTATAAACCATTTTGAAGGTCAATTGCTCGGAAATGGTTTACATTGTAAAAAAGCCATGTATAAAATTTCGCCTTTATTTAAAACTAGATGTTGCCTGCAGCTCCGCCCGCGTAAGTACAGTTCTCCAGGGAAACCGTACATTTCCAGGCGATAAAAAGTACCCTATGTCCTTTCTCAGGCTCTACTCTCTGTGTACCAAATTTAATTTAAATTGGTTGAGTAGTTTTGGCAGAACACTTTCCCATTTTTAATATTATATGACCTACTCAACAATACCCCACACAATAGAATAGAATTAAAAAAAAACATCCCCACTTTACTTGTATTTTTTAGCCACTACAAAAATGCAAAATTATAAATCTTATATTTTATGTTACAAAAATCTATATTTTGCAATACCTATATTAAAACAATACAACATTTCGTCTATTTATATTCATAATATAATTACCGATGTATATGTATAGAATAAGTTCTAAGATTGTAACTTACTGTATACAGTTTGGCATAATTAATTAAATAAATAAATAATAAATGAAGATGCTATCAAGGCAAGGAAGGGCAGACGGACGGACAGACAGAGCTATAAACTATAAGAGTTCGTCATCCTTGTAATTACTACGGAACACTAAAAATTAAATTGTTACGAAGTTGTATAGAATTAACGTGATATTAAGTTTTGTAACTTATACAGTCGTATTTCAAATAAATTCCTGAATATAATAAATCACTTTTAGCTGTAAAGTAGAAACATAGAGTTTAACACATTTAGAATTGAGACATGGCATAGATAATCCTATTTCTAAGGTTACATAGACTGCATAGACACATTACAGATCCCTTAAAATATAATGTTTAAGGTCTAAAATAATAGGTATCTGTGATATACAACTTTTTAATACGAGTACGAAGTCAAAATTTTACTTGATTAGGTTAGTCCAATCGGAACTGCTCTAAATGTTATCAAGAAACTAGAATGCTAATATCAATTTAATATTGTGTAAAGCAAAAATTTTCAGTACAGTTTTACGAGAGCGAATGATATTTGGCACAGTAAAAAATGTTGAGGAAAGTGCGCAGAAAGCTAATATTTTTTAAGATAAAATAACAATAATGCACACTACAATTTATTATCATTAATTGGCTGTCAATAGTGTCAATAATTATTATTTATTATATTTTTACCTACCTACTTGCTAGTCCCCTTGAATTTGACACTATTAATAATTTTGTTACACGTTGATGTTAAAAGAGATGTTTGATTTTGGGCCAGTTCTATGTACACTACATAGTTAAATAGGAAAAAAATATGGGAATATCATAAAAATACGAAAAAATTAATTTGAAGACGGGTACATGCGTACAAAAATGATTATTTGAAGAGTTTTTTATTGCGAGAACACTATTTTTAGGGCGGCCATGACAGTTGTTTTGACTTGACTTTTGACGTAGTAGACAGTTTTACGTAGAGACGTCGTCTTGAACAAAGAGAATATAATCACTACGTTTTAGTGTTGAATGTCATACGTCTTTCTTTGGCAAAAGTCATGTTATTGACAAAATGACATTCTTTAGTTATTTCTGATCTGATCCGCCATGTTTTATTTTACTTTGTGTTGCTCTCCTTGGCGAATTTAATTTAAATGTACATGGAAACGAAGTGAAATTAAACAAAATAAAGAATAGGAAACGGTTACTATAATATATAGCTATATTTACATATACTGTACATAGGGCTGGCCCAGGACTCATACGTTTCTTGAACATCTCTTTTGTCAATGTGACACAACATTTATAAGTATTTTTTAATTTTTCTATCTTCTAAGAATAATTACTTCTTTAAGTTCTTTATAAGTTTTTATAAAGAACTTAAAGAAGGATTAGAAAAAAGAACTTATTTCTAGGTATAACACTAGATAGTAAATTACAGTGGGGTCCTCATGTTGCTAATCTTGCAGATAGACTCAGTTCTGCAGCATATGCAGTCAGTAAAATTAGGGAAATTTCTGACGAAGAAACGGCGCGATTTGTGTATTTTAGTTATTTTGATAATAGAATGTCTTACGGCATTCTTTTATGGGGAAATGCCGCCGACATTAATACAGTATTTGTGCTGCAGAAGAGAGCATTACGTTATATTCACAAAATGTCCTGCTTTGAAATTTGAATCTCTGAGAGAAAAGTTTAAAGAAATAGGAATTCTGACCGTCGCATCTCAATACATTTTGGACAATGTGTTGTATTTCAATACGAAAAGTAATAATTACTGCATGAACACTAGAAATAATTAACCCAAATTAGACATTCAGGTGATCATACTAAGTAAAGTTAGTAATCTTTTAAAGGCCTATACAATAGAATCCCAGAAAACGTTCAAAGTCTGTCTATTATAAAATTTTAAAAAGTAGTTAGAGAACGTTTGTGTGCTAAAGGTTATAGGGTCAATGATTTTATTGACGATCGCACACCTTGGGAATAGGATGGCCAACCTGCAAGGCTGCTTCTATGTACTATTGTACTCTTGTAATGTAGTTTTATTCATATCATTGTTACATACCTTTCTTATTCTAAAAGAACAATTTTCCATCTTATTGGTAAAAGATGGCCGCGCGAGTTTCTTACGCCGGTTCTTCTCGCCGGGTTAGTTCCCGAACCGGTGGTAGGCATCATGTACCTATATCAACGTTCAAAAAGAGTACCTATGATAATACCAACTTTGAATATTTTTTTATTTATTTTGATTTTTGATTTAAGTTCAAAACTTTATAAGTTCAAACTAAAAATGTATTAGTATGACTTATTATTATCGTTGAATTCCAACCATAGGGCGACCTCTAGGACATAATATAATTTACTTTTAACATCTATATCCTACGCCTTATTTAAAGGAATAGCAATTTCACAAAAATAGTTTCTAAATTTCTTTTATCTGTTTTTAATAAGTATACCACTTCTAAGCTTCCTTCATCTCTGGCCACAAGCGGAAGAGTCATCGACCTTCATTCCAGCCGTCTACGGAATAACTTGTAATTAAATGTTATAAAACTGTAACAGCTCTCGGGGCTCGAGTTAAAAACTTCATAACTTCTATACAAGTCTTTGAGCACTATGTGGTACGCTTGCTTCACTCGCTAAGATATTATCTCGTTAAGGTGTTTTCAAAGGAATTTTTATAGAGATCACAATTCACAGGCATAATATATATAAAGTCGACTCTCGTTAACTCAAACCTTCGTTAAGTCGAACCTCTCTGTAATTCAAAGTTAGCACTAAGCACTAAGCACTAGGTCCCTAGAGAATCTCTATTCTCTTTATAATTCGAAATAAATCTTGGTAACTGGTAATTCGAACGAAAAAATCATCGCTACGTACAAAACGACGCGTTTATTCGAACTCATTGGCGCCGTCAAACACACGACAATTGAAAGATACAAAGAGAAAGAGAGAGGAAGATTACAGAACTTGCAGGGATACATAAGTACATTTTGAGACAAGTCCAAACTCGTATAATCTGCACGAGCATTTGTTTTTGTAATGATTAGTTTGACACACACTTACGCACGCCAATGCGTGCCCAAGTGTGTGTCAAACTAAGTTTACACTAACTATGATTTATAACATAACTAAACAAACCAATGTTTGTTTAGTTATGTTATAGACCATTTTTTTCTTTTTGAATCATTTGATATTTCGAACACTCGATAATTATATTATTTTAAGGGGCCCCATACACGGTCCGGTCTGCCTTCAGTTCGGCCTGAACGGATGCAAAATCGTATCATGTGTGAACTCGAATCCGTTCAGGCCGAACTGACGTCAGTTGGGTCTAGGGCTGCCACCTCTTTTTTTTTGCAGATAGAGTCTGGCTACTGAAACTGGAAAAAGGCGGCAAATTCAAAAAATCGATGTATGGCAATCTTGTCTATAGTCGGAATTACAGTTTTGATACTTGATTATATTTATGACAGTAATATAATATTTTACTATCGTAAATAATCATGTATCAAAACTATAATTCCGACTATAGACAAGGTTGCCATACGTAGATTTTTTGAATTTGCCGCCTTTTCCAGTCTCATCTTTCAGTAGCCAGACTCTAAAGTACAATGATTATTATGGGTAGAAAAAGTACATTGTATTTAAAATAAAGTACAATTTATTTATTATCATTATTATGTTTAAATACATACGTAATTTTATTGTTTTTTGCACTTTGTATCAAATTAGTATATCTACCTTTACAGTCTATATTTAAATTAAATTTAATAAGTAACACATTTTTTATCAAATTCAGAGACACTTTGTTTCTTTCGTCTCTCCATTTGCTATTGGTCACAGAACATTTTCGGAATATATAATAAAAATGAAATGACTTTATACAAGTTTAAAAAAAATATCATTTCTCTTATTAAACACTTGCTGTCTTTATTGTGCAGTTGATAGTTCTAAAGTATATTGTAATAAAGTTAGCGAGTTAGTATTAGTAAATAAATTTTTCCATATAGATCATCCATATTATCTACATTAAATTTTTGCAGATTTATATTTTCAATAATCTTAACATGCAATCGACATCGATTGAGCAATCGATGTATTTCGCTATATGTACGAATAAAATCATAATATTATTATGACTAAAGTTTTCGAAATCCTAAAAAAAACAAGTCGTGAAAATAAAGTATTTTCGTGCACTTTATTATTCTCATAAACTATAGAGTACAATTACCTGAAATAACGTACAATACTTTATTATAAAGTACGGGTGGCAACCCTAGTTTGGTCGGATGCGATTTCTTCCGTGTGTGTGCTCGAATCCGTTCAGGCTGAACTGACGTCAGTTCTAACTGAAACGATCGGCCTCTCGTCTGTGGGAGCCTTAAGAGTCCCCCGAGTTTCGATTTAACGAGATTCGATTGTACAGTACAACTACTTTTTTAATATCTCACTCAAAATTTTTTCATATTTCTATAGCAACGACATAATATGATGCATTAAAACATTCAATCGGTGCAGACGGACTTTTTATAGACTATACAGAGTGTTTGTCTACCAGACACACCTCTGTATATCAACTTTATTGAAATGTATGAAAAACTTGTTTACACCGAGTCTTATATCTACTTTATATTATACGAGTAAAGATTTGTACGTTTGTTTGCATTGAATAGGCTCTTCGGAAATTCGTTTACTGGACCGATTTTGATGAAATTTGGCACAGATATAGAGTAGACCACGGATATGGATAAGGAGGATATGTTATGACATTTCTAAAAAACGTATTTTATCCGATAGTGAAATAAAAATCACGAAGATTATGCAAAACTTTATGAGTAGATACATAAATTAATATTTTCCATTATATTCCACCAAAAGAAAATATGTAATATACTAGTATAGGTCTACCAGAATCTGATGGCATTTTAAAAAAAATAAAAAATGTGATTTTCATATGGCAATGTCAAGTATGACCCGTCAAATCAAAGTACGTGATCTGTCAACAGCTGTTAAAATTTTGTGATTATGTTCTTGGAATTTGTTGTTTTTGTGAAAATATCCAAAAAGGCAATTCGATCTCAAGCGAGAAATATTGTTTTCTATGTCTATAGTAAAATACAGAAAGAAGAAGGTGTAAATCGTACTCAATCTTATAATTTAAAGCTTGTGGTAGAGTTGACCGGTAAGTTAGAGTGAGCTGTTTTGATACTTTTAGTTTATTTATATTTTCTTAGGTAATTATTGTGACTTCTTTAAATGTGTTTCCAGTACTACAATAAGGTGAATCGTAGCTGATGGCACATCGAATGATGGTTTGTTTTCCATGCCTGGTAAAAGGAGGAGAGGAGGAAAAAAGAAAATCAATATAAGACAGTTTCGATTTATAGTTGATTAAGAATTAAGTAAACGAGTTCTATACAGTTCGGAAGGAAATTACAACATTAAATAAACTGTTGCTAATTTAATTGTATGTTATTCGTAATAAATAAGTATATAAAGTAATTCACGATTGATTTATTTTTCATAAAATATCATTATCATTACATAGTATAAAACAAAGTCCCTTTTTTGTCTGTCCCCTATGTATGCTTAAATCTTTAAAACTACGCAACGGATTTTGATGCCATTTCTTTAACAGATAGAGTGATTTAACGGGAAGGTTTTTAGGTATGTAACATGCATAACATAGTAGAGGTACACAAATAATTTTAGAGGTTTCTAAAGTCCTAAAAAATCACATATTTTGCGCTTACATTGAAAATGCTGGCTGAACACTACGAGATAGATCAAAATTATGTACTACAGTTGTATTCATCTTTAAAAAGCCTACAAAAAAGTCCGCGATGGCATATGTCTATCTCTTAGGGATAACCCACAATAACCATTTTTTATCCTTTACTTTGATTTTAATTAAATAGCTTATTTACAAAGCGATTTTAAGCAATACAGTATTAATCCTTATCCAATTAAGTACCTTAAATACATTGTGCATTTAAGATAGATCAATACTGCCCTTTACGGCATGTAATTTAAATGAATATTTTCGAAGATATTACAGATTTAAAATGCAGGGATATAGTGTTGCTGCGCGGCGCGGGCGCTCGCGTTTCTACATCGCGCTATCGAAAACGCGGGACGTATACAGTATAAAGAGGTTCACAAATATTTTGAACTGCAGCACAGAATACATAATAGTAACTGCAGTTCTTAATTCTTATGGAATATCCAGAGGTGGTTTGTCAGTTTTGTTGGAATGTCAAATAACTTTACTTACTACATAGTACATAGTATTTATACTATGTACTATGTAGTAAGTAAAGTTTGTTTTAACAAGTCGCTTAATCTGTCTGTCCCTATGAAGGTATAGTATATTGTATTCTTAATCTTGTATGCTTAGATCTTTAAATCTACGCAAATCTTTAAGTATTTAGTCTTTAAGATTATGGTAAAATTTATATTCAAGTGCCATAAATATAATATTATGTAAGTATATTATCAAGTGGTCGCGCATGTCGTGTCGAGGTTATAGGGTCCCATTTTTAACAATTTGCATTGGGCAAACCTAAAAGCATTTTCAATATTGTATCAGAAGTATATTGCTGTAAGAAGGTAGAGCGTTATTCGCCGAAGTAGTTTTTTCTCCAAGAACACTATTCCACGCGGGCGAAGCCGCGGGCAAAAGCTAGTTTTCTATATTATACACCGAACATTCTTCACACAGTCTTATTATAATTCATGTTCAATAATACTAAAGACATAATTAAAAATTAACCAGTATCAAGATCGTTTAATCCTGTTTCCCCAGTATTGCACACTACAAAATTTTATTTCCCTATTTGCCATGAGATTCTGGTACACCTATACCTACTCATCTACCTAATATAATTATATTTGTATAAACAAGTCTTAAAGTTTTTGAGATCTCTACATTATATATAAAGATCCAGTCACTTATGTCTAAGATACAATTTAAATTAGAGGTCGAATATCAAATTACAAAATATCATTCCACTAGTACCTATGATACTCCAAGACACAGATCTAATTGGAGTAATATTTTTATAACCAATTGCCTTGTAATGTTGTACAAAAGAGAAATTTGATTTTGCGCCAGCTCTACATAGAGCTGTTCCTATGCTGTGTACATACACAGCATAGGTAAATAGAAAAAAAAAAAAAGGAATTTCATAAACATACCAAAAAAAAAATTATTTGAAGAAGGGTACATGCGTACTAAAATGATTATTTGACAAGTTTTTTAATGCGATGATTCTATTTTTAGAGCGGCCATGACAGTTGTTTGGACATGACGTTTGACATAGTTGACAGTTTTAGGAAGAGACGTCTTCTTGAATGTCATACGACAAAAGCCATTTCATTGTCAAAATGACATTCTTTGGTTATTTATGATCTGATCCACCTTGTTTTATTTAACGTTGTGTTGCTCTCCATTCACAAAGTTAATTTAAATGTACATTGAAAAGAAGTGAAATTAAACAAAAAGAATAGGAAACGGTTCCTATATTATGTAAATATAGCATTTACATATAGTGTACATACTTACATAGTGCTGGCCCATGCCTCATACATTTCTAGAACATCTCTTTTACTATTTAACATAATAATATTATGAGTAAGCATCTTGCAATATAATAAGACAGTAATATTACGTTACGTTACGATAATTAATTATCATAACGTACATTGCTTACCAAATAATTATACACGTTTAATTATACCTAATTCACTAACATCACATACATAATAATTACGAGTGTTTGTCATTCATATATACATATAGTGGTATCTTCATAATTCCTATTCAATTTACATAAATTAAAATAATAGTATATTACTTTTATTTACCTTATCTTGAATTTGTTTCCTATATTAATAATATCACTAAAAAGACTAGATTTTTTTATTTGGATGAATCCTAATATATACACGTCACGTTTATGCTTCAAATATATCGTCACTATTAATACGTTTAGCTACTTCATTGTATATTTCATTGCTCCTATTCAATCCGTCTTTGCCTCTATAATATGGAAACTCATTATGCGTCGGCAGATAGAAGATTCCAGTTCTATTGAAATTAGTTTCCAGACCGATATAGTTGGTCACGGGACTGTCATAGCATTTCGCAAATCTGGCATCTTGGACGGAGTCGCACTGCATTGCTATGAACTTCTTCGGATGGTCCAGGGCTATCCAGTGGTAGATAACAGACCGAATATGACTGCATATCACTAGGCAGGGTACGTACGGTATATCGCCAGGCTGGTATTCCCCACCATTCACATAAAAGTCCACATGACCCAGTCTTTCTGCTATGCCAAAGCCATCGATATTAGTGTGTAGGACGTCTACTCTTTGGGCATCTGATGGGTGTAGTTTCTCTTCCGGTGGCATGCCTCTGAAGCAAGGTCCAGCTGGGTCTAATCCGGTTATTCTGAAGGGTTTCTTTCCTGTGACTGCATAGAGGCGTTTAGCAGTATACGCCGCAGAATGAGCACCGAGGCTTACTCCAACCATTTCCAGCTTATTATTATCAAGGCCTTGGTCAGCTAGCTTTGAAAGAAAATCTCCAACCAACTTCCCGATCTCTCTGGATACGCGGACGGACCTGGAAAAAATTCATTTCCAATCAATAAATGGGTCATTTCTGTTATTTTATTTTTAGGGGCTCCCACACGTACCTACAATAAGCACACCACGCTGATGAATCTGTAGTTACGTGTGAAGCACATCGCTACCACAAAGCGACACCCATTATTTATACCGTAATTTATAACAAACATCGACACTTCTTCGGTAGTTCGTACCAAAACGCAAAGACAAGACGCCACAACTTGACCACATTGTCGTGTCGGTGTGGCTTGGTTGTGGACTATGGTATGTGTGGGAAGGCCCTTAGTATTAAGAAGTCACGCTCGCTGTGGTCAAAATTCGCCCATAATTATTCATATTATTGTTGACTTTGTAAAAAAGTCATCAAACCTTGACTTTATTTAAAAATACCTATTCGATATCCGATGGGGTAGAATGAAGAAATATTCCATTCAATTCATCAAAAAACAATTCAAACATTCATCCCCACTTCATATGTATGGAGCCACCCCTAAAATATTTAGATTCATAAAAGTAGTCCATATTATGCAATCTATAACTTTATTCATCTATATTCGTAATTAATAAAGTTAAGCAATGGAGGACAGACATACGGACGGACAGAGCGACAGACAATTCCAGAGACACATTAAGAGCATAGCTGTACTGTAAAGTCATTCGAAAATATCCCGCGTAAACAAGTGCCTGCTCTTGACTTTACACACAATGTAACATGTCTATGCACCGGCTTTGCATATAAAATCCCATATGTAAATTAAGTCTTTGTTGCCTCGCGGGCTTCCTTTGTCATCGGGAGAGAAATCTCGGAGACGCAGCAGAGATAAACGTATTCTAACCCACATGAATGAAGCTACACTTTGTTATTGAAAGCAACTCTATGTGAGGTTTACCAAAAATAGGTCAAAAAAGCGAATGTTTTGTTTTGCGTTACAAACAGCTGCTTATCAATTCTTACCATAAACAACTAGCGGCCTATTTCAATTAACTATCTACCAATAACTATTTGTTAGAAATGTCACTTTCTTTGGTATCATTTGCCGGTTTTTTGCGATTCAATAAACTAACTTAGATAGAGGAATCTTCGTCTGTGACAGCGAGATCGCTGATGGCGATACCAAATATGACGTTTTTAACAAATAGTTATTGGTAGATAGGATATTGAAACCGGCCGATAGTGAATCATCGCTTAAGGTCAGTTCACACTAAAACAAGACGCGACGCAACGCTGAATTTTTCTAGATAGCTATTCAAAATTAATCTTCACAATATTCACTACACAAAAAAAATACACGTTTCAAATGACATTCTACTAAATTATAAATGTGAAAGTTTGTGAGGATGTATGGATGGATGTTTGTTCCTCTTTCACGCAAAAACTACCGAACGGATTTCGATGAAATTTGGTATGGTAATATTTCAGGCTCTGGATAAAAACTTAGGCTACTTTTTATCCCGTAAAAGTACAGCGTTCCCGCGGGATACCCAATAGTATATTTACGCGGGCAGAGCCCCGGGGAAAACAGCTAGTCATACATACACTGCACATGCGCTGTATAGCGTGGTGCAACTTGACATTCGAACTCTTACAAAGAAACGTAAACTTCTTGTGTAATGAATTAATGATACAGAATAAATAATAGTACCTATAGGTCGCGCAACGGTTTATGAGCGCTCAGTGAAAGTGGAGGCGGTCGTTCGCGCATGTGACCAATAGCAAAGAATATATATTACTAACGAACCAATAGCGTGTCGGCAGCCACGTTCGGCATGCGTTCGGCGCATCTACACCTCCCCGCCCGAGCCCGCTACCGCCAAACACACTCAAAAACTGACTTCTGCGCATACCCCCTCTACTTTTGTCTAAAGATCTTAATTCGTTGCGCGACCTGTACAAGTAGTAATGACTAATGAATAAAGTTTAATTTGGATACTTAGCTATCCTAAAAATGCAGAGCCTTGTCGCGTATTGTTTTATTTTGGTGTGAATTGACCCCTATCCTTCATCTTCGCTGGCTCTCTAGTTTAAAATAGTTGGTGTCCAAAAGATATAGCTATTTTAATATTACTACAGTGTTTTGTTACTGAAATTATCCGAATACGAGTGTAATACGGCTATCAGTGGCATGATACCTCTCATGCTCAAACGCGACAAGCCGTTTAGGCTTTGAAGCGTGCCAAATATACATACATACACACATACACTGGAAAAATATAACCCTCCTTCTGTCGCAATCAGATAACAAGTAAAAACCTTTAAATAATACAATAAAATTATTTTGAAATGAAAGAATATATTTATAATAATGGACAATTTAGTGTAATAGTCTTTTGTTCGCATATTATTATTGTCCCTATTATTTTATATTATGTTATTATTAAAATATTACAATTGCCATAATATTTATATTCCTATTGTTGGTGGAGCTATTTTGCGTTATTGTGTAGCTGAAATCATCATTATGATCATCACTGGACCACACAGTGATAGAAATCGGTACAGATGTGGACAGGCCGTATTAAAGTTTGATTGCCTGGGAAGTGGGCACCCGCCATCTCAAAATATCAATACTACATTGAATATTACATTAACATTATCCATTTCCTCATCTTCAAATCTCAAGGAAGGAAATGTACCAGGAAACGAGCAGACTGATCGCCTAATGGCAAGTGATTCGCCTAGCAACACCATAGGACTATAGTCTACTATAATATACTAGACTATACACTACACTTAACAGTTGTACAGTTACACTTGTAACTCCTCTGGTGTTGCGCACTCGGGTTCCAGGTCCTTAAAATCCCCAACCCCACCTTGGGCCTCCGGTAACCTCACTCACTCGGCGAAACACAACGCAAGCGTTATTTCACGCCGGTTTTCTGTGACGCCGTGGTATTTATCCGGTCGAGCCGGCCCATTCGTGCCGAAACGTCTACTCGAACCTAAAATAACCTACACTACTCAATTTGAGGTGTGTTGTATAAATGAGGATTACAATTTTATCAGTAAACTTGTATTCGTAGTTCATACATATTGTTCCTATGAATTCGTTAAGGGGCAAATAGCCCCTAAATCGCTCAGTTTGAGTCCTAACTACTCCGAAAAATGGAAATAAAAAAATTCAAAAAAATATACATTTCACACTTCAATCCTTCATCTTTAATGTCATCGTTAATTTTTTTAATACGACGAAGATTAATATTAAATAAATTAAAATTAAGTAGCCCTGTTTTCAGATTTCTTTTTCTATCTACTTACTACCTACTACGGCTATAAAGATGGTTCTTTTACGAAAATGTGAAGAATATATTTATCTAACATTTCATCGTTGGATTTTTCGAAATACCGTTTTGTTTTCAAAATATACGTAAATAACTATTATTTTGTGAAAATATTTGTAAGCGGTGCGTGCGCGGGCGCGCGGGACAGTGAGCCGCTGACTTTCGTACGAGGAGGTTGTGTCACTCTCCGCGGTGCCGCTATTTCGCAATCGTTTATTTTACTCTTGAAATAATAGGGAACAACATGCCGTAAAAAATAAATTATGAAAACCTAAGCGAGCACTCTGCCTGCGATAGAATGAAAATGTTTGATCGTTGAATGTACTTTTTTGTTCCTTCAACTTCTTACTTGAAATTTTAATAATATATTAATATAATATTATATAGTGTATATTATAGTATAATATTTTATTGTATATGTACTTGTAAATTTCACAGAAAGTGTATAGTTCTATTTCTATGACGACCTCTGTGGCTCAGTTGGTTGAGCGTGTCGTTGCTCAAGCCGGGGGTCGCGGGTTCAAATCCCGCCGACGGAAAAAAAAGTTTTCTGTGTTCCTGGGTCATGGATGTGTATTAAATATGTGTATAATATAATAAATATCTTAATTATGTGTACCAATAGTATAAAAGTATTAAATATACTTCCGTTATCTGGTACCCGTAACACAAGTTATTCGAGAACTTACCACGGGATCAGATTGACGTGGTGTGACGCGTCCATAGATATATTATATTATTTCTTTTTTAATTGTCTATTTAGTATATCAACGCTTTGAGCTATATAGTATATGAGGTGAAAATGCCTAAGCGACACTTATTTATTTATTTAACACACATACAACTACTATTACAGACAAAATCCAATTCGATAGCGTAGGAAAGCAAATTCATATTTTATAAAATAATACATATTATGATATTTCCAGTTTAAATAATAATAATTGATAAAAAATAATAATTAAAGAAATAATAATTAAAAAAGACACATATGATGCATAAATTTAGTAAACTTTATAGAAGAGTGATTTAAAGTTAAAATTTTTAGAAAAAAAAATCATTAAAAATCACAAAATAGTCGGATTTAGATGGTTTTAACATACATCTATATATCAATAAAATACAACGTGTATCTTATTTTTATAGCAATTTTTGATATTAAAACGAATCATATAGCTTTCGAATTACAGGCAGTTTATGTCGCTTAGGTAAAAAAGTCCTAATTCGAAAAATAGGTAAAATTATCTAAGCTATCAACGAAAGTTATGTAATAGCAAGTAAAATTGCCTAAATTTTATTTTAAAGGTTTTCAGCAACTTGTAAAAATAGATAAGCTATAGATACATTTTTTTTTATGAAATATGGGGGCAAACGAGCAAACGGGTCACCTGATGGAAAGCAACTTCCGTCGCCCATGGACACTCGCAGCATCAGAAGAGCTGCAAGTGCGTTGCCGGCCCTTTAAGAGGGAATAGGGTAATAGGGGAGGGTAGATAAGGGAATAGGATAGGGGATTGGGCCTCCGGTAAACTTATTATATAAATATAAATATTAAATAAATTAAATTAATAAGGTAAATTTTCTGTAGTAACAGGTAGAAAGAACTAATTCCAAACAAAAAAAAATATAGGAGTACTCATCTAAATGGCCTTAGAGTTTATAAAATAAAACAAGATAAGTTACATAAATGTTGCTTCCATTAAGAATTTTCTACGGCTAAAGTTATCTTAGTAAATTTATTATTCAATGACATTGTAAATTTTTGCTCCTAACTGACAATATATTCCTTCTTCTTGTTTATAAAAATTAATTGCAGTTACTAAAACGAGCTAATTTTGATCTTGAAATAATAAAAAGTATAGAAATATAAAAACTCAAGGCCTAGGATTGAAGCCCATTGCTTTATACTTAAGCTGCGGCCCCATTCCTTGAGTTCTCTCTTGGTAGTGCTGGGAGATATTCCAAATACCGATTCTGGGCATGATACCGTGACACAATTGGCCCAAAGCCTACCCAGCTCAGCCGCGGTTTTGTTGCCGGAGATGTTGCCGTTGCCTAGAACCCATACCAGACTGATGCTGTTGTCTCGTCCTAGCATGTTTAGCGTTTGAACACAAGCCATAACTTATTTAGATGAAAGAAGAAGGGGCAAAAAGTCCCCATCCTTGTAGCACTATAAGACATAATATATCAAATGAAAGGGCTTAAAAAAAGTGTCATTTTATTGTATGACGAAAATCCTCTAAACCATGGGAGAAAAAAGTTAATGAGGGTTAAAGGTTAAAAAAGTTAAAAAAATCATTCTGTATTATTGCACCGTTTCATAGTGTTGCTACTATGGAACAATTTTTGGAAAGTAATGTTATACACTAAACTTTAGAAAAGTGTTATATTTTGATAAACTGCCTCATACTTTGATGAAATGTATGGAATGATAATAAAATACTAAAAATAAGCTGTCCTCAATTTTTTCGCACATAATTACTTCTGCAAATTGTTTCTTACTTGCAACGCTATCGAATGGCGCAATAATACAAAATTTATTTTTTTCCTAATTTGCGGGTTTGAATCCTGGCCTGGAAAAGTGGTTTATGTAAAATCAAATAATTCAGATAAAATATTAAAATACATATAATTAAATAGCAAAAATAATTTTCAAACGATTAGGTACAGAAAAAAAAGATATAGTACATGGTAAATTATACTTCTGGGCGTTGTAAAGGAAGTCAAAAAAAATTAGCAATAGTAATTTAGCCCTACGGAATATCGAGTCCGACTTGATGAAAACTTAAACTCTTGAAACATGAAAATTTTTAATAACTCAATTTTCCTAGACAGGATTGGAACCCATAAATTATGAAAAAAATACATCCTTTCAATAGTATCGCAAGTAAGAAACAATTTCCATAATGTAATTATGTCCGACAAAATTGAGGAAAGAGCTTATTTTTATCATTTTATTATCATTCCATACATTTATCAAAATTTATCAAAATATTATAAACAGAGGCAATTTATCAAAATATAACACTTTTCTGAAGCTTGCTGTATACCATTACTTCCCAAAAATTGTTCCTAATTATATCTCCCCCTTTCGTGTAGGTGTACCCAAAAATTATCTCCATTTATTTTAGCATTGTGTTGACGTGATAAATAAACTTACCCATTCAAAGTATTATATTTCAATTTTTTTGAATTTTTTGGATTTTTTTTTTTTTTTTGGTTTGGATGGACCGTTGGACCGACCGACACCACCGTTTGGATGGACAGACGGACGGGCGGACGGTCGGTCGAACGGAAGGACATGACAAAACTATAAGGATTCCGAGACATGAACTACGGAACCTTAAAAAAGGAATAATAATGAAACCACGCCGATTTCAGTGACTGTTGCCAGTTTAATTGAAAATAGACCAGCTTTAGGAGCTATTTTATTATGTCCAAGTATGTGCGCAAAGTTACCTCCCATAACCTATAGCTTGACCGCTGTAAAGTCGACCCTCCCGATGGTATGCGGGACGCGGGGCGGGAGGTATGCACGGGTACACACGGCATTGTGGCCACAGAGATTTATCTCGAGATATCTCAAGATAAATATTCGTGTTATTGTTTAGGTGAATGATTATAATTGTTTGAGTCATGTGAGTGTGGCAAATAATAGACTGATTCTATATTTATTTTTATTATATATTATTTTTATATATACACAATTAATTAAGCAACTATGTTAGATTTATTGTTGGATGTAACTAAGTAAAATAATCGCATGTGTAGCGGGCACAATGCTTCAACTGCGCGAGCTCTAGCTGCGTACGTTATTCGACGTCGGTGGCCGACATCGGACTGATTGATTGGTTGAGCGCTACCCGCCCCCGCGTCCCGCGGACCATCGGGAGGGTCGACTTTACAGCGGTCAAGCTATAGTATATTGATATTTACTACTACCGACAGGACTAACTAGCGAAACATTAGGCGCATAAATATAGAAATATATTTAGCAATGTTTGCGTTCATTTATGTTCCCACACACTATTTATTGATACTCATGCGACATTTTTGATTTCGTATTGTATCTTAGCGACGTAAGATAATATTTTGGGTACAGGAAAAAATTACATTTTTTTTCGTCATTCTTGAATATTTCAAAGAAAAAAAGGTATCCCCTTTTTTCGCATAATTTTAATTGTCATAATTTCATTTGGCATACCTCTCTTGGCATAATTTTGTTACGCATACTATAACTTTGGCATACTTAATGGTTTCTTGGCATAATACATCATGAGGCATAAATATAATTTAGACTAATATTTTTTGTCCTAATTTAATGAGGCATAACTCGTAAGGCATAATTTGACCAGCTTTAGGAGCTATTTTATTATGTCCAAGTATGTGCGCAAAGTTACCTCCCATAACCTAGTATATTGATATTTACTACTACCGACAGGACTAACTAGCGAAACATTAGGCGCATAAATATAGAAATATATTTAGCAATGTTTGCGTTCATTTATGTTCCCACACACTATTTATTGATACTCATGCGACATTTTTGATTTCGTATTGTATCTTAGCGACGTAAGATAATATTTTGGGTACAGGAAAAAATTACATTTTTTTTCGTCATTCTTGAATATTTCAAAGAAAAAAAAGGTATCCCCTTTTTTCGCATAATTTTAATTGTCATAATTTCATTTGGCATACCTCTCTTGGCATAATTTTGTTACGCATACTATAACTTTGGCATACTTAATGGTTTCTTGGCATAATACATCATGAGGCATAAATATAATTTAGACTAATATTTTTTGTCCTAATTTAATGAGGCATAACTCGTAAGGCATAATTTTTCTTGTCATAATAATACTTTGGTATAATTGTTTTTTGGCATAAACTCGTTAGGCATATTTTTTGTCATAATAAATTCAAGTAATTCTGTCACAAGGTACAAATATGCATAAAATGGAAGGACATAATAAAACACGGATAAGGTAATTAAACGCATATTTATATTTATGCTTTTTAATATTAAGCATAAAATATAATTATTCTTAATTAATATAATGCGTAAAAAATATATGCCTTTTATTAAGTATGCCTAACAATTATTATGCTATTAGTAATTATGCGAAAAAAAATTAAGCTAAGAAAATTATGCCAAATGAATACTATGCGAAACTACTATTAGGTCAAATGAAATTATGCCAAGTAAAATTATGACATAATATGATTTTATGCGAAAAAATAGGGAACCAAAAAAAATATCTAACCGACATACTTAAAAACAAAAGTTTGAAATAAAAATATCTACATAGCACGAATAGTTATTGTGTCAAATATGTAAAACTATCTTTACGCCAATATTGTTTTATTTCACTGTGGGTAAAATTCTACAAGTTGCACTTTCGTAAAATAATGGTATCAAATTAAATGCACTGTAAGGACAATTCACAAATAATTTGTATGAAGAAAATGTACAAAGTGTCCACGAAAAGAATTTTTTAAACAAGTAAAAATATTTTTGTGCAAACAAAAAAAGTAAAAACATAAAAATAGACTAAGTTGATTTTTAAAATTCTTCAAAATATCCAAGTGATTTTTTTTTATAAATCGCTTTTTGTTGTCGCTTAGTGAACATAACATTCATGATTTTGTATAAATTTCACTATAATATCTAAGCGACAAAAAATCGTCGTAGGAAGACGACGATTAGACCAATCGACGCAAAAAAAATACGAACTCATTGATATTTAAACTCATTTTCGGTATTTTTGTCGCTTAGGCATTTTTACCTTTCAAGCGTCGATATGAAACTTCTTTTTTAGGAAAGCGAAAAAACACCTAGCGGATATTTTAGTGATTCTGTCAATAGCACTAAGTATTGCATTTTGGTGGGCGTAGAGGTGGAAAATGAAATCAAATATGATGGGTTGGAAACCGCATTGCCTACCAAATAATTTCCAGATTTCGGGAATAACCTCGACCGGCTTCTACAGAAGAAGGAGAAGCGGCTAATACATTCTACGTTTTTTCTTTGCTCCCAGACCAGAAATAAATTAATATTTTCAAGTTGCATTTAAATCAATCCTAAAGTCGTATAAAAGGGCCGTTCCTCAGTATATAATTTGAGTCGCGGCGCGGAGATCGCGAGCGCTGCGGGGTGTATGCGGGTGGCGCGGCGGGAAGTGTTAGGCCACGCCCGAATCTGTGACGTCATCTACGTATATTTTCGCCTTAATTGCACGCCTCGGGTGTGTTCTAACTTCTACTCTCGAAAGGCCGCGTTGTGACAAGCTCACAACATAAATATGTTGAAATACCCGAAATTGAATAATAAACTTATAGAAAAATGGATGTTTTTACAACTAGGAATTTCAGTCATGACTGTAGACTGTTTTTTTTTACTCATTTAATTTAATTTATGTAATAGAAAATGAAATAATAAATAAAAATTCACGCTGTCCGTAGGTCTGTGCGTCTGTTTGTTCCATCGATTAAGAAAAATATGGGCAATAAAATGAGTTGAAACTTTTTTTAAACGTTTCCATATTTTATCCTAAGGATCACCCTATTGCTTGGCCTTACTAAACTCTGAATGGTTTAAAAGATATTAATCAACATTTTTTTGATAGAATATGAAGTTTTATTTCATCTTACGGTTTCCTGATTATAGTATAAAACGCGTGTGAGGCGTGCACTTTTTGGATTTGCCGAATATTTAAAAAAAATAAAATCATTTCTTTTACTTAATTTTGGGACGTGAAAAACAGTGGCACGTTCCTATTAGGGATGTACACCGTTTTGTGATAATTTTCTATGTACGTTATTAGGCTTTTCCGTCTTAGACACCTGCAGCTGTAGTGAGGTGTTGGGGGACGATAATGATGACTGCTGTTACCTATCGATTTGATCGCAACCTGACAATCACAATTTGTATTTATGTCCATCACATTGAATGGTAATATGGTCTATTGTATTGTATGTAATTATATCAGGACGTGCATCGGTTGCTAAGAGCTCATTTGAGACTACGCTATACTATTGTGCTATATAGTATAGCAAAGAAGGACCTAATGCTATACTATATAGCATGGCGTTCACATTACGCGATATTATCGCAAGCATTTATAGTATATAGCAAGCTCAGTTGACCGATGGTGAGGGGTGGACTCGGGGGTGAGGGAGGAGGAAGCCGCGTTTAAGCACATCATGAACTCGGCGCATCGCACAATTTCATAGCGTATAGTAAGCTAATATATAGCGTAGTACAGTGTGAACGTGTCCGTAACTCCGTAACAATGTATGGTATGTATGGTGGTCTAGTGGTTAGAGCATTGGCTCTCGACTCGGAGGTCGTGGGTACGATTCCCGCATTCGTCAAATGTTCCTGCTTGGCCCCCATTAGGTATGTTTGGTATTAAAAAAAAACCCCACCACAAATTCGCCAGGGGTTAAAAAATTTGTAAGTCAGCAACTCAGCACCTTTTTATTTTTTTGGATGATCCTTTTGAGTTCACTACAATAATATGCATTACTTGAGAGAGTAAAACTGTATCAAATACCACGCGGAGAAGTCGCGGGCACTAGCTAGCTACTTTAGCTAAAAGGACCAGTTTTGAGAAAAACCTTGACCTCTGTGGCTCAGTGGCTACTGGCTAGCGCGTCGGCGCATAAGCCGGAGGTCGCGGGTTCGAATCGCGCCGAAGTGACAAAATCTTAAATATGTGTACTGTATAAAAAGTATTAAATATATTTCCGTTGTCTGATAACCGTAACACATGTTCTTCGAGAACTTACCACAGGACCAGATTGACGTGTCCATAGATTAAATTTGTAATAACTGGTGCCGCGGATGTCCCCCTACGGTACTAATCGTTTTCTTATATTATATTTGTAATCACTGGTGCTACTGTGGTAGTAATCGTTTACTATCAGACGATTCATCTGCTCGATTGCTATATCAACTTACTTGGGATAGATATAGGTGAAGAAGAAGAAGGTCTCGACGGCCAGTACGTTGTATCCTCTCCTCGCGTAGGAGTTGGCCATCGCCATAGAATGCGGGAATATCGTGTTGTCCCAGAAACCAGAGAAGCAGACCACGGTTTTCTTGCTGTAATCTGAAAAGAGATTAAGTTTTAAAGAATTAGCGTGATTGTAAACTGTCGGAAGATTGTGAACCGAAACCTCTAAACATACTGCTTACAATTTAACGCATTACTTTTCGTTAGATTATAATATATACTGTCTAATTATAAAATGGCATGCAAAGGTCGCGCGTATGTCCCACGCCGCCATATTTGTTTGTAAGTTAGTTTTTTATCAAATATTTTGGTGATTATTAATTGATTTCGAGTTGAAAAAAACTGAAGACAAATGAATCTGTGATTAACCAAAGAAGTGCAGTTTGAATGATAAATTAGTGTTTGGCAAGAGTTAATAGTGTCAAATGTCAATACTGATTACGTGATTACCGACTAATCAGGATAAATAGAATTTGTAGTCATGAACGTACAAAAAAGGCGGATACCGCTTCAGTAATACGAATAGTGAAGCAATCAAAGTAGATATTGTCTAAACTGAAATGACGCGCCCCACTACTTAATTACTTTATTTATAAGTGTGAGTGCGAATATTAATAACGGCACTGCATCTGTGTGGGAGTGTCATTATTCGGTGAAGTATGATTTGTATGTGCACATGACGGCCGACTAGTCGGGTGATAAATCCGACAACGCTCGCTCTATGGAGCAGCGCCGTCACATTGTATAGAACAAGACGTCGCAAGTTCACGATCTACTAAACTAGTTGGACAACAAATCCGAGAACGATGCGTGCTCCTACGTTTGATAACTGGCAACTGAACGACCAATAATAATTGCATGTTTATGTGTATTTGAAATTTGCTTGTGTGAGTAAATGTGGAGGTGGGGCGCGTCATTTCAGCTTAGACGATCTCTAACACGGCCGTATCGTAGCGACACGTGCCGCACGCACACATTCACAGCAAAGTAAGACGATCGGCCACCAGTACCACCAGTACGCCAATAACAATTATCCGTAAATCTCACACAAACGTAAATCGCCGCCATTGTTGGGCTTCACTCAATGCTTAGCTCACGTTCCGACTTCCGTCCGTATTTTTTTACGGGGATCCTCTTATTTCGCATAATTTTATTTGTCATAATTTCATTTGGCATACCTCACTTGGCATAATTTTATCACGCATAATATTACTTTGGCATAATGGTTTCTTGGCATACTTTATCATTAGGCATAAATATCATTTAGACTAATATTTTTTGTCCTAATTTAATGAGGCATAACTCGTAAGGCATAATTTTTCTTGTCATAATAGTACTTTGGCATAATTCTTTTTTGGCATAAACTCGTTAGGCATATTTTTTTTGTCATAATAAATTCAAGGCATTCTGTCACAAGGCACAAATGTGCATAAAATGTAAAGACATCATGAAAACACGGTTAAGGTAATTAAACGCGAAAATTTAATGTTTCATAAATATTTATGAAACATTAAAAGCAGGTATTACACTCATTATACCTAGTGTAACAGTAGGTTAAGTTGCGGCGGGGTGGCCCTTGGGCCACCCCTAAGCCGCTAACATGTTTAAAATAATTAATACGAAAAGTTATTTAATTTAAAAACAAATCTTACTTTATCCTTAAGTGCATTGGGCTCGTGGTTATAGCTCGGCATGTTCTTAGGTAGCAGTTCGTGTTGTTAGTCCGAGTTTAATTTCGTAATCAGTCGAAAATTACAATTATAATTGTTATTTCGTCTTAACTCGCACATCCGGTAGAATTTATAATTCATTAGTAAGTATGTGAAAAAAATGCTACAAAGAAGTATGCGTAAATATATTTATGCTTTTTAATATTATGCTTAATTAATATTATGCGTAAAAAAATGTATGCTTTACAATAAGTATGCCTAACAATTATTATGCTTTTAGTAATTATGCGTAAAAAAAATATGCTAAGAAAGTTATGCCAAATGAATACTATGCGAAACTACTATTAGGTCAAATGAAATTATGCCAAGTAAAATTATGACATATGATTTTATGCGAAAAAATAGGGAACCTTTTTTACGTCCATGTTTGTAGTGTTATAAGGTAAAGAATAAAGCTGTTATTTAAACAAGAAATTCAGATTTGTTTTACACGTATATTAATTAATTTTATTATGTACTAGCTGATGCCCGCAACTTTGTCTGCGCAAAACTAACGGAAGCGGAACCCTATTTTTTTTAAACGGAACCCCAAAATAAAAATAGCCTATCTTAGACCTTATAACATCAGCTATATGCTAGTGAAAGTCCCGTAAAAATTGGTCCAGCCGTTTCAGAGATTAGCCGGAACAAACAGACAGACAGACCGACAGACAGACAGACGGACAGACAAAATTTTTAAAAATTGGTTTTTTATTGTAAGTACCGAATATACTTTCAGATTCAATCTGTGAAAAGCTGTTAATTTGAAGTTACAAACTTCAATTTTATTTATCTGTATAGACATGTTTAATAATGAATATCGATCCACATAAAGTAGTGTAAAATAATCTTTTATTTTAGTTTTTTTAGTAAATTATCAAAAGTTATTTTTTTTATCAATAATTATTAATTATTGATAAAAAAAATAACTTTTAGTAAAATTTAGTTATCAAAAGAAACAAAGTAGTGCGTGCGTCTTGGCTATACTGTATTATGTATACGTGTCATGAAACAAATTCAATTGAATTCGCTCCGCTGGTTCATTTCAGTAAGCTGCGGAGTGTGTATCAAATATTCAGGAACCATCTACAATCGCTTTGTTGAAGGGTTTTCACACAAGACTGCGAATTCGGCGCAACGCAGAAAACTGCTAAACCGCGATGAAGCGAATAGGGATTTCATTTGGACGACAATAAAACGTAATGAACATTTTATTAACTGAGAACTGAACCTCAATTTTCGTATTTAAAGTAGACTTCATTTTACTTTGTTTGGATTAAAAGTGTAGCGACATGTTACCGTGAACGGATTTTATGACGTTTCGATCAATCAGAGCGCGTTTTACGTTGGTTTAACGTTCATAAAAACACCGTTTGAGAGTTTTTGCGCGTCGGGACTTGATTGTAATTGTATTAATGCAGGTTCTACTTAGCGGAATTGCCCCACTGGTATAGAGCATGATGTAATTCTACATACTTTTGCTCCTGTTAAGAAAATACAGCAATAAGAAATAAAGACGATTTTGGGTTCGCAGAAATATGCGTTGTAAAAATTGTGATGAGTCGTGTGAGTTTGTGAATTTTTATGAATTTAAATCTGCGACGTCGCAATTTTATGTGCAAGCTCTAAACACTGGCTGTGCTGTATGTATATTGTACCTACAATTTCAAGTAGTTTAACACCTACATACATACCTGAGTGTAAAACTTAGTAGGTGTAAAACTTCTAGTTATTGTAAGGTTAAGTAAATAACTACAATACCTACACGTTTTCGATTTAGTCGAGAACACTTCATAAGTGCCCACTTACATTATTAAGTACTAGCTGGCCCGAGTGCCTCTACATTACCTACCTCGCTATTTTTGTATTCAAAACTTTCGCCGTCCGATAGAAATCGTGCGGCGAAAATCGAACCATGTAAATCCCGCATTACAATTAATAGTACGCGATTGCCTTCTTTAACATATGTACTACCCAAAACTTCAAAAGATATTAAAACCATTTCATACATTCTTGGGCTAAGATAAAAATTGAGCAGCAGCTCGTCTGCTTAATTATAATCATAGATTATAATATTATGCAGTTACAATAGAAGCATACATATTAATAGCTGCATTTTCTCTACGACAGCCGTAGACTGTTTTTTTTTTTTTTTAACTTTTGTGACCCGGAGTCTGTAATAATTAAAGCAGTGGTCATTGAATATAAAACTATTTAGGAAGTCACACAAAACGCATAATAAAACACGGAACGAGAAAATCTAAAGTCAAAACGTCAACGGCCTATATGACAAAATTGAGAATTATAAATGACTTGTGCAAAAAGTATTTTATACAGAAATCGATTAACGGTCGGTTTCAATAACCTATCTGTGGATAACTATAATATGTTAAAAAATTCACCTTTGGTATAGGTCGCGCAACGAATTAAGATCTTTCGACAAAAGTAGAGGGGGTATGCGCAGAAGTCAGTTTTTGGGTGTGTTTGGCGGTAGCGGGCTCGGGCGGGGAGGTGTGGATGCGCAAAGTGCATGCCGAACGTGGCTGCCAACACGCTATTGGTACGTCTACACTAATATTATAAAGAGGAAAACTTTGTTTGTATGTTTGTTTGTTTGTTTGTTTGTTTGTTTGTTTGTTTGTTTGTTTGTAATGAATAGGCTCAAAAAGTACTTGACCGATTTCAAAAATTCTTTCACCATTCGAAAGCTACATTATCCACGAGTAACATAGGCTAAATTTTATTTTGTAAAAAAATAGGGTTCCGTAAGATATTTGGGTTTTTCGGACACAAGGTGTAAAAAATCAACCAGGAAAGTTACTTATTTTGCGTACGCTGCCTAAACTATAAAAGATAGAACCATAAAATGTTCTAATTAATTGTAGATCTTATAAATATCTACAAAAAAGTCCGCGACACACTATACCTATCTATGTCGAGTGAGGCACAACAACCATTTTTTTATTTAGAAATCTTGAATTTTTTTTGGACCACATTTAAACGCGTTTATTTTACTCATGTTATTAATCCTTATCAAAATAAATTATTTCATCACTAAGTACAGTTTATGTAGATAATATTTGGTCTTTGAATGATTAAAATTGGACGTTTGGTTTTGAAGTTATGGCGAAATTAAAATATTACGACTTCTGCTGCACGGCCCGTTGCGAAGTAGGCGTCACCAAGGCGGGGTGTGCGTGCGGGTTAATGTTTAGTTTAGTTTAGTTAAATAGTTTAGTTATTTTATAAACATCAAATTGATAATATCTTAAAATATAATACATTATAATATCTATACATCTATACAGTTAAATACAATTTAAGTGTCTGTTTGTAACTTCAAATTAACAGCTTTTTACATAATGAATCTGAAAGTATATTCGGTACTTACAATAAAATACATTTTTTTTTAATTTTTGTCTGTCCGTCTGTCTGTCTGTAAGTCGGTCTGTCTGTCTGTTTGTTCCGACTAATCTCTGAAACGGCTGGACCGATTTTCACGGGACTTTCACTAGCAGATAGCTGATGTTATAGGGTACATAGGCTACTTTTATTTTAGGGTTCCGTTTAAAAAAATAGGATTCCGCTTTCGTTAGTCATAAATAAAGTCGCGGGTAAATTTCAGCGATATCCCAAAGTATTGTTCCACGCGGACGAAGTCGCGGGCAAAAGCTAGTTAGTAATATTATAATATATTCTTTGCTATTGGTCACATGCGCGAACGACCCCCTCCACTTTCACTGAGCGCTCATAAACCGTTGCGCGACCTATATCATTTGCCGGTTTTTTGCGTTTCAATAAACTAACTTAAAGGAATCTTCTTCTGTGACAGCGAGATAGCTGAAAGCGATACCAAACGTGACGTTTTTAATAAAAAGTAATTTATAGATTGGTATCACGAAACCTGAACATATTTCTTATTTTCTCGGCTCTCCGATTGAGAATTGAGCAGATTTTTTATATTTTAGACAAAAAAAATAAGATTTTTTTAAAACCATATCTCAAACCATTACATTTAGGCCCATGATGTTCAGTCTCCTTTAACCAATCGCTATAGGTACATAATATGTCACCGTAAAATTGAAAAAGACTGCGGACCCGAATATTCTGCTTATAAATAACTTACGCGAATAATACCTACATGTTTTCATAAAGCTTATATTATTATAAGGAATTTTGAATCGATTTGTTGTTTCAAGTAAGTGCCAGCCCTGTCAATAACCCTCGAAGAGCGAAGGTAAATCGGGTCAAGACACATTATTTTTCGTTACAATATAAATATATACCAAAGCCTAACAGCCTCCGTGGTCTAGTGGTTAGAGCATTGGCTCTCGACTCCGGAGGTCGTGGGTTCGATTCCCGCATTGGAACAACAAAAAATGTTGTTTCCAAGTTTGGTTAGGACAATGCAGGCTGATCACCTGATTGTCTGACAAGAAAGATGATCCATGCGTCGGATGGGCATGTAAAAAGTCGGACCTGCGCCTCATCTCTCGTCAGTCGTGTCGGTTATCCGTCCCACTGGATTACGAGAGTAAAGGAAGAGAGAGTGCTCTTGTGTACTGCGCACACACTTGGGCACTATAAAATTACTCCTGCGTAACTGGCCTGGTTTCAATGGAACCGGCCACCGTCACCGAGATCGGTGGGGAGTCATTATTATATACCAAAGATTCTTTCGACATGATTTACATATTATATGACAAAAGAAAAAATTATGACCAAAGCTTCTTCCGCTTGCCTACCAATCTAGTATTGCTATATTTTAAGTAAACCTATATTGCTATACTAGCTTTTACCCGCGACTTCGTCCGCGTGGAACAGTTACTTTGGGATATCGCTAAAATTTACCCGCGACTTCATTTACGTAGAAGGAGATTGCGCTCCCCCTTACGACTGCCCGTCGCGCGCCTGATTATTTTATTACTGCGATATCTTCTAAAATGCTTGTAATGAATAACGTATTTACTTGGTTAAGGATTAATATCATCTTTATGAAAACACCCTTACAAATAATGCTTAATTTTAGAGCAAATTTGGTTAGCATAAAAAGGTTATTTTGAGCCAACCTTAAAAGATAATCATATACAGGCGCGGACTTTTATTTAGAACTTTTAAAGGGAAACTTTAACCGTTTCCGCAGCGAACGCAGCTAAAGCTCTCAAAAGAAAAAAAAACCGATTTTGAAACATTCTGGATTGGTGCTCCGCTGGTATTGAGCTTTGCATGATCTTATATAGCCTAAATCCTTCCTCGATAAATGGACTATCCAACACAAAAATATTTTTTTTAACCCTTAATCGGGCACAGGGAACTATTTTCCCACCCTATCAATCTAGCTAAAATTCCGAATATTTTTGAAATGGCAACCTTTTATGTATTTTTTTTACACAAATATAATCTAAGGCCCATTTGCGCCAATCCGGGTTAAAGTTAACCCTGGGTTAAAAATCATGTTATCTCTCTCGTTCTTCGTATTTGTGAAAGAGAAAGCATGATATTTTAACCCAAGGTTAACTTTAACCCGGATTGGCGCAAGTGGGCCTAAGATAATTACAACATTATCTTACTAGCAACCCAGTCCTTTCAAGTGTCAAGTTTCAATGTCAGAATCAAATAAATGTCAGCTTTGAAAAAATTGCGCGATTTTCACATAGTGGAGACATAAATCTGCAAATTTTCTTCAAAAAAGATTATGTTATGTAGATATTTGATTTCTTATGTACTAATTTATTATATTCTGTATAGCTTTGTTTTGATTTTCAATGCAAAAACGTAGTGTTTATGTGGTTTTGATTCATTTGAAATACATACTTGCAAGTGGGAAAATAGTTCCCATTGTCCATTAGAAACTCCATTTTGCGTCACTATATATAAAAAAATGGGGATTTATTTTTGTCAACTTTTTAGATTTGTCAATTATTTCAGTTTATTTTAAATTTTTATTTTCAATTGTTTTAGATAATGCCATTAAACTGAATGATAAATCTCTTGAAAATATATTAGAAAATTTTTCTGATTTATCGGACATCGATACTGATGATGAAGATAATTTATGACGATTGCCTGCTAAGTCCAACGGATCCTTTATTCGCATACTGATACATAAACTCGTTTTAATTTAAATAATTTTGTGCACATTTATTGAGGAAAATAAATTCAAAAGTAGAGTCAGAGCAACTAACTAGTCTATTTATTTATAAATTAATAACCTTAATCGGGCAAAGGGAAATAATTTCCCACCCGTAAAAACATAATTATTTTCAGTTTCAGTAATTTATAATTGATTTTATGTACGCAGATATCCTAATTGACCTAAGAACATCTACTTAAGCCATGCAAAACTGTTTTTTTCGTTATGCCCGATTAAGGGTATTAGAACCAGTAGTTCCTGAGATTAGCACGTTCAAATAAACAAACTCTTCAGCTTTATAATATAAGTATAGATATAAATATATAGCAAAGAATCTTTCGACATAATATTTTCACAATCTCGCTAGCTATACTTATTACAATCTAAAGGTTTTTACAATTTTACGGTGAAATCGAATCAGCCATTTCCGAGATCAACGCGTTCAATCAGATAAACTTTAAAACATCTATATAACGTTACCCAGATATTTATTCCTGGCGATGGTCTTATGCGCCGTGGCGATGGGCAGGCTCTTCCTGTCCGCCTGCCCCGTGTCGGTCAGCCTGTGCACCACGATCTGCAGCAGCGGCAGATTCTCCGGCTTCAGCGTCGCATTCTTCAATACTCCTGGACCTGGAATTGTCATGTTATTCATCAGTTACCAAGCATATGGTTCTACTAGCTGTTGCCGCCCGTCCGCGTAAATAGGTACAGTCACAGTGTCTCATGGGACCACTGTACTTCTTTAGTACAATATGTAGCGTATGTTTTAATCCGGAGCCTAAACTACCATACCAAATGTAATTAAAATAATTCCATCCGTCCATCCTTTTCCTTACAAACCTAAAAAGTGGTATAAACATGGCAAAAATAAAGTATTGTTAATTACATAGGAAAATATGGCGCGGCTAAGCAAGCATGCCAGGCTAATGGTGGCGCAGAAGTTTGCACAATGGAAGACCTTGGGGTGGTCTTTGCCTAGCAGTAGGATAGTATATAAGCTAAATAAAATAAATAGCGCACATTCAGGCGGAGTAAGATCGTATTCACACGAGCGTGAATTTTTTCGTTGCGACAGAGCGCGCACGTCGCGTTAGAATCGCCCCCTCTTTAGAAACATTGAAATTTAATGCTTATATCTACACTAATATTATAAAGAGGAAAACTTTGTTTGTATGTTTGTTTGTTTGTTTGTTTGTTTGTTTGTTTGTTTGTTTGTTTGTTTGTTTGTTTGTAATGAATAGGCTCAAAAAGTACTGGACCGATTTCAAAAATTCTTTCACCATTCGAAAGCTACATTATCCACGAGTAACATAGGCTAAATTTTATTTTGGAAAAAAATAGGGTTCCGTAAGATATTTGGGTTTTTCGGACACAAGGTGTAAAAAATCAACCAGAAAAGTTACTTATTTTGCGTACGCTGCCTAAACTATAAAAGATAGAACCATAAAATGTTCTAATTAATTGTAGATCTTATAAATATCTACAAAAAAGTCCGCGACACACTATACCTAACTATGTCGAGTGAGGCACAACAACCATTTTTTTATTTAGAAATCTTGAATTTTTTTTTGGACTACATTTAAACGCGTTTATTTTACTCATGCTATTATTCCTTATCAAAATAAATTATTTCATCACTAAGTACAGTTTATGTAGATAATATTTGGTCTTTGAATGATTAAAATTGGACGTTTGGTTTTGAAGTTATGGCGAAATTAAAATATTACGATTTCTGCTTCACGCCCGTTGCGAAGTGGGCGTCACCAGGGCGGGTGCGCGTGCGGGAAGATAGATCTATGAGTAAGGTATGAGGGAGTTTAGATCTATGAGTAAGGTACCCTCAGTATTAGTATCAGTATTGTAGCCGTGCGAAGCCGGGGTGGGTCGCTAGTTCTGCATAAAGTTTAAAATACCTCCATATAAAATGCGCGCGCTCTCTCAGCGCTCGAGTATTTTTTTAAACGGGCAATTGTCCCACCACACTTACCCACCACTGCAACTCCTGTGTAGCCAGGATTGAGAGTGGTAAACAACCACAAAATCCCTTTGATATGATCTCAGGAGTACCCGAGGGACATGCTAAATCTGTCTTGGGACCCGCAACGAAATTAATCAGAAGATTGTAGGAGGAGTAGGAAGTAGCGCTCGAGTAGCAACAGAAAGCTTAATTTTAATTATTAGAAACTTCATCTCTATTTAAAAAGACCTACTCGACTCTATACGATGGGATAGAAGACGAAAAAAAATCATCCAAACTTCACACTCACATCCACCCCACCCCTAAAATACAAATTTATAATTATTTTATGATGCAAAAAATAAAGGCTATGTGCAATAATAAAATATATTTAAAACTATACAAAATTTTATCTACTTATATTCATAACTATCGCAGTTAGCAAGGTAGGACCGACGGACAGAGCGAAACCACAAGAGTTCCTTGTAGTAATACTACAGATAACAAAACCTTAAAAATGATTGCCACTGTTGACGGCCAATTGCTTTGATTAATTATTACATAGATGCGTTATATCCTTACAAAACTGACAATATTTCTGTGCCACGACACACATTGACATGGGACGCGTGTCAATGTGTCAACGTCGCATAGTAACACAAAACACGCTATTACTCGCGGAGCACATTAACCAAAATTGGCCCGACTCGGGCCAATTCGAGTCTTCATTTTTACGCGTTTATAACATATCTACCTCTTTTTAATATTATATTATATTATATCTATGGCCAATTGACAATATTGACTGACTGCTGGATTACGGACTAACGGACCGTTTCAATAATCTATCTATCTATGAGTTCTATGACTATTTGTTAGAAACGTCAAATTTAATCGCGAAAAATCGCCAAATGATTGAATGACGACTTTTATACCAAATATGTAGTTACCTACAGATAGATAGGTTATTGAAACGGGCCGAAAGTGCCATACGGCATACACACGGTCCATCCATTAAATCCAGCACCGGTAAAATGGCCGTCATATAACATTAGTGTTATAATTTTTGTCTACAAGTCCGCTCCAACTTCCAAGGTTGCGGTATTGGATTTGCAAGCTGGACGGTGAGTTTGGCACGAGACTTTCTTTGATGGTCATGACCTTTGTTGACCTTTCCATCAGCTGCATAATGAGTACATCGTTAAACGCTTCCGCCACCAGTTCAGTAAGTACTCGGTAGACGGTAGGTAATGGTGAGTATTTCTAAAGGTTAAATTCTAATTATCGGTACTTTTCAGGAAATAACCTTTACCGGTATGTAACTGAATCCTATGAAATCATAAGGAAAAGTCACTCAAATACTTAAATAAGTTTTCCTTGACATTCCTAGGTCATGGATCTGTATTAAATATACTTAATATAATATATAAGATTTGGTAAAATCAATTACGAATACTTCGGGCACATGATCTACTGCTCATTTAAAGACGTTTATGCAGTAAAATAATTATCATACTCGAAAAAAATTTTTTTTTCTTTATATGGGCGAGTTAAGAGTTTGCGATTAGCGAAAAGTCACCCATATATGAGATGATTGTTTACTTTGAGTATGACAATTATTTTTCTACCCAAACGTCTTTACATAAGCAGTGGATCATGGCCTGAAGTATTCGTAATTGATTTTACCAAACCTTATATAGGTATATAGTTTAATAAAATATTTATTGCTTTCTTTGACGGTCATAATCTTTGTTGACCTTTACATCCATCCATCAGCTGGATGGTGGATACTGGATAGTAAGTAGATCGTTAAACGCTTTCGCCACCAATTCAGTAAGTAGGTAATGGTGACAAACTCTAAAGGTTCAATTCTAATTATAGACCAGTGCCGATAGGTTTTAAAACAAAATAAATTTATAGTAGGATGAAACCCATTGGAAAAGGAAGAGAATAAAACAAAAATAAAAGGAAAAATAATTTACGGGCGATTTGAGTTCGGGAAGTGAAGGGGGTGAGTTTTTAAGGGTAGAAAACGGTTTATCTCGATTTCTGGCAAAACTACAAATCCTATGGAAAAAAGTCGAATGGCAAAGTTGTAGAGAAAAAAAAGATCTACAACTTTTGTATTTACACTCTTTTCACATAACCTCAAAATTTATGTGAAAAATTCAAATAACCAAGTTTTTGGTTTTTTATTTTTATCTTGTACAAAAACAAAAAAAAATTAACGAAACTTAGTGAAAACTTACCTTTTTATGTCCTAAATACACTGTAATTTTTTTATTTAAAATATTTATTTTTTCACCTTATTTAGTCGTAATATCGAAAAATTAACCCTAATTTTCAATCGAAAATTCTCCCGTCAAAATATCAGCTTTTTTTAAAAAGTTGGTGGGCTTCTTGTTTGTTGAAATCTATTCTTTCTGATAATGTAAAAAAATACATACATTACCATAGTAAATGTTCTCAGAAAATGCAAAGTTTTAAAATAACTAAACTATTTAACTAAAGTAAACTAAACACCCGCACGCGCACCCCGCCTTGGTGACGCCCACTCCGCAACGGGCCGTGCAGCAGGAATCGTAATATTTTAATTTCGCCATAACTTCAAAACCAAACGTCCAATTTTAATAATTCAAAGACCAAATATTATCTAAATAAACTGTACTTAGTGATGAAATAATTTATTTTGATAAGGATTAATAACATGAGTAAAATAAACGCATTTAAATGTAGTCCAAAAAAAAATCAAGATTTCTAAATAAAAAAATGGTTATTGTGCCTCACTCGACATAGATAGGTATAGTGTGTCGCGGACTTTTTTGTAGATATTTATACGATCTACAATTAATTAGAACATTTTATGGTTCTATCTTTTATAGTTTAGGCAGCGTACGCAAAATAAGTAACTTTTCTGGTTGATTTTTTACACCTTGTGTCCGAAAAACCCAAATATCTTACGCAACCCTATTTTTTTCCAAAATAAAATTTAGCCTATGTTACTCGTGGATAATGTAGCTTTCGAATGGTGAAAGAATTTTTGAAATCGGTCCAGTACTTTTTGAGCCTATTCATTACAAACAAACAAACAAACAAACAAACATACATACAAACAAAGTTTTCCTCTTTATAATATTAGTGTAGATATCAAAATATCAGATATCTTTGATATATATCCGATATTTTTGATTTTTTGATATTTTCAAAATTACATACAAATCTCATAGGTACTCTGATATGTTTTTTCATAATAGTTGAATCGAAATAATTTGTATGTCTGATAATTTGAAGATAGGGAAGTAAAATTAAACTCATTTATTTATTATTGATATTAAAAGTTTTCAAATCAATTAAAAATCAACGATAGATACTTTTGAGTATCAATTTAAATAAACCATAAAACCATAAAATGACTTTTGTTTATAACCAGAAGAAAAAAAAGTGTATTAATTTTATCAGTCGAATTAATTTGACACATGGTATAAATGGTATAACAATAGTATAATAACAAACAAGGAATTTTCTTCCGAAAAACAGGGGGTCACGTGGGTGTCATATGCCGTTACAAGCCGCGTCGACGGCTATGATTAGTTAATGTCGTGTCAAGTTTTTGATGACCTAGGCTTGTGAAACTCTCGGAAAATAAGACCTGTGTTGATGTAAGATTTTTTACATTTAAAACATTCTTTTACATTTTTAAATATAAATATCAATTGATATATATTAGGTTGGGGAAAAAGTTTCTTCGCATTTTATATAAAAATTCAAAAGGTTTTTTTATAAAGTTTATTTACAAGTGACTAAAGTATATAGGTGCCATTTTGTTCGATAACTTTTTGCCATCTTGTTGGTAGGTACATGATCCCATTGCTATAAAATTTTTGGGGCTTCTGATGAAAAAACTGCGACAAGCGGTTTTGGCAGTCCTCTTGTGATGTCAACCTGACACTGCCTAAGGAATTCTGCAGCGACCGAAACAGGTGGAAATCTGAAGGTGCAAGGTCAGGACTATACGGCGGATGCATTAACACCTCCCAGCCAAACTCCCGTATTTTTTTCTGAGTGGCTAAAGATGTGTGAGGTCTAGCGTTATCATGGTGAAAAACCACACCCCTTCTGTTGATTAATTCCGGCCGCTTTCTCTCAACTTCTTGCTTTAATCTCATCAGTTGTTCGCAGTACAGTTCAGAATTGATGGTCCTGCCTGGCGGTAACAGCTCATAATGAATAATGCCCTTCCAATCCCACCACACACACAGCATCACCTTGTTGCGAGTTAACCCGGGTTTCGCCACAGTCTGTGAAGCCTGACCGGCCTTTGACCACGATCTTTTTCGCACGTTCTTGTCGTACGTGATCCACTTTTCATCACCAGTTATCAGCTTCTTCAAAAATGGTTCGGTTTCATTACGTCGTAATAAAGAATCACAAATGAGTACACGGTTCATTAGGCTTCTTTCAGTGAGCTCATGAGGCACCCAAATATCGAGCTTTTTTGTGTACCCAGCTTTTTTCAAATGCGCCAAAACCGTTTTGTGGTCAATCCCCAGTTCTTCAGCTACATCGTAACTACTAATATGCCGATCTTGCTCCACTTTTTCAAAAATGGCAACAGTTTTGTCCGTAACAGAGCGACCAGAGCGACGTGCATCTTTGATATCAAAATTTCCGGATTGAAAACGCTTAAACCATATTTGCGCTACTCTCACAGATACTGCATTAGGTCCATAAACATCACAAATTTTTTTCGCGGCTTGTGTTGCATTTTTACCTTTTTTGTAATAAAATTTTAAAATGTATCGAAAATCTTCATAAGAATCACTCATTTTAACAATAAGAAAAACAAATGAAAATCTCAAATTTACCTAATTTGAATTTGGAATTGTCTTCTGTAAAATTAAAACTTTTTAATGATACCAAAATCAGCCAGCCATACTATAATGCGAAAAGACTTTTTCCCCAACCTATTATAATGATATATAATGATATATATCAATTGATATATATTATATCATGCGAACCCTGAGCTTTTGTATACGCATTTGTATTTTTTATAATAAAACTCTTCATTAATACTTCTATATTATATATATATATATATATATATATATATATATATATATATATATATATATATATATATATATACAGGGTTATTTTTTCACCAGTACAATAAATCAACGTACGTAATAGTTGTCAAAAATAAAAAATACTAGCGATTTTTGTTACTACCCCTTTGGAACAAAAAAACAAAATTATCAAACCCCGAACTTATCCGCTAAACTAATACAAAATGTGGATACGTTACGCATCTATCGATGCTTTGTTGCCAACTCTATGCCGCCCGGCCGATCGCTTACCCCACCCCGCCGCCCCCTACCTCATACCGCACCCGTTGACGCCTTGTAGTTAGTGCGCACATGCGGTATTAGATTGGTTATAGGATAAAATAATTGAAATGTATAAAAAAATATTTTTTTTTATTTGAGAAATGTACTCTATTATCGATACCAATGACGTGGTAAAATTTATTGTACCGATGAAAAAATATTCCTGTATATATATATATATTTTATTCCTAGTACTCTACAAACACATACTACGAATACCTACACAAAATGTAGAACAGATTATAATAAAACACATTGTGACAACCCTGCAGCAATGACCACTATATCTCTTAATTACACTGTGATAGAACTATGAGGTTCCTTAATATTACGGAACGCGAAAAACGGTAAAAAATGTCTATTAATAATGTTCATATTTATTTTCAGCGCATTATGTCATATAAATACATTTTTAGTGCTTGAAACTATGCTGTTTTTGCCTCTAATTATACTATTGTAATGTACAATTCAAAGCAAATTGCAAATGTACACTAAAAATTTTAAGTAGGTTCCTAACAAGTAACACCCGAATAGGCAAGCGGCATAGCTGGGCACCGTTAATCAAATAGTTAACTTCGTTAATCGTTAATCCGCTAAAAAAAAGTTAGCTTCGTTAAACGTTAAAGCGTTACATTTCGGAAGAATTAACGCAAGTTAATGTTAATCGTTAATCCGTTAATATGTGTAAAATTGCATTTTTATATCGTCGTTGTGTTAGTGAGTGAACTTATAAAACCTGTTGGTTTAGGTTCTGAAAGTTAACAGGTTAGGAACCAAACAAAATCCTTGTATAATTTAAATGTGAAATTTAATTGTCAGACATAAGGTGCATATTCCCGTCCATGAAAATTAACATGTTGTAGTCAAATGTGGCCATGGATTCTCATCAGGACCGCTGGAATCTATATAGTTTTAATTACTTCACTGCACAGTACACTTTTTCTATGTAACTAAAATATTACACTGCACTCTTCTTTATTAACACGCAAATGATCTCTGACAGTAATATATCCTATCAAAAACATAAATGTGAAATGAGAGCCAAGTTCAATAATATGATATAATATGCCTTGGTTGTTGACTCCAACGACAAAAGAAGTGATATCTATTTAGATAGATAGGGTGCCAAGTGCAATGGTCAGTCCTGAAATTTATTTATAACAACATAAACCGGTAGTTGTGGTATAGTATACGGGTATGCGGCCCCGGCTTCCCTAGCTATTACTGTCCTATCCCTTGCCCTCCTGGGCGGTAATATCCTATATTTCCTATTTCCCACTCTAACTTACCAATCTACCTTTCCACACCACCTATCCTTCCTTTTCCCTATTCCTACCCTCTCCACCAATCCGTGGGAACGCAATGGATAATCATAAAAATAATAATTATCCAAAATGGCGGCGATGTGGTTCGCCACCCATCACGTCTCGTTTCTCGCGGAGGCGAAAAGGAGAGCCGCTTCGCTACGTTGAATGTAAGAGGAGGAATGGATGGTAAGAATGAAAGTGGACGAAGCGAAACAAGTATGTAAGGATCGTAGCAAGTGGAAAGAAGTGGTCTCTGCCTACCCCTACGGGAAAAAGGCGTGATTATATGTATGTATGTATGTAAAATATCATTTCTTCTCATAACTTAGGTAATATATTGTAGCCTAAGGTCTGACTTGGCTAGTTTTTAATTCTCATATACGAATTATTGTGTTCGATGGCTAGTTTCTACCAGCAAGCCTCGGAATAATAAAATAAGAAACGACAAGTAACAGGTTAAGAACTTCCGAAGGCTATAATATTATTCGTAAGTCAAACCACCCAAAAGCACGGACTTTATTTAAAAAATAATAAATCAATAGGAACGAAGCCGAATGAAGGAAATAGTATCGTTTACGATACTAAGAATCGATTAGATGGATTAACACCTTGGACGTCGCAGAAATTGAACAAAGCGACGTTAAAATAATGGTTTCCAAAATTCCCTATTGTTGCGGACATCGTGTGCAGTCTACACACCCCTTTCCCCGCACCTCGCATTTTAGTTTATAAGCAATTGTAACCGTGATTTCATATCCATTTTACTTTACATCTTCAGCTTAGATTCTAGTTTTGTTTTAAATTAATTTTAAATATTGTAAAAGTTTTAAATTGTATTTTTGAATAAATTTTATTTTTTTAAAAAGAGTTTAACTCGAGATATTTTGACTGGCGCCCAACTAGGGGGCTCAGCAACGTAAAATTTCAGCGCATTTAAGCAAAAAGTAATTGCAAAAGGACTGCCTGGATAAATTTACGGAGTTTTTAAACAGAAAGCTGGGACCTAAAACAAATAAAAGTGTCAAAATACAAGGAGGATTAATAGAATGCTGAAAGCAGTGATCGTCATTTTGCTGTGAGTACCTAGCATAATATCCTTAAATATCCTACATTTCCAACTTTTACCTATAAAACTGTGTATAGAACTAAGTTGTTTTCGAAGTAGTGGATCACCCTTCTTCTGACTAGACAGGGTAATCCTAGCCAAAGACATAGTCACTGGCCATTATTTAATTTTAACAAACCCAACTTATAATTGAGTGAGGGCATTTTAGTTTTTTAGGTACTTAACCCATCTTCATAGAAGTTCAGGGCAATAGGGTATTTTCCAAGTTTTTGAAAAGTATGTCAAATTGTTCCTAATACCAAAATACATTAGCAGTTTGAACCATTCTTTGTGAATTTCTTTCTTTTCCTTGCAAATTAGCCTAAAAGTTTAAATTAATATTATAGGCGCGAAAACGCTATAATGAGTTATCATGACGTCACATTCTTGTAACATTGTAACTGTCAAGTGTCGAATTACACTGAAAATGCCAAATCCCAGAATACCTACTATTTACGTTTTTAAATAAATGTTTTAAGCCTATTAAAATGCCTTATAAATGGTGCGTAGTGCCAAAATGCACTAATACGTCTATTAAAACACCGGGGTAAATCTTTTTGACCATACCAAAGAACACTGAAATGCGGAAAAAGTGGCTATTACTCGCCGACGCATGACGTTAATGGTTCGATGCTGGCTATTCTTTATGGAAATCGGGAGGACATTAATAAAAGAAGAAGAAGTACAAGAATATGACGTCACATTCCAATCTCGTGCGTTTTTAGTCACGTGGTCAAACGTGAAAAATTCATAATTTTATTTTTGATATTTTTTAAAAATCATACATATTTTTGTGTAAAAAGTTGGTTAAATTGGTTTAAATTAATGTTTAGCGATAAAATATCAACAATCTGATGTATATTTTCATCATAGGATAATACCCTATTATTTAAGCGCAAACCATAAGTAGTTTGTTCGCGGATTTTAAAAATAAATAAATAAATTTTTAAAATAAAATTTAAATAAATATATTAAATAAATAAATTAAATTAATAAATTAAAAAATAAATAAATTATTAAAATAAAATTTAAATAAATTAAATAAACTATAAAAAAAAATTAATTTTAAATTAATTTCAAATAAATTAAATTATTTAAGATGGATAGTAGGTCATTGATGGGTTTCATCCCAACTTATGATGGAGATGCATTAACTTTATATAGTTATTTAAATTCTGCTAAACAATGGTTAGCTCATTCAGGCGAAACTCCTGAAAATGTTATGCTGCTCTTAGGAAAATTATCTGGAAAGGCGTTAGCAATAACAACAATGATAGACCACTCCTTTAAGTCGATTAATATAGAAAGTACATTAAAAACAGAGTGTGGCGATAACCGTCAGCTCAACACTTTATTAGCTGAAATAGGCACCCTTAAAAGAAAAGGAAATTTTAAGGATTATATTTACGAATTAAAACAAAAATTATTTTTTATCAAAAGCAAATTGTTAGACAAAATAAATGATAAAAATACAGTTGATTTAGTGATGGAGACTTATATAAGTGCGGCTCAAATTGCCTTATGTGACAGTCTACCACCCCAACTTCAGTTGAGTGTGGCCGATTGCGAGTTCACAGAAACTTGCTCAAAGGTATTGCAATTAGAAGCGAGGGGTAAATTAAGTAATAATTTACAAAAATTTACAGATAATTCCCCGCGTTATACGTTTAAAAATAATTTTAATAACCAGCAGTACCCACAGTTTAGTAACCAACCTGGTCCATCTCGGTTCACACCTACTCAACATAACTTTAATAATAACAACCAACAAAGGTTTCAAAAACCTCAAAATAATTTCTACCAACGTAACCCATGGACACCAAACCCAAATAATGTGTTCACGAAACCACAACACCAATATTTTAGAGGAAATTCGTCCCCACAAAATAGAGTCAATAATACGACGGAAGACGTGTCAATGAGAACGGTTTCGCGGAATAGGCCAAACCAAATAAATTTAGGGAAAGGATTAGTCGCGGAAGAAGTTTTCTATCATGACGAGGAGTCAGAATATGTGGCACCTGATAATTATGATTTTGAATATCCTCATAATTACGATGAGCATGTCGAGGAAATGTATTCCGAACAATAATTAGATAACACCCAAAATTTTCACGAAGATCCCCAAAACAAAAAAGGATCATAGAATTTAACCATGTTAAATCATATTTACCCTATTTTGAAATCGATAGCCCAAATTTAAAAAAATTAATTGACACAGGAAGTCAACGCTCATTTATTTCTAAAAACGCGTCACAATATTTTTATAAAAATTTTAAGCCGGAAAAGTTTACGGTTAGGATGCCCCATGGTATAACACATCATGACGACCTCTGTGGCTCAATTGGTTGAGCGTGTTGGTGCTCAAGCCGGGGGTCGCGGGTTCGAATCCCGCCGAAGGAACAAAAAGTTCTTCTGTGTTCCTGGGTCATGGATGTATATTAAATATGTGTATTATATAATAAAAATCTTAAATATGTGTATAGTATAAAAAGTATTAAATATATTTCCGTTGTCTGGTACCCGTAACACAAGTTCTTTGAGAACTTACCACGGGATCAGATTGACGTGGTGTGAAGCGTCCATAGATATTATATTATTATTATATTATATTATATTATATGACGGAATGATAGAGACTCCATATTGGCGTAAATATTTTGGTTCAGGAAGTGGTACAATGAAATTTTACATTTATAATTTTAGTGATAAGTATGATATTTTAATGGGAACCGATATGATAGAGCAAATTGAGGCAAAAATAGATTTAAAGGAACGTAAATTAATTTTACCAAGTCACGAAATTTTAATATACCACATGTCCACCGAGGATAGTTTAAATATTAAAGATTTATGCGAAACTTACGCAGATTTATTTACAGAAAACGTAACGAATAGCGCTACAACTTCAATTAAACATAAAATTAATTTAACTTGTGAGGAACCTATTTATCAACGTCCCTTTAGGTTACCCCAAATACAGCAGAAAGAAGTTGACAAACAAATCAACACACTTTTAAACGAAAAAATTATACAACCCTCAGAATCTCCTTGGTCATCCCCCGTACATATAGTTCCAAAGAAAATAGACCAAACTGGCGTTCAGAAATGGCGTATGGTAATAGACTATAGGCGATTAAATGAAAAAACTAAGTCCGATAAATTTCCGTTACCTAATATAGAAGAATTATTTTCAAAATTGCAGGGAAATAATTACTTTACAACTTTAGATTTAACTTCAGGATATCATCAGATATTAATGGACGAGGAATCCATCGAAAAGACAGCATTTAGCACCCCAAATGGTCATTATGAATTTTTACGCATGCCTTTCGGTTTAAAAAACGCTCCCGCAACTTTTCAGCGCATGATGAATAACATATTAAAAACGGAAATTTCGCGTAATATATGTTTAGTGTATTTAGACGATATTATTATTTATTCAAAAGATAAGCAAGAGCATATAAATAAATTACAACAAGTGTTCGAAGCTTTACGCAAAGCGAACCTTAAAATAAATAAAAATAAATGTGTATTTATGGAGGAGGAGATAGAATTTTTAGGCCACGTTTTAAATCAAAATGGTTTAAAACCTAATCAGTCGAAAATAGAAGCTATAAAAAAAATCCCGATACCTACGACATTAAAAGAAATTAGAGGATTTTTAGGATTAATTGGATATTACAGAAAATTTGTGCCCAATTTAAGTAAAATAGTTAAACCATTAACTAAGTATACGAAAAAGAATGCTACGATAGACATAGCTAATAAAAAATATATTGAAGCCTTTAGTATGTGTAAACATTTGCTTACTAATGCCCCTATATTAGCTTTTCCAAATTTTGATCAAATATTTGCTGTAACTACAGACGTTTCAGATATAGCATTAGGTGCAGTGTTAAGTCAGGAAAATCATCCTATTGCTTATGCTTCGCGTACATTAAGCGATACCGAGCAAAAGTATAACACAACAGAAAAAGAATTATTAGGTATTTTGTTTGCATTAAATCAATTTAGACCGTATATTTATGGTAGGAGATTTATATTAAGAACGGACCATAAAGCATTAATTTGGTTGTCTAAATTAAAAGAACCAAATCAAAAGTTAACTCGATGTATGTAGCCGATGCATTAAGTAGAGTAGAGTTACACCACACAAGCACCGATTCAATCGCAGCACAATGCGGTGAAGACTCCGATAACACAATGCAGGAAAATGTAACTCCCATTAATACGGAATTCAACACTTGGGTATCCGAGAACAATGCATCATCTAGTAACACAGTTCATTCTTGTGTTGATAATAATGAACCAGGTATACCCATCAGTAACACATATCCTCCCAAACGGTTGAGACGTGTTGTGTTCGAAGTGGCTCCATACAAAGACGCCAAATACGAGCAAGGTATGTGGTATTTTTATATTCCCCCTGATAATCAGGAAGAAATTATTAAAGAGTTAATGTTAGAGTATTTAGGTAAAGAAAAATATGCTTTTATCATTCCTAATGACGAACTTTATTATAAAATTTCGGAAGTATATAGAAATTTTTTTGATTCTACTAAATTCAAGCCAGTTAGGTACGTAAAGTCATTAATAGAAATTAACGATAAGAACGAGCAGTTAAAATTAATTAAGTCATATCATCTTGTAGATAATAGACATGCAGGAATAGAGGTTGTTTATAAACAACTAAGGGAAAAATATTATTGGGAAAAAATGAGAAAGCAAATTAAAAAATATTATATTACTAATTTATGTAAAAAAGAAAAATACAATAGGTATCCTTATGTAACACCGGCATCTGAAACAGAAACACCCTCTGAGCCGATGGATATTTGGCACATAGACTTTATGTCTCTAGAAAAACAATGGTATTTAACAATTATGGATAAATTCTCTAAATATGCTATTGTTAAACCTACAGAGAAAACTTTAGTGTATGATGCTTTGTCTGAAATATTTGCTTTAATAGGAGCTCCGAATAAAATAATTCATGATGGCGAACAATCTTTTTGTAGCGAATTAATTAAAGAGTTGTTTAACACATACAGTATTAATGATCATACAACCTCGCCACAGCATCATAAGTCAAACTCAGACGTGGAACGGTTACATAGTACTCTTCAAGAACTATATCGTTTACAACGTGAGTCGGATTTAAATAAAAATCAAAAAATTAATTTTATAACCCATTCTTACAATAATACTATCCATACAGCAATAAATATGTCGCCATTTGAGGTTCATTTTGGTAGAAAACCAAAATTAAGGAGTTTCGAAAATCTTAAAGTAGTTATTCAAAGCTATACCGCTCAACAACGCGATTTCGTTAAAAATTTAAATAAAAATGTAAAAGAATTGTTACAAAAACAGAAGGTATATAGAAATAATAGATTAAATAAACAGCTTAAACCCTTAACATCATTTAAAATTGGCTCTAAGGCTTATATTAAAAATAGTATGGCGGAAAGGCATAAAACTAAATCAAGGCATTTAGGTCCTTACGAGGTTATTGGTATTGAGCCTCACAACAAGTTCAAATTAAGTAATGGCAGAGTGTATCATTTAGAAGAATTAATTGTTGTTTCAGACTCAATAACGTCTTTGGATACAGATTCCGAAGGTTAACACCGTCGGAAAATGTAATAATAATAGAATTGAGCCCATCTAAAATCATAGAAGGAAGGTGGAATATTATCCATAAATTAGATATAACGCCAATTAGAAATAATCTGGAACTCATTAATGTCTCTGTTAATTATGCTAAGTCAAAATTTACCATAAGTGAATATACCTATATTTTCCAAAAAATAGATATTATTTTAGAACACATTAAAGAAATTTGTAAGCATTTAAATATTCAGGGTAGAAATCGAGTTAAAAGAGGATTAATAAATGGATTAGGAACAATTATTAAATACATTACTGGTAACTTAGATCAAAATGATTTAGATAAAATTCAGAACGATTTAGAAACTACTAAAATTACTGTTAATAAACAAATATCTATTACTGATGAGACTTTAGAAGAATATAATAATCAAATATCAAATATTACAAAAATTCAACAAGATATTAATAATCAATTTAATCAAGTATTATAAGGTAAATTACAACAAAAGGTTGCTATATCATTGCTTTTACAAGCCGAAACTTTACAAGATGTGGCCGAAAGGTTAGTCACAGCAATAACGTTTGCGGAACATAAGATGTTTCATTATAGTATAGTGCAATCACATATTTTATTAGACACTTTAAATAATATTCCTAAAGATGTTATGATATCTAATAATTTAAATGATATAGAACCCTTATTAACCGTAGAAAGTAAGATTATTTATGATATAGTTTATTTTGTAATAGGTATACCATTAGTTAAGACTAGTTTATATAATACAAGAAAAATTGTTCCCATTATTCACTTTAACCTATCCTGTTCCTATCCTATTATGCGAAAGGTAACTCTAGCATATAAAAAAGACGAAATTTATGAAGTTGATGATTGTTTGGAATTAAATAATTTAATATGTAAAGGAGAACTTATGAAATTGGAAAGTTGTGAAACAGACATTTTGATTAATAAAGAAAGTAAAAGGTGTCAAACCGTTCCTATAAAATGTCCTGCACAAGAAATAATTCAAATATCCCCAAAAGTAATTTATATGTTTTTTAATAAAACAACTGAAGTTAATATAAACTATAATAAGCATCAAGAAACCAGCTGGACGAAGGGGTCCAATATTTTATATGGAGAAAATTGTGATTTGAATGTTTCAGGAATTAGATTGTTTCAGACAAAGGAATCCTCTGATAAATTAATTATTGGAGACATTGAGATGCAAAAAATTGAAGAAACACCTGAATTTAATCTTACTTATGATGAAGAAAAAATAAAAGCATCACTGAAACAACTTAAAAATCTAGAACTTTACACTGAAAATGAACGACATAAATTAATACAATACAGTTGGATAAGTAATATTTAATAATAATAATAATATAATAATAATAATAATAATAATTTTGGGAAGAAATTACTCTGACATAATTTTCCTTCACTTCACAGTGTACGACGAATATAACTGCATTATCAGATTATAGCCAAGTCAACATCCTTAGTTAGGATTCGAATCCATTAATTTTGAAAAAAAGTCACCCTGTATTATTGCAGCATTCGATAGTCTTGCTAGTACATAACAATTGCTGGGAAGTAACTATATGTGAGAAAGTTAAGGAAAGTGCTTAATTTTAGCATTTTATATAATTGTTCATACATTTGTTCAAATTATGAAGGAGTTTATTAAAATTCAATACCTTCCTCAAGTTTGCCGTATACTATCACTTTCCAGAAATTGTTCCTTAATAGTAACACTATCGAATCGTGCAATAATACAGGGTGACTTTTTTTCAAAAATTTCGACGATTTTTTAAAAAAAAAGAGCAGCTAAAACCGTTATATGATGTATGCCAAAAAATCATAAATAATTGGTACTATAACCATCTGTCAGGATATTACGGTTAAACTTGCCGTTTTTGAAATAATTGAATTTTTCATGTTGGCTCCATACAAGTTTTTCGTAAAAAAATTATTACTCCCTCATTTTTGGGCCAAATTATCTCAAACTTAATTTTCTACATAGTAATACTAAACTGAAGCAATATCCATCAAAAAATCTATCACTTTCGAGATTTCATTTCTATGTCTATGAAAGCCGATTTTCGACCCACCGTGCGCCGGGCCTTTATCTGTGGCCCGCGTGAAATCTGTAACTTAAAAATCAGCAAAGGAAAAGCCATTTTAGAAAAAAAAAATAGACAAAAATTGTATTTTTTATGAAAACCCCTTTTATATTAATTTTTATTTTGAATTATATATTGGAGTAGAAATCAATTTAGTATCTTGTGAATATTTAAAGTATTGCCATCGACTAAAGAAAGGACAAAAAATCGCGTTTTGTTGTCATAAAAAGGGCTTCTCCTTATATTATTTGTTTTATCTTGTTTTTTAGATATGTTATTATGTTGTTATAGCGGCATCAGAATTAAGACTTATGAAAATATCAGCTTTCTAGCTAAAGTGGTTCTTGAAATACAGCCTACGATGTAATAAGGATAGCATGCAGCGATAAGCCAGCTCTAGATAAAGTTGTGAAAAAGTGTTCACAATTCCAAAAATCTCACTGAGTGAACATAATTATTATAATACATACCTATTTGTTATTTTATTTTAGTTTGTGTCGTTATCTCATCTTAAATGTTTAGTTTCACTCTTTTAACTACCTTGTGTTTTTCTATTATTAAATCGTTAAATTTAAACACCGTATTTTTTGTCCCTAAAAATTTTGGTTGCGGCCCGCGACACCAGGAGTAAATCGGGTTTGTGGCCCGCGTAAAAAAAAGGTTGGGGACCACTGCTCTAGATGATATCGGAATTGGACTTCGCTCGATATGCTAACGCCAAGTATTTCAATGCTAGGGGAGATGGTTAAAGATGTGCCCTCAAAACGAGGATGTACGACCATAGGTGACTTTTTAGCGGTGAACGCGCAGACTTGTGTCTTGGCGGGGTTAAATTGGACTAAGTTACGTCTACCCCATTCAGAGACTTTCTCCAATGAATTCTCTATTTTTAACACAAGTTCGTTTCGACTCTCGATGACATTTAGCCGAGAAATATTAGGGGAGCCGGTATATACAGCATCACCTGTACTATCATCCGCATAGCAATGAATGCCGTTGGTCTGTAACATGTCATTGATATGCAGTATGAATAGGGTAGGCGATAGCACACAGCCCTGAGGGACACCAGCATCAACTGACTGAGTTTCCGAGCATTCGCCGTCAACTACGACCTTTATGCTTCTGTCTGCTAAGAAACTTGTGACCCACTTGCATAATTTCTCGGGCAGCCCGTATGATGGAAGCTTTGAAAGCAGCGCTTTATGCCAAACCCGATCAAAGGCCTTCGCAATGTCCAAACTAACAGCCAATGCTTCTCCCTTCGACTCAATTGCCTGAGCCCAACGATGAGTTAGGTACGCCAAGAGATCACCAGCCGAGCGACCCTTACGGAACCCGTATTGTTTGTCGCTTAGTAATCCCTGGCCGTCCAAGTATCGAAGAAGCTGGCCATTGATAATGGATTCCATTATCTTTGAGAAGAGAGAGGTTATGGCGATTGGTCTATAGTTGGAAGGATTTGAGCGATCACCTTTTTTGGGGATCGGGTGCACCAAGGCTGTCTTCCAAGAAGCCGGGACGATGCCAGAGGAATAGGAGAGCCGAAAAAGGCGCGTCAAGACCGGAGCCAACTCTGGAGCACACTTTCTCAACACAATAGGAGGGATTCCGTCAGGCCCACTCGACTTTTGGATATCAAGGGAACGGAGGGCTTTTCGCACTGAGCGCTGATGAAACCGAATATCCGACATGAAGCTCGTGCATCGCGGTATGGTCGGCGGTTTCTGCCCCCCGTCATCTAGGGTCGAGTTAGACGCAAAGAGCTTGCCCAGAAGATCGGCTTTGTCTTTTGCGTCCTGGGCTAACGATCCATTTCCTACGTGTAGGGATGGTAGGGTTGGCTTGCAGAAATTTCCCTCAATAGCTTTGGCCAGAGACCAGAATGCACGGGTTCCCGAGGGGAGGCGCTCGAGTCTCTTGCCAATTCTATTGACGTGCTGTTTCTTTGCCCAAATGATCTCTTTCTTGAGGGACCTAGAGGCATGGTTGTACTCCATTTTATATGTGCTGGTATTTAAATCCCGAGTAGACACTGCATTGGCCCAGCAGGCTTAGCATGGCGATCCATAGAAATACATTTTAAGTAGAAATATTCTATCCAAAACAGTTCATTGCAAAATAGTTCTTAATCCATGATAACAAGGTCGTCAATAGAAGTCAACATTTCTAAACCGCCATATTTTTAAAATGGTTGCCGGGAAATCTTCTGTCAAAAACGAACAAATATTCAAGTATATGACTCAACGTAAAGAAACTTTTTGTCTAGGTCCGCCATGATGTGGAGTGGTTGACGTTACTGTGGGACTTTTTGACATTAAATTAAGAAAACGTTTCTACTTTAGCTGTCAAAACAGGCCATTTTGTGCGTTCATGCTCGGGAAGAAAAGAAACGTTATTTCTCATAACGATGATACATCGACCTTGCTACCTTATAATAAGACCTATTTTGCTCCGAATGGTATTAATGTTTCTTCAATCTGTCATATTTTCTATTCTTCGTTGTTTCTTCTAAGCGCATGCTAAGCCTGCAGGATTGGTAAGCCTCCTGCTTTCGGCGAGAAGTTTTTTTGGAGGATGAACCAAACCAGGGACGAAATCTGCCGCCAGTTGGCACTACAGAGGACGGAATGAAAAGTTCCATCCCCTGCACTACCACATCGGCAACAGAGTTGGCAGTGTTGTCGGGATCATCCGGCGAGAAGCACACGTGCCCCCAAGGATAGGATGCAAAAAACGACCGCATTCCATCCCAGTCTGCTAACTTGTAGTGCCACACACGACGGTATTTAAGAGCACGCTGTCGTAACACCGTCGTGAGTGGCACAGAACTCCTGACAAGGCAATGATCCGATGAACCAAGTGGAGCGGTTACGGATATTTGGTAGCCATCAGGATTTGAAGTCAGCAGAAGGTCCAACAAGGAAGGATTCTGACCGTCCACATCTGGGATTCGCGTAGGCGTAGTAACCAGTTGTGTTAGGTCGTTCGCAAGGGCAAAGTCGCATACAGATCTCCCCGCATGATCAGTTTTACTGGAATTGAGCCAGTCGGCGTGGTGGGCATTAAAGTCGCCAAGTATTATGATCTCTGCGGATGGGATCTGCCGCTGTACAAAATCTGAAGCAGCTTGCAGGTGTTCCAAGAGTCGGTCCGTCTCGGTGTCATCACTATGGGACCTATATAAGCACGCATAGACGCGAGGGTGGTCGTCGCAATCTATGCGGAGCCATAATGTTGACAGGTCCCTGTCCTCAAGATTGCTGAGGCGGCGAGAGCTGATATCATCTCTGATATACACACACACTCCAGCTTTGGGCAGAAAGGAGTGCTCGAGATAATACCCTGGGTGGGAAAGGTATGATGTGTCACTCGGAGATGATATCTGCGTCTCGGTTAAAAAGAGCAAAGCCGGCTTTGCCGTCTCAAGGTGGTAATGGACGGCATTAAGGTTGGAGTGTAATCCCCTGATATTACAGAAGTCCATGCCTAATATCGAGGGGGGTGCCTTTGTGTGTTTGCTCTTGCCCCGAGCAGATTGTAGCGCAGTTTTGCCCTCCCCAGAATACGAGGGGCAGCCTGGACGTCCACGCTCAGTTCCAGGGGTCTCTGAGCATGGACGTCCAGAGAGGGATTCTCCAACGCAGTTGGTACCCTCCTGGGGTAACAAATTGTTTTTCAACTGCGGCATTTCTAGGGGGGAGGGGATTGGGCCTCCGGTAAACTCACTCACTCGACGGAACACAGCGCAAGCGCTGTTTCACGCCGATTTTCTGTGAGCCCGTGGTATTTCTCCGGTCGAGCCGGCCCATTCGTGCCGAAGCATGGCTCTCCCACGTAAAAATTCGTTCCTATTGATTTATTATTTTTAAAATAAAGTCCGTGCTTTTGGGTGGTTTGACTGTCCCCCTCCAAATTCGAAGTCCGGGATTTTAAATTTCTGGATCTGAGAATTTGAAACACAATTGTAATTATAACAAGAACTGAAACAATACTTATCCAACTGTATTGTATTAATTTATGTCGTTCATTTTCAGTGTAAAGTTCTAGATTTTTAAGTTGTTTCAGTGATGCTTTTATTTTTTCTTCATCATAAGTAAGATTAAATTCAGGTGTTTCTTCAATTTTTTGCATCTCAATGTCTCCAATAATTAATTTATCAGAGGATTCCTTTGTCTGAAACAATCTAATTCCTGAAACATTCAAATCACAATTTTCTCCATATAAAATATTGGACCCCTTCGTCCAGCTGGTTTCTTGATGCTTATTATAGTTTATATTAACTTCAGTTGTTTTATTAAAAAACATATAAATTACTTTTGGGGATATTTGAATTATTTCTTGTGCAGGACATTTTATAGGAACGGTTTGACACCTTTTACTTTCTTTATTAATCAAAATGTCTGTTTCACAACTTTCCAATTTCATAAGTTCTCCTTTACATATTAAATTATTTAATTCCAAACAATCATCAACTTCATAAATTTCATCTTCTTTATATGCTAGAGTTACCTTTCGCATAATAGGATAGGAACAGGATAGGTTAAAGTGAATAATGGGAACAATTTTTCTTGTATTATATAAACTAGTCTTAACTAATGGTATACCTATTACAAAATAAACTATATCATAAATAATCTTACTTTCTACGGTTAATAAGGGTTCTATATCATTTAAATTATTAGATATCATAACATCTTTAGGAATATTATTTAAAGTGTCTAATAAAATATGTGATTGCACTATACTATAATGAAACATCTTATGTTCCGCAAACGTTATTGCTGTGACTAACCTTTCGGCCACATCTTGTAAAGTTTCGGCTTGTAAAAGCAATGATATAGCAACCTTTTGTTGTAATTTACCTTATAATACTTGATTAAATTGATTATTAATATCTTGTTGAATTTTTGTAATATTTGATATTTGATTATTATATTCTTCTAAAGTCTCATCAGTAATAGATATTTGTTTATTAACAGTAATTTTAGTAGTTTCTAAATCGTTCTGAATTTTATCTAAATCATTTTGATCTAAGTTACCAGTAATGTATTTAATAATTGTTCCTAATCCATTTATTAATCCTCTTTTAACTCGATTTCTACCCTGAATATTTAAATGCTTACAAATTTCTTTAATGTGTTCTAAAATAATATCTATTTTTTGGAAAATATAGGTATATTCACTTATGGTAAATTTTGACTTAGCATAATTAACAGAGACATTAATGAGTTCCAGATTATTTCTAATTGGCGTTATATCTAATTTATGGATAATATTCCACCTTCCTTCTATGATTTTAGATGGGCTCAATTCTATTATTATTACATTTTCCGACGGTGTTAACCTTCGGAATCTGTATCCAAAGACGTTATTGAGTCTGAAACAACAATTAATTCTTCTAAATGATACACTCTGCCATTACTTAATTTGAACTTGTTGTGAGGCTCAATACCAATAACCTCGTAAGGACCTAAATGCCTTGATTTAGTTTTATGCCTTTCCGCCATACTATTTTTAATATAAGCCTTAGAGCCAATTTTAAATGATGTTAAGGGTTTAAGCTGTTTATTTAATCTATTATTTCTATATACCTTCTGTTTTTGTAACAATTCTTTTACATTTTTATTTAAATTTTTAACGAAATCGCGTTGTTGAGCGGTATAGCTTTGAATAACTACTTTAAGATTTTCGAAACTCCTTAATTTTGGTTTTCTACCAAAATGAACCTCAAATGGCGACATATTTATTGCTGTATGGATAGTATTATTGTAAGAATGGGTTATAAAATTAATTTTTTGATTTTTATTTAAATCCGACTCACGTTGTAAACGATATAGTTCTTGAAGAGTACTATGTAACCGTTCCACGTCTGAGTTTGACTTATGATGCTGTGGCGAGGTTGTATGATCATTAATACTGTATGTGTTAAACAACTCTTTAATTAATTCGCTACAAAAAGATTGTTCGCCATCATGAATTATTTTATTCGGAGCTCCTATTAAAGCAAATATTTCAGACAAAGCATCATACACTAAAGTTTTCTCTGTAGGTTTAACAATAGCATATTTAGAGAATTTATCCATAATTGTTAAATACCATTGTTTTTCTAGAGACATAAAGTCTATGTGCCAAATATCCATCGGCTCAGAGGGTGTTTCTGTTTCAGATGCCGGTGTTACATAAGGATACCTATTGTATTTTTCTTTTTTACATAAATTAGTAATATAATATTTTTTAATTTGCTTTCTCATTTTTTCCCAATAATATTTTTCCCTTAGTTGTTTATAAACAACCTCTATTCCTGCATGTCTATTATCTACAAGATGATATGACTTAATTAATTTTAACTGCTCGTTCTTATCGTTAATTTCTATTAATGACTTTACGTACCTAACTGGCTTGAATTTAGTAAAATCAAAAAAAATTCTATATACTTCCGAAATTTTATAATAAAGTTCGTCATTAGGAATGATAAAAGCATATTTTTCTTTACCTAAATACTCTAACATTAACTCTTTAATAATTTCTTCCTGATTATCAGGGGGAATATAAAAATACCACATACCTTGCTCGTATTTGGCGTCTTTGTATGGAGCCACTTCGAACACAACACGTCTCAACCGTTTGGGAGGATATGTGTTACTGATGGGTATACCTGGTTCATTATTATCAACACAAGAATGAACTGTGTTACTAGATGATGCATTGTTCTCGGATACCCAAGTGTTGAATTCCGTATTAATGGGAGTTACATTTTCCTGCATTGTGTTATCGGAGTCTTCACCGCATTGTGCTGCGATTGAATCGGTGCTTGTGTGGTGTAACTCTACTCTACTTAATGCATCGGCTACATACATCGAGTTAACTTTTGATTTGGTTCTTTTAATTTAGACAACCAAATTAATGCTTTATGGTCCGTTCTTAATATAAATCTCCTACCATAAATATACGGTCTAAATTGATTTAATGCAAACAAAATACCTAATAATTCTTTTTCTGTTGTGTTATACTTTTGCTCGGTATCGCTTAATGTACGCGAAGCATAAGCAATAGGATGATTTTCCTGACTTAACACTGCACCTAATGCTATATCTGAAACGTCTGTAGTTACAGCAAATATTTGATCAAAATTTGGAAAAGCTAATATAGGGGCATTAGTAAGCAAATGTTTACACATACTAAAGGCTTCAATATATTTTTTATTAGCTATGTCTATCGTAGCATTCTTTTTCGTATACTTAGTTAATGGTTTAACTATTTTACTTAAATTGGGCACAAATTTTCTGTAATATCCAATTAATCCTAAAAATCCTCTAATTTCTTTTAATGTCGTAGGTATCGGGATTTTTTTTATAGCTTCTATTTTCGACTGATTAGGTTTTAAACCATTTTGATTTAAAACGTGGCCTAAAAATTCTATCTCCTCCTCCATAAATACACATTTATTTTTATTTATTTTAAGGTTCGCTTTGCGTAAAGCTTCGAACACTTGTTGTAATTTATTTATATGCTCTTGCTTATCTTTTGAATAAATAATAATATCGTCTAAATACACTAAACATATATTACGCGAAATTTCCGTTTTTAATATGTTATTCATCATGCGCTGAAAAGTTGCGGGAGCGTTTTTTAAACCGAAAGGCATGCGTAAAAATTCATAATGACCATTTGGGGTGCTAAATGCTGTCTTTTCGATGGATTCCTCGTCCATTAATATCTGATGATATCCTGAAGTTAAATCTAAAGTTGTAAAGTAATTATTTCCCTGCAATTTTGAAAATAATTCTTCTATATTAGGTAACGGAAATTTATCGGACTTAGTTTTTTCATTTAATCGCCTATAGTCTATTACCATACGCCATTTCTGAACGCCAGTTTGGTCTATTTTCTTTGGAACTATATGTACGGGGGATGACCAAGGAGATTCTGAGGGTTGTATAATTTTTTCGTTTAAAAGTGTGTTGATTTGTTTGTCAACTTCTTTCTGCTGTATTTGGGGTAACCTAAAGGGACGTTGATAAATAGGTTCCTCACAAGTTAAATTAATTTTATGTTTAATTGAAGTTGTAGCGCTATTCGTTACGTTTTCTGTAAATAAATCTGCGTAAGTTTCGCATAAATCTTTAATATTTAAACTATCCTCGGTGGACATGTGGTATATTAAAATTTCGTGACTTGGTAAAATTAATTTACGTTCCTTTAAATCTATTTTTGCCTCAATTTGCTCTATCATATCGGTTCCCATTAAAATATCATACTTATCACTAAAATTATAAATGTAAAATTTCATTGTACCACTTCCTGAACCAAAATATTTACGCCAATATGGAGTCTCTATCATTCCGTCATATAATATAATATAATATAATATAATAATAATATAATATCTATGGACGCTTCACACCACGTCAATCTGATCCCGTGGTAAGTTCTCAAAGAACTTGTGTTACGGGTACCAGACAACGGAAATATATTTAATACTTTTTATACTATACACATATTTAAGATTTTTATTATATAATACACATATTTAATATACATCCATGACCCAGGAACACAGAAGAACTTTTTGTTCCTTCGGCGGGATTCGAACCCGCGACCCCCGGCTTGAGCACCAACACGCTCAACCAATTGAGCCACAGAGGTCGTCATGATGTGTTATACCATGGGGCATCCTAACCGTAAACTTTTCCGGCTTAAAATTTTTATAAAAATATTGTGACGCGTTTTTAGAAATAAATGAGCGTTGACTTCCTGTGTCAATTAATTTTTTTAAATTTGGGCTATCGATTTCAAAATAGGGTAAATATGATTTAACATGGTTAAATTCTATGATCCTTTTTTGTTTTGGGGATCTTCGTGAAAATTTTGGGTGTTATCTAATTATTGTTCGGAATACATTTCCTCGACATGCTCATCGTAATTATGAGGATATTCAAAATCATAATTATCAGGTGCCATATATTCTGACTCCTCGTCATGATAGAAAACTTCTTCCGCGACTAATCCTTTCCCTAAATTTATTTGGTTTGGCCTATTCCGCGAAACCGTTCTCATTGACACGTCTTCCGTCGTATTATTGACTCTATTTTGTGGGGACGAATTTCCTCTAAAATATTGGTGTTGTGGTTTCGTGAACACATTATTTGGGTTTGGTGTCCATGGGTTACGTTGGTAGAAATTATTTTGAGGTTTTTGAAACCTTTGTTGGTTGTTATTATTAAAGTTATGTTGAGTAGGTGTGAACCGAGATGGACCAGGTTGGTTACTAAACTGTGGGTACTGCTGGTTATTAAAATTATTTTTAAACGTATAACGCGGGGAATTATCTGTAAATTTTTGTAAATTATTACTTAATTTACCCCTCGCTTCTAATTGCAATACCTTTGAGCAAGTTTCTGTGAACTCGCAATCGGCCACACTCAACTGAAGTTGGGGTGGTAGACTGTCACATAAGGCAATTTGAGCCGCACTTATATAAGTCTCCATCACTAAATCAACTGTATTTTTATCATTTATTTTGTCTAACAATTTGCTTTTGATAAAAAATAATTTTTGTTTTAATTCGTAAATATAATCCTTAAAATTTCCTTTTCTTTTAAGGGTGCCTATTTCAGCTAATAAAGTGTTGAGCTGACGGTTATCGCCACACTCTGTTTTTAATGTACTTTCTATATTAATCGACTTAAAGGAGTGGTCTATCATTGTTGTTATTGCTAACGCCTTTCCAGATAATTTTCCTAAGAGCAGCATAACATTTTCAGGAGTTTCGCCTGAATGAGCTAACCATTGTTTAGCAGAATTTAAATAACTATATAAAGTTAATGCATCTCCATCATAAGTTGGGATGAAACCCATCAATGACCTACTATCCATCTTAAATAATTTAATTTATTTGAAATTAATTTAATTTTTTTTTTTAATAGTTTATTTAATTTATTTAAATTTTATTTTAATAATTTATTTATTTTTTAATTTATTTATTTAATTTATTTATTTAATATATTTATTTAAATTTTATTTTAAAAATTTATTTATTTATTTTTAAAATCCGCGAAAAAACTACTTATGGTTTGCGCTTAAATAATAGGGTATTATCCTATGATGAAAATATACATCAGATTGTTGATATTTTATCGCTAAACATTAATTTAAACCAATTTAACCAACTTTTTACACAAAAATATGTATGATTTTTAAAAAATATCAAAAATAAAATTATGAATTTTTCACGTTTGACCACGTGACTAAAAACGCACGAGATTGGAATGTGACGTCATATTCTTGTACTTCTTCTTCTTTTATTAATGTCCTCCCGATTTCCATAAAGAATAGCCAGCATCGAACCATTAACGTCATGCGTCGGCGAGTAATAGCCACTTTTTCCGCATTTCAGTGTTCTTTGGTATGGTCAAAAAGATTTACCCCGGTGTTTTAATAGACGTATTAGTGCATTTTGGCACTACGCACCATTTATAAGGCATTTTAATAGGCTTAAAACATTTATTTAAAAACGTAAATAGTAGGTATTCTGGGATTTGGCATTTTCAGTGTAATTCGACACTTGACAGTTACAATGTTACAAGAATGTGACGTCATGATAACTCATTATAGCGTTTTCGCGCCTATAATATTAATTTAAACTTTTAGGCTAATTTGCAAGGAAAAGAAAGAAATTCACAAAGAATGGTTCAAACTGCTAATGTATTTTGGTATTAGGAACAATTTGACATACTTTTCAAAAACTTGGAAAATACCCTATTGCCCTGAACTTCTATGAAGATGGGTTAAGTACCTAAAAAACTAAAATGCCCTCACTCAATTATAAGTTGGGTTTGTTAAAATTAAATAATGGCCAGTGACTATGTCTTTGGCTAGGATTACCCTGTCTAGTCAGAAGAAGGGTGATCCACTACTTCGAAAACAACTTAGTTCTATACACAGTTTTATAGGTAAAGGTTGGAAATGTCGGATATTTAAGGATATTATGCTAGGTACTCACAGCAAAATGACGATCACTGCTTTCAGCATTCTATTAATCCTCCTTGTATTTTGACACTTTTATTTGTTTTAGGTCCCAGCTTTCTGTTTAAAAACTCCGTAAATTTATCCAGGCAGTCCTTTTGCAATTACTTTTTGCTTAAATGCGCTGAAATTTTACGTTGCTGAGCCCCCTAGTTGGGCGCCAGTCAAAATATCTCGAGTTAAACTCTTTTTAAAAAAATAAAATTTATTCAAAAATACAATTTAAAAGTTTTACAATATTTAAAATTAATTTAAAACAAAACTAGAATCTAAGCTGAAGATGTAAAGTAAAATGGATATGAAATCACGGTTACAATTGCTTATAAACTAAAATGCGAGGTGCGGGGAAAGGGGTGTGTAGACTGCACACGATGTCCGCAACAATAGGGAATTTTGGAAACCATTATTTTAACGTCGCTTTGTTCAATTTCTGCGACGTCCAAGGTGTTAATCCATCTAATCGATTCTTAGTATCGTAAACGATACTATTTCCTTCATTCGGCTTCGTTCCTATTGATTTATTATTTTTTAAATAAAGTCCGTGCTTTTGGGTGGTTTGACTTACGAATAATATTATAGCCTTCGGAAGTTCTTAACCTGTTACTTGTCGTTTCTTATTTTATTATTCCGAGGCTTGCTGGTAGAAACTAGCCATCGAACACAATAATTCGTATATGAGAATTAAAAACTAGCCAAGTCAGACCTTAGGCTACAATATATTACCTAAGTTATGAGAAGAAATGATATTTTACATACATACATACATATAATCACGCCTTTTTCCCGTAGGGGTAGGCAGAGTCGCAGAGACCGCCTCTTTCCCGTAGGGGTAGGCAGAGACCACTTCTTTCCACTTGCTACGATCCTTACATACTTGTTTCGCTTCGTCCACTTTCATTCTTACCATCCATTCCTCCTCTTACATTCAACGTAGTGAAGCGGCTCTCCTTTTCGCCTCCGCGAGAAACGAGACGTGATGGGTGGCGAACCACATCGCCGCCATTTTGGATAATTATTATTTTTATGATTATCCATTGCGTTCCCACGGATTGGTGGAGAGGGTAGGAATAGGGAAAAGGAAGGATAGGTGGTGTGGAAAGGAAGATTGGTAAGTTAGAGTGGGAAATAGGAAATATAGGATATTACCGCCCAGGAGGGCAAGGGATAGGACAGTAATAGCTAGGGAAGCCGGGGCCGCATACCCGTATACTATACCACAACTACCGGTTTATGTTGTTATAAATAAATTTCAGGACTGACCATTGCACTTGGCACCCTATCTATCTAAATAGATATCACTTCTTTTGTCGTTGGAGTCAACAACCAAGGCATATTATATCACATTATTGAACTTGGCTCTCATTTCACATTTATGTTTTTGATAGGATATATTACTGTCAGAGATCATTTGCGTGTTAATAAAGAAGAGTGCAGTGTAATATTTTAGTTACATAGAAAAACTGTACTGTGCAGTGTAGTAATTAAAACTATATAGATTCCAGCGGTCCTGATGAGAATCCATGGCCACATTTGACTACAACATGTTAATTTTCATGGACGGGAATATGCACCTTATGTCTGACAATTAAATTTCACATTTAAATTATACAAGGATTTTGTTTGGTTCCTAACCTGTTAACTTTCAGAACCTAAACCAACAGGTTTTATAAGTTCACTCACTAACACAACGACGATATAAAAATGCAATTTTACACATATTAACGGATTAACGATTAACGTTAACTTGCGTTAATTCTTCCGAAATGTAACGCTTTAACGTTTAACGAAGCTAACTTTTTTTTAGCGGATTAACGATTAACGAAGTTAACTATTTGATTAACGGTGCCCAGCTATGCCTACAAGTGACGTCACTTGTAGGTTAAAATAAAAACATTTTTTTTTATACTTTTTAAATTTATTTAATTAGCAAACTACACATAAAATTATATATTTTTTTACATTTACCAAGTAGTAATGCCTCAAACAGCCTCCGTGGTCTAGTGGTTAGAGCATTGGCTCTTGACTCGGAGGTCGTGGGTTCGATTCCCGCATTGGAATAACAAAAAATTTTATTTCCAAGTTTGATTAGGACAATGCAGGCTGATCACCTGATTGTCTGACAAGAAAGATGATTCATGCGTCGAATGGGCATGTAAAAAGTCGGTCCTGCGCCTGATCTCTCGTCAGTCGTGTGACGTGTCGGCTATCCATCCCACTGGATTACGAGAGTAAAGGAAGAGAGAGTGCTCTTGTGTACTGCGCACACACCTGGGCACTATAAAATTACTCCTGCGTAACTGGCTTGGTTTCAATGAAACCGGCCACCGTCACCGAAAATCGGTGGGAGTTATTATTATTATATATTATAGTAATGCCTCAATATTTCTGAATATATTAATGAAACTAAATATTTCAGATATAGTCCGATCCCCTATTGTCAAGGAGTGAGCGAGGTGATAATGATGAATCATAGCTAAGGAACATCTCGATCACGTCAGCTTTCATATAAAAAACAGCGTCTAAATCGGACCTCTCGTTTAGGATCTACGATGTCACGGACAGACACGAAAACAGACACACGTCAAACTTATAACACCCCTATTTTTCCGTCGGGGTTTCAAATAGTCTTGATTGATACTGTGTAGTTACTAGTCTGGCGACTAGCTTACCTCTATGGACTATGGAGTGGCAACTGCCACGAGCGAAATTCGCCAAGAAGCGGAAGTCTCGCCTGTGGGGAACAGACTGATAAATTATATGTCACACAAAAACTACACAAGACCGCTAAGGTCACGGACTTAAATAGTTTTTGTTTAAATATTATACTAAATGCAATTACTTATATATAAGAGCTGTCGTCATTTATCTGAGGTGACAAAACGTCGACCTTAAGACCTTTAAAACCAAACAGCCATAAAAACTCACTGCTCTTGGCCTTACTTACACTACCTACTCTCAAATACCACATTAACCAAGAAGTAACAAAGGACTAAGGAGATCCAATGATAATAATAAACACGGAGAAACAAAACATTCCGTACGTTGGAGAAGCGCCATCTTCCGTCCATCACTGGAAACCTAAATGTCACTATTTAGTTTATTTTCCTATGATTCATAACTACAGTCGTACCAGGATCTTTTGGCACGTGGACAAAATCAGTACTAACATCGCCGTCTTGTAAAATGTCACTTTTAGTATTATGTATTGTTTTGTAGTTGCGACACTTACCTTTTGGCACGTGGATAAAATCAGTACTAACATCGCCGTCTTGTAAAATTTCACTTTTAGTAATAAATATTAAATATTGTTCTTATTTGCGACACTCACGCCCCCAACCAAGTGCCAAAAGATCCTTGTACGACTGTATTTTGTGGATTAATACTTTTTTTATTGAACTTTTAATAGTTTGGATCACGAAGTATCGAATAACAAAGTTTTCCATAGTATTTACACAGCATCTACACAATAATAAACCCAGATCTTGGTTCTCTTTTCTGCCACTAGCTGCGCTAGAATTTTGGACGTACCGATGCCATTGTGGCGGACCAATCAGCGCACAGTTCTGAACATAGAGATATTGGTCATTGGTCCTGAATCGCGCTTGGTACTTCTTGAGCAATCGCGCGGCAAAAAATTTGTCCCCTAAATTGAGACCACTTCGTGGTTTGGATAATCATAAATTATTCTTAAATTTCTAAAAAAACCGCCATCTATCTCTTTTATTTTGAACTATTTTAGTTTTATTTAAACTCAAATATTACATAATGAAGTGATAGATGGCGCTTTTCACAATTAATGTATAGATGGCGATTTAAAAAATCCAAACAAAACAAAAATAATTGCATCTTTTCATTGTTAATGTAATACATATTTTAATAGTAAGTTTACTTTAATTATAACCACAAAAAGTCGCGTAAAAATAAGACAATAGTGTCCGCTTGTCAAGCCTTGAATATACCAAGTGTATCTTTTACTGCTTGGATTACGTTTCTTTCCTTTCTTTTTTAGTAACGAAATATGTTTCTCCTACCTCCTGCCAGCAGCCTCCGTGGTCTAGTGGTTAGAGCCAATGCACTAACCACTAGACCACGGAGGCTGCTCTCGGCTCGTAGATCGTGGGTTCGATTCCCGCATTGGAACAACAAAAAATGTTGTTTCCAAGTTTGGTTAGGACAATGCAGGCTGATCACCTGATTGTCTGACAAGAAAGACGATCCATGCGTCGGATGGGCATGTAAAAAGTCGGACCTGCGCCTGATCTCTCGCGAGTCGTGTCGGTTAACCGTCCCACTGGATTATGAGAGTAAAGGAAGAGAGAGTGCTCCTGTGTACTGCGCACACACTTGGGCACTATAAAATTACTTCTGCTTACCTGGCCTGATTTTAAATCGGCCACCATCACCGAAATCGGTGTGGGGGAGTTATTTTATTTTATGTTTCTCCTGCCTAAATACTCGGAAATTCGGAATAGAGTAGGTAGTTACTAGTTAGGTACCTATATCTTGCCTTAGTTTTCGTTTATTAATAACACCGAATTAGCCTGGCTCAGTCAAGTTAAGACCATTAAGTAATTTAAGTACATTTTGAATCTGAACCCCAATTCTCGTATTTAACTTGAACTTTCAATAAATTAGAAATGAATCCGCTTGATATGATATTTTGAAGTTCGGACGGTTTGACGCCGCGTTTTTAACGTCGCGTTGGTCCGAACTCCAAAATCAGTTTATGATATCAAGACGATCGTGATCCTTGTGATCCGTGACTAATATTATAAATGTGAAAGTTTGTGAGGATGGATGTATGGATGGATGGATGTTTATTACTCTTTCACGCAAAAACTACTGAACGGATTTCGATGAAAGGTATGTTGTAGTAGCTTAGGCTCCGGATTAAAACAAAGACTACTTTTTATTCCGAAAAAATACAGTGTTCTCAAGGGATATTTACGTGGGCGAAGCCACGGGCAACAGCTAGTTCGTGTACAATAATTCATTGAAAGTAAGTTGTAAGTGTAGGTTAAATCAATTCCAACTTTTTTCCTACCCTACTTTACTTACAATTAGGCACCAAACCGGCCGGATACCCGACATCTGGTCTCGGGTCGTACCCGGCGGACAGGTCCAGGAACAGCAGAAGGGCCAGCAAGTAGCACGCCATCTGAAATAAATATTATTGAGTTATACAGTGTGGGAGTAGTGGTTGCCCCAAAGGGAGATCTCCGACCGAGCGAGGTGGTATGCTCGGTCAGGCCGATACCCACTTGTATGCATTTTTTTTCGAAAGGGTCTACGCTAGCGGTCGGGTTAAAACCGCTCTAGCTTAATCGGGATATAACTAGCCTGGTGGCTAGTTGGTTTGGTTAGAGTCCATGGGAGGGTTGGCCCTCCCTTACCTCACCCGGGTGAAGTTCAGATCGGTTATTATTGGGGACAGCTACGGGTAAGCTATTTTAGGACTGGAGAGACTCGGGTCCCCCCCGCTAAGGGGCTGACCCCTTCCTCACTCTCTGATGAGTGAGGTTCCTCGCGCGCGGTAGCAAAAACTAGCGACGGAGTTATCGCGATAGAGGAGAGGCACTTGTATGTATTTGTCGTTTATATAATATAGATTCGAACCTCGTTAGATGTCGTTTATATAGTTTCGAACCTCAGAAACTTCGATAGGTAGCGCGATTCAGAACTGTGCGCTGATTGGTCCAAAACATCAGTGTAGTCTGTTTAGTACGACTTCGCATATAACTACCAATCTCAATTTTGATTGTTTGGCGAGATGGATAAATCGTGATTACTGAATAATAAAAACAAAAATGTCTGCTCGTTTAGTACGGCGTCCAGTCAGTACGACGTAATATCACCGGTCGCTTGGCCGTCGTTATAACCGGATTATATTGTATATATTATTGAAATTTCGCAAGTCTCGTAAAAACGCTCCATACTAAAATCGACATACAAATGAGGTCATTAAGTAGGTATAAAGTATACGGCCGCAGGAACATATTTGTAAATATCTCCGATATTTGTGCGTTTAAGTTCATACTTACCATAATGAATGTTTTTGTATATGATGTAAGTAAACTAATGATGTAGGTTTTGTTTACCAATTACGCAAAAAAATATATTTTTTGTACTTTTTATATGTATTTAGTTAGTAAACTACACATAAAATAATATATATTTTTACATTTACCAGCTAGTAATGCCTCAATATTTCTGAATATATTAATGAAAATAAATATTTCAGATGTTGTCCGATCCCCTATTATGGATATTTTGGGCATTTATGATCTGTTACTTATACATATAAAGAGGTTACACGACGTCACTGCAGTCTAGAGTCTAGACTCTAGACTACAGGACCAAATTTAATGGAAATTGCGTGAACGAGTAACAATTGTAACAAACATCCACACATTCGCGTTAAAATTATTATTAGTAAGGATTCACTGAAAAGTGCGGAGTTCAGTTTGGTAGGTACTGAGTACTGGGTACGGGTAGGTAGGTAGAGCTACAATATGACATGATATTATAAAATTACCGCATACGATATCAACGACATATTACATCAGATACAACAGGGATTTAACTTTCTTGTAAGTATTTCGTTTATTATTTTCGTTTTTTTATGTCCGAAAAAGGTTTACTTATATGAAACTAAATTATACCTATTCTATTCTATTATAAATGTTTTTAGTGTTTATTATTATGATATTGTACCTGAATTGTTATTTTTTTTCGTATCAATAAATACATTTTAAAATAATATGCATCGTCAAAGTACACGGTCCAAAATTCGTACGCAAAAACCGCAGCGTCCACGCTGCGTTTTTTGGGTACGAATTTACTGTATTTAATAAATATTTAATTTAAATATTGATGAAATGTTTGTCAATATTTAATATATTGACAAACATTTCATCAATATTTAAATTAAATATTAACATTTCATTAATGACTCATCTAAAAATAACATAACTACCATAGACTTGACAGAGGACGACACAATAATGACCTGAATGAATTATGAACAGTAAAAATAAGTTGAAAAAATATGTAAAAGTAAAGAAATGTATTAGAAAAACACAAAATTTATTACTAAAAAACCAGAAATTTGTAAAGCAGCTTAAAAATATGTCTAAAAATAAAATATTATTAAAAAATCAATTATTAAGCTGCTGCGAGGAGTTGAAAAATACTAGGTTTGACTATGAGGCGGATGTATGTAGCCTTCAGTCTGAAATTTCAGAATTACACAGCTCCCTAACACAGATAAAAATAAAATATGAATTAGCACAAAAAGAAATTACTGCACACATATCTGCCATGGATGACATAATTAAAATCGGCCACTATAATGAGGAACGTGTAAACTCATTAATTAACAATGACTGTCAGTGTCAAAAAAATAAAGGTCATTCACGGCATGATAGTGATAGTTCAGCCAGCTGTTCAGAGTTGAGGGCTTATACTGAATCCTCAAATAAAAATAATTATAATATTAGGTTGGGGAAAAAGTTTCTTCGCATTTTATATAAAAATTCAAAAGGTTTTTTTATAAAGTTTATTTACAAGTGACTAAAGTATATATAGGTGCCATTTTGTTCGATAACTTTTTGCCATCTTGTTGGTAGGTACATGATCCCATTGCTATAAAATTTTTGGGGCTTCTGATGAAAAAACTGCGACAAGTGGTTTTGGCAGTCCTCTTGTGATGTCAACCTGACACTGCCTAAGGAATTCTGCAGCGACCGAAACAGGTGGAAATCTGAAGGTGCAAGGTCAGGACTATACGGCGGATGCATTAACACCTCCCAGCCAAACTCCCGTAATTTTTTCTGAGTGGCTAAAGATGTGTGAGGTCTAGCGTTATCATGGTGAAAAACCACACCCCTTCTGTTGATTAATTCCGGCCGCTTTCTCTCAACTTCTTGCTTTAATCTCATCAGTTGTTCGCAGTACAGTTCAGAATTGATGGTCCTGCCTGGCGGTAACAGCTCATAATGAATAATGCCCTTCCAATCCCACCACACACACAGCATCACCTTGTTGCGAGCCACAGTCTGTGAAGCCTGACCGGCCTTTGACCACGATCTTTTTCGCACGTTCTTGTCGTACGTGATCCACTTTTCATCACCAGTTATCAGCTTCTTCAAAAATGGTTCGGTTTCATTACGTCGTAATAAAGAATCACAAATGAGTACACGGTTCATTAGGTTTCTTTCAGTGAGCTCATGAGGCACCCAAATATCGAGCTTTTTGTGTACCCAGCTTTTTTCAAATGCGCCAAAACCGTTTTGTGGTCAATCCCCAGTTCTTCAGCTACATCGTAACTACTAATATGCCGATCTTGCTCCACTTTTTCAAAAATGGCAACAGTTTTGTCCGTAACAGGGCGACCAGAGCGACGTGCATCTTTGATATCAAAATTTCCGGATTGAAAACGCTTAAACCAAATTTGCGCTACTCTCACAGATACTGCATTAGGTCCATAAACATCACAAAATTTTTTTCGCGGCTTGTGTTGCATTTTTACCTTTTTTGTAATAAAATTTTAAAATGTATCGAAATTCTTCATAAGAATCACTCATTTTAACAATAAGAAAAACAAATGAAAATCTCAAATTTACCTAATTTGAATTTGGAAATGTCTTCTGTAAAATTAAAACTTTTTAATGATACCAAAATCAGCCAGATACAATTGGTATAGCCCAAGATATTTTATGACAAGTTCATACATACTATAATGCGAAAAGACTTTTTCCCCAACCTATTATGATACCTACACCTATCTCAGAGTCTGGCTTAATTAGTATTTACTGTGATGAAATAGGCTATGGAATAGGTGTATATCTAAATAATTTGTGTATGGGACAACAAGTAACCAGCACATGTTTGCCCGGGGCATCTTATGAAAAAATAGTTAGCCGGGCAGTTAATGCTACTTATTGCCCTAACACAACTTTAGTTATATTAGTCGGGAGAAGAGGAAAGATAAACAAAAAACAGATGACAGATTATATTGATATTTTGAGTAACAAAGAAAATGTTACTAAACTTATATTGTTTACCTTTCCTTATATAAAAAAACTGCCACACGAGAGTAACGAAAATTATATTAGATTTAAGTTGAACAGCCTACTGTGTAGTGCTACAAACCAAAATTGTATAGTTTTAAGTAACACTCAACCACATATAGATGTGGTTGACATTAATAATATTATAAGTTTTAGATTTAATAATCTAACATGTGATAAGTATTTCTTATCACAGTTTTTTACTAGACGCATAGCTAGATGGCTATTTCATTTTTTAGTTTTAAGACAAGCCAAAGAATTGGCTAAACCGACCACTGCTTTTATTGAGCAGAGTCATTATTCTGACAACTTTACAGTCAGCAGCTTGGAATATGTTCCAAATAATTTAAATTAGTTTCTAAGACAACAGAGGCTCACTCTAGCAATGTGATAATCAATAATATAAATTATTTAAATGTATTACCTATCTTACCTACCAAAAATGTTAACAAAAAATGTAATTTCAATGTAAACCTGGTGCACCAAAATTTGCAAGGAATGGTAGGTAAAGAATTAGAAATTGAGTTATTTGTTAATGAATATAACATTGATATTATGTGTATATCAGAACATTGGTTTAGAAAACATGAATTAATATTTAACTTTTGTGGTCACCAGGTAGCTAGTTCGTTCAGTCGAGAGAATGCCATTAGAGGTGGTTCTTTAATATTAATTAATAAAAAAATTAAATTTAAAGAACGTAAAGATATTATAAGACTCTCTACTGAACGAATAATTGAGGTAGCCTGTATTGAGTTGAGCCATCTTATTATTGTAAGCGTATACAGGCCTCCATCAGGTTTATACGATTCCTTTGAACAAATCATGGAAGTAATGTTGACAAAAATATGTGCATCTAACAAGAAGATTATTGTATGTGGTGATTTCAACATTAATTTATTAGACTCAAACTCCACCACTGTTAGATTCACATCATTGTTAAAATCGTATAACCTCAGTAATTTATTTTATGAACCGACAAGAATATGTGATACAGCAGCTACTTGTATTGATAATATTTTCACTAATATTACTCCTTATAAAAAAGAAATAATTAATGCGCTTAGCTCTGATCACTGTGGACAATTTGCTTCATTTAATATTAATTGTGAAAATAAACCTCAAGAAAAGCTTGTTTATATTCCTGTGAATACAAAACGTATTGAGAAATTTAGAGGTAAATTAGTTTCAAATATTCAACAGTAGTTTCAAATATTTAACAGTTAGGTTTAATAGCTCAGATGAAGCGTTTCATAAACTATTTAAAATAATAAGAACCCAGTATAACTCTGTATTTACTTCTAAAACGGTCAATTTAAATAATAGAAAAAGTAATTTTAAAACCTGGGCAACTGCAGGAGTTATAATAAGTAAACAGCGATTATATAATTTGTATAACGAAAAAACATTTAATAGGAGTGAATCTTTTAAACTGTATGTCAAGCAATATTCAAAAATGTTTAAAAAAGTATGTCAAGCAGCGAAGGCACTTCACATAAAAGAAAAAATAATGAACGCTAAAAATAAAGTGAAAACCACTTGGAAGATTTTGACTTTGACTCAATTGACTCAAGAAAAAACGAAAATTCTTATTGACAGTTTTCGATACCACTTACGCCACCAGATGACGCTTTATGTCCGATGGGTGATGGCTCTGCCCCCTAACGGCAGAAAAATATCAAACACCCTCATTGTGTGTTCAATTTTATTTGTGAAAATTTGATGGAAGCATCACCTATATCCTACCTATGCTTTTTGAAAATCGAACATGTGAGTGTCAAGTTGTCATATTTGACATTGACATTTGACTTGAACCTCGCGTGTTCGATTTTCAGCTTTATTGTCTTAGCGCGAAGTTCGATGTTCAGTGCTCTATATCAAACACCCTGTGTTCAATTTTATTTGTGAAAATTTATGGATGCATCTATACCTTTTATGTCGCTGTAACGAAACGTAATCGTACAGTAATAATTCTCGAAGCCCATTAATTTTGCCGTCCACCGTCCTCATTACAGAGCCTCTAATAATTTCAATTGAAAGTATTCTATTCATTATTTAGGCATTATGCAAAACGATTGTAGACTGCACCAAGACTACACCATTTGCTAGCCATATTAAAAGTTTATTAATAAGCAAATCAAAAAACAAAGTTTTTTGTTAAAAAAATCATATTATATTTATAATTGACGTAATCTGTTATTTACTTTTAAGAATTTTGTGAAAGTTTCATAATTATTTGTGTTATTTGTTCTGACCTGACTTGACCTCCAATGGCTCCAATGGAGATTCATTCAGTCATTCATTCAATCGAAATAATTAATTGAATAGATACCTAAATTAACTAACTGTAGCTGACATTATATTGCATCCTTAATTTGTTTTTCACACTAATTTATCAATCTAAGTTATTCATGTAATACGCAAGCGCGCTAATTCCAAACCAGAGTAAAACTTATAGAAATGTAAAACCCGGACCTCCAAGATACAGGCTATGCCTAGTTTGGGGTCCACTGCTAATTTGTAATTAAATAACAGTACTCAATGAGGATTATCATGTACGCTTTAATGGTTTATGTAACATTGCATGCGACACTAAATTATAATATTATTATTGTAAACTATGTATCCCACCAAAAACATTCTGTAAAAAACTAGCCAAGTCTCGATAGAGCTGCTCGTTTATCTCTAAAAAGTTATGAAATCTAGACAAAGTCGTGCCAAGTCTAAGGTTCCTTACTGCGATTTCTTTATTATTATAGTTGATGTTGTGTGACTTGGCCGTTGAAGGGTACACAAGGGTACAAAAGGGGCTCCATGACACCACTGCTCCAATATATGTGTTCTACAATCAACAAAAGCCTAAAATGAGACACTAGCATCCAATTACCAATACCAGTATGGGCTATTATCTCGCTTAACAAACATAGGTAGTTACAACAGATATACATTACGTGTAAACAAAATTGACTTGTACCCACTAACGTATAAAGAATGTTCAACGGCCAAGTCACACGACATCAACTATAATAATAAAGAAATCGCAGTAAGGAACCTTAGACTTGGAACGACTTTGTCTAGATTTCACTACTTTTTAGAGATAAACGAGCAGCTCTATCGAGACTTGGCTAGTTTTTTACAGAATGTTTTTGGTGGGATTTCACTTCTTTTTGTAGAAACGTTGATATTGATTTATTTTACTAGATTTTAGTGTAATTTGTTTATTTAATTTGTGTAATGTTCGAGTAGAATAAAGTTAATCGTTCGACTATTTCTTCTTGTAAACTTGTAAGTATAAGTATAAAAGCCAGTCTAGTCTTATCCAGAGTTTTCCTTTAATTTTATTTATATGCGTATCAAAAGCAGAAGGGGAGGCATTCGTCCAGCAGTGGGACGCTACGGGCTAGATTTAATTAGAAGATGTGTCCCACTTCGCTAGGTTTTTGCAATAACAGTCGATTTTTTTATGTTTAAATTTCTGCGTTCTGGTCTTATCCAGAGCTCCTCAAATAGGGACCTGAAAATGCGGCGAAATGGTTCCAGTAAAGAATCATACGGCAGTGTTTGCTTCGCGTTCGACTTGGCGGGGGCACTGCCGTGCCCCCAGATCGACGTTCTGGTCTTATCCATAGGTTCTCAAATAGGGGCCTGAAAATGCGGCGAAATGGTTCCAGTAAAGAATGGTACGGCAGTGTTTGCTTCGCGCTCGACTTGGCGGGGGCATTGCCGTGCCCCCAGATCGACGTTCTGGTCTTATCCAGAGGTTCTCAAATAGGGACCTGAAAATGCGGCGAAATGGTTCCACTAAAGAATGGTACGGCAGTGTTTGCTTCGCGCTCGACTTGGCGGGGGCACTGCCGTGCCCCCAGATCGACGTTCTGGTCTTATCCAGAGGTTCTCAAATATGGGGCGTGAAAATGCGGCGAAATGGTTCCAGTAAAGAATGGTACGGCAGTGTTTGCTTCGCGCTCGACTTGGCGGGGGCACTGCCGTGCCCCCAGATCGACGTTCTGGTCTTATCTAGAGGTTCTCAAATAGGGGCCTGAAAATGCGGCAAAATGGTTCTAGTAAAGAATGGTACGGCAGTGTTTGCTTCGCACTCGACTTGGCGGGGGCACTGCCGTGCCCCCAAATCGACGTTCTGGTCTTATCTAGAGGTTCTCAAATAGGGGCCTGAAAATGCGGCGAAATGGTTCCAGTAAAGAATGGTACGGCAGTGTTTGCTTCGCGCTCGACTTGGCGGGGGCACTGCCGTGCCCCCAGATCGACGTTCTGGTCTTATCTAGAGGTTCTCAAATAGGGGCCTGAAAATGCGGCGAAATGGTTCCAGTAAAGAATGGTACGGCAGTGTTTACTTCGCGCTCGACTTGGCAGGGGCACTGCCGTGCCCCCAGATCGATTATCCTAGTTTTTGTAGTTTTCCCTTTATGTGGCCATTAAACCCCAACTCTGTACCAAATTTCAGCTCTCTAAGTTTATGGGAAGTACTAGTTCTATTTTGATGATCATGAGTGAGTGAGTGAGTGAGTGAGTGAGTGAGTGTCGAAAATGCGAAACTTTGCTTTCGCTTAACTTCGGAACTAAATGACCTACAGACTTGAAATGTTGGATTTTAAGTACGTGATTATAGCTTATTGGATGATGAAAATTTCTGCGTTCTGGTCTTATCCAGAGGTTCTCAAATAGGGGCCTGAAAATGCGGCGAAATGGTTCCAGTAAAGGATGGTACGGCAGTGTTTGCTTCGCGCTCGACTTGGCGGGAGCACTGCCGTGCCCCCAGATTAATGTTATGGCTTGGTAAATAAAATAAATTGAAAAAAAAAATTAAATTTTGTAGACTACTTTCGTGGGGTAATAAAAATGTATAATTTTTTTCTATGGCCGCTTCATACCACGGCAATCTGGTCCCGTGGTGAGATCTCGAAGAATTTGTGTTACGTTTACTAGACAAGGGGGTTTCCGTGTGATTTATCTTATAACGTAGACGCGCACTAAGAAGGGATTTTGAAAAATTCCAACCCTAAAGGGGTAAAAATTAAAATAGTGGTTTAAAGTTCGTATGTAAAATCATTAATTCTGCACAAATTTCGTTGAAATTTGGAATCCGCACTCTTAAATATATTTTATTAAATACGTATTCCAAGGTTTATTAGAGTTCACCCTTCTGAGGGTTGAAATTTTGTATGGAAAATATTTAAAATCTGCCCTGATTTCCATGGAATTTAAGATCGTCAATAATAATAATTAAAAACTACCGAGCACCGTATTTTATATATTTTATAAATTCGTCCCCTAAAAGGTGAATTGGGGGTCCAAAGTTTGTATAGTGAAATATCTATCAACAACTGCACGGATTGCATTGAATTTGTGCACGAAGATAGTTTTTAATTTTTTATGACGTAGAAATCCGTTAAAAATGGATTTTTCAAAATACATACCCCACTGAGGTGCAATGGGGATGATGTCACGCGCAAAAACTATATAAGGAAATTAGCACATGAATCATGATTGATAATACAAACTTGAACACCTTAGAAACCTGAGATTGTAATTTGTAACCGAACAGAACCTTGATCACTATTGATACCTCACCTTCGCCTCCAGGCAATATGCTGTTATATTAAATTACCTATATTATAGGTGTAATTTATTGTTAGGCTGAGAATATATGATCCGAAATCCGGAAGGCCGTAGAAAACTCTGAGGTGAAATTGAGTTGAAAATCGTACACATGAGTGTCGTGTCAAATGTCAATGTCATAATATGACATTCGAGTGTCGAACTGTATAGTATGATAATATATTAGGTCACCGTGGTTATATAGGTACTCAAAGAGGTCACCACATATGAAATTGGCGTATTGTAAAGGAGGAACATAAAGTCATTTTTTTAAACAATATATGTATTTATATACCATTGCTAGGCACTTTTGCCATCTTATAATATGTACTTAATTGCTTCCTTTACTAAAAAAACATTCGGACAGGAATCAATAAAATCTTTGACGGCGCTTTGGACTGCCCATCGGAGTTGAATTTTTTCCCTTGCAAGAAGTTTTCCAAATTTCGAAACTTAACGGATTACTAATATACTTATATATGTATTTGGCTAGTAGTTGTATAATATTTATTATGTTACAGAATTATCTGAGTTCTGACCTGACCACTTTGTGTCCTCATTTGTGTCATAAAAAAATCCTACTTCTTATTTTACTTACTCAACTTTGTGAAAATTATGTCTCAAAGAATTCGAAGTAATGAAAACACACAAAAAATATATATTTAAAGAGATATACGAATCGGATTTTTGCAGTATTTAACCAATAAAAAGTTTAAGGATTTTAATTATTTATTTAATATCCACTTTAAATAATGAAGGAAAATGTCGATTATTTTGTATTAAAATTTAAATACTTGTATTTGTATACGGAAATAACCATTATGCTAAAAATGTAATGTTAACAAATTTAAAATTACATAATAATATTTAACAAGGTTACATGTTGGCATTTATTTTAGTAGCTATACTATTATTTCCTTGGACTGAATTAAAATTATAAAAAAATACGCGAAAGCATATAAATAAAAAAAATATAAATGTAATACATGCTTATTTTAGTAGCTATTATTATTTATACTATTATTTCCTTGTGCTGAATTAAAATTATTAAAATAATACAGAGTATTACGCGAAAGAAAATAAATAAAACATAATATACAAATGTTATATTGTGTACTCGTTTCGTACTTGTTTCAGCCTGGTGACGTCCACTGCAGGACATAGGCCTCCCCCATAAATTTCCAGTGCGACCGGTCGCTCGCGGCCTGTATCCACCGACTTTCTGCGACTTTTCTCAGGTCATCTGTCCACCTGGTAGAAGGCCGTCCTACGCTTCGACGTCCAGTTCGTGGTCTCCACTCAAGAACCTTTCAGCCCCAGCGGGCATCGGTTCTACGGGCTATATGTCCAGCCCATTGTCACTTTAACTTGCTAATGCGCTGGGCTATGTCGGTAACTTTAGTTCTGCTACGGATTTCCTCATTTCTGATTCTATCACGTAGAGAGACTCCGATATTGTGTATTAAGTATAAACTAGATGCTACCCGCAAGTTTCGCTGGAACTGTAAGGTTTCGACTACGACGACTATTCGATCTGTTTCGACACTATACAAGTAGCTTAAGTATTAATCGAGAGCCTAAACTACTACCATACCAAATGTTATCCAAATCCGTTCCTTAGTTTGTGCGTGAGAGTCACAAACATCCATATTCCATACATCCTCACAAACTTTCACTTGGATGTATGGATGGATGGATGGATGTTCCTCTTTCACGCAAAAACTACTGAACAGATTTCGATGAAATTTGGTATGGTAGGTAGTAGTTTAAGCTCTAGATTAAAATATAGGATACTTTTTATCCCGAAAAAAACCGGCCAAGTGCGAGTTGGACTCGCGCACCGAGGGCTCCGTACAAACCTGTAGTGATTTTGTTACAGCTTAAAGGACTAAAGGTATTCTAGACCTGAGTATTTAATAATATGAATTTTAATTTAATACCGCGTAAATTAAATACGCGTTCACGAGGAAAGGGGTAGTAAGTTTAAAATTATTAAAAATATTTTTATTATAATATTATGATGTAACTAAAAATTTACGGTTTTTGCAATTTTTACTTTATCTGTGCTTTAAGACGTTGCTTCGTACCAAATTTCAAGATTCTGAGTTTACGGGAAGTACCGTGTAGGTTTTGAGTTTGCGAGTGTCGAAAAATTTGCGAAAATTTAATTTAATTTAACGGCTGTATCTTTTATATTTATACTATCGAATATCCCACAGGAAAAATATGTTTTATTTCAGGGCCTTTACTACCATACCAAATTTCACCAAAATCCGTTCAACAGTTTTTGCGTGAAATTGTAACAAACAAACATCCATCCATCCATCCTCACAAACTTTCACATTTATAATATAACTAGCTGGTGCCCGCAACTTCGTTTGCGTGGAAATAGTAAAAGGAAATGGAACTCTTTTTACCCGACTGCGGCGAAACCAAAAGGAAGAATAATGATTTTGGCTGTCTATGTATGTTATTAGTTCCTGACTGCAGAAGGTGTTTGATATCAAAATAAGGAGCTTGAAGAGACCATTCCAAAAATATACAACACATATAGGAAAATGGTCAAGCATGAGTCTGACAAAAGACATTCATACCCCCGTTCATCCTTTGAGGGGTTGAATATCGAAAAATCATGAAACATGTCCTTACTTATTTTCTACATTTACAAAGTTCAAAGTCGAAATGTTCATTTAATATTTTGACCCATACAAAGTTTGGTACCCCTTTTTACTCATTACAAAATTGAATTTTAAAAAAATTTTAATTAGAGTTTTAGTAAATCACGAAATTCGAAACAGATTTGACCACAAAAAAAGTTACATACAAATGTTGACACCACTTTTAGGAGTATGAATTTCAAAAATCCCTTCTTAGTAGACCTATACCTTACAAAAGGAAGCAACGGTTCAAATATTACATTTATATCTTCAGTAATTTTCCCTCGGCGCTGATGAAAAAAAACATTCATAACCCCGTTTATCCCTTTAGGGGTTGAATATGAAAAATTAATTAAACACATGTTTATTTATTTTCTTTTACGACTACATTTACAAAGTTCCAAGCTGAAACGCTCATTTGATATTTGCTTCTCCATACAAACTTACCCCATTTTACCCCATAAGAAATCGAAATTTAGATTATATTGAACTAGAGTTTTAGTAAATCAAGTCAAAGGGCATATATACCACGAAATTTCAAACAAAAATGTTGCATATATAAACGTTGATACCCCTTTTAATCCCTTTGGGGGTTGAATATAGAAAAATCATGAAATGTGTGTTTACCTATTTTCTGTTAGGACTATATTTATAAAGTTCCAAGCCGAAATGCTCATTTTATATTTTTTACTCATACAATGTTTGGTACACCATTTTAACCCTTAAAATTTCGAATTTTAGTAAATATTGAATTTTTTTTTAGTAAATCATGGCAAAGAACAATATCACGAAATTCCAAACAGATCTGAGCATAAACAAAAAGTTACATACAAACGTTGATACACCTTTTTACCCCTTTATGGGGTGAATTTCGCAAAATCCCTTCTTAGTGAACCTATAAGTCACAAAAGAAAGCCACAGTTCGTATTACGTTTTTAGCTTCAGTAGTTTTGCCTCGGCGTTGATGAATCAGTCAGGTCATGTTACTTTATATTATACATGAGGATACTTTAATATTGTAGGACATACTTTTGTTCTATCATCAACAGTTTCCGTAGCGCATGCTACGAAAGATGTTTTATGCCAATTTTTTACACCTTGGGCTACGTTAGAGACGGGTCTAAAATTAATAAGCTGCTAAATTAACGCTGCAAATTTTTTTTAGTTTCAACACCTGTTAAATAAATTCTGAGATGGTTGTTATATATAGTACTCACAAGTCACAACTCTTACGAACTTGCGAAATTAAAAATATATAAAATTTTAAGAAAAGTTTGTGAGAATATTATTTCTGCACAAAGATCTTAAGTAGTTTGTATAGTCTATGCAACAAGTTGAAAATGGTACAAAATAGAGATACTGATCTTATAATTATGTGCGATAGCTTATTGGATCCGGAATGACGTCTAGAAAAATGTGCCAAAAGCGTGTATTAGCACATAAAAAATTGTAAAAGTTATACACAATTAAAGATGAAAAAACAGGCTTTTGTCACATTTTTCTAGACGTCGCACATAATTATAAGAGCAGTATCTCTATTTTGTACCATTTTCAACTTGTTGCATAGACTATAACACAATCATACAAACTTTGTATATAGATATTTAAAAAATTTGAAAAAAATATGATTACAAAAAACAGCTATAAAAAAAGAAATCGATGTAATACAAATAAATTGATTCTCATTATAAATACGCCAACAGAAAAAGTTGACAGTCCTAAGGCTGTGAAATGTATGAATGAAATGATAATTATGTAACGATCGTCTGTGATAAATTTAACAGATGCTAAAAATAACTGCTAATTTTAAGTGTTAATTATTATTAATTTATTAGCATTCGCATTAGCAGTATTATTAATTTTTAACGTTTAAGCCCATCTCTAGGTTACGTTACTAAATTTTGAGTAAGTAATTTTCCCTAATCTTTTCTAGCAATAAATATAGCCTATATTACTCGCCACAGTAGTTTTTGAGTTTATTTATTAGAAACATCATTTATCACAAACACAAAATTACAAATCTTTCCCGTTAATAATATTAATTTAGATAATAAAATAATAAATATAAATAATAATATAATAAGTAGGATCAATAGGATATTGGGCCAAATTGACTAAAAACTCACCGTATTATTTTTGATTAGTTGAACACAGAACTATTTTTCACCGTAAATTATTATTTAAACACTTAACATATTAGGGTCATTTCACTTATTTATCAGTTTAGCAAAAACTTACTTTAAACTACGATTGATTCAGAATAACAACGAAGTAACTAAAAAAATAGTCACTAAAATATAGTTATTATAAAATATTACTATGTTTTGTGATCTGCGAAGGTCCGTTTCAGTAGCACATGCGTGTGCGCCGGGCGGCGGCGTGCAAGTGCAAGGGCAGGGTTGCCGCCAACTGATATCACGTAACATAAGGCCTACATAGCCCAAGCACGTACAAAGTATTCGTAACGTGAAAATTTTATGAAAATCATGACAGCGCGAGCGCTTCTACAATTTTTATTCGATAACGTACCGAATACTTTGTTGTCAATTGTTGGTGCTTAGACCAAGCACGAACAATAAATACTCCATCGGTGTACAGTACTTAGTAATATATATTCTTTGGTACAAGTGCACTTTAGCGACACTGAAAACACACAAATATGATAATGACTTCTTTTATAAGCCCTAAGCTTAATTTTGTATTGTGATGTCGATTATCTGCTATATTATTTCTGTAACTGTGTTATTGTTATCTAGATTTAAGCTTTTTGTAAATAAAATTATTATTATTAATAATGACGGAATACTCCAATTTAATATAAATAAACAAAATTATTTCTTTTTGAGCGGTAAATATACCTATATCTAACATTTTAATTTGTAGCATTTGTAGCAATATTGTTTGTTTAAGTTTAGATTTATATTCGATAAACAAAGTAAATAGGTAGGTACTAAGTGTTTTGGCAACGTGGGATAGGAATGTGCCGTTTATAATAAAGATAACGGAATTTTTTATTGAGTTTCTGTTATAAAAAGGCAAAAAAATTAAGATATCTTTTGACCTTTTTGTCATTTCAAGTGATCGAATTTAACTCTTAAATTGTGCACATACGCCTTAAAGTCTCGTATCAATGCTCAATAATAGCCATTTGACAACCATGATGGTACCTTATTGAATTTTAAAGAATCCTTGGATTATTCAAAACAGCTACGCATCACACGCACAAAAAGTGACAATAAAAGCATTGACAGCTAACTAAGTAGTTATTGGATACTATAAAAAGATTGGCATTTAGATAAGTGAAAAAAATTGATAAATCATAATACATTTTAGATTATGTCATGGGATACTCATTCCAACTTACCTGTCCGGTAGTTGTGGTATAGTATACGGGTATGTGACCCCGGCTTCCCTAGCTATTACTGTCCTATCCTTTGCCCTCCTGGGCGATAATATCCTACATTTCCTATTTCCCACTCTAACTTACCAATCTTCCTTTCCACACCACCTATCCTTCCCTTTCCCTATTCCTACCCTCTCCAACAATCCGTGAAAACGCAATGGATAATCATAAAAATAATTTAATTATCCAAAATGGCGGCGATGTGGTTCACCACTCATCACGTCTCGTTCTCGCGGAGGTGAAAAGCGGACCATGGAGAGCCGCTTCGCTACGTTGAATGTAAAGGGAGGAATGGATGGTAAGAATGAAAGTGAACGAAACGAAACGAGTATGTAAGGATCGTAGCAAGTGGCAAAAAGTAGTCTCTGCCTACCCTTTTACGGGAAAAAGGCGTGATTATATGTATGTATGTATGTAAATTTTAGAGGTCGGAACGAATTATGCATTTATTTAAAGTTTAGGCGGTGGCGTAATTGCTTTCGAACGAATTATTAATTTTAAACCATATAGGTGTTTTATATTAAAAAGAGGATGTAATAATAATTATTAATATGCAAAATATGCAACAAAATCATTGAAAATATTCACACTATTTTTTTAAAGTTGTAACAAGTTGCGTGTTAATATCGCATTAGGTTTGACTTATTCCTAACATGCCAGATAGGTACATACAGAGGCGTGTTTACGAATTTCACGTGAATTGGTTTTCGGTCCATTATGCGATCAAAATTTCACAAATAGAGTAGGTACTTCTTTACCTTTAATTGGTTCAAACTATTTAAAAAAAAAACAGATTTTTAGTTTATAGTTGCACTGAACAGTGCCGTTTGACAAACCGATCAAACCGATGTCAAACGGTTGCATCAAACACGTAAGGTTTGAGTCAAACCGTTTGATCGTCTCGATTTACAACCGAAGTTGTTCAAACTTCAAAAGTTAACGATCGCAAGATGCAACGTTAAATAAGTTCGATATTTCACATATGAGTCTTTCAAAAATATCTCGTAGATTTATCTTAATTATAAATATTAAAATATTACTAGCTTTTGCCCGCGACTTCGTCCGCGTGGAGTTCAGTTACCATACAAAATTTTAACCCCCTTTTCACCCCCTTAGGGGGTGAATTTTCAAAAATCCTTTCTTAATCGATGCCTACGTCATTACAACTATCTGTATGCCAAATTTCAGCAAAATCCGTTTAGTAGTTTCGGCTGTGCGTTGATAGATGAGTCAGTCAGGTTTGCCCTTTATATATTTATAAGAAGATTATTATTATTAATACGTGAAGTAAGAACTAGGCCAGTTTTACGAGATCTTTATACACCTCCGCGGTATGAAGTTTGGCCAGATATCCTTATACTTGAAAAGAGACAATCTTGTTATATTATGTTGTTATATGTTATATTATGTCACCGTAAAATTGTAAATACCGTTAGGTAAGATTTAAATATAAATTATATATGTCCCAATGTCGTCTAGATTTAAATAAAAGAAATGTTTGCATTAGCGCTATTAAAGTGTATAATAAACTTCCCGACAGATTTAAATATTTGAATTTATTAATTTTAAAACTCAGATATCAAAATGGCTATCAGAAAACTCTTTCTATACTCATGAAATTTGAAGATAAGATAAAATAAATCATTAAATAATACAAATTACTAATTTGACCATTATATCTTTTAATAATACATTGACATTACTAATATTATAATTTATTTTATCTTTATAGTTCAGTTAAATTGTATTTTTGCTAGGAAAGTTTTGGGGTAGTTCTGATTTTTTCATTCTATATGTGTTTTGGGGTGTTAAATCCGAATCTGAGGTTTGCGGACAAAATTTCGTGACGCAACATTAAGAAAAACAGAAAAAACCGGTTTTTTTTTTGCTTTTTTCCGGTTTTTTGCTTAAAACTCGAAAACTATTAACTTTTGGTAAATGCTCTGTTTACAGAAATTAAAGTACTTGAAATTCTCTACAAATAGCAGTATTTAGTTTTTTTTTTCAGACGAATCGTTCGGTTTCTAGTGCGAGTTGAAAATTGTAAATTTTTAGCAGTTTATGCAAAACCCACTTTTTACATTTCAATATTTAATTTTTATGGATGCTGTCATTTGATAAATGTCACCTGGTTTTCCACACAAGTAATTAAAAAGAAAAAAGGCAAAAATAATGCAAATTCAGTAGGTATCAAAAAAAGGTAGAACTCGTAACAAAATAAAACTTAAAATCTCGTTACTTATGATCATATATTATTATGATTATAAATTATAATATGCAAAATTTATATGAGCCGTTGTCTTTTGGAAGGCCCTGGCTGAGGTTCCTCGATAACGATGACTCCTGGTTCTGCTTGTTCTGGAAAATAAGTTTAAAGTTAAGTCATTTATCAAGAAGAGATGAAGATTGCAAAATAGACTGTGAGATTAAACATACCTTCCGCATCGTACTGAGGTTCTTCGATGGCATCGGGTCCTGGCTCAGGGTCTGACTGCTCCATCGTCAGCGTCGGGAGTCGTTCTCCTGGAAAATAAAAAGAGGTGAGACACATATCATATATCAAGGAGAGATGAATGACTACAAAATAACTTGTGAGATCCAACATACCTCTCTCTCTTTCTTCAGTTTCTTCTACGTCTATGTCAGAGCTGATTTTTACTGATTTAAACTTTTATTTTTCAGAACAAGCAGAACCAGGACTCATCGTTATCGAAGAACCTCAGCCAGGGCCTTCCAAAAGACAACGGCTCATATAAATTTTGCATATTATAATTAATAATCATAATAATATATGATCATAAATAACGAGATTTTAAGTTTAATTTTGTTACGAGTTCTACCTTTTTTTGATACCTACTGAATTTGCATAATTTTTGCCTCTTTTCTTTTTAATTACTTGTGTGGAAAACCAGGTGACATTTATCAAATGACAGCATCCATAAAAATTAAATATTGAAATGTAAAAAGTGGGTTTTGTATAAACTGCTAAAAATTTACAATTTTCAACTCTCACTAGAAACCGAACGATTCGTCTGAAAAATAAACTAAATACTGCTATTTGTAGAGAATTTCAAGTACTTTAATTTCTGTAAACATACCATTTACCAAAAGTTAATAGTTTTCGAGTTTTAAGCAAAAAACCGAAAAAAAGCGAAAAAAAACGGTTTTTTTCTGGTTCTTTTAATGTTGCGTCACGAAATTTTGTCCGCAAACCTCAGATTCGGATTTAGCACCCCAAAACACATATGGAATGAAAAAATCAGAACTACCCCAAAACTTTCCTACTAGGGTCACTTTACAGTACAAATTTACTGAATTATTAATTAAAATGTGAATTTCATTCTGCAAAATTGACAGTTATTTGTTTTTAAAGTCATACCTATCTTTTATATATTTTGTATTGTGATTATTTTGTATTATTTGTTAATTTATCCTTGGCATTGTAATAACTGTATAATTAATTTTATTTTTACAGTTTAGCCATATTGACTATTTATAAGAATGTTTAACTTTATTTAAATGTAAATTATTAAATTTAACTCTTGCTTAACATTGTGAGCTAATTTAATTACGTAACAAAAACAATTATTATTTTTAACACATTGCACGGTGCACGCCATTGTTATGGCAGAATGCACGAAGTATAGATACCAGGAGTCCGAACGGTATAGGCTTTTCCATAGTAATTATGTACACAATAATAGGACCAGATCTTAGTTCTCTTTTCTGCCGCTAGCTGTTCGAGAACTTGTTACCAAGTGTTGCCAATACTATTATTTATTACAATTATTTTTAAATTACCGTTAGGCAATTACCGTGTTCTACGCTATCTATTTTTCGAGAACAGTTTCTAAGAATTTCCTAAAACTTTTATATAATAAGATTTAAATACACGTTTCTCTTATTATTCTTTTCCAGAGCTGTCAATAGCAATATTTAAACTTCCCGCGTAATTTCAGACGAGTGCTTGCAATGCAAACTGTCGCGCGCTCTACCGGCAAAAATCTATCCCCGTAATTGAGACCATTATTTTAACATTACATTCGGACTCCTGGTATCTATACTTCATGGCAGAATGTATCAGCAGCTCTCACAGAATATAAGACCATTAGGCTGGGACTATATGCAACGGAATCCGGTAGGCCGTAGAGAATTATGAGCACTGAAAATAGAACTCTGTGCTAATACAATACAGTTGAAAATGGAAGTTTCGAGTGTCGAGCTGTCATATATGACATTGACATTTGACTCGACACTCGGATGTTCGATTTTCAACTCTATTGTATTAGTGCAGAGATCTATTTTCATTTTTCAGTGCTCATAATTCTCTACGGCCTACCGGATTCCGTTGCATATAGTCCCAGCCTTATGTACTACATTTATTGGCGTAGCTAGGAATTTTGTCTAGGGGGGGCAGCCGTCCGTGGCGTGGGGGGGGGGGGGGTCATTTAAGTTAGTAATTCATTATCACTGTCTATGGTCTAGGGTGGGCAAAGAAGTTTCTAGGGTGGGCGCTGCCCACCCTTGCCCCTCCCTAGCTACGCCTATGACTACATTCTAGCAATAAAGGAATTTGATTTGATTAGGTTGTAATATAATTTGTAAATCCAAAGTAAATATTTAGACTACATCTAGACTACACGGAAAATAATTGTAAATCATTGAGAGGATTTTCTCGTAACTTTAGGAAATGTCATTTCTTAAGTGATATAATTATTAATACTAATAACATAATATAATATCACAGAAATTAGATATTATTATAAAATGTATAATATAACAAGAAATATAATATTAATTATTATTTTTAAACAAAAAATTAGACCGACTTCCGAAGTAAAAAAAATACACAAGAAAGTATGAAATAAAACTTATTTTCTAAATAATTCCCCTTTTAAATTTGGCTAAAAGTTTAGCTATTTCTCTACTCAATCTTCCCAAACGATATCCTACAATATTTTATAGAATTACTCATGTTTATACGAGTATTTGCTGGTACCGACTACCGACTTCAAAATCAAGAAGATGTGTATAAATTTATACTTGGAAGTCGGTTTACTTTTTTATTTATTTGCAATACAAATTTGAGTTTTTTTTTAACAAATAGTTATTGGTTATTGGTAGGTAGGTTACTAAAACGGGCCGTAAGCCAAATTGACTAAAAACTCACCTTTTTTTTTTTTGATTAGCACAAACACAGAACTATTTTTCACCGTAAATTATATAAACACTATTACGGTCATTTCACTTATTTATCAGTTTGGAAAAAACTTACTTTATTAAACTACGATTGATTCAGATTAACAACGGAGTAACTAAAATATGAAGTTTAATAAGAAACAAAATAGTCACTAAAATATAGTCACTATAAAGATTTTGTAGAACTGCGAAAATCCGTTTCAGTAGCACATGCGTGTGCGCCGGGCGGAAGCCTGCAAGTGCAAGGGCACGGTTGCCGCCAACTGACATCAGGTAACTTAGACCTGTTAAAATAGGCCATAGCTCAAGCACGTATAATTGACAACAAAGTATTCGTAACGTTATCGAATGAAAATTGAATGAAAATCATTACAGCGCTGCACGAGCGCTTCTACAGTTTTTATTCAATAACGTAACCATGGACTATACAGCTCAGCTGCTACAATGTCCAACAAACAGTACACCACCTTTTTCATATTATATATATATATCAGAATGGCAGTGACGTAACTGGGTATACCGTCTGAGGCTCGTGGCAAATTCTTTGGATGCCTCTCGGGTCGGGGGCCCATGGCATTTTGCCAGCCTAGCCAGCCTGTAGTTACGCCACTGCAGCATGGAAAGTTTCTGTCTCTTATAGTTTAGAATTGCCAGGGGGGACCAACTTACAAACCACTTTGGAGGCTGATTTCTCGAAAATGGTCGACTTTGTAAAAAAGTCATATATGAAACCTTGCCTTTATTTTAAAAGACCTACTCAACGATATCCCACACGATAAGGTATAATGAAAAATATTTTTCATCCCTACTTCACATGTATAGAGAGCCACCCTAAAATATAAAATTATTATTATTTTATGATGCCAAAACCGAGATCTATATACAATCTATAACTATACCAAATTTCATCCATTTATATTTATAATAACAGAAGCTAGAAATGCGGACAGAGATAGACAGACGGACGGACAGAACGAAACTATAAGGGTTCCTTATCTATTACGGAACCCTAGAAAGGCAAAAAATATAAGATATCTATTGACATTTTTGTCAATTCGAGTGATCGAATTTAAAAACCATAAATTGTGCATTTACGCCTAATCTCGTAAGGGCCAGGCCACACGGTGCGGTACGGCTGCGGCGCGGCGCCTGAGCGGTATCGCAACGGGTCTTTTACATATAAAAATGTATGGTATGCCACACGGCGCGTCCGGCGCCGCTCCGGCGCCGCACCGCAGGTGCACCGGACAGCGGCACGAGACAGATGAGGCGGGGAGGGGTGCAAGCAGTGCGGTGCCGTAGCTTAGCGGCACCGCTCAGTTGTATGTACGGCGTAAGCGGAAGTGTATGCTCGTTAGGGTCAACGATTAATTACGTGATACCTATTATATTTATATTACATTTATATTTATATTACCTATACAAAAAATGAGTACAAGTATGGAATCAATAGACGTGGACTACCTCATTTCGTTAATTCAAGAACGGGAAATACTGTGGGACAAGTCTCATGAGAATTTTAAAAACAATTATTATAAAAAAATATTGTGACTGTCGTCAACAGGGCAAGCCACTAGCCAAATCAACCCTGTTGCGGTGCCGCAGCGGCGCCGTAAGAACATTGCGGTGCCGCAGCGACGCCGTAAGAACATTGCGACACCGCATTGCTCGTGTGGCCGCCAGTGCGGTGCGGAGTATTGCGGTGCGGTGCGGCGCCGCGCCGTGTGGCCCGGCCGTAACAGTGTTCAATAATAATTATTTGACAACCATGATGGTACTTATTTGAATTTTAAAAAATCCTTGAATTATTCAAAACAGCCACGCATCACACGCACAAAAGGTGGCAATGAAAGCCTGGACAGCGGACTAGTAGTTACCGGACACTGTTAAAAGAAGTTTTAGTTAAGTGTAAAAGAAATATGATAAATATTTATACATTTTAGAGGTCGAGACGAATTATGCATTTATTTATAGTTTGCGGCGCGTGGCGTTGCTTTTGAACGAGTTATTAATTTGCAATAAAATCATTGAAAATCACGGGCGTAGCCAGGTTTTAGTTTCGGGGGGGGTTCAAGAAAATAAAATGACTACGGGGGGGGGGGGGGTAGTGTATCAAAGTTCTCATTGAGGCTATTGATTATTTTTCTAAAATAACTTCAAAAATCATCTTTCAGATAGGGTTAATGGGGCGGCAAAATATGTTAATTGGCCTCGGGCGCAAAATTTCTAAATACGCCTCTGTATATTGGTCAGATCTCTGTATTATATATACCAGCCGGCCCATTTCGGGGGGGGTTTGAACCCCCTAAACCACCCCCCTGGCTACGCCCATGTTGAAAATATTCACACAAGATAAGAATCGATGGATCAGGTTATGCCTAACCTACCAGATACATACAGGGCCCGTTTATAACGCGTTTCAAATGAGAATAGGAACGTCAATGACCTTTTTCTGTCAAATATCGCTTGAAAAGTGCGATTTTCAGAAAAACTTATGTGCTTATAAATATTAATAGTCTTACATCGAATTTAAACATTAACGTTAAATAGGTTAAATAGTAATCAATTAACTAAATATAAATTACATACATACATACATATAATCACGCCTTTTTCCCGTAAAGGGGTAGGCAGAGACCACTTTTGCCACTTGCTACGATCCTTACATACTCGTTTCGCTTCGTTCACTTTCATTCTTACCATCCATTCCTCCTCTTACATTCAACGTAGCAAAACGGCTCTCCATGGTCCACTTTTCACCTCCGCGAGAAACGAGACGTGATGGGTGGTGAACCACATCGCCGCCATTTTGGATAATTAAATTATTAATATTCAAAAAGTCGAAATTTTGCGTGACGTAATATGTGGATGGTCCCTAAGGGTAACATCACTCAATGAGCGAAACGCGTCGCAAGCGTTTTTTCACGCCTATTTTCTGTCAAAACGTGCTATTTATCCGGTCGAGCCGGCTCATTTGTCCTTAATCAAACTCTTTCACGTCATAATTATAATACTGTCATTTATCAGAATAGCTTTTGCCCGCTGTATCTCACAGGAACAATATATTTTTTTGGGATAAAAAGTAGCATAATATAAGGTATAATGTGTTTAATCCAAAGCTTTAACTACTACCATATCACATTTCATCAAAGTCCGTTCAACAGTTTTTGCGTGAAAGAGTAACATCCATTCATCCATCGACACAAAATTTTACATTTATAATTGTAGTAGAATGATCTAGATTCTAGATAATAGATATTATGGGTTGTTACTGGCCACTGGGGCACTACCCAGTAACAAAAACTATACTCCCATTGAGCCGGTAACAAACAAAAACAACTTACCTTACCAAATTATTAAATGCAGGCCAACTAAGTATGTGGATAGATAAGTAGGTGTGTCATAATTTGTTTGTTGTTTTCTTTGTAAATGTTGTTTTTCATATTTTTACACTTGAACTTTACTTAGTTAGTGGCACAGATACATAGTTATACTGGGTCATTGCACCCTCAATAATTATTGTTTTTCTTTTACAATGCCTGGCAATTATTTCAATTATGTATACAAACCTGCAACTGCTTAGACCTTTTCCAAAAAGGCGAATTACGCGCGTAAACCTACGTGCGTAGAGCTTCAAGACAGTGGCTGACCTACGACTTTTTCGAACTGGGACAAAATCTTGATATTGTGCCCTTCAACCACCGCGCGTCGGCCTTACGTGCGTATGATTACGCGCTTTCTGGACATAGACTTATTCGGTTCAGCCAGCAGTTGCAGATTTCTGATAGGATCATCGCAATACAATTAAAGAGCCCCTGAGACGATCAAATGGTTTGACTCAAACACGTAAATTTTGGTTTGAGTTAAACCAATTTGATCGTTTACAAAGCTAGTTTGTCAAAACTCAAACATTTACCGTTCGCGCGTTCACCGCAAAAAAGTTACCGATGGTCGTATGTCCTCGTTTTGAAAGCATACCCATAACAGCTGTCTCCTCCAACATTGGAATACTTGGTGTTAACATATCGAGCGAGGTCCTGTTTCGATATCATCTGGAGGGCAAGGCCAAATTAGCCTCCAAGAAGCTTGGTGTTCTGAACAGGTCAAAGCAGTATTTCAGTCCGGTCCAACGCCTACAACTCTATAAGGCGCAGGTTCGGCCTCACATGGAATACTGTTCTCATCTCTGGGCAGGGGCGCCAAAGTACCAGCTTCTCCCTCTGGATCGTATCCAACGTAGGGCCGCTCGAATTGTCGACTGCCATAGTGTTTCAAACAGGCTTGACTCCTTAGAGCTACGTAGAGATGTAGCATCGCTCTGCATCCTCTATCGGTTATATTACGGGGAGTGCTCCGAGGAATTGTTCGGACTTATACCTGCTGCAACTTTTCACCACCGTTCCATGCGACAAAATATTTATCATCTTCGTCACCTTGATGAGTGGCAGTCCTCCACCGTGCGCTTTACCCGAAGCTTTCTGCCGCGCACTGTAAATCTCTGGAATGAACTGTCGCCAGCAGTATTTCCGGACCACTACGACCTCCTAAAAGGCCGGCAACGCACTTGCAACTTCTCTGATGTTGCGGGTTTCCATGGGCGACGGTAATCGCTTTCCATCAGGTGATCCGTTTGCTCGTTTGTCCCCTTGTTTTATAAAAAAAGAACCTA